>JAGSMU010000012.1:7637500-8887500 GCA_029286865.1 Teinopalpus imperialis
TGAACTGAGGTTTTGATTTAAAATTCTTAAATCTTCAGTAACTCAGAAATAGCGCTATATCATACGACCAAATATGCTGGGAATATAATTTACTGGCGTAAAGAAGAAGACGCTCACTTTCGGTGATTTTGTGACAATTACTTCACAAAATTATAAATATCCTATATATTAACCAATATATATATTAAATAAATAAATTAAATAGTAACCAATAGCCGATATGTGATAAAATTGGGAGAAAAATAATATAATAAATGAAATAAAGGACAAATAAATAACAGTACAATAATGAGGATCGATTGTTGGAAACAACTCGGCGTATCACATTATCGCATGTGCATCTTCAATCTTTACTCAGGATGTGTGTAGGTGTTTATGTCGTAAAAGGTTGATAATGATGTTGTTGAAGATGACTGTATTACTATTAATAACTAGATTTAATGTATAAGTTGCATAAGTGTCATTACCAATTATATCAGTTCATTATAAATTTTAATTTTATGCAGATTTAAATACTTACTTAACTATAACTCCCTCCCCCTCTTGCTGCAATGTGGAAGGGGTTGGCGTAGACACCACACTTTGACAGGATTGAGTACATTTACCAAACATCCTGTACAACAGATTCAGTTGCCGTTATTTAAGTATACCACCGTCTCAAGAAACTATTAACTTATTACCTTATAAATTATTAACTTAAACTTATTTACTAGCTGTGCGATTATGCTGAAGTTAGTATATTCCAGTCACACGTCAAAAATATCAAACGGTTAAATTGGCGTAATAATTTTGGCTTCATGAGTTGTACATGCCAATTATAAACAAAAATTAAAACTAGGTTTTAAATTATTCATTTATTTCTAAAGAACTCTAGCAAAATTATGTTAAATTTCTAAGTACTATGTTAAAGTAAGACCTTTAAAATTAACAAATCTTCTGTACAAAAGCATTTTCTCTAGACAGCGCAGCAGTCCACATGATACATTACCCAAATTGACAAATACATTAAGCTCGTTAATGTATTTGTCAGTGTCCTTTGTTTAAGAATTCGTTGATCGTTCGGATTGTACGTACATTGGATGAGTTCATATATACGAACAGGGATTTACGGCAATTTAGTAAAAAAATTAAAAAATATACAAAACATTTCACACCATTTTTACATCATTTTTCAGGTTATTACATTTTCAATAGTCTAAGAAGCGTCAATAGGCTAATGGATTAGGATTCTTTTATAAAGAAATACTTATCAAAAAATTAAGATCGTAGATATGAATCCACCATTTGACTATTATCCTGAACCATCTCCTAGTTGGGTAAATGTCACATGATCAAGGTTTTTGTACGTGTATATATATATATATATATATATATATATATATATATATATATATGTATATACCTGGTCATTTTTTTTATGAAGTAATGTAATATTATTAGAATTTATACCTATATATTTATTACTCAGTCAACAAAAAATATAAAAATATTCTATTCGAAATGGCCACCTTTGGCTTTTATACAGGCCTTTAATCTGTTTGACTTGTGGCCATCTATGGATTTACGCACTGTTTCCAAGGGAAATTTCGCTACTGCTTGCTCCAAAGATTTTTTAAGAGACTCAATGTCGTCGTGTCGTTTAGAGCAGGCCTCTAAAACTGACTATAATTTGAAGTCTAAAGGGTTGAGGTCTGGGCTAGATGAGGGCCAGTCTTCAGCTCTTATAAAGCCCGGAACGTTGGTTTCAAGCTAGGCTTGGGTAGTTCGTACCTTGTGTTCTGCTGGAAAGTCCACGATATATTTTTAAAAAGTGTATTGCTGAGAGGTTTCACAACATGATCCAAGACTGTATGTTGATACACTTTGGCTGAAGTTTTCACTCCTTTTTCACAAAAATGTAGTTTTGTGGCTCCTTGATAAGACACGCCCCACCAAACCATCACTGACGCAGGATGATGACCACGTTGCACCTTTCCGACCACTTGAGCAGCTTCTTTAGAATTGTGAGCATACACTTTATCATTTTGCTTATTGTAGTGTTCTTGAATCGTGAAAATTTTTTCATCGGTAAAGAGGATATTTCTGTGTTTTTCACCTGCGTATCGCGACAGAAGGCGTTTTGATCGACTCTTTAATTGTAAAGATTGATTTAGGGCATGTCCTGTATATGGACGATAAGCACTGATTTTCATTCAGGTCTTGTTTTATAATACGCGATAGAGTCCTAGCGGGAATATTCATCTCTCGCGATAAGATTTTGCTTTTTAATGGGGTTTCGACGAATTCTGGTTTTAACAGCGTTAACAGCCTTTGTAGTTCTAACAGCACGCGGCCGCCCCAATCTTTTCTGGTCTTCGTCAGAGGAAGTGTTGTTGTATCTGTTAATAGTACGATATACGAACATACGGCTGATACCAAGCTTTTGAAGTGTCTGGAATATGACCGACGGCTCCATACCCACTTTGTGCAAGGCGATCACTACAATCCTATTTTCTTTAACACTCCATTCCATATTTTAATTTGATAATGAACACCAAAAATATGTGAAATGTCGCAAAATCGAAAGAAGTTTTTAAAATAATATGTGTTCCAAATTCAAAATAATTAAAAATGTGCGTGTGGTAGCATGTGTATACGTTCGGTACCGAAGTTCTAAAAATCTCTCGTTTTTTATATTTCAATTTCATTTGACTAAATTTGTACTTGACCAAATTGTAAATTAAACCTATGTACGACCTATACGTATATTCCAAATAAAAAATACAATATGTACCATATTAAGCAAAGTATATATTATAAAAAAGGGAAGGCTTTAATTTGCAAGAACAAAAGAGCGTTTAGTAGGCAGGCTGAGATGGGTATCGATCGCGCACTCTGCTGACTCGGCAGTCGCACTCCAGTGTGGCGGGGAGCGGAATACGCACCGAGCCTCCATCGGCTCGCCTCCATTGCAAACAAATGAAATATCTGAACTATCGAATGGAATTTCTAATTTTCTATTAATTGTAATACACCATTTGAGTGATTATAGTCGATGAGTTTTTAGGATGACTTCTAAGATGTATTTAAAATTACCAACCGTTCTGTAAGCGTTTATAAATATATATAGGCCTTAATACTATTAAAATTACACAATTATTTCTGTAATTTAAATAGTATTAAGGCATCCAGTATACTCTTCACAAAAAGTCAACTTTTAACAAACGATTATTTTATGCAAAATTAATTTAAAAAAATATGTATTACCTAGTAGTTTTTTTTTCACGAGAGACTAACTTGCATACAGTTCACCTAATGGTTATTGATGACAGCGGCCTGTAAACTCCTATATCCAGCTGTTATAATGCTTCGTGATGCATGGGTTTCTGATATACTACATCCACCATATGAAACACAGTTGCGATGTACTCCTATTTCACTCTGGCATTTGAGGGCGCGGTCATACCCCGATCGAACCAGCTGGTTAATTTTGCAGCTAGATACTAGCTACAGTATGGTTTTACTACTATTGAGTAAATAGTCGTTCATTGTTAGTAGTAGCTAGAAACCGGATCTTATATAGAATTACATATATACACCTCAACAAAAACGTAATTCAAGTAAGATAAAAAACATTGTAACAGAGTGGCTTGCTAAACTCAAATGTAGTGAGTTTGAGTCATTGTTACAAATAATTACATAAGTGACACGACAAACACACACACACAACCACTAACACACACCCACGTAAACAAATTGTTCACAATCCAAAAAGCTTAGTTATAATATTAATTGTCTACTATTTAATTTAATAGCATAGTTTATAGTAAGATTATGTTTATTTGTAAAACAATATTTGTTAGATACGGAAGAGCGGGGCATCCTGGCATAAGTAAATATTTACTTATAAGGATGTCTCAAAAATAATACATCCAGTATTAATCTTTAAGGTCTTGATGCAAATAAACTTTTTTCATAATCAATTTTTTAACGATTTTAATAATACTTAAATTTAAGTTTATACGCAAAAAATTATTTTCAAGATTATGATGATCTAGGCTTATTATACAGGCAACATATTTATGGAGGTAAAAATTAATAAATCATTAACGCGCACGTGAGAGGCGTTAAGGGCTGTTGAAGATTTTTCATCTGGAATGAAGTGATAACCGCTAATGACACGCTCGAAGTGTCGACTCATCTGCCGTAACGAGTGTAACATTAAAACAATATTTCTTATTGTTATGTGGATATGAGTTCTGTTTATAAAATTAAATTAATAGTATTCACCTATTCAAAATCCGATCCTGAACACCTAGACATACTATATTAAAATTAAATTCAATACTCTGTTTCATCGAATCACTCTTTAATTGTGTACACATATTATTGAGGAAATCATATATCGTTATTATAAGCGGTTAAATAACAAAAAAATCACGAATGCTATCACAAAAACGTATATATTTTTTAAAATAGACAAGATTTTTACGCTGCTCGTGTCATATAGCTGCATTAAATATGATGCATATGACCGCGTCCTTGATAACGTCGGCAGCCTTTTGAGCGCGCGTGACGGTCCATTCTAACAGTACGCTTACTATGTAAATTAAACTGACCATCCTTTTAACAAAACACAAACATCACATATCTCGCGCGTTGTTTACATTGTCTGCCCGTTTCATACGGTTGTTTGACTATTGGAATTTTTAAATATTCTAAAACATGTAGATTTTGCTTTACCTCGTTTCACCTAATCAAATTTGAGTTTAATAATTTCTTTGTTTAAATGTATGTTGCTTAACGAGCGCGTGGCTAGTCATCAGATTAATTTCACTGCTCTCAAAGTAATGGGACACACCTTGTTACCAATGGTTGTATAATGCCCTGGTCTCACTACGGATACCTTTGTGGAAGACAAAGGTTTTTTTGTGTTTTCTACCGAAGATGATGAGATTTCACCGTCTCCGAAGCTGTATACTGCCAGTTTTCACAAACTTGAACAGTGGTAATGAAAGATATGTTAACAAATTATTTTTTCACATAGAACTTGGGTGTTGTGATAATTTAATAATGTTACACGCGTCTCGGTAAATGCTCGACTGACATTTAAAATACAAAATATATAATATGAGTGTACACATATATTAGACATTGTTAGTAAGTTTATTATTTAATAGGGTTGATGAATAGTAGGATAAACAAAATACTCTTAAATACTCGTATAAAAGAAAGAAATAAAAACAAAATTTAAAAGTTATAAATCATTTCAAACAATTCTTAAAGCTTAGGTAAAAGAAATATGTCTGTAAAATCATATAATTAGGCACATACATCGATAAGGGTTATAAAATATGATAGCGATAACATATACACTTAAACAGTTACAAATTTTGAAAATGATTATCTAATAATTAAAAGAAAGAGAAAGTGAGATAAAAGTAGGGTTTCATTAACCCTACGTGTTCATCTATGTGGTCAAGTGTAGGGAGTGGTTTCTTAGTATGTTAACCCTTGTTTGGACATTCATATCTCGCTTGTTTTTCATGTAAGATATGGGGAAGTCTGAGTAATCAGGTGATTTATGGAGCTGGACCCTGGCTCCATCCGCTTTACTACCGCCTCATTGCCTGAAATGTCAATGTGACCTTTTACCCAGACCATATCGATGCAGCCAAGGTAACTTTTCTGTGTTCATGTATCATGTTGTGTGTTTCTGTGATGAAGGGGTGTGTGTGCTGCTTCTATTCGGGATAGCGAAAATAGAAGAGAGCGAGTCGGTGTATATCGTAATGTATGAATATCGGGTTATGTTAGCCCATCTACAGGGTCTCAGAATCTTGAAGAAATCTTTATACGAGTGTCCTCCACAAAGTTTAGGGCGATAACTAACTTCGTCGTGACGATTTATCACCCAAATAGTTGGCTTTGGTTCCGTCTATTATACTTGTAATTGACCTGCGTCGTTAACGATGCGTCCAAATCTTGTAACTGAAATAGATTATCCATCGACCTCCAACAAAGGTTCAAGACGCAAATGAATTGTTGATCCCAGAGGGCTGAGATATAGTATGACGCGTTACCAGTAACTGAGTCTCTGGTAGCCGTACTATATTTCATACATTTACCGTATAAAATACAGTACGATTATACATTAACCGTATGAAATATAGTACGGTTATTCATTTACCGTATGAAATATAGTACGGTTATACATTTACCGTATGAAATACAGTACGGTTATACATTTACCGTATGAAATATAGTACGGTTATACATTTACCGTATGAAATATAGTACGGTTATACATTTACCGTATGAAATATAGTACGGTTATACATTTACCGTATGAAATACAGTCGGTTATACATTTACCTTATGAAATATAGTACGGTTATACATTTATCGTTTGAAATACAATAGGCCTCTTTTTCACACTGGTAAGGGTAAAAGTTTCTTTCCTAGTCGAATTGCAACTAGAAACTAGCTTCAGTTTTAGAGCTACTCTACATTTTTTCGTGTAAAATACAAAAAGTATTAAAATATAATGCTGTACAGTTTATCTTGCCATTACACAACAATAAAAAATATAAATAACAAAACTGTCATTAAATTAAAATAAAGATTGAAATAACTGACTAGGCTAAAAAAGGACCACAGTACTTAGTTTCACGGTAACATTTGGGGGTTATTTAAGCCGGTGCCGTAGGGAGTGGGCACTCGATGGCCGAGCGAGCGACATCATCATACAAATGGCACATTAGCGCCCCGCGACCGGACCGCCGCGCTCCGGACGAACCTTATCTTCCTCTCAACTATATTTGTTCTGCTCCGGATTACTAGAGATTTACCACGGTCACCGAGCGTTAACAGCCGATTATGTGTCCTCTGCAAAGATGGGCTAAATTTAATGGTAACAAGTGACCCGATTCGGAAAAACACAAGCATGCGCCAGTTTCAATGTTGTTTATTAATTTTTTTCATTAAATTCCAATACCCGGAAAGTTATACAACATATTGTGGGGAAAATGTATGTATGAGAAAAAAAATCGATGACATGTGAAGTTATGCATGTGCCTGTACCCTCACGAGTGTGAACCACATAAAGCTTTTTTCTAAAATCTTTCAGATAGACACAATCCATTTATGAAAGGCCAATAGAGTCCACCAAGATCACCAATACCTTCCTTCAATGCTAAGTAAACTAGAATAATTAATAAATTTAAATAGATATTACCACTAGATATAGAATCAAAATACTCGCCTGTTTTGGTGAACCTGTCTTCTCTCTTAAGGATAGAAACGGCATAGCATAACTGCGCTTCTTTTGTAATAAAAAAGTAGAATCATAAACCTGGGGCAAATGGAATGTCTTAATGAATGAATTAAAGAATGTCAAGTGGCGATAACTAGCAACTTACTCGTATTTCACTCATTTCCATAATCTTAAAGTGAGCTGCTTTCTACCATTTAAATTTCCAACTTGTAAACTTTACAAAATTTCTACAGTACTCACGGTCCGGCAACTCATCCTATACACAGTGCTAAAAAAACAGATGTCAATTAAAATATAACCAAAAATCTACACAATAAAAGAGACGCGAAGACCGCGTGTGTACTTCTACTGTAACCACAGTTTTCCAGTATTTTTTTTTTGTTATCTTGGCGGATATCTTATTATCAGTGATAGAGCTCTATCACTGATAATAAGACACTGCAGTTTGTTTCTAGCTGCAGAATGAATGGGTCAGCTCGACGTAGGACCACGCGCTTACAGAATACCAGCATAATGCTGTGGTGTTTCGTTTGGTGAGTGCAGGGATCCGGACACCTTTATTACTGGACACGATGCATTCCATCTCAACCCTCAAGGGTGACAACGCATCTGCATTATGATTCCTTGTCAAGGGTAAATGTAGATGAGAAGGTCATGGGCTGCATTTTTTTTAATATCTTCAGAAACGAATTAAGGACTTAGATATATCTCCGAGTCACTTAGCGTTCTCTATCTATTAACCGTTTATTTTTTCTGGAAATTGTATGGTATTAACATTATATTATATAACATGGTATTGAGCCTAATACTTTAAGGTACGTATGGTATAATAAAAGTAACGGAATCGAATCCGCAATTCGCCGTCCTATTGCCGCGAACCATCTCCTAGTACTAAGTCTTTAACAGCAATGTTAATAAAGTTAATAAGCTTACTATCATTCTTTTTATATATAAAAAATAACCACAGGATTCTAGTACGATTTGGCGGTGTTCGAATATTATTTTTACATCTTACATAGAAAGCAGTTTAAAAAATTTGCTCAGTTCTGTGATCTTATCGAACCGGCATCTAGGGAATCGAACACAGGTGTAGTTTAGAACACCGGTTTAAAATAGTTGCTTGAGTTTAATAATTTTGTAGAGCGAGCACCTGGATACAGACATAACACAGCTGTTGTACGTTTGTTTTATGTGTTATCGTAATTGTACTTAATACTTAATTTTGTATTTTATATGCATTAAAACAAACCTAGGGTGGTGTTTAGTAGTGTTCTAAATAAGATGACAATAGTTTGACTCGGCTATAAATCAGCAGTCTGTCGATACGGAGCCGCCCCATCGCAGCTAGCGACTTGATTTGTCGCGTCCACATTATACAAAACGCATGACCGCTAGGGAAGAGTATAGTATCGATAACAATAACAATGTGATGGTTGCAACATAGAAATTGTTACTTTGCTGTCCCAACTATTGATTATAATTAAAAAATCATAAAAGGGATACATTTTATGCGTGAACGTTTAAAATGTGGGTGCAAATGTAGGTTTAATGTACACGGGGGTGTGTAAATAACATTTTTTTTTTTAATTCCAAAAGTTGCCAAATGTATTATGTAATAAATCCTGTATTATTTTATTTAATTTACATATACGAGTGTTATGTCTATTTATCAAATACTTGTTTGAATTTTATTTTATCCAGTCCTTTTACCAACCAAAGCTTATAAAATGAGTACAGTTTCTTCCGTTCCAAATTGAAGTAAAAATATAAGTATATGCAGAAATAACAAAACTAGTACTTTGGCTTCGCAAGCGTCAGATATTAAAAATAAAGACTAGGAATATATAAAACAATATTCATGTTGAATAGTGTTTTATATATTTTAAATTATCGACGTAGAAAATTGCCGATCTTATCTGTTTATGGGCAACCGATACAAGTAGTTAGTAGCGATGCATCCTATCTCAATCCTCAGGCATAACGCTATATTTCACAATGTGTTTGTGATCTTGAATCTTTCTGAATGGTCTGCAGTCATAATTTGTCAACAGATGAATGTGTGCTCGTTTGTTATCCTAAGTGACATAACAAAATATTGTGAGCAATAAGCTAACAATTACGTAATTTATTTTGTTCAAAAAAACAATTATTATTTTTCAATTTAAGAAGTGCCGAACGAGCATAGTATAACAATATTATTCACCTGATGGTAAGTGATAACCTCCGTCCGTGATCTACATCCGACCTAAACAAAGATTCAAGATGCACTGAAATCCACATGAATTAAAATCTGCTGTAATACCTCATTACCCGTAATTTAATCTCCAGATCCTTACACTTACCATTCGAAAAATAGTAGCAGAATGCTGCTATTTCGTGCTGGTATTCTGTGAGGACGTGGTGCTTTTTGAGCCGGCTCATTCTTGTTGGAGTTGGAATCTAGCATATTATGTTTTTACCGCAGTATAGAAACAAGCTGCAGCAGCGCTCTACCACAGTAAAGAAACAAGCTGCAGCATCGCACTACCACTGTAAAGAAACAAGCTGCAGCATCGCACTACCACTGTAAAGAAACAAGCTGCAGCATCGCACTACCACTGTAAAGAAACAAGCTGCAACATCACTCTACTACTGTAAATAAACTAGCTGCAGCATCGCACTACCACTGTAAAGAAACAAGCTGCAGCATCGCACTACCACTGTAAAGAAACTAGCTGCAACATCACTCTACTACTGTAAAGAAACTAGCTGCAGCATCGCACTACCACTGTAAAGAAACAAGCTGCAGCATCGCACTACCACTGTAAAGAAACTAGCTGCAACATCACTCTACTACTGTAAAGAAACAAGCTGCAGCATCGCTCTACCACTGTAAAGAAACAAGCTGCAGCATCGCTTTACCACTATAAAGAAACAAGCTGCAGCATCGCACTACCACTGTAAAGAAACAAGCTGCAGCATCGCTCTACCACAGTATAGAAACTAGCTGCAACATCGCTCTACCACTGTAAAGAAACAAGCTGCAGCATCGCTCTACCACTGCAAAGAAACAAGCTGCAGCATCGCACTACCACTGTAAAGAAACAAGCTGCAGCATCGGCTCTACCACAGTAAAGAAACTAGCTGCAACATCGCTCTACCACTGTAAAGAAACAAGCTGCAGCATCGCTCTACCACTGCAAAGAAACAAGCTGCAGCATCGCACTACCACTGTAAAGAAACAAGCTGCAGCATCGCTCTACCACAGTAAAGAAACTAGCTGCAACATCACTCTACTACTGTAAAGAAACTAGCTGCAGCGTCGCTCTTCCACTGTAAATTTTCTAAATTACGTTGTCTACTACTGTAAGTATTTTAAAGGATATGAAATCTATAGAGAATATAATGAATCAATCTTTATATAGAATATCACGCATACATATTCTTTTCCATAGACTTCCCGTAAAACAGTTATTTCTACTCGTATAAATTAAAGATAAAAAATAAATTACGAGCCTATTGATGATGATTTATGTAATATATTTAAATGTTGAAATCTACATTAAAACTAATATTATTGACATAGATTACTATAAAAATAACAATACCATATAACAACACACAATAAACATTATTGACTATGAAGTAAATGCGTACAGTGACCCACACTTAACACCGACTGTTTAACTGTGACCCAATTTTAGATTAATTCCCTTAAGCGGAAACCTCACTAAGCAGGTTCAAATGGCACGCGTAACACCGGTCGCAGTGACACAAAGCGACTATCAACAAACAGTATAATAGTGCACAATGTTTATAGACTTTCCTAATTTTTCTCTATTACCCAAGTTTCGTAAGTAAGTAGATTTATAGTTTCCGCCCCGTTCATTATCAGTATTGAACTAAAGCGGACGGTGGCGTCCGGCGCGTGGCATAAATCTGAATGCAACGTAGTAAATAGACTACTGCCAACAAAACTTTCCTTGACTTTGATACAAGTTTGTTTAGTTTTCTAACAAAGTTTTGCCTAGTTTGGTGTTATAAACGAAGTTGAGTATTTTATGTGGGCTTACTTCGTGTATTGTGAAACTACTAAAGAAATAATATATTATTCATTAAAATTATTTTTTAAATATTTAGAACGTGCTAACAATTCCTTAAGGATTTATAATATAAATGAATTATTACCTCTGAGGAAAAAGATAGAATGCTTCCTCACCAATAATTGGTGCTCCGGTTTCATGCGCCCACCTGTCGAAACACAGTGACAAGCTACTATTTCGCTGGTATTCTAATACAACTATAGCTCATTTTGTTTATTAATAACTAAATAAAGAAACATACCCAATGTAGCGGTTTGTAAGCGTTTAAAAAGTGATAAAACACTATTTTAACTATAGTGTTCATCACTTTTCAGACAACGATAAAATTTTAGATCATTATCAATTATACTGAAATAATATGTATACATATATATTTATTACAGGTTAATAAATTTTATTTAATCATAAATGATATATTGTACATTTTATGTATCGGTTTACTTATTTTTCCTAACGCCTATGTCCACCCCGGATGAAAAGAAATATAGCGGAAATCATAACCCGTTCTGCAAACAGCATTGGTTTCGCTCTGTCCTAATATCTTTTTTTCTCTTTGTTGGCAATTTTCTTGTAGGCAGGAAAACAAAAGCGTCATAACTCTCGTGCCGCTTGATCAGATAGCAGTGTAATGGCAGTAATGGATCCTGGTCAACGGCCCGCATGCAAATAAATCTGCGGACCGATGCAATGATGTGTGGAAAATGGGGTTCATCCCTTGCCGTGCCCGCGATATTGCCCAACTGTCCTCGTTAACACACCTGCATTTAAATGCTGTTTATATAAAAATATAATTCATATTTTATGGTCAACCGCATGACATAATGAGAAGGATACCTGTCTTTTCATCCGCGTGTCCTAGATTCGATTATCAACCTTGACCAATAGTTGCGCAACGCAAGTGTGTCTAAACGCAATTTAATGTGCCCTTTGTTTCTAACCTTTCTAACCTAAGCATTTGAAATTATCTCAATTTTATTTCGCATACATTACATTAAGGGACACTATGAGAAGTGAGTACCACAGTGTTTACGAAAATACATTGACATCATCTTTAAAAAACCAATATATTTCTGTCTTTTGAAATCAGCCTAGGCCGTTATATAATACATTGAAGCCCGCACATAAATTGTAATAAGTATTAAAATAAGTTAACTAAAAAATATTAATGGAAACAATTATCATTCAATTGTAGGAGTAATGACTTCTTTAAATCGACATAATAACAATTTAAAAGTTCTTTATTACTTTTATTGCAAAAACAAATGTCCACATTTGTTTACAGCTTACATTTGTGAATAAACAATTTTAAAAAAGATATGCCATTGATATAAATATATATATAACATTAGCGATAGATTCATATATCTGGACTTTGTTTACCTGCTGCTGTTTTATCCGGAAAGTAGGTAGCGATAAAAGTCAGAACAAATGGCAGTCAATAAAATAAATAGCGATGGCAGGGTGTTCTGTAAATAAGTCGATGTCGAGCTCGGGGCGACGATCGCCTTTTTTATTGGCGCCTCGATTGCTCTCGAAACAACGGCGTGCGACTCGGGCAGGCATCGTCGGGCGGCGCGCATATTGCACTTTATGCTGACTCCACAGATTATAAGAGCAGATTACACATGAAATTCCGTCGTGTTTCGACACTATCACAAGGAGCAAATTTGAAAACACGAACAAAATTATATTATAAAATTTATTGGTTTGTGTGTACGCTCATGATAGGTTCTTATGGAAGGAATTAAGTTCAATGGCTAAAATAATATATTTTCATAAGTAGACTTTATGCTTATGCAATATTCAAAGGTATTCAAAATCAATTCTAGTTTGCTACCTTCTTTCTATAAAAAAAAATCATCTACATCAGATTCTGGTTTAATTCATTCAGTTACTGCCCGCCGTCTTGTACTGATCATCTCGCTATCTATCCATTTGCCTAGATGTTAAAGGACACTTTATCTACACGTACACTACAATACTTTTCACAGTGTAATTTAAAATAAATGAATAAGATAACTTTCAATAATTACCAAAAGAAAGAATTTTTTTTTTTAATATCAAAAAACCATATAAGACGTGAATTTATCTTCCCCGTTTATAACTTCTTTCCTCTGAACGTTAAAGTAAGTCAAAGTCAATATCGTTCTTGTTTCTTAGAATTGTGTTAGGAAATAATAATAAATATTCAGCACGTATCGCAGTCGGGTCGCGACGCGGCTCTAAGATACTCGTAGATGTATTAATTTGTAAGAATTTGTCGTCGGACCCTCGCCCCACACACCGTGAGAATTCCAATCACGCACTACAAGCTCCGTAATTGCACCTAATAATTTCTTTAAATAGTTCCTTATTAGTACATAGTCACTTATAGTACATACATTGTAAGACTCGCAGTTAGTTCTAAAAATAGTAATGGAAAAAAATGTTAACATTTTTATGTATTTTTTACGACTTTCATTATGCTTGCACACAATAAAAAATAAAGAAGTTTCATTTAGGATTTTATGTGATCCGAGCGAATAACCTTTACTGCGTCATTTTATTTGTATTGGCAGTGTTCAACGAACACTGTCCGGGTGTTATTAGCTTCGTAGCCGTGTCAACGCGTCGCCGTGGGCCCGTGCGGTCCCATGGGGCTCGTCAGTGCCAGGCAAACCTAATCCAATCACGGCCATTACTATTTGTACCCGCCTACAAGTGTATTACGAACTTTACTACATTGTATTTTTTAAGTAAAACATAATTATAATAGTTCCTTTTATTGTCTTCTTTTTATTTTGTTATCTATGGGAAATAAACGACAACAATGATGATGATGATGATGTTCTCGATTATCGATGACAACCACGGCCATACAAAATGACATCAACTGCGCAGGATATATTTTAGTGCTGAAATAACTCGCGCAAATAACGAGATTCGCGCTCGTCGTAACCTTACGTATTCTGATATAATGTATGTGCAAACTCTCTGAGCAGTTTCAGGGACGCAGGGCATGCATAAATATGATTCCTTGAATAGGAATCGACACTAGGACCTGTAACGTGGCAGCCAGGGACACATCACGCTACGCGGCTAGCTACTACACAATAAAACTATAATAAAATATTCTATGAAATATAAACCAAATATTTAAGCTTAATAGATGCAAAGAACTTGAAAAAATGTAAAGTACATATATGTATCAACATCCTCGAACTTAAAAAATTTTCGTCAATTTTCGAAATATTAAGTAAACTATTGTGACCAAAAATCGTTCTTATAATGCCATAGTAAAAACATTATTTTGCCTTTATTAAATCTAAACAAACTAGATTTTTCTCAGGAGATAAAGACGATGAAAAGTCTACAAAGTTATGTAACAGTTTATACAGAATTATTCTAGTTGTTAAATTCTAGTTAATATAGTCTTTACTTGAAATCCTTTAACATTGAAGACGCTTCATAAATTTGATTTAACACAATTGTGTACCAATTTTTAAAATAATTTTGAGTTTGAAATTAAATTAAATAATTTATAAATGAATACTGATGTAGTACTGCTACGGTGCGTAGCGGCGTCGTAGAATGATTACTTCGTTAAGCATCTTAACGTTATCAGTTTTGCGCCCGCGCCGTAGATTATGTAAATGTTGTAATGTAATTCTCTTATCGAGCTTTGTCTACGTACAGCTGCAACATTGTACTCTGTTTTGAACAATTATAAGATTATGTCATTTTAATACGGTCGATTTTCCTTGGCAAAAAGTTACGCTTCAAATAGTAACAGTCTTCCGCCAATTAGTCACAGACTAATAGAGAGGCATCAAGGACTGATGAGGCAGTATTAGAGATCAGGCGGTGAGCCGATGCGTGGCGGTCCCAGAGTTAATGGGTGCGATGCAAGGGGACCAGCCATAAGTCACCGCGGTCGCCCGATAGCGGCGAATCAATGACCGCCCCACTATGATATATTACATTAACTGCCGTTCATAGTTTTACGGGTCGAATTAATATTGCGGAAAAATCTCGTATAAAATTTATTTTTATTTCAACATGTTCATTTAACTGATTAGCTAAACTATAACGAACTAAAGATACATATAATCTTAGAGTTCTTGTAATTTAAACTGCACTAAACACACGCTATATAAAACATAAACGAAAACCTTGATAAAAATTTGAAAGATTGTGAGATACATAAATATTAGGCTTAAAGGAAAATCTATACTGGGGGGAGCCCCTTGATAGCGAGATGTTTTGAATTATGAGTTACGATTTCAAGTCAATCGGAAATTATCGGATGTGTCCTATTTGACTGGATCAAAGGAAGGCCGATCTAAACAACTGAATAATCACGATATACTCAAAAATCCAATTCTTTCTCTAATATTAGTTTAGAATTCTTCATGCAAATCATACATATTATTCTTACCCCGTCGCTACTCAGTCTTCCCTTTTAAAAGTTTATGTCTTAATTATAGTGTCTATATGGCCACAGTAGTTCCTTCATTCCTATCAGGACTTCCGATGGGATTTTCTAAAAGCTTATATATAATATATAAATATACTTACTTTAGTTACACGTCGAACTAAGACAACATATATTTTTTAAATATAAATAATTGATAAAAAGCTCAGTGGACACCTGTCACACGCATGCCTGTCAAATTGCTTTCCACGGTTTAAGGGTCGAATCCGAAGGGCCTCGGCGTGTCATCGTGGGTCTCCTGTTTTAGATGCGGGAAGAGCGCTTGTTAGCGCGAACGTGCCGCGGCGCCTGCCGGTAAACACGTGGGTAGATAACAATCTATTTGGATTGCCTCTATATTTCATTTTTCCCCGTGTGATCGCGCTAACTAGATCGACGCCGAAGCTTCGCATCACGACGAGACAGAGGAATAAAGACTATACGGGATCCTTTCTATCGAATCTCGCTCTCTATTTGTTCTGACGAGACGATTTTTTTTTTGTTTTAAATTAACTACCACCAATGTTTTAAAACTGGTCACGTTTTAAGACATTTTTTACAGGAATATACTAGTAAAATTATCATGAGCTTTTAAGCTTACTATAGAACATATAAGTTCCTAAGATTGAGTGAAACCGGAAACTTGAATATAGCTAAGTAATCTTATAAATATGTGTTATCCAATGTCTAGGAAATCTAATCTCAGGCTTAAGTTATCATATTCCCAAATACAATAAGAATATAAACTGTATCCTGCGCAGTTTCCATCATTAACCATTATTATAATAACTACATATATATACGATAGAATAAAGATAATATATTAATATGGAATACGTGAATGACGTAATATACTTATTGAAAGGTAGGTGTGAACGTACGGTTAGTTAAGTATTATTTACTCAGTGCTGTCCTGTGGTCATGTAATGAGTTGAGCACACACCCAGCACCCCAATTTGCCAGAAAGCAATCACAAGCGTCGCCACATACCTTATTCCGAGCACGCACGCTGCATCCAGATGAATACAATGATTTTTTATAACGTTTCGCTAGTTTACCAGTTCTTTCATATTCAAGCAATACTTCCTTTATTAATTTGTTATCAAGATATCTTCTTCACTCTAGTGTTTTTAATTCTGTTTTAAATTATAATTTTATTTATTTAGAATCGTTTAGGCATATTTCGGTACAATACATACTTATAATTCTAGTACCAGTCTTTACTTAAAATTGATATTAGAATTGTCAAAAGCCAATGAAAATAATAATTGAGATTATGTTAGAAGTTGGTTACCGACACCATTTAAAAAGATTTCAATCTTCGATATTCAATTCAGATCAAACGCACAATTTTCGCTGTACCATTACTATTGATTAATTCACAGCATTTAATGTTCTTTTAATATACTATAACAACGAGCTTTGATTTGAATTTTATTTTGTTTATTTGTATGTTATATTAATTTAATAAGAGATTTTACACGAACGTAAGTCATGAAACCTCATTGTATATTCGTCAGGAACATTTCAATTTTAACGCTGTAATAAATCATAATTTATAATTTAAAAAAAAACATGATTAGAGTATCATCCGTAATCTAACCACCATATTTCTTTTTGTTTTGAGTGTGATATACGAGCGATACGATACAATTTTGACAGTGGTAGAGCTACATTGACAGTGGTAGAGCTACATTGAAGTTTGTTTCTAGCTGCAGAAAGCTCGACCGGGGTAGGATCACGTCCTCACAGAATACCAGCGTAAAATTGCAGCATACTGCAATGCTGATATTTACCGCAGGCCGCAGGAATTACTTACCATCAGGTGAACTGTGTGTTCGTTTGTTACTCTCAATGTAATTTAAAAAAAGTACCAGTTCACCCGTTGATATGTGATTCCTGTGGTCCACCCACAGTCTTCCTCGATAAGGAATCATAATACAGATGCGTTGTCGTACCCGAGGACTAATATGGAATGCCTCTACAGGCAGCAGTGTTATAATGCTACAGCTCATAACACTAAACTCTAAAAGTGATAAAATCCATTCTGCTTTTTCTATTTCACTTCAGTTTTAGCTAGTTCTTCTATCAAAAATAATGATCTTACGTTAAGCAATGACTCTTCAAGAAGATAGTTAATCCTCACCCTGATGCGCACCGTACTATTCGTAGTGAGTGTCAACCATCTCACTCGTTGAAGGAGTTTTATTATATTTTAAGTGCGCGCTCGTTTGCACGCGAATAGCCCACTTAACCACGAAACAAGCCCCAATTCAGCATCGATTTCCTTCCTGTACTTACTAGGAAACTTTATGATACGAATAATAGTTCTGCCACGCTTTTTACATGTTTTCTGTTTCGGTTGTAAAATGGAGGCCGACCAACCAAGATGCACCAGCGAACTTCGGGGATAAACGTACGTTGTAATATGGACCACGGTGGCAGTTATATTGTCTTTGTTAAATATTGGCGCAATTACTAATGTGTATTCAAACCCAACAATTTGTGTTGAACAGTTTTGGCGTTGATAGTGTTGTGAGTGGTGGTGAGCAGCCAGGTCAAGCCAAGATATGCGGAATCAGAATGAATATGTTGGCAAGTAATCAGTTTTATAGCTAAATAACTGCAGTAAACATCGCCTGTACATTATAGATACTTATACGTTTATATAATAGTGGCAAGTCTCGGACACACGGTTAGAAACGTGACCTGTACACCGACGAGGCCCACGCATCGTGATACAATTACATGTATCCATGACCTGCGAAATATGTCGAATCGTTCAATTTTACCAAATTTAAAAAGAAATTTTGATTTTTATATTTCTTTATGTTGATCAATAAAAGTGATATAAATTGTTTGTAATGCGGCAGTGCAATTAAGCCCAAACCTTACTCCAGAGTATCGGGATTCCCAGGCTTTGTGTTCGATGATGAGGTTTTCGATCTTGGTTTTGGACATTCGATCTTATTGCATATGCATAATATTGGCCAAAGAAAAGATATAACAAGGAAGTTACTGTGTTGTAAGAATGCTTACAGCATATATTCCCGGGTAATCACTGAAAATTAGTATCAAAACGAAATTTTCACAGAGGTTTAAATCCTAATCGAATTTATTTTGGTTGTTTTAACCTTAATATTTATAAAATATATTGTTAACAAATATTGATACAAATTTAATACAAATTATAATATGTCCTAACAAACTTAGTTTATGGGTTGACCATGGCATTGAAGACCAAGAAGGAAATGATTTAACTTAATTCAAATTTTGTTTCTTAAAAAGTTCTGACATAGTACGATATCAATAAAAGAAACTGCCAGTGGGTGCAGATATGGAGATGGGATAAGACATGCAAGGGTTTTTATTGTTTGCGACTAACTAGTAAATAGTTTTAAGCTCACTTAACAAGAAATTTGTGGCATTAAAACATAATTAATTAAGTAAGCCTTAACACACACACAAATAACAATATCGTGACTCTGACTCATTATAATCGGTTTTCGTAAGATATCGTCAGACAATGCGAACGTAGTAACCGCTTCGAAAATTCTTTTCTCCTTTGAATATCATCTCAAATTTATTGCATCCCACATTTACACTATCGGCATGACTGTCGAACCCTTGTCGAAATCGATCAACCCTTTATGATTTTTAGGTATCGGTAGAGTGAATAAAATATGTTATTTGTGCTAATTTTAAATTAAAATACAAATGATTGACACAACGCTAATGATAACAAATCAAATTAATACTATATGTTTATTAACCGTTAAAATGGCAACCGGAACCATTTTGGGTAATCTCTAATTTGTTAACCCTCTGCAGCCGGTCCGCGGTTGCGGTGCGAGAGCAAGTGCGCATTTTATTCTTATTCATAGCGCAGGGACCGGGCCGACCGCGGCCTAACGATTTGATAATGTATTCACTTGATAAAGCGGAAGGTGGTACTTCGCGAGTGCCGCATTAAAAAACCAATTACAGCGTGACTAAATCGCGCCGCCGCTCCCGGCTATTTGTCAGACTCCAAAGGGATAAAAGTATATTTTAAATTTAATTTCACGCAATTTAAAAAATTGGGGGACTTAGGGTGTATAATTTTTCATTGGATGGGTATGAAGTTTATTAAACGAGTATAATGGTTAATATTTCTTGATCTTATTAGAAGTATAAACTGAAAGATAGTTCTTAAAATTCTTAAATCATATTTTTTGAATAACTTGTGATTACGTATCATTCCATCTCACTTTCCCACGTGGACAATTTTAACCACGGCAACATTTGTCAATTTTTATTTTGCTATTTCGCCTTAACGATGTAAACAAAAATTAACTTACTCATTTCGTTATATTCCTCTCGACTAAGTGATTGTAGAAGTTTAATTAACAAATATCATTAGATAAATTAAAGTACCAAAACTACTATTTTATCACTTTTGAACTAAATAAAGGTTCTCGTCTTATATTTTAGAACTGGAATGCAACGATTCCAACTAATTCGGTCAATTACCTCTACAAGTTTGCGAGAAGTCGGTCGGGGTCATGATTTGTCGATGCGCGAGAGGCCTGATGATCGGTAGAGGCTATGATAATCAGAAAAAAATATTTATCTTGGTTTTCGAAAAAATAACCTCTAAGATTATAAATAAACTATCATCGTTCTGATATATGATACTTCTGCTGAAAAATAAAATCTTCTTCACAAAAAAAAAATCATATTTTTAATGTGATAGAACCACGCCGATGATATAAACTAGATGTGGAACCAATAAGTCAACTCAACCGGGGCAAGACAAAGCTCTTACTGGAAACCAGGGCAAAGAAACCGGAGAACTTGACGCAAATTTCATTTTTGAAAACGCAAAATGATACCTTTCCGAGAATGAAAGTGAAAGAATGAATGGGAAAAAAGAAATGAGAGAGTCACAGATATCACATAAATCCGGTGCACTGTAATCTCTAAATGATCCCAAAATTTCATCTTATTCTTATTTTTATATTACTTTAATTTTTTTTCTGTCAAACCGTTGTTGATATTATTGTTTTTAAATAATTTATCATTGGCTATAAAATTGTTCATCCAACATATATCAACAGTAAATAGTGTTGCATGAATCCTAATGGCCGATTTCGACACTGAACGCTAACATATTATTATATACTTTATTACTGTGTACATAAGCTTAAATTGCTATGCATATGCTTAAATATATTTATTAAGCAAAAACAAATAATATATATCAATTCAGAATATATAGAAATATAAGAAGTTTTTTCTTCAGCACAAAGGGCAAAGGCGGGCGGCGGCATAGTGTAACAAACAGCCGCCCTAATACAATAACGGCCGGAACAAACTGCGCTATAAAATATCACCAGTGAATAAATCAGTTTTGCTGTGATGCGCCCGACCCTCTACCTCCTGTAACTATCTACGATTTATGGTTATAGAATATTATATAACAGATAAAATATTAATTACCTGAACACGTCATATTATTAAGTTTTATTGGAAATAACAAAATCCAAAGCGATTTCATATTTTTATATATTTTTGTGCAAAAGGAATAAACTATAACAATAAAATTAAAAACGTGAGTAATCACGGTCTCCACAGAAGCATCCGAAAGATTTTAAGTCATTTTGTCTAAAATTAATTTTATCTATCTTCACACACCATACAAAATACAGAAGACTTTTCTTTATATATAACATTAGCGATCATAAAACAAGCACACAGTTCATCTAATGCTAAGCGATTTTTCTCCAACTAAGATGAAAATGCTTGTGCTAGGAGATGGTTCACGACAATAGACGAATCATGGATTCGAACTGACGACATTAAGTTTCGCAGAACGTACCCTAAACCATTAGGCTATTGACGCTTCATATGGCTTCGATGACTGCGGCCCATATATACATCCATCCTTTACTAAGATTCAAGATGCACTTCAGTTGTCTCTCCTAAGGCCTGCGATATGAATACCACTAATCGGGACTCCAAATCCGTACACTCAGCATAAGAAACACAGTAGTGATATGCTGCTATTACTCGCCGTTATTCTCTTGAGTCCGTGGTCCTTTTACGACCTATGAATGTCACCGTTAAAAAATAGCTTTTTAAAAAAAAACTATGATAATGTAATGTACGCCTGCTCGTTGTTAGTATTTATAAGATTAGGGTTACGAAGGAGCACAGTTCATTTAATGCTGAGTACTCCCTATAGTTCATAAGTGCTTGTTCCGTTGTCACTCCCCAGGGGTAACATTGATGCATGTCATTATTTTAATATGTTCAAAAATTACATTATATTTTAATTATTATAATTATAGATATTAAGATGCAAGTTATGCTTTTAAGCGTATATTATATCACTGTATCTTGTCCATCCTCTGCAATTGATACAGTACATACTCCATAAATAGTGCAAGAAGAGTTAAGAGTACAGAAATCACACCAAAACACCATCAGTATTCGAGTCAGAAAGCGTGAAACAGCGTAGCGGCGGCGAGGCGCGCCCTCCTTGCACTGATTGAGTCGCGACAAGTTAAACCATTTGAAACAATTTAATAGAGATCAAAAATTCAGGGCCCCATGGCTCTCGCCACTAACTTTTGAAGTTTTTCCCCCGCTAAAGGGATTATCGGTGAGCGGAAATTCCAGGGGATTTACTACGGTTTCTGTGGATACTTTAATGTCATTTTCTAGTATATAAATACTATTAAATGGGCCTTACTAAATTTTCAAATATTTTCTAATTCTAATTATTATCATTTTACTTTGGTTTAAAAATTATTTAAAATTAATTAAATCATTACATAAAGGTACCACTTAAATGTATTCTTCCAAAAGAATAGTTTAATATAAATACTTTATTTAATATAAATACCTTAATAGATCTTATACGTACGACATATATACATATATCTTGCATAAATGGCATTACATAAGTTTTATTTTATTATTGTAAAAACTAATCGAGTTCACGTATGCACTTAACTTCTTTAGCAAGATGCCATCAACGTCAATATCTGAAGATTTGGAATGTCTTTTTGGTTTAACGTAGCGTAGTTTTTTTGGTTATTCGACTCTATAATCTTGTATTTACGGTTGAAGTTTCATGTAACTTTTCGAGATGAAACTATGGAGTTATACGGTGGCTGAAGATATGCGATTGCGTTATGATAGGATCTGAAGTCATTGAAGCGTAGCCTCTATAGGGAAGCGTAGCAAACTCACTCTTAGTAAACGTCTCTGTACAGCTAGCTACTGATATTGCAGAACCCCTAAATCCATACAATTCAACGGTATGTGTCTTGCGTTCGGTTTGAATCGAAGTAACTTTTTTTTTCTTTTTTTTTTGCAAGTAGTACTTTTTAAAAGCGAATATCTATGACTCTCCGCGTGAATAACTTATATTAATGACAAGCAGTACCCATGATATTGCAGAACTTCATATAATTCACGGGCATGTGTCGTGCGTTCGGTTCCAATTGAAGTCAATTTTTGTTGCAAGTTGTACTTTTTAAACGCGAATACCTATGGTTTTCCGCGCAAATAACTTATATTATTGACAAGCGTACAGCTAATATAAGTTATGATGCCTGATTTCCAAAACAACCAAGCAACGATTTTAATTGAAACTAGTATATGCTTTATGAACTTCGCTCGCGCGACGTACTCTGTGCTCGGCGTGGTTTAAAAGTGACATAATTTTTCTTTGTCAATTGTTTAAAAGAAACAAAACAAAAATTTTAAAACTAATCTTACTTACTAAAAAGTTACTAAATTGTAGTAGTACTAAATGTATAATATGTAAATACATCACTAAAAACTCCATGGAAGTGGTTTTCACTGATGTCTTATCGTCCAAATTGGCGCAGACAGACAAAAAAGTGTGTTTATGAATTTATAGATAGATAGATGTGTATAGAATACTTTATTTTCAAGCATTTCTTTATAAAACAATTTAAAAATCTAACACTTGTCATTCCTACATTGACTAACCGGAAATAAAGAAATATTAAAATGAAGTTTTCCTTTCTATTCCTTTTTTCTTATGTATTTCTTAGTGGCCGCAACACTTCCTTGGTTTTAACTTCACTGCTATTAGTAAAGAGGCTCGTATATAATATATATTAAACATTACATAATATAACATTATATTTCACAACATTACATTATATAATAAGTATGTAATATTTAGTATATAATGTAATTAAACCTTTTTACTGACTTTACGCCTTCAAAAATCAGATTTATTTACGAAAATGTATTATATATTTACTATTTAGTTAACTACACATATTTGCTAAACTAAAATAAATAATACATTCTAACCTTAGGATATAAGAAATACAAGCGTCATACGGATCAAACTTTTATTGTCCCTACATAAGCCAATACTCATTGGAATCAGGATTATTGCGAAGTATAACGGAGCATAGCGGCATCAACCCTAGCGGGCTCATCCGATAAGCACAACCGACCGGAACGATGTTCCTTACTCATATCAATCCAGTGTCTGATTATCATTGTATTAATTAAATCCGAACATATTTTATTTTGAGCAAATCATGCATCACATAGCATCTTTATTTGCAACATGATTTTGTATTTCCAAAGTGAAATGGTCAAACAAGCACACAGTAGTGTACCATGCCGAAACTATAGGTGTACTGTCGGCGTGGCTGACCACTACATCTCATACTAACATATAATACATCCTAGCTCCCGTGCGTTCAACACAAATACAACGAAATAAACTAAACAGAAAGAAAGTTGGCTTATTAGATGATCTTATCTCTTTAATAGAGATTTTACTAGATAACTTACGTATAGAGAACCAATATAATTAAGGAAACTAGGTCGATATCTTAATGACAAACAACTATGCGGTGTGTCTCTTCAGGAATCCGTACAGGAAGGGCAAAATAAGCCAGATCGTTTAGTATAGGACAATGAATGGTGGCTTGCTTACTTTTTGTTTCTTTTTATATGTGAGAAGGAAAGTAATTGTATACACACAGTCTAAAATCTATATTTTAGCTGCATGCAGCATGGCACAGATGGGATCTCGCATATATCCGCGGCATCCATTGGCAACCTCTTCACGGGAAGAATCTCCCCCTTCCCGACAACCCACTTACTTCTGTGACCGACAATAGCGGCTTTACCTTCCTCCGTTTCGAAGTCTCCTCGCAAGCCGCTTTACCTATACGAAATGACAGACATAACTTAGGAGTCCGACTCTCCTCCACTTCTTGTTTCAGACGCATCTAATGCTAACGCCATCTACCGTCCTTATTTTGAATCGCATTGTCTCCTACTTTTTATTTATTTATTTATAAACTTTTGTACAACTAACATATGCACAAAGGCGGACTTAATGCCTAAGGCATTATCTACCAGTCAACCTTGGGAGGGTCCAGAGAAATCATGGTAGGGACAGATTAATAATAATAAAGAAAAAAGAAACATACAGTACATTTAAATACTTATACAATTATATATACATATCATTATATATTATTTTAGGAATTTATAATACTTAATAAAATAATAGATATTTATATATATTTACATAAACTATAAAACAAAAATATATACATATTATAAATACAAACATATCTAAAAGTAAATATATACAGAAAAATATACATAATTATTATCGATGTAGTGAATCTGCTGACGCTACTTCCAACAAATGTTTTCGAATTTTACGTTTAAACTCTAAGTGACTTTCTTTACTTACTTTCATTTCTTTACTTTCTATCTTATTAAGCATGAATGTAGCTATCATTAGACACAGGAAAAACCACACCTTACCACATGAGGGACAGTGTGCTCATTTGTTAACCTCATATATCATGGAAAAAGATGTTGAATTAAATGATTGAGAAATACATATAAAACCATATAGTTGTAATGTACATAAACGTATCGCATATCCACTTGTGTTGCGTGTTGTCAGCCAACACCGTTGTAGTGTACAATTACGATAATCAGCATTAAATACGAGTTTTCTGTTAAACACCGCCGTGTATGCTTTTTACCCTGTACTCTCTCGTTTCAAGGAATAACTCACACCTACAGTTATTAAAAATTATATGTTATTAAAAATCACCAGTTTTTCTTGAGGTTTTGTTTAATATAACAGTAGCAGAGACACTTTGCAGGTAGACTAGAGCTGCAACATGAATGGGTCGCCTTACCGAGTAAGGACTACTCCCTCGTCATATACCATATGAATTAGCAACATAACTCTGGTGTGTTTCGCATGCAAAGTGTAGGGATCTGGGGACCGAATCTCAGGTAACGAGACTTTCTATTTCAGCCGTCAAGGGCATGTACCGGACAAGTGCACCTTTCTTTTTCTTTTTTTTAATAACATTGAGAATAACAAACGAGCACACACAGTTCACCTGATGCTAAGTGATTCCTGCGGCCCATAAAATTTACATTCATCCTTTACAAGGAACCATTATGCATATGCGTTGTCACCCTTGAGGACTGAGATGGAATGCCTGTTCACCAGTAATAAAAGTTTCAGGATTCCGACACTCACTAGACGAAACACAGCAGCGTTGTGCTGCTATTTCACGCTGGTATTCTGTGAGAGCGTGGTCCTGGTCCGGTCGAGCAGACCCATTAAATATGCAGTTAGAAACTGCAATGCAGCTCTACCGCTATAAAACTTTCTTGAGGATGGTTATAGATAGCAGTCATGACTTACCATCGGGTGAACTGTGTTTCCTCTGTGCTCTCCTTTGTCACTCCAAAAATTATAAAAGTCAAGTGCCAACCGAACTCGTGTGTTCCGTATTATACCGTTTTCCTACGACTGTAATGATATAGTGAGTTCCTATATTGCGTATTTTTTCAAAATTTTATGGTCAGTAGTTCGAAAAGCACAATATATTTTAAACTATGCATTTTAAAACTATAAATGACTCTTATTAAGTCACTTGAAACTTAACAGTTTGATTGTTTGGTAATTGCTAGTTAAAAATCGGAATTCGTGTATATTATATTAGCGAATATTTATTTGTGTTTGGTTTATGTCACATTTTAATATACCAATTTTGAATGTACCAAAAGTCATAGATTTTTCGTTGAGAACATTTGAGGAAATTAAGGGGTGACAGAAGAACAGACAGACAGATACGAGATTGGTCGGATGTACAAAAACCTAGAAATAACAAATCAAAATTTATAAATTCGAAAAGTAGATATAATTGTTAAAATTTAATTTTTTCTGTCTTTAGACTTCTTAAACTTTCTTTTACAATGCAACCTAATAAATAGATGAAAACACAATTTAAATTGGTACAATAGATTTCGAGATTAGTTAATACAGATATATATACATACTTCAGATACTATGTGTGGCCAATGTTTATACAATGTATGATAGATGATAATAACGTAATAGTTTAAATATCTTTATAAATTTTTAGAATTACATAACTTAACTGTTACATTCAATAGAGTGAATATTTCTTATATCTTTTCCATTCCAGGCATCATTTAGATTTCAATTAAATTTTCTGTAAATCCTTCAAAGTCTACACCTATAAGACGGTTATAATAACCGTCTTTGAGGATCAATCCTTTTCAATTTCTCAAGGAGCCGAACCCGTATCACTTTCCGCTTCGCTCGGCCGTTAGTCCAAGAGGGATTATATTTTTACAATACAACACAAATATAATCGTGACTAATCGGATCTCGTCAAATGGCCGGTCATTTATCCGAACGATCGTGAGTCCCGGAATGTCTTGGCGTCTACTATCTAAAGTATTGAGATAATAGGTGCAGGGGATAGTGGAGACTGCGGGGCTCGTCCGGCCACCCAGAGCAGGGGCAGTAAGGAATAATGTAAGTGTCCGGGGCGACATTTGCGCCGAACTGCCGACGACCTCTGCCTCTTACTTATGCGGTTTTTAATATTTTTATTGTAATGGATTCGGCCACTTCGGCACAGAGGTGCAGTGGAGAGATCTTACCTAGAATTTATTTACCAAAAATATTTTAAAAGTATAATAGTATATAGGTAATCAACTGTTTTATATTTTGAATAATATTTACTGTTATTATTTGATACGCAGGGAAATTAATTTGAATGTTGCAAAATGAATTTTCGTGAATTATGAGAATGAATTAAGTCTCTGGTACAACAGGAAATTAGGCGTGAAGCCAAAAATTGGGTTACTAGCGGTACTTAGAATATACTAATATCCTGCATTACTGTTTCTCATTGTGAGAATGTCTCTAATTCGATTATATTATAGTAACATGTATTTAAAATATGTATATATATATATGTTCATTACATTTGAATCCAAGTTTCCATTGGTAAGGACTGATAATTTTATACTTGCTTAAATATTAATATTATATTTTATATCGATAGCTCTAATTCCATAAGTGTCCTACAATTCATACACTTTGAGGTAAAGGCTATAAGAAACCGTGTAAAAAACAGCTGCGACGCGTCGCAGTGTCACCCTCGCGGTCAAGTTTTCTGTTGGCTGCCCGCGCGGCAGACGCCATAAAACTGTCCATAAAGCACCCGCCATTTATGACACGATACCTATCTCCGTATTTATTAAAACTTTGTATCTATTCAACTTAACTTTATTTCAAATTTAGTAGACAAGTACAAAGTAGAAGGCGTTTCTCAGTAGATATGTCAGAATTTCTCAGTCGATATAATTCATTCATCAAAAAATCGCGTATACATAACGTGAATTTTTAATCTGATGTCGAACATAAAACCTCCACGTGCACGACTGGATCTAATATATGAGCTGAAATAAAATCTGTCAGTGACCATTTACGGGAAGGAGTCCTGTTATTAAAATGTAGCGAAGCGACGGCGGGCGGCGAGCGGCGCGGGCAAGCGGCGGGCGACGGGCGGCAGGCGGCGACTCCGCGCCGGCTGCGACCACGCCGCGATCTGATTTATGGCCCGACCAGCAGTATTTTATTCGACGGGCGCCTCAAGAAAACTATAAGTTTCCGTTCGGCAGGACAGGGGAGTAGCCTAGTAAATATTGTCTCCGCTCGCTGCATCAATACGTACCGACAGATATCTATATTTATTACGATGCTTTGGAAGATAATTTGGTAATGGATTGGGGTCATTACATCCTAGTTTTATAAATTTATTGATGTAAAGTTCTTTTCTTTTTATATATAATATTAACAATTAATCGCGATAAAAATATCAATAATATAATATAGTTGATGGTGATAGTAACACAAAACGAAGTCAATTTGGCCGTCAACAATACGCCGCTGGCGTTTTCTGACGTCGAATGACGAGCACCCCTACGATAATTTCAGAGACATCTGATTTTGTTATTTGATGTAGACATTTATAACTTAAAATCTATTTTATAGCTAATGACTACACGTCGCAATTGTTTTGCGATATTTATTTAAAATCGAGTAATAAATGTTTTCTTTGAATTAGTAAAGTAGAGAATGCTAAAAGACCTCAAGTCCGTCTTTTATGAATAATGAAGTTTAAAAAAATAAAAAAATTATAATTAAAGAGTTGGAAAATTAAGTATTTGGGACTCGTATTCGGCACGTACTCTTTAAAGTTACAGTACAGTTACAGTGTATTTAGGCTACAGGAGATATATTTTTTATACTAGACAGGGAAACAACAAAATGTACCAACTGCTTTATTAAAGTTACGTTACACCAAAAAAATGCAACGAACAAATTTCAATATTCTAAACAATATGTAAATTACTTATAAAGAAAACAAAATTGCAATAATCACCGAAGAATTATTTTTACAAACTGTAATAGAAAATAAACTAAACTGGAAGGAGCACATTGATTATATTTGTTTAAAACTAAATAAATTTACGTACTCAGTGTCGTCACAAAAAACAGATCTACTATCTCATCATGGTTATGTAAGTTCTGTATTGCGATATAGTATTATACTTGGGGTAATAGTGTACACCTTAATAGAGCGCACAAAAATGTATTAGAGCATTATGCGTTGCTGCTCCTTTTGAATTCTGTAAACCGTTTGCTCCAAAAAAAAAGCGTGTTACATACCTTTGTACATCAATATAAGTAATTGTTTAAAAAATGAACAATATCCTCGAATAGCACAATCTCTGACCGCCTGGAGAGCGGCCTTACTCCTAGATTGGCATGATGCTAAGGGTGTAAAGATTGATTAATGAATTAATATAATACATATACATATATGTATATATAAATTAATATATACACTCGTGAGCACAAAAATCGTCTCGCTCCGTACGCTTGCAGTTAAAGTATTATTCTCTAGTTAAGGTTTTAGCATTGAAATGAGATGACCTTCATATTAATTTTATTAATGAAAAGTATATTTATACGCCTGTAACAATGAATATTGAATTGCATTTTGAACCTTAGCCTAAACCTGGCTCTAATTACAGTTCCTAATGGGTTCTTCATAGACCGAATAAGATTTTTCACTATTTCTTGAGAAACGTGAAATTTCTATTCTTTAGTGAGTGCGGCTTGAAACTCTTATCTCATAGCGTAGGATTTCTAGCCCGAACTTTTCTTTTAAGCTCATCCCATAAATTCTCAATAGGATTAAGTCCGGACTACAATTTCCACCTTCTGCAGATATCGCCGAACAAAAGCTGCAGTATGTGGACGGGCATTATCCTGCATTAACACAAGCTTTTCACCGTTAAAGCCTGCTTAAGCAATGACGTAAGGAATCAGTTCGCCGTCAAACCTGCAAATCTGCCGCTAGTTTCGATGAAAACCAACTCGGTTATTGCCATCATTGAAATGCCCACCTACACCATCCAGGAACGTCCTACAAATGCCACATTTTCACTTAGGCAGCACTGGGTGAATCGCTTTCCAGGTTTTCTGTAGATTCATTGTCGTCTATCGCTGCCATGGATACAAACTCTGCTTTCATCTGAAAAGAGAATAGAGTTCCACTGTTCATCCATTCGGTTCTCTTGAGAAACGAAGTCGGGCTGCTAGATGAGATGGGATCCTCTTAGGGCCAGTAGCCGGCCTTTTTAGAGTCAGGTTAGTCGCCTTTAGTATTCATCTTACTTTCTCTTTCTGTTTAACACACGACACACTTCTTGATGACTCTGGCCTTGTTCCGATAGGGCAACCGCTTGAGCCGCTTATTGAATAGATATGTCCATTTTTAAGCAAAGTTTGTGTTTAATAATAAGGGATAAGTGTACCGATTGACTTTTGACGACTAACTGATAAGGTCATGTCAAGGATGATGTCAGGTAAATGTTGTAAATAGGTGCAAAAATGATGATTAGAAATAACAACATATTTTTATAGTAGTATTCATGTAAAGATAACATTTGTTTACATTATTTAGAAGCTAAACATACAGCTATAATAAGCAAAAAGAAAATTGTAACTTAGTGCTCAGTTATTTTTTAAAGACATTCAACCTCGGGCATGACGCTTGAGTCGATTTATTGCTCACGAGTGTATATTTAATTAATATTTTTGTTATATGTAAGACTAAATAGTTGTATATTTTGACATTTAAAATATGCACGTGAAAAATGGCTAAATGTGATCTGGACAACATTAGATATTATAGAATTTGAATTTGTTGGCAAGAATTAAATTAAATGTAATACTATAATGAGAAATCAACTACGATTTAATAGACGTATTTAACACGTGAACAAATCATTCATCCCCATTGTTCCAAACCCCCATAACAATTTAGCGCTAATGAGTCGTCACTGTCACCAGCCATTCGCCCCATTGCGCAAAATGATGATCCGGCTGAACACCGACCCCGACTCTCATGCGATGTCTGATGGACATACTAATATTTATTTTCTTTAACTTTAAACTTTTATAACCCTCATGGCATATAGGCAAGATATAAGATATATAACTACTAAATCTCATTCCCGAGTTCGATTCCCGGCTGAGCAACAGTATATGTACATAACAATTTATTGGTTTTAGATTTACCGGTTTTCGGGGTTATGTATGTACACGTGACTTTATTTTTATTTATTTAATTTGGATCATCTACAGTGCATACATGAATACATTTTAATCCATAAATACATGAAGTCAAAACTGATGCATGCACCAATTAAAGATGAACACATCATTTGTTATATGTAAGACTAAATAGTTGTATATTTTGACATTTAAAATATGCACGTGAAAAATGGCTAAATGTGATCTGGACAACATTAGATATTATAGAATTTGAATTTGTTGGCAAGAATTAAATTAAACGTAATACTATAATGAGAAATCAACTACGATTTAATAGACGTATTTAACACGTGAACAAATCATTCATCCCCATTGTTCCAAACCCCCATAACAATTTAGCGCTAATGAGTCGTCACTGTCACCAGCCATTCGCCCCATTGCGCAAAATGATGATCCGGCTGAACACCGACCCCGACTCTCATGCGATGTCTGATGGACATACTAATATTTATTTTCTTTAACTTTAAACTTTTATAACCCTCATGGCATATAGGCAAGATATAAGATATATAACTACTAAATCTCATTCCCGAGTTCGATTCCCGGCTGAGCAACAGTATATGTACATAACAATTTATTGGTTTTAGATTTACCGGTTTTCGGGGTTATGTATGTACACGTGACTTTATTTTTATTTATTTAATTTGGATCATCTACAGTGCATACATGAATACATTTTTAATCCATAAATACATGAAGTCAAATCTGATGCATGCACCAATTAAAGATGAACACATCATTTGTTATATGTAACGGTTATCGTGTACAAAAATTAATTAATGGAGAAAAATAAACAATAACTGATTCAAAATAAGAACAAAAAACAGAATTAAATTATCAGAATGAAATAAATTAAATAATATCGTAATAAAATAAAATGAAGCATAATAAATTAATTAAATGTCAAAAATAACCATAAACAATATAGAGATTAAACAATTTAATAGCGATTAAAATCTAAACACGATATAATAAAATTAAAATTTTAAAAATTTTGTTTGAAATGAATTGAATAAAAAAAGAAGTAAAATTTATAAACAGCAGCCGCTAAGCTGGAGCTTGGAATGCTTTCAGCACGTTACGCTTAAAATTACTGATTGAATCGTGAAATATATCGATTTCAGTGTTTTATCTTGTAACAGCAAATCCGTACTATAGGAGACTGTAACCCCAACCTTGTTTTACAGTTAGGGATAAAAAAAGTTGCTGTATTGGCTTCCGGGGTATATTAATGGAACTTTAAGTGATATACGCGATAGTAAGTAGGAGCAATCCACTAGTCCGTTAATCACTTTGTACAGAAATACGATATCACTCATCGCTTAATCTTAGGTAATAGGTGTTCTTGTGTGAAAAACCTGGTACGCCGAAAGCAATAAACTTAATAAACATACGCAGTAGGCGCTCAATTCGTCTTCTATCGATCTTGGAAAAAAGATTTGCATTACATCGAAATAGGAAAGACGGCAACGAATACTTATCGCACTATATTATATTTTAAGCAGTCAGATGTTACGAAGTTATCATCTGTGATATTTTCGTGGTTGATACGAACCATCAGGACATAATTTAACTTTAAACTTAACAGTGCAATGCATTAAAGGGGGTAAAATAGTTATATTTTTATTGAACAATCGCTTACGTGTAGTGCAGTTTGTAACATTTTATTATGAAGAAACTTTTGACAGGCCTTCAAGCCCGCCCAAACATTTCCAGGCACGCCTACGAGTATTTTACGAATGGGAGAAACTTAAAAAAAAGAATTGTAAACAAACTGACACCAGTATATGAATAAAAACAATAATAACGGTGCAATACATTATAGTGGTGATAGATTAAAGAGCCGAAGTCGTCATCACAATGAGATAAAACTATTACAGGCGTAAACTGGACGCGTGAAAGAATAGAAGCCGGGCGAGTTAAGCTTGAAGTCATTACCCGAGCAATGAATAACGGTAAGTCCAATTACGTGATTGGATTAGCCATCGTCAATGTTGGCTTTACACCGGCACGTAGGCACGGACGGTACGTCGTTATTAAACACAATCAATGAGTTAGATGTAAGCACCACGCGTGTACATTCAATTGAGAATATACAATGTCATGCGTTGACGTTTTTTGATATAAGTGTTGACAAACGAGATGTTCACAATCATCCTTGATAAGGAATCAAAATGCAGACGCGTTATCAACCCTAAGGATTAAGATGTAATGCTTCGTCACCAGTAAAAAGTTTCTTTCCCTTCCCACAACTTTCTTTCTTACACCAGACTTAACAGAAATATAGTAACGCTAAGCCAATATTTTCGCCTATTTGTACTCCATATGTTCATTTCATCATTTGACCTTCATAACTGCGGAGTTACTACACCAAGTACAATGATTCTACAAATAATTGTTCTGTTCCATTTCGATCAAGACAATAGTTTCTGTTTATTGTTTTATAAAAGTAAGGGTGACATATTAGCTCACCGTGAACGGAAATTATGGCTGCGACCCATATCGATCCTTTACAAAGTTTCAAGATGCATATGCTTTCTTACCCTTGAGAATTGAGATAGGATAACTCGTTACTAGTTAACATGTCTCCTTTTGACATCAACTGAGCAGGAGATCATTCATAATGTCGTAATATCATACAAATATAGAAGCACACACTCTTCGTCCCCTTCTCTAGTCCGACGTAATACAAGATCAGAAATTATGAATGCAGTATCGGGAATACGGGACATAACTACTCACTGGATTTGTGTTCCACGGAATACAATTTGCGATCACACAAGATTGTCTATCGCAGGTGTTCGGACCACCATGTCACACCCACTTAGTGTTGTTTCAATTTCCCAAATAGTGTTAGATATGGATACAAAAATTGATCATCGATTTCCGGCCCCATAGTGTTCTCATAGCCCTATCCTAACCACTCGAACCTTCACATCGGAATAAAAATATACCCTGGGCCGCTATACTATATCTTGTATGTTGGTCATAAGATAACAATTAGAATACAGATGTATATTTCAGGTAATTCAAACGTAACGTGTAACTTTTTCTCTCTACATATGGTTTCTCGACCACTTATGTTTAGCGGTTGTTGGCCAAGGATAAGGGGATCACTCTCTTTTTTTTTCATTACACTGTGAGTAACAAACGAGCACACAGTTCGCCTGATGGTAAGTGATTCCTGCGGCCAATGACATCTGAATTCATCCTTGACAAGAAATCATAATGCACATGCGTTGTCACCCTTCTGGACTAAGATAGAATGCCTCGTCACCAGTAATAAAGGTCTCCGGATCCCTACACTCGCCAGACGAAACACAGCAATAATATACAATATTATACTGCTATTTTACGTTGGTATTCTGCGAGGGCGTGGTCCTACTCCGATCGATCATTCTGCAGCTAGAAACAAACGGCAGTGTAGCTCTACCACTGTTCGTAGCTCTAGTCCTTTAATACAGACTAAAAGGTACACTGTTCAGAGAACGATCCGATATCGACAGGGAGTAAATTAGAAGATTACTCATGATCGCTTTATTACTAACAGTGTTTGTGAAATTAAGTAAAATTCATAAATAAAATTATTTTGTTTAATTTTGCTATGCTTTGAAATAAAAATACCTTTTGTTGTAACACAATTGCAAATCGTGCGAGGTTAATGACCACCAAGACACATTTACCTACTTAGCAATATAATAAAAGTTTTGCAATCATGATCAAAATGTCATATTTTAATGCGAAGTTGAGAAATCCTTGCAATGCAATTTTAGCTGAGTGAACTGGTTAACGAATTAAAACATATTGAGTCACGTGCAAAAATACATTTTTGGTAAATTTTAGAGTATGCAAAGCCCGTGTGTATACCTCGTTTAACTTGGTTGATGGAATGTTGAGTACGAAATCTCAAAAAAAAAAAATAATCTTGAAATAAATTCAAAATAAAATTGATATCTTATCTCAGTATCACTAACCGTCACAGTAAAGAGATATAATATACCTTTTTAATCATGTAATCTTTAACTGCTGCAGACCTTTACCAAGATAAAGGTCTGACGCAATTTGATCTTCCGAAAAATGCATTCTCGGAATCCCCATTATTTTTACATACACACAATAACTTGTACTTTGCTTTATTTTAGATTACTATTAGATGATAACCGTATATTGACTTAAAAGACAAACATATAATAAATTGTCCTTATCGACTTTCCGATGAAATTACGCTCCCCCGTCACATAGTTTGCGGGATGCCATTACCGGAGGGTCATTAGAGCCCAATTGTTTTGCATTGCGATGGCGTTCATCCCGCGAACCTTGCCCTGCGATTAGTGGAGAAGCTACAGTCTGACCACACGCTAATTCTCTACTTGTTTCACAGTCATTAATCAATTACCTTTGATTTTGCTTAAATATTATCCATTGTTTAAGAGGTATCTCTAAATGTAATGAAATGTCCATTTGTACATTTGCTTGGTGGGTAATATTATAAAAAAATACTATTAAATAAAATAAAAATATATTAAATCAGTGTATACAATACAATATCAATCAATATAATATATAGTTTGCCAATAACGGTGTGGATGAGATGTGGTTACTTGGCCCCTTAAAGTAACTACAGGGTCTTAACTTAGTCACCCCCAAACCCGAAGGGTTCTCGCCTTGTCGTGGCGGGTGGATAATTTTCCATGGCTTGGTCACCCATAGTGAAGCTAAGAGGAACCCAAAAGGTTGGCCTAAGGCGCTCTGTGGCCGGCCCGAGGATGCCGCTCCGGATGGCTCGTAAAGAGCTCGCTTCAGTAGCGTGTCGGTGGACTGCGTATGGCGGAATTGACGGTGCGTGGGACCGCCTTCCCCACCCTCAGCAGCCAAGATAGAGTCGCGGAGGGATGAGGAGTATCGGTGTTTCGATGCCACTCTCCCTATCCTTCGCGACTCAAGTGGGGGTCGCACCGCATGATGCGGATGCGTTGTGGAGCCGTAGACCTGTCTCGACGTAGGAGACTGGGATTGCTTATTGCTTTCCAGGCCCCCCTTGGCCTCCGACGGACGGACTCGACAGAAGGTGAGATGTCCTCCCCCGGAGGAGGGGCCGCCTTGTCGGCCGGCGCAGGTGGAATCGCAAATGTGTGTGACACCGCCATACGTGATGAAGGGGGAACACCTGAGGTATTAGTCGGTGCGAGTCCGACATAACCCATCCTTGCCCCCGCAGGGGTGGGTATGTGTAGGCATTTCCCCATGTAAAAAATAGGGGTACTTACTCGGGACTATTCTTTAAAAATCGGTAGAGTGGCCATGTAATGAAAAGGTCCAGGAAAGTCCAATAGCCAGGGCTTCTGCGAACAGCTGTGCGAACACAACGTGGCCCAAAAATCACCTCAACCAGTATTCAGGGCTCGTCGAAGCGCCTCAGCTACATCGTCTACTGTAATGACGACGGGATCCATAGGCTTGATATCGGCGCCTGTGCCCTCTATCTAATCTACATTCATTCTTGACAAGGAATCATAATACAGATGCGGAATTACATGAGGACTTAGATGGAATGCCTCGTCACCAATAATAAAGGTCTCCGGATCCCTACACTTACCAGACTAAACCCAGCAGCATTATGCTGTTGTTCTGTGAGGGCGTGGTCCTACTCCTTTCAAGGTGACCCATTCATTCAGCTGTTAGAAACCACAGTGCAGCTCTACCACTATTATTCTATCTATTTTATTACAAATAGTGATTTGGCTTTAAATAGAGACACTTTGATGCTTGTACGTACGTACGTTACGATTACGTACTCATGATTTGAAGACAGAGCTCAAATCTCAAAGTCCAGCTACTATCGATGATGCTTTAATGTTCCATGGATAGAATTATGTATGTATATTGGCTCGTAGAGACAGGTTATGCGCCGTCCGTTTAAAATATACCTTATACTTTAACTATCGTATATAGCATGCCTGAGAATAGATACAACTCCGTTTTATCTGATAAACTTTAACACTCTTCCAATATAATATCGAATGAACAAATATTTCAGAAATATAGTTTAACTCTCTGTGTTCCATAAGTTCAGTCGAGAATAGTGAAAAAATAATTTATGTCTTTGAAACACAATATGAGATTTAATGCTACCGATTCCAGACCGATCTAGATCTCGAATATTCTAGTCACTGTCATCCTGCCATCCTGCGGAGGTTAAATACATGTTTAGTAATCCTTACACAACAGGATGTGATTACTCCACCTGGTCCACTAGGTTTCAATTGTAAATGTAGTCTGTTGGTATATCAGGTCTTTACCTATGAAAAGGCCGTTCTTCAATATTGGCTATTTCAAACCAAAAAAAAATTTTGATTGGCTGTGAATCCTAAATTCAAATTAATTTTGTTTTAAAAACATGACATTCTTTTTACAAAGTCAGTCTTTTGTTTATTATTTTCATTATAGCTTTGTATTTTCATTACGTTTGAACATTTTTCGTCATAACGTATACTTTAAAAATTCGTGTAATTATGGAATATGAGTTCGTCGTGGCATCAACGCGGCACAAACGGCACGTAACATGAATGTTTACGGAGAGAACTTTACAAACGAACGCACAACCCGTTATTGGTTTGCCCGGTTCTGTTCTGGAAATTTTGATTTGAAAAATGAACCTCGTGGTCGTGCAGACACTTTGGTCAACAATGATTAATTAAAGGTGATTGTGGAAGGTGATGATACTCAATGTACAGCCGAGCTAGAGCAGCTTTTGATGTTAACATCAAAACAATATTGGTCCATTTGCGACAAATTGGCAAGGTAAAAAAGCTTGATAGATGGGGTGCCTCATGAACTTAACGGTCGCCAGCGCATCATACGCGTTGAGACCTGCATCGCGCTGCTCAACAGGCACAGAAATGAAAGAATTTCGAACCGAATTGTTACGTGCGACGAAAAGTAGATCCTGTTCGACAATCCACAGCGCTCAGCAAGTTGGTTAGATCCTGGTTTAGCACAAAAGCAATGCCCTAAACGAAAAATTACCTCTATAAAGTTGATGGTCACTGCTTGGTGGTCTAGTGCCGGTGTGATTCATCACAGTTTTTTACCAAACGGCATGAGCATTACTGCAGATGTGTACTGTGAAGAGCTGAAGACAATGACGGAGAAGCTCGCACATCTGCAATGGTCAATCGGTCTCCCCGCTGCTCCTACACGACAACGCGCGACCCCATACTGCACGACAGACAGTCTCCAAGCTGCAAGAGTTGGGGTTGGAAGCTCTCTCTTATCCACCGTACTCACTACCTTGCACCCACTGACTATTACTTTTTCCAAAACTTGGACAACTTTTTAGCGGGAAAAAAATTCAATTCCCGAGAGGCAGTACAAAATGCCTTTGAAGAGTTTGATGCCTCCCGTCCAGCTGATTTGTTACAAGAAGGGCATCAATAAACCACCACTGCGTGGGCAAAGATGCATCGATTACATGGGTGATTACTTTGCACGACAGAAATAAAAAAAATTGAGAAAAAAATACTTAACTTATTTCATACAAAACGGCAATTTCATAGGTAAAGACCTATTATTATACACCATCAACTGATGCTACGTGTATTGCACGAATATTTATTTCGACAGTTTAAATCTAAGACCTACGTAACAATATCAAATCGTTTCATATCCTTCCTAAGTCCCGTTTATTCATTACAAAGGACTTTTCTAGCTGCTGCGTGAATGGGTGTGTTCGACCGGGCAAGGACCAAGCCCTCGCAGAATTCCAGCATATGCGTGAATGGGTCGGTTCGACCGGGCAAGGACCAAGCCCATAAAATTGCAGCATAACGCTGCTCTTTCGTCTAATGAGTATTGGGATCCCAAGACCCGCGGGGGACAACGCATCTGCATTATAATTCCTCCATTATAATTTCCAATGTGAGTGTTATGAGCAGATCAATAATCTGCTCATAACACTCACATTGGATTAATGCCGTAGCCGCAGAAATCACTTGCATCAGGTGAATTGTACACTTGTTTGTACATTCTTAATAAAATAAAAAAATATATATGTATTCGTATTGGAAATGTATGTTCCACGGTTGAAGACAAAGATATTTTTCTGATATTGGTATAGTCCATGACGATGGATACAATAAACCCCAACCCACCTACGAAACTGCATTACAAAAAGTGCTAAGATCTAGCTATTAGAGCTTACATTCTAATTACACGGCACATTAAATTTCAAATAATTATCGAATAATAATCAGGGATACATATAAGTGCAGTGGTTAGGTATAAAAAGATTCCAATGGCGTCGATGTTATGAAATGTTCACCTTGAGCTTGTGCAACTCGACCGCACCGACATATTGTTTTTGTTAACACGATCCCACGCCGAGCTTCTCTACTCACCGTGTGACGATCATTGTTGTCGCGTCTTTAGTATACAATATACCTATAGCAGATATATACTGTATACTTTAACATTATTAATGAATATTTCATTTAAATAGATACCTCCCACCATTCTCCATCCTCTACTGGACAGAATGTTAATAATGTCTATAAAAACAAAAGATAATATTTGCTTCTAACCAAGCCAAAACCTCGTGTCCATTTATATAATCTCACTGCTAAGAAAAGTATTTGGCAATTTCTGATGATTACCTTTTTATATCATCTAGCATTTACGCTAAAACAAAGGTAATTACTTTGTTGTACCCTTCCCTGATCCGATGTAATGAAATTTTGATGAGAACGAAGAAAGCTTTGCGCTGCCAGGCACACGGTACATATACACAACACACCCATAACCAACATGTTTCCAATCGATTAAATCCTAAGTGATACAGAAGACAGACACTCTGTCCACTATGGCACACGGCCTTCAAAGTGTCTATCGGAAATCTTTCTACACGTGAGTTCGATGGAGATTCGTTGACTTGACATATCTTCGAAACACTTGTCTGTTTTTCTGTTTAATTAGGGCTGGTGACTTAAACCCATGAAACTAACACCCATCCTCAAGAAGGAACCAGGATGCTGTTTCGTGAAAGCGTTTCCTTCTGCAATAGAGATGACCAATTCATATTTTCAACCGATTCATATTCTACAGCTAAGTAGTTCAGCTGCTTAAATAAATGGATGAATTGGTTGGATAGCAAGCGCCAGCACATCTTAAGTAATAACTTGGAACTCTGAGCACCCCCCTCACTCCCACCAAAGGTGGCTAAAAAGGTAAAACTTCCCAGCATGCTGGATATATATCCAACATTTATAAAATTATTTACAAGTATGCAAAGCTCTCGTGATGGTAAATGAATCCTTAAGATCGAAGGTCTATTTACGAAAAAAAATATATTGAAAAATAATTAAACATAAAGGAGATTAAACATGGTAAAAGTAGCATTTCAAAAACAAACAGTTCACGTATACATACGCTAAATGCTCACGTTGGTCTAATATTTGCGCAAACGCCGCATTTATATCTGTAACATCATTAGGTCAAGCAATATAAAAGGAAAACAAACGTCCAATTGTTAACGTCTTACGCAACCACCGTGGATGGCGACGAGGCCGCCGTACCGGAAGACAAGAAGAATAATTGTCACGTCAGGCAAATAAATTGATATATATTAAAACTTTTTAGGATGCAAAATAATATTATGGCTACATTTTACATATAAGACTTTAATAAATATTTATGAATTATATATAATATTATTCTTAGAAAAGCTCTTTTGACCATTCAAGTATTATGTAGTACTCTTACAAATAAAAAGTAAATCCGTACGTTTAATTTAATTTACCATGACATCGTACACGACATCATGGTAAATGAAAAATGAAATTAAGCTCAAAAATTATAAAACCAATTTTTCATTACAGGTGTAAACCACTTGGAAAATACCAAAGACCACTTTTCTTCAAACACCTCAGAAATATTAAAATTATAAGCAACCAGAAGCACCTTCTTTGTTTTAAAACTTTACTCAAATATTTGGAAATAGGTAAAAATCAAAAGATTGCCTGACCTAGGTAAGATGGTGAGTGTGGTAGACAAAACATGTATAGAGAAATTTATAATTATCAACTACTTGAACATTTTCTTCACCTCAATCTACAAAGCTTGCCCGCCCTCTTTTAAATTTAGCAATTAAAAACTGTTCATAGTATGCTCGAGTATAAGTAGGCTTACAATAAGTGGTAACTAAAAATCATAAAAATTCGTAACATGTTGATTTAATAAGTGTTTCAAATTGTTTAGCAAATAACTAGCTTTTAGAATGCTATATAACTTACTCGTGTCGAACAGATGAATAAAGAGTATCTAATTTATTATTGCATCGCCCTCCTCTTTATCAAACCTAAACGCTAAATACGATTACTCCTTCGATCGGACTTTACTTATCACCCATAACGGTATTTGTTTGTGCTTTTGCTTTTGGTATATAATAGTGCGTCTTGCATTCTCACAAATACAGAAGCATTCACTGTTAGTCCTATTCTAAAGTCAGATTAAATGGATAAAATCAGAGGAAGATGCAGTGTCAGGGACACAGAAATAGACAGACTAGAAAACAAAAAATGATATGTGACGCGACTGCCTCTAGCAAGGATATCGGAACCCTGGTTGCTGTACGGTTACTAAGGAATTGAATTCGCAATACTGCGAAATGCCCAAAGAACAGAAAACTAATAAAAAGTTCTTAGAGGACTAAATTAACATAATTTACTAGGAGTTAAAAGAATAAAAAAAAAAATTAGGAGTATTGTCTATTCTACATTCTATATGTACGTTTGAAATCTTATTCATATATTTGTTTCAATGTTAACCAGTTGTTAGCCATCTATTCTATCTGTACGGAATTATTTAAGATATTTGCAACGGACAGAAACCTTAACAGTTAAATTTTTAATAAGGATATATTCACTTGTTGTAAATGTAAGAGCATGAAGTTGCCCGTGGTATGGTAAATATACACAGTAAATGTATACAGTCTACAGTGTTGTTATCGTTCGCGCCTTCTAGTCACGCCTTCCAGGTACTGCAAGCAGCTAACAGGATGTCGCCTGCAACATGACACTCCTGCAAACCATTGTTTTGTCTAATTAAATACCTACATAATCAACATTGTGACTCGATAATACTATCTCGACTAAACATTATTTAATTCAGTAGTACAGTTATTGCACAAGTTACTGAATTTACCAGTGTCGCGTTCTACTGTGAAAAAAAACTAGAAACAAAAATTTAAATTAATCGTCAATCTGCATTGGTGCCGCATATTTGAATCCATCCTGACACATGATGACCTGAGAGACAATTACAATTGACGTAATTTGAGCCTACCGAGTCAGTTAACTCTTGGTTAACATTACTTTAAAACCAAAGTTTTTATTTGGACTATTTTTTATTCTTCTTAGAGTAACTCTAAAAGGGAGTTAGTAGGATAGGAGTCAAGAAATTTACCATACCCTTCGTTCATTCATCAAATACAATCCTAAAGTAGGGGGATAAAACTAATACACTTTTTATATCCTTGAATACCATGTTATCTCTTGACGGCCACCACGTGAGTTAGTGGCCAGAATACGCGGTTTTTGAACACTTGGTCCTGAGTTCGATTACGAAATTAAAAATAATATCTGTGCATGTCCAATGTCCCTGTAACTGAACTTTCCTCCGATCTTGAGACTGTGTATTATCGTAGGTTTAAGGCACTATAATACATCCGGCCGAATTATTGTCACCAGGTAATGTTAAAATGTAAATGTAGTCAAGTCCAATTGAAAAAGACTTGAATAATGTCATACAAATATGAAAGAAAAATATACTTAATCCTTCTTCTTCATTAAATTAAGCAACAGAATAAAATGGTCCGATAAAACCTATATGTAACTGAATTCATAAAAGTTGAAGGTGAAAAAAAATAAAAATGCGGTCCCTTAGAAACATGGAAAGGAAAAAGACTTATAGTGGGAAAAAGAATATAAATGACGATCTTTCACATGAGGCATTGAAGTCAGGTGGCGAGGTAATGGCATGTGCCGGTTCGTTTGGCGACAATCGAATCGTGTTTGCGGCGAATCCCCGCGGCGCGGATTGATGCGGAGTGGTGCGGCGTGATGCGCGGCCCCACCGCTCTCGCTTGCATACCTAACTACCCGTGAACATGGAGTGCGAATCTATTTTATTATAAGGAACAGAATTTTTATACTGCTTCAAATGTACAAATGTATTTTAAAAAAATATATATGAAACTAATGGTGACAAACGAGCACACAGTTCACCTGATGATAAGTGACGATTGGAGCCCATATACACTATTATATCCATTCTTAACAAATATTCAAATTGCACATGCGTTTACAACTCTTAACAGTCCTAAAATGGAATGACTCGTTGCCAATAACTTTCTTCGGAATCCTGCACTCACTAATAGAAAGTCCTAGACTGCAGCTAGACACAAACTATTTCTATTTTTATATTACGTTATATTTTAATATTAAACGTTCTATATTATGTGTTACCAGTGTTTTGACGCGTCTATCTGTGTGTTTCACCTCAGAAAATAAATAAATAGATTTCGTTTAGGTTCACCATAGCGCAGAAAAATTCTGTCAATAACACTAGTTCTAGTATAAATGTGGATGTCAATAATTTTAAAATAAAACTAATTCATATTTGCAACATTTCCAACGCATTTACTCAAAAACTCAACATACTACATACTGTAATAATAACTTTTACCTGTAAAATATTTAAAACCTTACGCTGATGCCACAATATACTAAGAAGACCAACCACATAACTTTGATATCGCATATAATAATGTAGATTATAAAACATGTCAAAGTAAACGATATCCATTTTTTCCAACCTTCAGATGCGTTTTAGATGCGGCACCGCGATGCGTTAGACAACACTCCAGAATGCAGCGCCTCGGCACAACAAAGGCCGCCGCCGACGGCGTAATTCACTTAATTCACGCTTAACTCGCAGCGTTCAAAAGAACTTCCGCGAATCAATACACCGTAGCATCACTCTACCAATATAAGTGTTGATTTCTGTTAGGTCTTTGTTTAAAAGTACTTACTGATTAATGTAGATAACATGCAGTTGCTGCATCAACTCCCAAAGTTTAAATAAAAAACAATTTTTTAAACTATTTGGAATCAAGATTTAAACTTACATCTGTAATATATAATGATTTTCTAACAATTATACAATTTATATATAACTACCCAATTTTGTAAACGAGATGAGGCCGCAACTGTATCTTGTGAAATATACAATTTAAATTGGCCAATGGTTTCATGTCCTTACTATTATATATTGTTACATATGTATTATTATGTTTAAATGTTTTCTATCCATGTGTTAGTAAATAAATATTGTCCTGTATTTAAATTTTTATTTTCTCTCTTTTTTTTGTTACTCTATTTCTTATGATATGCTGCTAGGCCTGCTGAAAGAGATTTTTATTGTCAAAATAAGCTGCACCTTTATATATACCTTTCGTATCTTAGTTTTCTTTCGTTATCTAAAGACAAACACTGTGTACATAAAAATACATTGGAAATTAAATATTTATTGTTATATGATTATAGTAAATTTTAAAGTTGTAAAAACTAAAACGACATGCACGTCATGTATGATATGTTATCGCACTGTGTCGTTGGTTCATAATACATCTGCAAAATGTCAAATAATTCATGTACACGTTTGAATTAAATAGTATGTGACGGATTTTATAATAATAGAGCATAATGCAGTCTATTCTCTTCCCTCTATATATTTCTATATATTCTTTGTCTGTGGTATAAAATGTCTTCTGTGTGATTATTTTTATATGGTGTGATCTAATTATACAAAGTCAACAATATCGTATTAATTATTTCCATACAATTCAAACGTCCGACAGTGGCTGAAAACTGAATTAAAAATTCGATAACATTTATACGTGCATACATTTATTCAGGTAAAACTAATAACAACTTGTTAAAAATAATGCGAATTCCTCAATCAGATTAGATTAGAAAGCGATATATGAGTCTTTTATGTATTATTTGACGTATATAAGCTGACGTATAAAATATTTTGTTGTTTTACTAAAAAAAAATTAAAATTGTATATTGTCTATGGGAAGAAAGAATCACTTTTTTATAGAAGAGGCAACAAACGAGCACAATTCACTTGAAGATTCCTGTAGCACATGACATCACACATTCATCCTTGATAAGTGCTCTTGTGTTTCGGCTGTTAAGCGAGTGAAAAAAAAAACAACAGAACTAAGCTACTATTACACGAATATGCTGTGAAAGCTTTGTTCTTCCGGTCGCTGTTATCTATTCGAGCGACTGATAGTTCATAACTACGGCCTGCACAATGTACTCGTGTGTTATTATTAATAATTCATATATATAACAAACATACATATATATATAATTTCTTTAAAAAGAAAAATGAATTTCTATCTTAACTAAAAAAGTATAACAAATGATTATACATAAATATAAATAACATGTATAAACTAGTAATAATTGTTGTTTTTTTTTATAAAGAGAGTAAACGAAGCTGTTCATCTACTAAGGTCACCGCCGCCCATGTTTCTTGTTTTCTAGTTATTATTAATAATTATTTTTATGAACTTAACTGACTTCTCGAACGATTTATTTTAATAGGATTTTGAAATAAATTAATGACAACCGATGATTTACATCGTATACAGTTCTCATTCATTAATTGCATAATATACAATACCTATTCTAAGATACAACAATAATGGTCAATCCACTGTAAAAGAACCATAAAAAATAATTAAGCATTGAAAACGTACATTCTTATAATGCAAACAATAGAGACAAATCGACAATAGACAACATATAACTTATTGTCATATGAATTGAAAGGGCACGAGTATTATCCAAAAATTCTACAAATGAAATTCCAATAATATGGGAAAAGAACGACTTTTTCGGTTTGCACAAATCCTTAAAACGTCATCCAGATATCCATTACATGTCTATTAAATCTTGCGACATATATTTGTGGGGCTCAGTCAGCAGAGCTCCCCTCGCAAACAGCGCGCCGATTACGAGCTCGGCCGACTGTAGTAAACGAATATAAAACACATGCGGGAAGACGAATGCAAAATTTACTCGTCAAGATTTTGCATAGGTAAACACTAACCTCACCCCTATCGCGAGGACGCAATTTGTGAAAGTGGAGCAACGTCGATCTTTAAAATATTCTAATTCTATATGAATACATACTCAATGACATCTTGAATTAACTCTGAACATATGTTACTCATAAAAAGATTAAGGCCAATCTTTTTAATGATTACTGTTAAAGTATTGTATTAAACTGAACGTGTATCCTGTGAATAAACTGGTTGTTCCCTTTCTTAATCAATTAATATGTTCGTAGGTAGATTCAGATGCCGTATCAATAACACCGAGCCACCAAGACGAACAATACGTGTACTACAAATATTGAGTTTTAATCCAACCCTGGTTTCACCCGCAACATCAATCTACTCTGAAATATAGGTCACGAGGCCATGTAAAAAAAGTTTGCAAGAATACATACATATATAAGGAATAAGTAGAAAGAGGTATAAAGAGATACATATGTATATCAACTCTAGCGGTTCGCGTTACATCTACCTGATTAACGAAACTCTTTTTTAGGAACGTTTAATTTTTAATTGTTATCTAATATCAACAAAAGGTGACAAACAAGCACACACTTCACTAGATAGTAAGAAATTCCTACGATATGTGATTAATGTGGGTTAATGATCGGAGTAAAGAAGACGCATTGTCACCCCTGCGAAATGAGATTAGCATTCCATCAATAGTCTTAAGTTTAATTCTATCACTTAATAAGAATACAGTAGAACTTAAATACATGACGCTGGTTTTCTGGGAATGCCAGATAGGTATGAGACCAAAGAGTAGAGCGACACGCTCAGTTTATGAGCGCTTTGTGTAAGTAAGAAAACCACAGTAGGGAACACGACTTATAACTAGCTCACAGACCCCTCAGTTCCGTGAGCCCTGTGTCCGATGAAGCTGTAAGAGCCGCATAGGCTAACAGCATCAACGTCAACAGAATCTAGTCTGCGAATGCGCGGCCCTTTGACGGTCGAAGTCAGAAGGAGAAATAGGTCGAGATTTGTATCACTGCTTGAATTAACATGCATCGACGCTCTACCTACATGGTGACGCAAATGCTATCAGAATACTCTTAACTAACTCTTTACTTCTCAAACAACGCCTAAATAATTGCCTATTGATAGACAGCCCCGAGATGTTCTTCATCAATTCGCAGATATCTGCGTTCCAGACTATATGAATATATTATTTGTCAAAAGTACGTTTAAAAAAGGCTAATTGAAGTAAAAATTTTGAAAAAACCTTCAATGTCCTTAAATGTATATATATTTTGTGACAAAAGTTATGATATTCTTTTTTTATAGAGTAGGTGGCAAACGAGCAAGCACGGTGGTAAGTGATCACCGCCGCCCATGAACAACCGCACCATCCATAGGAGTCGCTGATGCGTTGCCGGCCTTTAAGAATGGTGTAGGCTCTTTTCTTTAAGATCCCTAAGTGTTATCGGTTCTGAAACACCGCTGATGATAGCTGATTCCACAGAGTAGGCAGGAAATTTCGCGTGAAGCTTACCGTGGTGGATTATCAACAGTCGAAATGATGAAATGATGAATGTGGATGAAATTTTGAATTCTGTCGTGATGTACGATGTTTAAGCTCAGTGTTGTAATATCCTCCGGTCGATTTCGACACCAGCATTATTTTGAGGATATTACCAACTGATTTCAACAGCGCAAGATATATAATTGTATTGTAAGCATTCGCACAAGCACTCTCGTTCACTTATTATCCATTTCCCTATTCCATTTTTTTTTATAATATTATGGATGATAAGCAAATACATCGTTCATACCTATGGGAAGCTGTAACTAGCCGCATGGAATCTATATCTAACTTCAATAAAAACTCATGATATTTTTTTACCGAATAGGTGGCAAACGAGCAAGCAGCCCACCCGATGGTAAGTTATCACCGCCACCCATAAACATCCGCAACACAAGAGGAGTCGCAAATGCGTTGCCGGCCTTTAAGAAAGGTGTAGGCTCTTTTCTTGAAGGTCCCTAAGTTGTATCGGTTCGGAAATGCATATACATTATCACCTATGGGGACTGAAATGGAATGCCTCGATACGTTATACTGTTATTGGGTTTCCGGATCCCTAAACATACTATTCGAAACAATGCAGCGTTATCTTACTCTATTTGGATTCTGTGACGGCGTGGCGATGGACCTAGAACAAAGATACGTTTCTCTGTCACTGTTAACCTTTACAATAAGATCAGAAGAAGGTTTTCATAGTGTCGCACGATATACCCAGACCTAAATAGTAACGAAGAGACTAAACTATTATGACACTTCGTAGCTTTACCCTTAAGTATTTAATACTCCTGTCGGTGATGATGACCAAGAGTGGCCAACAAGTCGATCTACCGGTCTTTCCACCCACACCTCGCTGGTATGCGACACATACTGTAACACAGTGTATAAACATGGTTGAAGAAGTAAGATGACAGTACAACGAACTTTTGTGAGTTCAGAAATAAATACTTAGACAAATTCCGCAGGTGGTCGTTCTGCCAACAACGTGGCTCAGCAAACAACACCACGTGGAGCCAATTCTAGTGAAAACCTGACCTACAAAGCTAATTTGAAGGACATCGAGAAAAGGAGAGTAACCTGACGTAGCGTCTAAAGTGATGAGTCGCGCGTGGCCGGCGGGCGGCGGGCCCGTTCAAGTAACGACCTATCGATTGGCAATAGTGCCTAGTTAGCAATCCGTATTCCCCCCTCCGCATCCGCACTCGAGTCCCGCCGCGCCGCCGCTCTCGCTCCTCGCACGCCTAACATATCCTACTTGCATCTAGACTCGTTTTTCACTTGTCTCAAATTATTAGTAGCACACCCTTGCTTAATAACATCAGCATAAGCACTCCCTTGGTGTTAATACACATTTGTTTCTTTAATATTTAAAAGGTATTCCTTTTTTCGACCTTACCGTTTGGACTCTACTTTGTGGTGAAGGAAGGTGACAAGTATCTCTCTGTTTTCTCTCTTTGTTTTCGCACATGCCGACTTAATGACAAGTGTTATCTTCTAGTAATAAGATGTTTCCGTAATTAAAACCGATCAGAATATCGTACTCATTAGTATAAAACAGACTATTTCCTTAATCGAACACTTTTTAAGTCATTCGTTATTATAATGAGGAGGTTAAAGGTAAAATTACACTACTTTGTGATCAAGGAATATTGTATTTTATCCTAAGTTGGTACAAACTTCAATTTAGGCAGTAATCACAGGTAAATTTTTTAACATAAAACTCTAAGCCCAGCTCAAAATAAGATTACTTTAAATATTGTTTTATAGTTGTTGCATGCATTACGTATTAGGGACATAGATATTCAACAACAAACTATTGGTACTAGCTGTGTTACTTAATAGTGTTACCGCATCAAAGGTGTTAAGTCGCTTTTCCGAAGCCTATTCACTACTAATCGTATCAATTCGCAGGAAACATTCATTGTATTTATACTATTTATACACAAATGTTTTACTAACTGAACAATATATGATTATAAACTTGGTACCATACACTATTTTAACGTACCGTATTTTAAAAACTTTAAAAAAAAATAAAGATTCAAAAAATACGTAATAGAAGCAGTTATCCATCAAAACAAACCTGAACGCAATCTAAAAACTTGTTGGTCTATATGTACAATTTTGTATTTCAATGTTAAAATTTTATTTAAATATGTGTCCATAATATGTGTCGTTCTTCGGTATTGGCCATTTCAAACCAAAAAAAAGTTTTGATTGGCTGTGAATTCTAAATTCAAATTAATTTTGTTTTAAAAACATGACATTCTTTTTACAAAGTCAGCCTTTTGTTTATTATTTTTATTATAGTTTTGTATTTTCATTACGTTGAAACATTTTTCGTCATAATGGATACTTTAAAAATTCGTGTAATTATGGAATATGAGTTCGTCGTGGCATCAACGCAGCACAAACGGCACACTTTGGTCAACAATGATGAATTAAAAGTGATTGTGGAAGCTGATGATACTCAATCTACAACCGAACTAGCAGCAGCTTTTGATGTTAGCAACAAAACAATATTGGTCCATTTGCGACAAATTGGAAAGGTAAAAAAGCTTGATAGATGGGTGCCCCACGAACTTAACGATCGCCAGCGTATCATACGCGTTGAGACCTGCCCCGCGCTGCTCAACAGGCACAGAAATGAAAGAATTTTGAACCGAATTGTTACGTGCGACGAAAAGTGGATTCTGTTCGACAATCGAAAGCGCTCAGCAAGTTGGTTAGATCCTGGTTCAGCAATGCCCTAAACGAAAAATGACCTCTACAAAGTTGATGGTTACTGTTTGGTGGTCTAGTGCCGGTGTGATTAATCACAGTTTTTTACCAAACGGCATGAGCATTACTGCAGATGTGTACTGTGAAGAACTAAAGACAATTATGGAGAAGCTCGCACATCTGCAACTAGCATTGGTCAATTGTCAAGCTGCAAGAGTTGCAGATCTTGCACCCACCGACTATTACTTTTTCAAAAAATTCGGACAATTTTAGCGGGAAAAAAATTCAATTCCCGAGGCAGTACTAAATGCCTTTGGAGAGTTTGTTGCCTCCCGTCCAGCTGATTTTTACAATAGGGGCGTCAATAAACTACCACTGCGTTGGCAAAGATGCATCGATTACATGGGTGATTAATTTGAATAACAGAAATAAAAAAATTAAAAAAAAAATACTTTAACTTATTTCATACAAAATGGCAATTTCATAGGTAAAGACCCATTACAAAGGTAGCAAAATAATCTGCCATTAAACGTACTCCTCAGCTGAATAGACTTGCTACAATTGCGCGTGACATCTGTTTATTAATCTGGATTAGCAATCGCAGTACCGTACAGATATTTATAGTATCTTTTACCAGCTTTGCTATCATACTGCCACCACACCACCACTCATTAATCTGAATTTGGTTTTCTGGAAATGTAGCCTGTCTGATAAACCTCGCATATCTGAAGTCAAAGGACACGTTACATTATTTTCTCAGCTATTTACTCCTTGTATAACTTTATGAACCATGTATGTGCAATAAATTAGCACGTAAATTAGCACGTAAATTAGCACTTATAGAATGCACCCATCATAACACAATCTTTTTGTTTTGCTGAGAACAGATATACATTTTAAATATCATCATCATCATCATAGCATTTATAAACTAGTTGCATAACGGGTAGGTCAGTCCGATCGGGGTAGGATCCCGCTTTTGCAAAATACCATAGTAGGATAAGTACTACTCTAAAAGAAAAAAATCCTTAAAAACTTTAATTACCTTAAAAACCTTGTTATGGGTCACATGACATTCCTCTCCTTGTCCTCAGGGGTGACAACGTTCAAAATCCCTTGGCTAAGATTAATTAATGGAATGAATGTCTATAACATTGTAGAATTAACTCACCTGCGTGAAATGTACGTTCGTTTTTCACTCCTTAAAAATATAGAAATAAACGTTTACACTTAATTAACGCTAATCTTAGACCAGAAATTCTTCACGTGAATTTCACACACTTTATCCACTTAACTTTACATACGTTATTTAAGAGGTAATTTACATATGATCACAATTATTGTTACTTGTGAAGCTTACATAATTGTCACTTGTGAATTCATAAAAAAATATCAATCGGGAAATAATACTTTGAAGTATATACTATTCATGATTCATCACTTCAGATGGGAAGTATCAATTTTTAATCAACGATTATTTTTAATAAATTTCCTTTGTTCTCACAATTTACCATACGAATCTAGTTTAAAAGCAGATATGTATGATAAATTATGAAGGCTGTATCATTCATATTCGTGCCTATGCGTAAGTATGTAGCATATAAAAAATTATAATCAAAATAAATTAACAGTGTCCTAGTAAAAGTGATTAACTAGTGCCGTGTTTGACACGGAGATTGACAGAAAAGGAGGCTAAATTGTAAATGAGCAAGCACGCAAAAGTATATTTAATCTTAGGGCCTGTCATACTCCGGTCAAGCAGTTCAATCTCAATTCTTGTCCGTCACTGAATCCATCCTCATAAAAGCAATATACCATTGGGAGAGTTAATCATCATCAATGAGCCATGGTAGCTCAGTGTATAAGTGTTCGCTTTGTAATACACGGTTCGCGAGCTAACCGAGTTCGATCCCCGGTTCCGGCATCAATGAAATTGTTAATCGCAATTTTTGAGTGGCAGAGCTACACTCCAGGTTGTTTCTAGCTGCAGAGTGAATGGGTCAGCTCGACCGGGGTAGGACCACTCACAGAATACCAGTGTAAATAATAATAGCAGCATAATGTTGCTGTGTTTCGTCTAGTGACCCATTCATTCTACAGCTAGAAAGAAATTGCAGCGTAGTTCTACCACTACTACTACCACCTAGACCACTAGTTACCGAATATCAGTAAAGTAAAATTAAATATCTTAGTGTATTGATTGATGAAAACCTTAAATGGGCTCATCGCTTTTGAAAAAAAAAATAATTTTGTAAAATTACAAATAAAGATATTTATGTTTTAAAATAATATAACAAATCGCGTAAATGTATAATGCCCTATGTAAAAGCATATTATGTTTGTTTTGTGCTACCAACACGCTTCGGCCATCGCGGGCACCCTCGAGTCAGGCGCCCTCACGAAACAGGGTAACGGTCCAAGCCGAGGCTCCTCCCGGGAGCCCTTGTGCTGGTTACCCGTATATAGAGGTCAAAAAAAAATTCCAACACGCGTCTCATAGAATTGAAATACACTTAGAGAGAGTTATGTTTTTCCTGCCGTATAGTTATTTTACGAGATTAGTATATGAAATCACAGGATAAATGAGGGTTCATTAACTGTTCAAATACTAATGTAATAAATATCATATTAAATAAAAATGTACTATGTAGCTAATAAATTGGGATTACGAGAGGTAACTTAATTTATTTAAAATGGGCTGATAGACTACATTTTGAAACAGACACACCAATAAACACTTTTCTTTATTTTTTACGTTATAATTACAATTTTTATGTATACACATAATATAACACATACTCTCATAGATTGGGAAGCTACCGTCACCTGATATAACATCTGATTTACGTATTTGTCTATTATTATTATTATTTGAAAATGCCATTATAAAAAAAAGTCATCATTACCTTCACTAATATTTGTACAACCAATCACCTAACAACCTGATTCAGATATATTAGGATTCACGCGATTCGACGGTGCACGTATAAATCTAATTTTTTTTTTTTCTAATATTTCAGATAACTACTCCAACTAAGATGAATGCTTGTGCTAGGAGATGGTTAGTACCTATATAGGACCTACGACCTTAAGTTTCGAGGACCGTACCCTAAACCATTAGGCTATTGACGGTTACAAATGCTTGGCTTTGACGCTTTGTACCGATACTGATACATTGTACGTTTATATTTTATGTATTAATAATACAAAAAAAAATATGGTTAAGATGGGGTTATGTCGACAATAGTACGAATAAGGTGGAGGCAGCGCGGGTATCGACCCCGCGACCCTGTCGATCAGGCAGACTGCTGCCTCAGTTCCGAGTAAGCTCTCCACTTCCGCTACCAACCCATTTTGCTCCCGCATTAACAGGTATTTGAGCAATATTTCACGAGTGAACATTATTTGATTGAATTCTTACGAATATTTTATAGTATTTTACTGCCATTACTTGAATCTATCAATGAAATAAATAAGTAAACTATTATCGACGTCATAATTATTGATGACATTTTTACCAAAGCAACTGAAATCGAATGTTTAGAGGTCATTGAACCCAATTTGAAGAATATTCCCAAAATGTTTCATGCTGGTTTCAGGGTACGGCAGTTTATACTCGTAGAAAAGTAACGGTCTATATGTAGAAACCTCACTGGGTCAAGGCAACCCTCTCTACAAGATAGAGAGTTTAGTCTATCACGCGTCTACATTGCGGACTTCACACGTCTGAAAAACGCTTTTTTTTATAACACTGAAAGTAACATATAAGCACACAGTTTACCTGATGGTAAATGATTCCAACAGCCCATGACATATGCATTCATCCTTGATAAGGAATCGTAATGCAGATGCGCTGCCACCCTTAAGGCCTGAGATAAAATTCCTCGTATATATATAAAAACCAGTAATAAAGATCTCCGGATCCCTACACTCACCAGAGGAAACACAGCAGTATTATGCTGCTATTTTACGCTGGTATTCTGTGAAACCGTGGTCTTTCCTAGGTCGAGCCGACCCATTCATTCAATATATTTTCACTCACAGGTTTCCTCACCATCTTTAATTTTGGAGCATGTAACACCTAAATCACTTAAAATTAAAATGAATAACTTTTTTGGTGCCCGCATCGGGAATCAAACTCAAGTTGCTCGTGAGGCTTGAAATTTAAAGCGAGAGTCAGACAGCAAGCTGTCACCAGCTCTACACTGAGCTACCACAGACAATATGTAACAATGCGTTCATTGCGCTTTCAGATTATGAAAATAAATCCTTATCCTTAAAATTAAGCTCTAACTATCCATATATTCTTGATATTATTTTAATTTCGCAATAAATCAAACTTATTAAAAGCAAATCTTCCTTTACTCGTTACTAGCCTATTTAGAAATAAATTTAATGGAGATAAATACAACACATTTAATCCACAATGACAGTGGAATTAACTATAGTTCAACATGCTGTCATGTGCAATATTGTATTCATATCATTATAATTATTAAGAAACAAATATAAGATCCGTGATCCGTCATAACATCCCTGGTAGCTCAACCTAGGCGCTTTTCTCTCCTTGCTCGGCACGCGCGCATACCGTTCGATCTCCAGTGCCGATACCAATGAAATTGTTAATTGCAATCGGTGACGGAAATTATTTCGGGGCCATGTGAAGTCTGTCAGCCTCTCGACAGTGGGATTTATATGCTGTAACTATATTTTTTTTAATCACTTTTAAGACTTTAAATATACTTATAATCCGTCAAAAGCATCTGACCGAGCGGAGATTAGGTCGTCACGAGTCAGGGTATGTGTCCAAGCCTAGGCTCTCGGGAGTCCTTGTGCTGGTAACTCACAAATAAGGCGCCCTAAACGCTCGGTCAACTTTCAACTCGTTAAAGCTGTAAAAGCCCTCGGGCTAACAATGGCGATTATCCCGAAAAAAACAAAAAAAATACTAATAGTAGAAAATAACATCAGCTGTTTTCTTCACAAGAATATCTCCACAATCAAATGTGACCCATTCAGTACAACCCTATCAAATGTACATAAACGAAGAAAACATAGAAAAACTAAACGACTACAGTTACCTCGGAAAATGGAAAGTAGAGTTGAGTCATGACGTCAGAGCTGGCAGCCCGACCTTGCCACTAGAAAAATGTGCCGCGTCGTCGCCCGCAACGTTGCTACATCATCACAACGCTCCGGCCATCGCACCCTCGCAGCCACCTAGCACAGCAATTCCTTCGCTTGGAACTAGTTTTCATTGTCTTGTTTCAAATCTATCTTAAAAACATGAATGGATAATGCAATACTTTTTTAGTTATTTTTTTGTATTTCTGACGCTTTTGTTAAAGCTTATCAAATTTTATAAAAATAATAATTATGTTAATTAGTGCAAATATGAAACAAATTAACATAATTATTGTATTTTTATTATTGATAGTATATTAAATAGCTTCAGTTAAGAATTTCTGTTTATCTGACTATTATTTTTTACGATTTTATATGCTTAAACTTTTTTATATTAATACTATAATAATGTATAACAAAAAAGCGTAAGTAAGTCTACTTTTAGAAATTGACAAATAAAGAGATCAATCATAATTAACAACATTTTGAAATATGTATTTTAGTTTTAACGAAAATTTTTTATTATCTATATTAGATAAAACTCATTAGAGACGTCGATATCATAACAATATCAATTCGTCGATGCAGAACTATGTATATTATATAAATAATTCAACCATTAATTATAATGATGTATGCCTACAAAATGGGCCATTACGCAGCCGGACCCGCAATAACAATGGCCATAATTCACGTCGACTTCATTAACAGGCCTCCATTTGCATGACAACCTAACGTATATACAGCTACAGCTTATAATAAGTGCTTGCTAGATAAGACGAGAGAAGCATGAAGGTGGCTGTGCTCTTCATGTACAAGCAGGTTTTCGTACACGAAAATGATTTTTATTGGAATATGGACCTTATGATTGTTACATCAGGGTGTGTGGGAAAAGGTACAAGGGAAAATCTTGAAAGGATCAGTGGTTGGTAGGCGGCGCAGTCGTCCTCACGTTGCGCAAGGCGTGGCGACGTCGGGCACGCCCCTCATCTCCCACCGAGCAACCTTTCGGTACACCGATTACTTCCTGTTATGAACATTTCAACATACCATTGTGTTACTATTACTGGCTTTGTCTTTTCCGTTCGTAAAGCTGTGAACAGACATTGTACAGTATACATACTACATACTATTGAATATTTTTTTTTTAGTTAATACGACTAGCAATATGAATTAAGTACAAATAGGTAATCATAATTAGGAAGTATTAGTTGATTATTGTAATAATTTTCTTAAGCTATACAAAGTTATATACTATACTATGTGGGAATGTCTCTTTTCAATTGGATTTCTCTTCTTTCCCTCATTAGAAATCATGTAACTTTCTGTTACTATCTAGCTTTTCTTTCTTACTCTAACTCTACTTACTTCTAACTTTTCTTTCTAACTGTAAAAATATAGTAAATATATTTAAAATATTTGGGCAAAGTCTATAAAGCGTAAGCTTTTATAGACCAACCGACTTATTCAAGATGGTATTTTATGTTATACCTTACATCAATAGTAAAAACATCTGCTAGACATGTAATTATATGATGAATGCGTTCTCTTGACATTAATTATTTAACAATGACACAAATAATTGATCTATATTTTTATTAAAGTTATGCACTAATTCTAGATCTACTGTATATGTAAAGACAGCAAATTCATTTTTAACGTTTAAATAATAATGGTAAAAGTACGGAGTTTTAATAAAAAAATATTTTTATTTATATACATATATACCTAGAAAATGTAGAATATTTATATAGTGTTAAACACATGTAATTCTGTTGGTGGTACAATATAAAAATTTAAATAAATATCTCACTCATACCACAGATACCAAAAGATAATACTACAATCTTGTCAAATTACTGTATCATTAAAAGTGAAATCGATTAACTGCCTAATTTCGTATTAATCTCTTAATCTTAAAAGCTTAGCTAAGTTATTATTTCAACCATTAGACGGCCGATGATTTTGAAGTAACCATTTACAACAGAATCAATGATTAGCACTCCCCTTTTTTCTCATAATATAAAGTTTTCATATGCATTTGTATTGTCGTTGTTTTTATGAAATTCAAATTTTTTTATTACTTTGAGAGTTACAAACGAGCACACAGTTCACCTGATGCTAAGTGATTCCTGCGGCCCATGACATCTACATTCATCCTTGATAAGGAATCATAATGCAGATGCGTTGACACCCTTGAATACTGAGATGGTATGCCTCGTCACCAGTAATAAAGATCTCCGGATCCCTTCACTCACCAGGCGAAACGCAGCAGCGTTATGCTGCTATTACACGCCGGTATTCTGTGAGGGCGTGGTCCCACCCTGGTCGAGCTGACCCATTCATTCGGCAGTTAGAAACAAACTGCAGTGTAACTCTACCACTGTTATATACGATACGATTAAAGGTGCAGTGTAGGTCATTACCAGTAATTCAGCCAACTAGTTTTATTTAATAATCGCACATACGAAACAAAATAGTATTAAGCGGATAGATACTCTAAGTGTAATGTGAAAGTCAATTAGGGGCAGTTAAATGAATATAGTTTTGGTTTACACTGTTATGATATTCATTTCTTGAGCGTAGTTAAGGGTAATAAAAATGTTCTATCAATTATAGAAGCTGACCTCTAGCGGTATTTGTGAAATAAGCCAAATCTGAACGTTACCTCTACTCATCTCTATGTTAGAGTCACAACTGTAGCTTTATTAACAGTTCGATTCGAATGGGGGATGAACCATGTCCTTTGAGGCGAGGCATATTATCTCAGACCTCAAGGTTGAAGTTATGCGTCATATATATATATATATATACCTATATGTCATGGGTGGTATTCATCGCTGAAGTTTGTGCTTGCTTGTCTAATTATTGTCTATATATAGTGCCTGCTATCATATCTATAAATGTTAGTTATGTTTGACTAATCTTCTGCGAAACGCATATGATTATTTTTTAAAAATCCAACTGGGAAATTCGAGTGTGAGAATGGTAATCGATAAAAGGTGCGTTATTACAGCTATTCCACGTTGACCTTCTGTGAGGACGTTGACCTTCCCTGGTAGAACTGATCCCCATTCATGGTGCAGCAGTTAGAAAAAAACTACAGTAGAAGTAGTTGCATAATTACGATATTGATTTATTAACCTCTCATTATCAAATAATTACGAATATAACAAAAAACGTATTTCTAAGGGCCATAGCTTTTCTATACATTCTAATTGTTTAAAAGTTCATTGTACTAAGCCCGTGATAAACGTTTATATAAAAAAGTAAATTGCATCTTGTATATTTTTGCTTGCGCAGGTGAACCGAAAATTATAGAGAAAACCTAAATTTGTCTCGTCAACACAAACGCGAATTGTAATTTAAATTAAATAATTTAAAAATTACTTCATGACTAAAAACTAGTCATATAGACGAGTTTCCGGTATTTAGTTTAAAATTATGAACTAAACGAGTTATAGCATAGAAAGAAAACGCTGCCGTAAAGTTCCGGCCGTACGTAACAATGATGGGTTAACTCAACATGGGTAATACCACACCTTCACAGAATACCGGCCTGAAACAACAGTAAAAGAATAAACAATAGGACCAGCGTAAAATCAAGTTTGTATAAATCCCAATTACAATTAAACATGTATTTTAGTCGTCAACGGTGAAAACGCATGTGGATCTTGAATCTTTGTTGTGGATAGATGAAAATGTTATGTCTTCAGAGGAATTTTGTGCTCGTTTATCAACCCTAATATTATAAAAATATCGAAAAATCAATCATATCGTACGTTTGGATGGTGCAGGCAGTAATGAAATAGAACGAAAACGGTTAAAGAAATTCATCCATGCTCAGCATATTGCGAGCATTAAGACGTATTTAAACATTTCCAAATTATATGCAGAGAAAGGTAAATCCAAAAATAAAGCAAACGCATGCCCCATTTAGCCCTGAATTCATATCAAATTATTTTAGTGCGCCTTTATAAATGCTCTAAATACTATTATTTCTAAATGACAGGAATGTTTTACGAACGCAAGTAATTATACGTGTGTTAGTATATTTTAAATCGCTATCAGGTAACATGACCCCCCAACTGTCTCTAATAACAATTTGATATTAAATTACGATTAGTTAGGTCGCAAGCCGCGCGTAGGTGACTTAATGCTACAATGTATGTTTCCTGTTTACTTTCTTATGACACACATTCAAACGATCACACATGCATGATGTTATTTTATCTGTTTTATATAGACACTTCAGTATTAATTATTAAAACAACCACTAATAACTGAGGCAATAAAATTAATATAATTATGTAATATTTTTAAAACTGAATTAATGTTTAAAATGTCCTACAAAGAAAGAAAAAATAGAGGCGTGGTAGTAAACGTAAAGCAGTTAAAAAAGGCATATTGTAAAGCTTTATCAGCATTAGATTTTAAAAACAAAACATATTGCATTTTGTTTTAAATATTATTTGAATATAAAAGTTCCATCTATATATATTATTCATATGAAATAAAGAATAGGCATAAAACTCCACTGAAATACTCTACAAACATATAAATGTTTAAAAAAAAATACTACCCGTATCATACAAAGCTTTCTCTGTAACAAAACACCAAGTTTTAATAAGTATTTTTTCCAAATATCAGAAAGTTTCGTTCGTTTTAATTATCAAAAGTTTTTTTTTAATTGTTTACTATAATATACATAAACTATTTACTAAATAGTACTTTTTCATCGGAAGTCGGAAGTCACCCTTTTGTTGGGCAGCGGTACCTTCGACTTCAGTGCACGATGCAAACTTACGATATTGCACAAGTAAAGTCATTAAACTCGTATTGCAGATTCTCCGATACAACTAAATGTAACTATATAACTGTTTATAAAATTATATGAATTTTGTTAAAAATAATGAAATGTCAATGATGACCTAAATTTACAATAGAAAAGTTTTCAAAAAATACCAAAATTGACTTCATTTGTTATTGTTTGTAGTGTTTATTTTATAATCAAAAATATCTTTGGATTTAATTACTTAAAACAAATTTGAGTAATAGGTATTTTACGACACTTGACTATCTCGAGATAAATAAAAAAATGTTTATTTATAGGAATATTTTATTAGCAAAACAAAAGTCCTATATGTAATATTTGTCATTTATGTTAATAACTATTTACAATTATATGAATAATCAGTTGTTCGATTCGTTATAACTTATGCTTAACTTTAGTAATACATTTATTGTTTTTTAACGAAGCTATGCATATATTACGACACAACCATACATTTAACACGGTGTTGCGGTAGCCCCTCCAAACGGGAGTCACGGCTATATTGTTCCACCATTAATTAAAAAACTATAAAACTGGAACTGATGAATAAAAAATTTCAAACTTAACAAAAGCACGAACAGTCCAAAGGGGTGTCCCAGGCGCACGGAGGCACGGGGGCACGGTGCGTGTAGCGCGGCAGACCTCAGTAGCGCTGCCAGGCGCAAGAGTTGGTTGCAGAGGCGGCGGCCCGGGGCGCCGCACCCTGCCGTCACAGTTCCGAGAAGAACTCTGGCGAGGAGTGCGGCGTGGGTGGCGCATGTTGCGGCACCGCGTGCTCGCGGCCAACCAAAGCCAGTCGCTGCTTCAGAACGTCGCGCTCGTGCGTCACACGCGCCACCTGCAGCTGCAGCAGATGTAGCTCATCCTGCAGTGATCTGTTCGTGAGCTCCAATTCCTGCCGCTGCTGGAGCCTCTTGCTGCGGCAGTTTTGAGCGTAGCCCCGGTTCTTAAGCGTACGCCTTTTCTGTTTAAGTCGCGTCACATCCTCACGGGGAAATCCATGTAGACGTTTATTTAGTTCGCGCACACTAAGCGTCATAAGTAGGTCATCACTTATGAGATCATCGCCACAGGAAGAAGGCTGATAACCCAGGTGTTGGCTGTTGCGGGGGGAAACTGCGGAGCATGAGCTCGCCGGTCTTAAAGCGACTTGCTGGATATGGTGATCTTGCTCTCTCCACTCTCGTCGATCCCACTCCTCAAAGCTTCCACATGGTACAGTGCGCATATCTAATGGTTCTCTCATATGTGGCAACCATAGCACATCGTCAACGATAGCTGGGCGGCACGGGCTCCTTCCGACGGGTGCCGGCGGAGTTTCAGGAGGTGTGCTTGGATCTACTGCTATAGCAACATGGGGCTGTGGGTAAGGTCCCGCATCGGGCCAGGGTCGGCAGGCACGTGCGCAAGCGGGTGGTGCTTCGACAATTTCGTTCCACCCCGTACGCAAGGGTTCCCGTTTCACAACGTGATGGTCCTCGAGGTGATCAAGTTCAAAATTCTGAACATACTCATCGGCGAGTTGATCTTCATCTTCGCGGTGTGGCTGAGGCGGCAGGGTTTGCATGGCGCTCGCCTGGGAGCAGTCCACGAGTGCGTGTTCCACCATGGAGCGTGCGGGGCGCGCGCCGGCCGGAAGCGGACTGCCGCCGCCACGCAGGGCGGCCTGAGGCTCCGCCCTCACATCCAATGACGTAGCGCGACGCGCGCATGTATGTAGTAAAGCCTTTATTTTCACAATCATAAGTTCACCAACATCTCAATATGAAAACATAAACACAACACATGTATGTGAAGCGTTAAATGCAAATGTAGACGCTATGTTTTACAGGACTTTACGTTGAATCACTACTATAATTATAGTATAATCTCAAATGTAAATTGAAGATGAAGTGAATATGAAATAAAGTAACATAATATAAGTAAATTAATACTACAATAATATGAAAAATTCTTTAAGAAATCTTTAAGAAATTAAACAATACTTTTTGTTGATAATTCATCTTCATTGATAATCAATAATATAAAAACAAAGAACATCATATGGGCACAAATCAGGAAATTTCTGATTTCGTTATATTGTATTATAAGAGTTAACACGTCCAGCTTAAATAATCAGACTGCTAACTAGCAGCAATATCTATGGTGTTAAACATCCATTACACACCAACTGTGGTAGTCGCAGCAAATACGCCTTCATCTTTGAAATATAGGCTATCTAATAGATGACCAGTCAAGATAGTCTGATACAAATACACGAGCTTTTTCTTATTATCAAATGCACTGTTTACAAGTTTTACTGATTAAATTAAACGAATAAAATTAAAATCATTTTATTAGTAATTTCATGTTAAAATAAGATACATTATAACGTTAATTTATTGTATTATATCTATCTATAAACAACATTAAACAGTACGAGAATAAATATAGATAAGTTAATATTAAAATAAGCACGATATTATTTGTTTATATTTTATTGCTTCGAATAAATTATTCATATAGCTCAAAGACGTCTAATAGAATGTAAATATTAATTATAAATTTTCTTCATTACTTATTAACTAAATGCAATCAATATATAATTACATTTGAATTTGAAATATTTTAGAGCGAAAAAATATTTTTATACCAAGAAACAAGAGATTTAAACAAGAGGAACTATTCCGTTGTAGAGTTTGAGCCAGAAAAACAAGCATTTCCATTGTGTAGAAATACACAACTAGTATTGCCTTCTCTCGTAGACCCTTCTACGACACTTAGATGTTATCCTGCTTCGCGTATTTAAGTAGTTCCTACGCGTTATATATATTCTTAAAGTTATTTTGTTTTTAATATATTAACCTAATAAATATAAAAACAAGCTAATGAAACTTAATATTTTGCTTTTATTCTATTTCAATAAGAGTTTTCATTACGAGTAGAACTTCAATGTTTTGTATAATATCTTGAAGTTTAAGTGTTTTCTATATGACGTTGTAATCTAAATAACAACTTACAATGCAGATGATCAAAATAAATGAAATGATAATAAACTCGTTTTCATAACTTCTGTTACTGCTTTCGGTAATAAACGAAATGGAGATAGCTTAACTATCACCCCTGAGTTTCGTATTGTGAGTGTAGAAAATCAGAGACTCAATTACAGAACGAGACACTTCATCTCACTCCTCAGTAGGGACAGTGAAAACACATGTGCATCTTGAATCTTTGTTGGCTGTATGTAGATATCATCAGCCCCAACCATCACTTGCCATTAGGTGAGCGTCACCCCTTACAAAAATCCATGAAAATATTCAAACCTTAACAGCCATGAGAACTCTTCAGGTAAAATGGTTTTAATGTAATAGTTACACATGTTCTAAAAATTTTTTTAAAGTTGCAATATTATAATAATATTCTTTCAATTATCACATTTGAAAAAACTATATACAAGTGACAAAAGAAATTTGAACCCAATTACCGGTAACAAGGCATCACAGTCCTTAGAGATGAAAAAGCACATGCATGTTGAATCTTTGTTGAGGTTGAATGTAAATGTCATGTAAAGGTAAAGACATCGCTCATCAACAGGTGAATTGTGCGCTCGGTTGTCAGTCGCCCTTAGTTTTTAAACCAAAAAAAACACCATGACAAGACCCAGAGTAATTGTACTGAACATAACTTGGCCCAGACAGTTGAGAGTTCAACCGAATCCTCCAAGTTTCAAAATATGCTAAGGCTGATTTTTACTGAAAACAATGATATTCTTTTTTTTATTACATTGAGAGCAACAAATGAGCGCACAGTTCACCTGATGGCAAGTGATGACCCATGACATCTACATTCATCCTTGACAAGTAATAATAATGCAGATGTGTTGTCATCCTTGAGGACTGAGATGCCTCGTCACCAGTAATAAAGGTCTCTGGATGCCCACATGCACTAGACGAAATACAGCATCATTATGCTGCTACTTTATGCTGGTATTCTGTGAAGGCGTAGTCCTACCCCGTGTTGTCGTCGTGCTGACTCATTCATTCTGCACCTGCAGTTTAGCTCACCACTGTTAACATTCTTACTTTAACAGTACGTCAAGTCCTTCCATCAATTCATTATTTTTTTCTTTTTCTCCTTTCATAAAATTTTCACACAGTCCATCTATCATCCTTGGTCTTCCTAGCAGACTTTTATGACAGCCACAGGGCGAAATGGGCCGATCCCAAAATCTTTTCTTACATTATCAATATAGAATTTGATAAATTAATGTTTTATTACCATTTCTCGTAATTGTTTAATCCTGTAAGTTGCGGTTATATTTTTTTTTATAACCGCATCCTACAGGGCTAAGAAGTATATAAGGTTTTGTAGACACAATTTTATATATAACAAGAATATTCATTTTAGTAAGTACAAAGTATTCTTTTATAAATGTTTGTGCTAGGAAAGTTCACGACAACAGTCGAATGGCGGGTTCGAACCCACGACCTTAAGTTTCGCAGACCGTACCCTAAACTAAGGGTTAGGGTTAGGTCTCAAAAAACGTTTTGAAACACAAAATATAGTGACATATTATTATACAAAGATTTTTATTACAAATCTATCAAAACATATGTCATATATTATATGACATGATATTATTTGTATACATATATCTCTTTAGATGACCCGAAGGAGTATCCTTCCCTACTCAAATCTGATGTAATTTTTTGTAAACTATAGGTTAAGATAGATAAAGTGCCAATAAGACAATAGTTTTTTGTATGGTCTGCGAAACTTTAAGTTTTAGGTTCGAAATCTCTTAATATATATATATATACCATGTCGTATAATATATTGGTGTGGTTCACGAAAATATTATTAATCTTAACAGCGTTGCTGGTATTCTTTTTTTAAACATGGTAGACAAAAAAACTGATACTGTTTGTTTCACCCTACTTTGTGCCGATGGCTTACTACACCGCGAAACTATATTTCTTGCATACCACTAAAATATTGTAATGGAATTTTAAAGTCAATTTTACACAAACATTTATAACATAGGTATTTTTTTTTTATAAATTTTATTCGATTGTTTTTATATATGTCAAAATAAAATTATTATTGGTATAATTCATTCGAAATTAGTAAATATGTTATTAAAAAATAAGCTCTCACATGTTTTATTACAAAAGAACAAATCAAGAAAACACTTTCCTTTTTTTAAGTTTTTTAGTCGTATACGTCAAAACGTGGAAGTTTGATGATAAGGAGCGTAGCGGTCACAACATGAGAAAAAGTTACTTAAAAATGAAGAATAAGTAAAACGAATGAATAGTACAAGTTGCCAGGCTACGAACAGACACACTACTAAGAACCGGCAGACTCCGAGTCCGTCAGTCTAGTCGATAAAGTAATCGTAAAATTTAATTGAAATGCTCCACCACACAAATTATTTATTACTTAAACTATGATCATCATAATGTCGACATAAAATAGAACACAAGAAATAGGTCACCTAGACTCTCTTTTAAGTTTGTTTCCTTTTAGCTTAATTATTGCTTTTCCGGCTTATGATTTTACAATACAGCGGTGGCTGCTATATGGCTAACTGAAGAACAAAGTGATTTCACGCGTCACAGATCACGGAGGGTTAGACACGTCAGCGTAATCCCGAGCTACGCTTAATCACCGACCTGCGCCGCCACCCGCACTCTAAACATTTAACCCTTCCTTATTATTTCTCATAATTGAAATGATGCGCTTGTTGCTGTAAGTATAATGAGCTATAATTGAGGTTATGCATCAGCGAAAATATTACATTCTTTATGGGGCTGTGTTGTAAATAATATATGATTATGTTCTGATGTGTAAGACTCATTATAGTACTGTAAGTATTCACGAAAAAAACAAAGAGGCTGTACCCCCCCACCCCTCTTCTCTATTCCAATGGTTCGAACGCATTGTCACGGGCACGGGAGATAATATTAAACACAACAGTTAACAGTTTGTTATGCACAGAGACTGTTTTGTTTGACAACCAAACATCGCAAACAATATAATGTTTAATTGTGGATGAATATTACTCAACATTCCGGAGTAATTTGTAAAATTTTTGGTACAGTCATATTTAAGAAAACTAGCTAATCCTATACGAAAAAATATGTTGTATTAATGGTGGTTATAACCTTGTTGATGTCGACCATGTCGACATCTTCTGGTTATTACCAGATAATTTCAACAGCACGTGATTTAACAATACGTCAAGTATTTGCGTTAACAAAAAGGCACTTATTTCTTATTGCCTTATAAGGCATATGTGATAATTCCAATTGTAAGAACGACTCTGATCTGTGTTGTATCACATATGTGAAAAGAAGCAGTGTTAGTGATATTATTCAAAACAACTGAATGCGAACAATTTGTCCAGAAGTAATATTGGTCCTGAATAAGTATCGAACCAATTCTTCATTACTGCAACTGCCAGCCCGAGGTTGCTACCCAGACCTTTTTCTCCCAGACCATTGTCACTTCAGCCAGCTAATCTTTTGAGTCATGTCGGTTACCCTCATTGTAGTAGGTCTACATTGCGTTTTTTATCATGAAGAGAAACACCAAGTATAGTCCGCTCAATAGCAGCTGAGTGACTCTGAACTTTGTCTTCGGATCAGAAGACGTGTTGCAGTTTCCCTAATGCTATCCATCCGATGTTGGTCTTACCTCACTAGACTACTTGCTTTAAGTAAGTATACTTGTTCAAATTACCAAGCAAACGAGTGTGCGATAGTGTTTAGGTAGTCCTAAACAAGGGCGTCAAGAGGACACCCCCGCACCGGATTCCTCATCCAAAAGTTAAGTATACTCGTCAACAATTTCGAGCGTAGCCCTCCCAACAACAACCGTTAAATATTCGTCTTGTCCATGTTCATCTTATGACTGATGTAATCCGGGTAGGAATACACACTCCGGGTGGGAGCCACTATTGCATTATTCATTGAGCATAGCACTCAGGTTCCTTTAGCGGATTCTGCCATGATGTCTTCAGCAAATTGAAAGTGGATACTTATCATCAATATTAATACCATATAATTTCCAGCCCAACAGTTTGAAAGCATCTTCCAAAGCAAGACTGAAGAGTTTCGGAGATACTCGAATAACATCACCCTGTCTAATACCTTTCTGCAATTGGATGATTTTCGTACAGCTGGACTGTACTCTGACAGAAATCGTAGCCTTGTTTTACAAACACCTCAGCAGCTCAATAAACTGACAGTCAATTTGTTACCGCTAAAGGATCTGAAACACCGCCCAAACTTCAATAAAATCAAAGGCTTTCTCATAGTCCACATACGCCAGACACAGAGGCAGATTATACTCCTGTCTTCTGTATAATTTTCCAAATCGTAGGTATGTGTGTGTGTATGTGGTCTATGGTAGCCATAGCCCTTTGGAGCCCCCTTGTTCGGGAGGCTGGAAGTCATCAAGTCTGGAAGCAAGACGAATTCTGAATGCTTATAGAGAGCGATAGTAGCTCAATTTGGTTTCGATCTATAGTTCTTCAAGATGGCATTTCTTGAAGAACAGTACCACCATACTGCTGCTCCACGCCTCCGGCGTAGCACCGTTACGTATTAGTCAATAGCTTGTGTAATCCACTTCCTGTGGAGCTTCTTTTTAAAGAAATATTTCATTATTAAGGGTCCTCCTTATCCATAAAATCAGCCAACTGGTGCACCCTTGTGTTCCATTGCCTTATCCTAATTCCCCACACTCTGCTCATCGTCTTTCTGTTCGCCTAGCTTTGCAATAAAGTCTCCCATCAACATCGTGTGTTGATGGAAGACTTTATTGCAAATTGAAACTACATGGCTTTTTATCCTCATACATTTACTCCGCCTCATCATCGGTGTATGCCGACGTTGGTTCGTAGGCCTGTATGACCTTCAGCAAATAACGTTTCGTTATTCTGAGTATAAGGACCACAACCCTCGCCGATACACTCTCAAATTTGACGATGTTGTTAACAAAGACTTGTAAACTATAGACCCGACTCCTTCCTGGGACAGACGGTCGCCCTGGTGATAGAACAAGTTACCGGATTCAAGGATTACTCTGTACTCCCCCTGTCTGCGAACTCCAGATAAACCTATGATATCCCAGCGTAAGTTGTTCACCTCTTGTTCCAAATCCATTGTTCGATCTTCTCGTTGTTCTTCGTGCGTTTTACGTTGCTAGGTCCAATCGCCGTTGATGGTAGTCGTATCTCAGCCGGACAATCTTAGCTAAACTTGCCCTGCCGCTACCCTCACTCTAGCCAAAACTATATATCTATCCCTCTTGTGGGAAATATATATTTTTGTAGTTGCCACGCCAGGCTAGAGGGTTGGCGCAGTTACGAAAAACACTACCTCCGACCAGAAGCGTCGGACTTTTCATCATTTGAAATTGGGAAGATGTAAATGCATGTATGCGACGTTGACGGAATCGTGCAATAATTTTTTTTCCAAAGAATTTTATTATTATATTATTATTAGGTTTAGAACCCAAGCTCTACGCCGAAAAAAATGATAATATCGAAATACTCTTATTTAGACACATATATTTAGACGCATACATACATACTGGGATTAGATGTACTTACATTGTTAGTATTACATACCAGTATAGTATAGATATAACGGTAGGGTTGCGGCCCGCTGCGGCGTGCGGGTGCGGTGGCCCGTGGGCTGACGCAGCCGCCGCTGTTTGCTCGTTACGGTCAACATTGTTAGCAAGTTCTACCCCGCACCGCAAATGTTATTACATGATTAACTCTCAGTCGACACGTACCTACTAGCTTCTGTTTGATCTGCCGTTGTATTAATTGTACAATGTTAAATCATAAAACGATTATTATGTTATACCGTAGTTTTATTTAGAAACTTTTATTTTACTAAACTCCATAAATGTTAACTAATACATCAATTTGTCAGTACGATAAAAGATAACGTATTGCTTGATCATCTGATATCACAACAATATTATTCTTTATTAAAATCATTGATACTGTAATTGATGGTCTACATTTTTAACAAGTTATAGCTGTGTACACTAATTCTACAAAAATAAAAAATAAACTGAATATAATTAGATAATTAATTAATTATCATTATTAAGCAAATTAAAAACGAATTAAATAATAAAATTACAAGTTGTATTTCAAATTATATAAAAGCTTTTAGTGTTTTTTTATGTCCTTATAATATCATGTATTACTGTAGAGCTACATTGATGCTTGACGACGCTCGTTGTATCCTCGGAAATCGAACGCCGGAAAGCCTTCTTATCAGTAACTATCTCATTTTCTTACTCACCATAGAAAGCTCAGTACGCTGTTAGGCAGCTTAATATACTGATATTTCATTTTAATATTAATTATATGATTTAAGGTACAGCTACATTCAGGTTGCCTTAACCTCGTAAACTTTTACAAATGTTTTATCGTAACAATAGTACAACATATTATATTTTAAAATAAAATGTGAAAATCTCAAATATTATAATGCGCTTCGTGAATGAACAATAGGAAGCAGGGTCAAAATACATCCTGCCGCGGCGCTGAGAGGCAGCTCCCAGAGGCGAGACACGTACGCGCCGTTATCACGGTCTCTTCATCAATCGATTTAGTAGCATCCCACTTTTGATACTTGCCGCGGCAGTCGATGCTTCAACCTTGTCGTCCCTTTTTGTAAGGAACAAATTATTATTGTGTCCCATTTCAGATATTTTTATGAAGATTTTATAATTTTGATAATTTTTTAACGCAATTGTCATGCACATTTTGTTGACCACCCTTATTACCGTATGAGGAAGACCCGTTTTCCTATAATGCCGCTCGACCCGATTCTTTCAATGATTTGAGGTTTGAGAGATGAAATATGTATAACTCCTAACAATGTACATTGTGACTAGTTGTTTATAACCTATAATATGTATAAGACACCATAACTGTCGATTCGCTCTATTGAATTTTACAGTATGATCGGCAAGACACGACACGAAGTAGCTACTGCATTCTGTTTTTTATTCTCCCATTCTAAAATAGAATTGAATTTTTTGATGATATCATATTTATACATCTATTATATTTGCACTCTCCTTTTTGGCATATATTAGTGATCACACGTGGGCATTTTTTTATCAAAAAAGCATATATAGACAATCTAGTCTACTCTCTATAATTGACAACTATATCCGATATACATTATTCACTCATTTGATCAATGAGATTTACATCCTTGATTAAAATTCCAAAACGAAAATTAAACAAAGTAATAAATTATATTCTTTGTCGACTTAAAATTAACTCTAGAATAAGTAAATACATTTCAATAAATTTAGTGATTATTATTTGATCATATCAGTATGGCTTTAAGAACACGTACATATGAATCATCGTAGCAATAATAACTGTAGAATCGTGGCAGTCTGAGTGTAGATTCTCGCCTTAATTTTCCTAGTAACAACCTAAGTTTGAGCCCCGGTGCCGTAGTACAATATAATTCTTAATTAATTAATGATAATTCAAATGCACTAGATTTACCGCGTAATGGAAAATGTGAGCTATCTGGGATTTTTAAGAAATAAATAAAAAAGGATTTTGAAGACGAAAACTAATCATACGAACTATGATATACAATACTCTCTACAGTGGGGTGGCTTATGCCCACCAGTAAAATCTATACTGACTGTATTTAGGTAGGGTATTATTTTATTAGATAACTTTAATTAAACATCGCCATATGTCAAAAGACTTTGCAATGAGGAGAAATTATTAACTGAAGTTTACTCAGACATAATACGTTGGCTCATAAGTTTCAGGTCTAATGAAGAAAACACAACTTTTTCAGTCAAATTCAATTTTATTCAACAGTATAGTCCTTCAAGAGCGATACAATAATTCCAGCACCTCTCTAACATTTCGATACCTTTCTAGAAGAACAATTTATCTTTGGCAACAAAATAGGCGTTTGTTTCAGCGATCACTTCCTCATTGAAACCAAATCTTTTTATTTAGGTCTGCGGACAGGTAAAAGTCTCATGGGGCCAAATATGGAGCATAAGGTGCGGAAGCAATTCGAAGTGTAATTCGTGCAATTTTGCCATTGTAGCCAAAGACTTGTGACACGGTGCATTGTCTTAGTGGAAGTTCACTTTCTTTCTTAGGGTATGGGGCCGTTTCTTCGAAATTTCCTCGTTCAAACGTTCCAGTTGAGCCACATAGCCATCGGTTTATATACCTTTTTCAAGGTAGTCGATAAACAAAATACCTTACACATCCCAAAAGTACGGACGCCATAATCTTGTTGCGCTTTTGGCCGCTTAGGGCTGCTGTCCGCTCAGCTGACTGCCGATTTGACTCTGGCTGTAATAGTAGATCCAAGTTTCGTTCGTCCATCATTACGTATTGACGCAGTCATCAGCTCCAAACAGTGCTCGAAATCATCTGCTCGTTGTTTTTGGTCTTCTGTTAGCATACGCAACACCAACTTTAGCATACCAGTCAATAATGGTAAAAAAACAGTCCGGATAACACTTATCAAGCCACGCTTTCATGTCAACGGTGTTTTTTCACATCAAAAAACAATGTTTTATCAACACACGAAATGCTTCTTTTTCCATTGTTTTGAAAATAAAACAGTTGCGTCAGTAACATCACTGTAACTTTTGAACCAAAAGTCAGATCTTCATAAAATTACTGCTACTTTCTAAAGTATTAGTATTTGCACAAAAAAAATCTATTTTGTTTATCATATGTGTGTTAGACCAGGAATTTATAAAAATATTATTTATGTGTTAACTGTGGCCACTGCTATATCTTCGCTTCCGGTTCGGTTTCTCTATAATGATATAAGTATAACATGGCTTTCTTATTCCAGCCGTCTTATAATTATTTTTTAATACAAGAAGTTTTAATCTTATTATCAATTTCTCAAGAAAATATCAATAAACGTACATTGAAAGTTGTAGGAAATAGTCAAGTTATGATTAGAAGATAAATCTTATTTAGTTAGATGTCTTTTAATATGATAATGTATACAAAGGGTGGCCTTCAATTATATCTGATAATCGTTCATTTACCTCAACGCAATCTGCACATGTCTATATGCCGAGTCAGAGGTTGCACGCTCAAGCAATTATATTTGTTACGTATATAATTATACGTATAGTATATATTTATATATATTTATATATATATATATATATATATATATATATATATTATTTATTTCTTATCAAATTAATAGAATAATATGACAAGTTTTTTTTTATTAATCACATTCATCCTCGATAAGTAATCATAATGCATAGATGCATTGTCATCCCTGTGGCCTAGGATGGAATGTCTCATCGCCCGTAGTTTAAAGTCTTTGGTTTCTTTTCTCCAGATAAAACACAGTAGCGCGAAACTACTATCTTACGCTAGTATTCCGAAAAGCGTAGTCCTTATCTTCTACACTGTGTTTGCCTTTATGTACAAGAAAATAAGCCATGCTTGCTCAGTGTCAACGCCTTTACTTCACGATACCGATGCTGACTGCAACGAAATTCTTGAAATGCAATTTAGCCAAAATCGTGAGAAAATTTAGAGATTTGTTTGCCCTTGAAAAATTTCATCAAGAACGTCGAACTTTTCTTATTTCTGTTTCAATCTCCATTCTAGATTTTTTTTATTTTAAAGAAGCTTTTCTAAGAAAACCAGCCCCAAAATATTTTCTCTAACGGATGTTTAACTGTTTGAGTCATTGATGTGTGTTCTCACTCAAAGTAACAATTTTATTGCGCTTTTTGGGAAAAAAAATCTAAAATAAGAAGCAAATAAATTTAGTTCAGCTTACTTCATCAAATCCATTTATTTGAAAAAAATGAAAATGCAACACTCACTGTCAGAACAGCAAAACAAAATGGCCGATACTTTAAACAATTTTGCTTTTTTCAATAAAAAAAAAAAGTATCTTGCGCAGTTGTCATTCAGTAATACTCAGATGTCGCTGTGGTCGAAATCATCATCAGAGACCAGAAGAACGTCGTCAATGGGTATTATCCCAGCCAACGCGGGTTAATACTGCCAATATGTTTCGAGAAGTAGCTGGTATATTCAAACCTTGATGGATATGTCTTTATTTAGCAGTGGACTACTATACTACATAAGTTTATGGGCAGAAGTTAAATTAATATTAATACATATTCGGTGCCGAATCTTGAGCGTAGGGAACTGTCGATTTCATAAGAACATTATCTTTGTTGAGATTGGATGTTTGTGGTGATTGTAGTAGTCATAGTTATCATGAGGTGGACCATGTACAAATGAGCACACACATCGTTTAGTAACCTCTATACTACCAGCAAAGCAAGACTTCACAATAGATCCCTGAATTTTAGCAAATCGGTACTAAGTTTTAAAATGAAATATACAGATATATAAAACTGGTACCAAAACAAAACAAGCATATAAAAATGTGATTTATTAGTAGCCCAAAAGTATAAAATTACATATAAACATCTTTTTGATCAATAATTACTCTAATAGTTGCAAATATTTCACAATTTTCAATAATAAATGTAGATATAAGTGTAGTAGTTACCAGGCTTCAACAAACATTTTTGTTGCAGCCTGTTAACTACTACACATTTTACCTAATTTAACTCCACAATTTTTTTCTAAAGATAAATTTGAACTAATGATAAAAAATAATAACAAGGGTTGACTGAGGAACATAAAATTGATGCAAAAAGTATTAAATAATTTACAAGTAATGTCTTGAAAACTGATCAGTAAATTAAAACTTTTGTTTTAATGAAAATGGTTTAATAAATAATTTAACGTTATTGTTTTAACTTACTGTATTGATTTAACAACTGTATTATTTATATAATTATTAAAAATTCTAGCATTATTTCATTTTATTGAGTAAAAATATTTTTGCAATATTAATTACTTAAATGGTATATACATATGGTATTAAAATTCATTAATAATAATTGATGAAAAAAATATGAGTTTAAGCAGAAGAAAAGATAATTTTGTGGTTATTATCTGGCTATTGGATCAAACTAAACTAACAAATAAGTTAACCATGCTTATCACCACATTGAGTTTATTTTAAGTATAGACGTTCTTCGCTTTAAAAAGACATGTGGATGTGGAAATACATACACGCCGGCATTTTGTAACTAAACTAGATAACCTATATTTGCACTTGGGAGTAAAGAGGTAAGTTTCCTTATTTATTTATTTCAATAAAATTAAGGACATACTAATAAAAATAATATTAAATAGATTTGTTTTGTATAGTAAAAGCTATAATAATAATGGATTTCCTAATTGTTACGAGTCTTGGAAAATAAACCTAGACAGCGTTTGTGTTACTACTGATATTATTAGTAGTGTATAATTAATATGATTGTAATTTAGATATTTCATTGATTTAAATTGATTACAAACTTTCATATTATATACAATTATAAATAAATGCAAGGAATTATATATATTATTTTCGCCCATTGTGGGCAATGGGCGAAAATAATTTCATCCCGTACAATTAACATCTGAAATACATAAATATAGCAAATACAACAAATACATTAAATATAAAAAACGTTGTATATTATGTTTTGTACACTCAGTCTTATGCTTTTCTTAAATGCTATATAATACAATACAAACTCGAATAAAAATCCATATAAAAATATGTATATAGTAAAAACACTAATCGAAAATTTCTATATATAATAACAAATATAAAATGTTTTGTTCATTTATGGCAACAATTATTTTACACATAAATATTAACTTTTTCTTCTATTGTTAGGAAACCCGAAATATCATCACCATTAGTATGCCAAAACTTGTGTCTTCGACATATTCGTTAACAAACAAAAAATTTCGAGACAGAAAAATATGAATCAAAATTTAATTATAATATGACAATATGCAACTCAACAAGTTTCTTGAACATAGCCAATTTTCATTAGAACTAAAAAAAGAAACAATTTATAGCGAGAAAATTAAGGTCTAGAATTTAAATGCGTAAGTGCATAATCGTGATAGTACATCATAATGGCGAGAGGTTGACCAAGAATCAGTGAGCTCCAAACGATAATGTTGCCCCAGCGCGGACCAAGCTTTACCTCAGCGAAGCGAGAGATCACCGACAGAGGTGGTTGGGCCATCATTCCAAGAAAGGCCCAAATCCTGAACATTTGCAAGGGTACACTTACCTGTAATATTAATAAAATTAAATTGCGAATTTAGCTGTTGTATTGGTAATATTTTCAATTAAATCTACGTTACAATTACCAAATATATTACGGTGATGTCAAATGGAGAGGTTACACAATAAGTGACATGAAATGGTAAAGGGCAAAAGTGTTTTGTGACGTCATGTCGTGGTGGTAGATACACGTTTGGCCTATTTTACTTATGTCTCATAATTCTAGAATAATAAATCGGAATAACGCAGACAGTTATCTATAAGAAAGCTAATCATAACCTGGTCCTAAAGAATCACAAAGAAAATAATCAATAATAATAATTTTTAGAGATTTAAATGAGGAGTTAAAAATATTGTCTGCTACTTTTCGGTATATACTTGAAAATGTAATTTATGATCATCTGGCAGAAATTAATAAACAAAACAAGAATGAATTTAATGGAAGTTGTGATATGCTTGATGTTAATCCTGGGAACAAACATTAATCAATTCTAACCGTAACTAAATTGCGTAGAGAATAACTAGTTAACTTAAATAGAGCTCTTAGCTACGCTTTCACCATTTTTCTCTTGTCTATTTATTTATTTAACAAATAACAAATAAAACCGTCCAAGATACAATTTCAAATAAACATATCAATATACATGTACGCAATATACACTTAAAGGGATGACAATAAATTGTGAGACAAAAGATGATAGAAATATTAATTTGTATACACATTGTTTACAAATTAATTTAAACATTTTAACAACAAAATTGTTTGTATTTACATTCGTAGCCGCCAAATAATTATAAAATACGAGTGGATGGAACTCTTTCAGCAAGCATGTGTACGTAGAGCTCATTTCTTCTAAATAATAAAGGTATAGAAAACGTAGCGTTATTTAAAAATAGAACATTACTTACCAGATACTCATGGAAAAAAGCTGATATAAAAAACACAACAATGCTAGCTTTAGATTTGCCGTATCCTTTCTCGGTGATAGGAATGTACACATGTCTCACCGCCCACATGTGCACAGGCCTGTTCCAAGAGCTCCAAAACAAGGCGATATTGTTTGCGTTCCACCAGTCGTTGTAAAAGTTGCGGTCCGCGAAGTGTAGAAGTTCGCCCATCAAATTTAAAAATGAATGAAAACTCAGATAGAAGAAGCATAACCAAATGAGATGGTTTGGTACCTGCGATCGAAATAAGCCCTTATAATTAATATAACTTGTAATAACCTTAAAATAATATAACTTCTAGCACCCAGAGGTGGCGAACATTTATTAATCGAAGTATCATTGTTTGTAAAAAAGGGGTCAAAGAATCTTGTCTTAGTAATTAATAGGTATAAAAAATAAAACTAAATACTTTCACCTTACAATGAAAAAAAACCTTTTTGGACAGAGAGATTTGTTTCTTTATATATTGCACTTTTTGTCAAACTAGGCATGCTGAATAATAATTTAAAACATGTCAATATAAACATACACTTACATGACAACAAAAAGATCGTCTAAAAAAGGAAAAAACTATTAGTAATATTTAATTGCAGTCGACGACGTAATCAATAGTAAAAATGTGACGCTCACATGTAAACGACTGTTTGGTCATTGGCGTGGCATCACTAGAATATTCACACGTTAATGACTATTACTTACTATTAATAAATATAAGTAAATTATATTATTATTATTAATTTATAAAATATAATCAAAAAAACTGTGAATTCTCATACCAACTATTAGATTAACAAATTAAATGGTAACAACAATTCCTATATCTATTGAATACATTATACAATATACAATTGATACAAGACCATTGGAGACCATTTATTTATTTTAAAATATGTAGTAGTAACGTCAATAAACTTACAGCGAGCTTCAGGAGGCGTTCAACCATCTTAACCAAATTTATCTCAGAGAACTGGTCGATAGAATTCGTAACAGAAGGGATCATCCATTGTTGGAATAAGGCCATAACGAGATTTATTCCGAAAACTACCTCTATTAGCCTTTTGATAAGGAATCTCTTCCTAATTCTGTAATGTGATTAATATTCATTGATAACATTCAAAAGTAGAATCTATAATATATATCTATAATCCCGTTAACTTAAATTTATTTTTATTTTATAATAGGAGTTGTGATTTTAGTTATAAAAGACAAGCACATAGTTTTTTTTTTTGATAGATGAATACTCATATATATAATAACCCTGGTGAAATGAGATAGAATACTATAATTAGGTCTCCGGTTCGCTACACCTACCAACCATACGAAACGCAGCTATTTTACGTTTATGCTCTGCGAGGACATGGCCCGTCCCTGGCCTAGTGCTCTATCACTGTTAAAATAATTTATTAATATATAAATACTTTTAGCAGATACAATTCGGTAACAAGTAATAATAGAAGAATTAGTAAATCCAGGGACCTAATTGCTGGAAACGAGGCATTCAATGTTATTCGAGTAACAATGCTGTAATATTTTTAGACAAACACTCGACATAGGCCTCATTCGTTGTAGCCTTCCATAATATACTAATCGTGTAACAAAAATAATAATGTAATTTAAGGTATAATATACAATAATTTTGAAAGAAGGTTCTAATGCAGTATCAAGATACTTGACATTTCATTTTAATTACAAAGCCCTGAGGTTGTCAATATTGTGATTCAATCATTCAAGATAGCACATTAAAATATCTAAATTAACAATTAACACAAGTACTTTTAACAATGGCACAAGTTAAGAAATCACATGCATAACTAACCGTGTAGTGCGAGGAAAATTTAATTCATAGCACAGTGTGGGTGCCAATAAAAAGTATAATAAGTCTTTAAGGTTCAAATTATCTGGGTACTGGACAAGCCCTGCCGTCGCAAATTCATGGTTTTTTTCGTCTTCTAAGCTTTCTGCAGATAACCGAATTGGTAATGTTAATTCAAGGCACATTGATAACAAAATCAAAAAATATATAATATTTTTTGCCATAACTGTAAAAATGCAATATAAATAATATAATTCACATATAATGGGATATTATTTATATTTTATGCCGTATATGCAAAAAGCAAGATAAACAAACGCATAAGTCAGTCAACAGTTTCAGAAAATTAGTGGTGAAAATATTAAGAATATTTTTTTTTTAAGTATAAGCAATTTTCACGAGCAGAAGTAAGGATGACGAATGAACTGCCGGACCGTACTTCACACACAAGTCACCTAATAAATAATTACTGTTGGGGTTATAGACTCCTCGTTCAAAAAAAGTTTTTGCAGTAATATTATTCATAAGATGAAACACCTTTTCTAGAAAGTTGAAAGTGGATCTCTGGGTTATTTAACATTTTAGACAGATTAGGGGTAGCTTTTACTAAATGCTACATTGTATACATGTGTATAGTACATTGATATTCTGCAAAAACGTTATCTGTTTCCACCCACACATAGGAATGTTCTAGGTGCAGCTTAGCTTATATGAACCATAGGCAATTTTTAAAAGCAAAACGATGCCTTATATTAACGCGAATACTACACATTGAATAAACCTAATTATACAAATTTAACCAAGTTTATTTTAACTTTTAACACAATATTATGCACTCATAAGTCAGACTAAAAAAGTTTACAGCCTTCATGGCTTGAGGTAGAACTGAGCTGTTTGACATCCTGATATCATAATTAACCTGAACTACTGCTAGCTTGTAATTATTTATGAGTGCTGTAAAGTTTTCGAAACATAGGGATATTAAAGTTATTATAAACGCGATTGAATCCGTAGAATTATGTTTATTCAATAAAAGCAAGACAACAAATTCCCTATAGAAAGCACTCATTGCAAAAACAACAACACAAACCAAATACCGGAAACCACAGAAAGTAGTACCCTTGAATAAAATTAATAGTTTCAATATTATTTGTGATTTCTGATTGTTTGAGATTCATTGATACTTATTCTGTGTGAGTAAAGCTATTGCCATAATAAAAAAATAATTAGCAAATTTTGCAGATGGAGCTCAGTGCAATAAAGGTATGATTAACTTACGCTCATGTTCAGCATTTATGAGTTGATCTGTAAATAGTATTGATAACTGATAAAATATATTTTAAGCATGCAATATTATTTTTAAAAAATGGGCTAAGAGTGTACTATGCAGGATACTGAGTGTTTAGCAAAAGACTGATAGGTTTTTGCCATTTTGGCTAAACATGCAACAGTCGGCTTTGATCCGGCCCCGTAGATACTGTTCACCAATACCAGTTCATATAAATTACAATATTAACATTTATTCTATTTATATATATATATATATATATATATATATATATATATATATATATATATATATATATATATATATATATCATGTATAAACAGATATAAATGTTATATATTTATATATTTACAGCATTGGTCATAGAATTAAAGACACCTTTTATTATGCTACATACAAATTTATTGATAGTATCAATAGTGAAGATAAGTATTAAATCTATGATAATTACTATTAATTATTAATGCCATATTATTACAAAGAAGACAATATAGAGTTGTATTTAGCAATAGTTGAGATCATATTCATTTTTTAAATATCCACAAACATGCTTGTTGCTGTAATTAAAGACAGTTACAAAGCAATTCAAAAATCAATCAATACTAAAGCCAGATTAGAGTTTGCTTGAGACTGAATGTGAGCCGAAAAATATAATATTTTTTGATGAAACAAAAATTAAATTGATTAATTCTATTGGAAAACAATATGTGAGATGTCCACTGAATTAGAAAATGGATCCAAAGTTTACAAAGAAACCAGTTTAACATGAAGGGAATATCAAAGTTTGGGCTGTTTTTCCAAACATGTTGTTGGACCTGTTAGGTAAAATGTAGACAATGTGGATAAATTCTAGTACAAGAATATTTTGGAGGCAACTCTGTTACCCAATGCAGAGGAATGTTTGCTGGTGATTTTGACTTTCCAATGAGACAATGATCCAAAATACACAGTGGCTAAAGACTTTCTATGGAGCCAATCAGTAATGGTCATAGATTAACCCCATACAGTCCCGACATCAACCCTATTGAAATTTTGTGGCATTCATGTGAAGAAAATGGTGGCCACAAAATGTACCACTAACATTCCTCAACTTTATGTGGCTTTAAAGAAACAATAGAGCAAATTCCAATATCAACAAGCAACATTTTTTTCACTACAATGCCAAAGCAATGTGGGGGGTTATTATTGCTGCTAAAGGATGTGCAACAAAATATTGATAACTTTACATAATGTCTTTTAAAAATGTCTACAGTTACAATATAATTAATAATACTAAACTTCATTTTAATGCCTACACAAATAATTTAAATATTGTTCCTATTGTATTAAAAATAAAAATAAATAAACAAAAAACTCAGTTAACATAATATCCCTTGAGTGTCTTTAATTATGCCACCAATGTATATGTGTGTGTGTAATACTAAAGTGCATTTATTTATGTTTTTCACTTACTGTAATTGGGTGCTGAAAGGCTTTGTCGTCTCAGTTTATTCTTGGTAAGCTTTGTTCTCACACTGTTTCTGCACCAGTAATTTGTTTGACAGTAGCTCCATAATTTTAAGAACAAAATTAAGTAAATCATACAAACTGTTGTTATGCCCACTGTAATTAGAAAAATGGTGTATGTTATAAATAGTGTAACATCAACATGTGTATTCATCCTAATCAAATTCATAAGCTCTATTAAAAAGATATAGGGAACATTTACTACAGGTTTATATTTATTATTATGCATTTTTCATTCATTCAAAGGATCCCAGCAAACTATACTTTGATTTTATTTTACTCCTTGGTAAACTGGATCAATACCTTTAAGATTAAATTTTAGTTACCTTAAACACCCACATGGTAAATATTAACTACTATACCTTAGTACAAAAGAAAAACATATTTTTTCATTTAGTATTAGGGGGATAAACAACCTTTCCATATAATGATAAATGATAATTGCATCCATCATCAATCAAGATTCAAGACGCACATGCGTTTTCACCACTGAGGACTGAAATAGAATGCCTCATGATATGTTATTGAGTCTCTAAATCCCTAAACTTTATTCTTACGCTATTTCATGCTGGTATTTTGTGATGATGTGTTATTAGATCAATCAAAAGTATGAAAATAAAATAAAGTCATACATACCAAAACTAAAATCTTCTTTCCTGAATTGCAATACAACCACTGGCAAACTTATGATAAATAATATATTTGAAATCTGCAAAGTAACACCAACTTTTTCACTTAGTATGGCCTGAAAAATTAAGGGCAATATGTTATATATATAAAACATAAGTTACATATAAAATATTTCAAAAAACCAAAAATATTTTAACTGACACTCTACTTACAACTGATATAGCTCTTTCAATTATCAAACTAACAACAGCCGGGACCAAACTAACTGAAAATGATTAAAATACAATAAATCTTAAAACTTGACAAAGAATTATATAAAATTTCCTGATGAATTATGTAATAATAAAAATCAAAATTTCTTAATCAAAACAATATCTAAAGTAAATTTACAATGCTTACCTTGCCATAGTGTGTTATATATGCTTACAATGACATAGTATGTTATATTGTTATATGATCAGTAGTGTAACAGAATATACTTCCATACAATTTAACATCAAAAGTGTTTCCTATATTAGTTATAGTGAACAATTAAAAAAATGCTATTACTTTATCTGATGTGATTATTGCACCTATGAAGTCAGTTTAATGGTCCTTTAATAACTGGATGGCACTATAAACTATATTTATAACCAATAGTAAATCAAGATTCATTGTTGGGGTCTAAAATAGCATGGCATGCTTTGTTAAATAACAAAGTAAATATTACAGCTCTCATTTCCTTAACTTACCAGAAGAAACTTTATTTTTTGTAAAGGTCATCAAGTCATAATCAATCAATTGTACTATAGTTACATTTTAAAATGACTCTACCATGAGAAAACTCATTCATTTTCAATGTTCATCATATTCAAGTGTTATTATCATCCAAATTATCTACTTATTTCAAGCTTACTTCATAATCTTTGAATATTACAGATAAAAAGTACTTCTGCAATAACTCACACTATTTCATTACTTTTGTAAAAGTTGTGTATTTAAAAACATGATATAAAAACACAACTATTTACACAATACAGCTTCTCAGATTACAATTTAAAGAATAAAAATAACTTAAATTGTAAAAAAAATAAAATACTTACATACAAGTAAAATTACAGAGGGAAATTGCTGGCTGTGGCCTTTATTGTAACCAGTCAATACAATTATCCATTCAAGAGGATTGACAAGTATTCCATATCTAATATTTACAAAAAGGAATAATTATTTGGACATGTACAAGGAAAAATACTAAATAACAATATTGGTTGAAATTTTAAGTTAATATTTTGGTACATACTTTAAAAAGTTTTCAAGGCATAATCGAAGACCACCAATAGTGAGCATCAAAAAGCCCCAGTTGACAAGTCCAGTAAAATTGGTGAACTCTGAACTCCATGAGAATAAAGAGTCTCTGGGTTTATGGAACCTGAAATGATAATTCATATTTGAGTGATAATTAAAACTACTGAGATTGTATGAAGAAATTATATAAATAAATCATTATGACTACTTTTCACTTTGTCACAAAGGTTTAGTCATTGATATAAGTACTGACTAAGTAATGAAGGTTTTTCTTAAAGTAATGTAAAGAATATTGCACCAAGGTGTCCATAGAAACACCAAGAGCAAGTTTTAAGCAAAGATTACCACCACCATCCAGCAAAACATTGTTTCTGCCACTATTAATGTGCTTAAATAGCTTAGTGGCTTAAGGTATTGAATATAAAGAGACTAGTATGTAGTGGCCTATATTTATCTCAAGCCCACAAAAAAACTCTTGAAACTTATAAAATTTGAAAAGCATAAAACCATCATTCTTATAAAGCAGTTAAAGGTTCTTCATAATTAATGAGATAGTGATATTAAAGCTTTTTTAATTTGATAAAAGTTGAATCATTTTAAAAAAGATGTTTCATTCAATATTTAAAGAATTTTGTTTTGTTTTAAATGAAACTGAAGTCCAATAGTTTTAACATTTTATACATTGATTCAATATGAACTACAATTAATAGCAATCTCAATTACAAAGCTTTAATAACTTTAAAAAATTTGCTCATAAATATAATATTATAGCTTATATAACTGTCTAACGTGTTGTTTAATCACTGTTTTATATAATGTATTATATGGAGTAATATAAAGTATTGTCTTTGTTATAAAATCTACATTGTAAAAAAGGTTATTAACAACTATTTTTCTTTTTCCTATCACATCTTTCATAACAACATCATTATTAAAACACGTTTAGTTTGACGACTATACAATACCATTGTAAAATATTTCCAATACATATTTCTATGCTTGTTCATAAAATGTTAAAATTGGTCTACAGAAATAGACGAGATTCTTGTTTACATACGGTTTGTCAACTTGCAGTCTTCGAGCCTTTTTTTCCTTTTCTGTTATTTCTTCAGCCCTGGTCACGCTCTGGGCCCTTCTGTATCGAAGAGCATTTTCTTCGGCCTCCATAGTCATTTTTCTTTTTTTCAATACTATGTTTCTGCAACTCCAACTGCATGATAAGAAATACGATATGGTTCCATACTTTTAAGTGTTATCTTCAAATGCATGTATTATCAATTTACTAATTTTTTAATACCTCAGATTGCTAAAGAAGTATACTATAACTAACCTTCTAATGAAATTTCATAATTCTACTCTTACTATCTAATTAATAGTAATAAACAATACTGCAATAATATTAAAAGCGTATTAAGATTCTCTAAAAGCTATGCGATTGTGAATCGTTAAAGATATAAGAAACAAACAGAAAAAAACTGCCTAGTGATGGGCCTAACGACTTAATTATACTTTTTTCATACAGCAACTTTTAATAACCGTTCGTCTGCTTATTTTTCGTTGAAAAGTTTATTACATTAATAATTGTTATACATTATTTTATAACAACATATCCATCGGGCCTGAGTTGCTCTGTGCTGTTAGCTTTATATTTTGCGTTAAGGATCAATGAGTTCTATAATTTCAATGAACAGTGTAGAAAAAAAATAAAACGTAATAGTTCATGGTCATTCAGATTATTTACACATTAGTAATAAGGAAAGATTCACGCGAATGCCTAATCGCCATCTGTGAATAACGTAATAATCAGTAAATGTTCTCAGCCTAATAAAGCCGGTCATATAACCCGATTGAATTATAAAGTTGACTATTTTAAATCTTGTATTGCAAGGCTTTACTGCAGGCTTAACTTATCAAGCATTAATAACGACTTAACGTATAAAAATCACAACCAAATCTCACTGAAATTTATATCAGTTTTAGAATTACATCCTTTACCTTATAATAAGCATTAATATTTGCGTCTAACGTCATTTATCGCATTTTGTTGTAACCTACTAAGCTCATGTACGGCTATACTAATAACCTAAAAACGAAAAATGGTTAAAATTTCAAATGTGCTATGTGGTAATATTTTAAAAACACACTTTATTATAAGCTTATCGAATTAACGCCATCTGTACAGGCTAGTGATATTTAAAATTGACACAGCTTTTCGTCTGACACGATTTTGTGTCACATAAACAAAAGATTAAGTGTAAAAAAATCAATTTAAGGGCATACTGTAATCCCGCGTTAAATTATTTTTATCCCATGTTTATTATCCAGTTGGAAGATATGAAAGTTACAAACCATCGAAACAAATAATAAAATCACGTGACTGTACGATAATATTTACAATTCATATTATTTTAATTTTTGAACAGAATAATGTTTTTCGCATTCCCTTTTACACTCAAGACCTAGCAGTATGGACTAAAGTCCTTTGCCTTTCCCATTAGGGATAAATTATTATCATCATCGTGATCATCAAGCCTGCATTCCATGTTTTGTCCAAAGGCGATATAATGTCAATATGATTGACTGACTAGATCCTTCGTTAATATCCTTCGTTATAAACCAAATATCCCAAATGAGAAAAGGTACACATCACTCCATATTGGATTACCCGACTACTCACGTATCACAAAACTATAAACACTAGTGTGTTTTTAGGTTAGAAATTTATTTTCAACGGTGAAATCCAACCTTAGAGTCCACACACGATGTCATCTCACGAAGAAGAAGGAGAAGAAACAATATTTGTGTATAACATATTGCAGGTATTACAATAAATAATAAAATGACAAAATGTTGAAAACATTTTGCAAAATGATGAAAATAATTTCATCCTTTTATTAAGTTTCTTATTAGGCAAGAAAAACTTCTTCAAACCAATATTGTAGGGGCGGCCCTGGTCGACGCGGATTTTTCCCTTGAAGAAAATCATAATTTTCAAGTGGTGCGACATCTTACACAAACAAAGGCTCTCTTGAAGACGATTACAGGGCGGGGCGGCCTCTCGAGGCAATCAGGCCGAAAATGTGCAAAAAATAATAAAACATACTGTTAAAAGAAACAACTTCAGAAACGGTTGGAGTGTCATATAAGTGTTCTGAATATTTTGCGTGATTGTCCCGTATCAATTGTACCATATCAATGGTGAGCGAAAGATATCTCCCGCTGCCACTTGCCGCGCGTTTTTAGACCTTTGTAGCAAGAACAAGTAAGAAGTTTTGTGCGAGATTGTTATAGAATAGTCAAAAGTTTATTTTAATGAGCCTTAGTATAAGCAAGATTCGATGCAGTGACATAAACAAGGCACACTACCCAAAAATAACAAAAAACTTGGCCACAGTTTTTATGGATTTGGAAGAAATCTTTTTGGTTGAGTTAATTTTTTTTATTTCATTTAATGACATCCACATTCATCTTTGATAAGGAATAATAATGCATATGCATTGTTACTTCCGAAGACAGATTGAATGCCTCGTCTACCATACTAGAATTAAGAGTCTCCCTACACTCACCAGTGACGGTGTGGCCTTCCCAGATCGAGCCGACCCACTACACACAGCTAGAAATAAACTGCAGAGTGCAACTGCAATAGACTCTGAAAGGGAATACCGAATAGAAAATTGAGTAAAGGCACACGGCAACTCGCCCGTAAAAATAACACATGTTAATTGCAAATAGCCGCTGTACAAAGAATGGACTTTAGCGCCCAGCGATTATTATTTATTTCCAAAACGATAAAATGGCTTCTGGGCAAAAATAATAAGACTAAGATAAAGAGTAGATAATATAATACAATATATATATATATATATATATATATATATATATATATGTATTTATGTATATTTGTAAATTAATATTTTATCGATAATAATCTAGTCGAAAAAAATTAGAAAATAGCATTAATGGATTCACTTCACCAAAGTAGGACCAGGTTAAGAGACCATTTACTTTTTTACGGATTAAAAACAATATATAATACATACTAATAAAAACGCAGTTACATATTATAAATAATACATAGTATAAATATTATTCGAGCGTTTTACGTTGTTTCGAGTGTTAACTGTTGGGTAACGCCTCACACTCGAGTTTAAAATTACCATACACAAGCGTTTTAACTGTTACCTCTGATGATGATGATATTAATTTATCCCTGATGGGAAAGGCAAAGGTTTAGCCCATACAGCCAGGTCTTGTTCGTATGATGGTTGGTCTGAAACTCTGTTACCTCTGACTATGACATGACGTCAGATAATAGAAGATACAGTATATAAGGGGTATGCCGTGAGCTTCTCTATACTCTATATACTCGTTATCATTGTATATAATATTAAAAACTTAATTTACTTTTAAAGCATACAATACAAAAGCGACGCATTAGCGTAAACGTATACTGTTGACAATTTGCCACATTATGTGATATAACTTTAGAGCGAATGCGATCCCAATATAGCTGACCTTGGCCATTTATGCCACGTGAACTGTTCACAACATAGTTATGAGTATTTTTAAAAAGGGTTTTAACATTTTTATTCAAACAAATTTTTTTACTCTGGAATCTTACCATCTAAATGATAATAATAGTATCTAGTCAGGTATTCAACCTACGATTGTCCTGGGTAAAAGTGAACTAGTTGAAAGGTGACCGAGTGCTTATGGCACTCAGTCGAGATCTCTATATATGGGTAACCAGCACAAGGGCTCCCGAGAGGGAGCCTCGGCTTGGACCGCAACCCTGTTTCGTGAGAGGGTCTGACTCGAGGGTGCCCGAGAGGGCCGAACCTCGGCTCGGTCAGTTGCTTCTGACAGATGATTATTTAAGTTGATATCGCTATTTATTATTAGCTAACTGTACCACCACTTCGAAATGCGTGGGCGCTGGAGAAGAAGTAGCGCAAGAAACTCCAGCGACGTATTCATCTGTAAGTACCGGAGAGATCCGGCCGCTGACATGGCGGATCTCTCCAGTACTTAACCTTGTTTGCGACGTCCTAGCCATCGGCGGGGGCGATATGAGGGTGCAATGTACGTGTGTTGTGTTTTATGAAGGGCTTGGGCCCTGGCCTGCTTCAGGTACCGAGCTATGGTCGGCAGCTCAAGATCTATGTGTAGATTTTCGTTACGCAAGAACCATGGTGCACCGGTGGCGTTGCGCATGAAACGATTTTGTATTATCTGAAGTCGGTGAATGTGACGTGGGGAGGCATGCGCAAAGACGGGGCTTGCGTATGTCATTATGGGTCGGATGCACGCTTTGTATAGTGTAATTTTATTACGCAGGGACATTTTGCTATATTTTTATTTTATTGAAAAAAAGGCGAACTAGGACGACCGCTGCTCGATTCCGTACGCGGTTGATATGCGGACCGAAGGTGAATCTTTCATCTAATGTGACGCCTAAGTATTTGACTGTCTTTTCCCAGGGGATTGGACGATCAAATAACTCTATAGTTGGGAGATGCGGTGTTTTGTTGCGCCGAGAGAAGTACATGGCTGCACTTTTGGTGGGGTTAACCTCGATCCTCTATTTCCGAAACCATTCCCTAAGGTGTTGGCTGCAGATTGGAGGCGTCTACAAATAGCGTCCGGTTTGTACCCAGACACATAGAGGCCGGTTTCATCGGCGAAAAGGGCTAGCTCTACACTGCGAGTGTGTACTACAAGGCTCCGTCCTATTTTATACACACTCTACACCAACGACATACCCACTCGCAGTGTAGAGCTAGCATAAATGGGAAGAATATAGTGTCTCTGTGTAATATAGTCTAAGTTTTATTACATTTACACAAATGCTAATTTCACTGAATCAACTATAAAGATAGGTGGCAGAAAACTTCGTGTAAAGCTCAATTGCCAACCATCGAGATGGTGTGGTGTGATTAAACTGATCGGCTGGAATCAATCAGAACAAGTCCTCAGAACAATCCCCGTGGTCAATACGATAAAAATGCATAGGTACATCTCTTAGAGAAGTGGGCGAATCAAGCCGATCGGAAAGTACCCGATATTCGTTGAATACGCTCAAATGAAAGGAGATGGTACTAGAGTGCACCGGTCTAGAGACGAGGGACAGTATTCCATGTGAGGCCTAACTCTTTCGAAAATTATGTTTGATTGATTTGTTTGATAAGTAAGTTTGTCTGCCCGTTACTAATCCATAAAGTTACTTAAAAATGGACCAATCAAATTTCTTGCAAAATCTGATATATTAATCCGTTTTAATTAATAAGGCAAAGTTTTGTGAACTTATATCAATTGATAAAATGCCATTATTTGCACATTTTCCACATCAATTCCATCGCTCTTCCGGTATAAATAGTTCGTATTTGCACTCCCTAATCTGATTTAATCAATGTGCAATATGAATATAATGCATCACAGGAAAGTTCAGCAGTGTCAAGCACAAAAACTTAGACTCAAAAACCTATAATTTGGGTCTACGCAAATATTAATTTCCAGGACACCCGACTCAGTAGCCTTGAACGTCGGGCCACGAGTCCTCTAATAAGTTGACACTATACAAAAACTGATAACGATAACTTAAATATTTTTTGACGTAACACAATTGACTTTTTCCACTGCAGTATCTTTGCCAAAAATAAATTGTAAATGTTACTAGCCTTTATCTATTTCCCCTTTCATGTGAAGGAAACTAATAATTCAAATTTAATTGTTATAAAATATTTTATACAATACGACATTAGAGTAGTGATTTAAATATTGCAGATACGGTTTACAAAAAGGATTTTATTTTATATTCCCAATGAATTTTTACTAGTTAGAAAACAAAATAATGATCGAGCAAATAACTTAATTGCTTAAATTTAATAATTATTTACTTGTCTTTATTGGTTTGTTTTCAAACATATTTATCCCTGTTTATTAGTTTACTATAAAATCAAATAACATTATTAACATTACTATTTTAAAATGTAGTTAAATTTTAAATAAGTGAAAAAAATGCTATGTAACGAAATTGTGCGATTTAAAATTATTTAATTTTTTATTTGTAACAATACCATACACATACAATTTTATATAGTATGTTATATAGTAGATATACAAATAACTAAACAAAGTTAGCAAGAAGAAACAAATGTTTAAAGAGTACAACTAACATTTTTAACATTAACAAAGCTTTTTAAGGATTTTAAAAAAGTTTATGGTAACACCTTTAATTATCTGTCCATGTCCTGTTCTGTCTTTAAGTAGTTTTCTTTCCTCTCTGTGCAGTTGTAGAGTTAATGTTGTTACTAGTACCTCGAAACGTAATGTAATTATGAATTTAGAAATCCTATAACTTTTGTTAGTTTTTCTTATTTCTCGTGCAATTTTACGAATTCTACAAATATGAAGATCTGGACTTCGGAACACACATTCAAGTATGATGTGACGCAACATGGAGATAGTGATAAAATTTAATTAAAATCCTTTGTGATAATTTTATTTTTATTATTTTAGTCATCCTTGGGAAACAGTTGCACAAGCAGCTTGGCGGAAATATCCCAATCCTATGAACCCTGCAGTTATAGGTACCGATGTGGTTGAAAGAAAGGTCGTTGATGGGGTTTTACATTCTCACAGGCTCGTCAGTTCGAAATGGTTTTTTCCGAGATGGGCACAAGCGGTAAGTTTTGTTTTTAATTTAGTAATTTTTAGTTAATTTAGTATTAGCATTATGATTAAAGTTTGTTTAATGTATATGAGTCTCCAATCCAATTTGACGCATATTTTATCTAATGATTTTTGTTAATTGGTTTAACATTTTGTTTCAATAATTAAGTATCAATTTATGGATTGTCAAATAACTATGTAAAAGTTTTTGTAATTTGAAAGCGCCACCTGTCACTACAATAAAATATAGTTGTTCCTGGATCTAATCACTAATAACCTCAACATCATATTATAAATTAAAATATTTTGTAGCCCTCAATAATAATTGTTAAGTAATTGTTCAACAAATATTAAATATTATACTTGTCATTTTAGCTCATTGGAACTGCAAAAATATGTTATGCTAGTGAAAAGTCAGAAGTGAACCCCAATCAAAGACAAATGACTCTAAAAACGACAAATTTAACATTCTGTCGATACATAGCAGTTGATGAAACTGTGACGTACATCCCACATCCCACAGACACCTCCAAAACATTATTAAAACAAGAAGCTGTGGTAACTGTACAAGTAAGCAAAGTATTATTATATATTATACCAGAAAACTAAGGGAAGATTACAGAAATCCAGTAAATAAATGTTTGTACATTTAACATTATTAGAAGTAGTGACATGCTGACATTAATCTCTACAATTACAGATTTATATTATTTATTATAACAGGTATATTCACATATTTGATATAGGAAAATGTTTGTTAAAAAAATAATTTATTGGCACATAAGTGAAATAGGCATCTTTCAACATGGTAGAGGCCAACAAGCGTGTGAACAACTAAAATATATAACTTTCTATAGTCCTTGATAAAGAATGCAGATACTAGTGTTGTTTAAGCCTATTGAGGATTAGAATGGCTGGCTCTTTCGAATTCATGTGTTCATTTTCATACTAATTATATCTCCAGCTGAACTAGGATTGCTATGTGGTGCTCTCTAAAAGTATATTAACCTGTTAAGAAATGTACCATAATCTTCACAAGAGAAGCAATCGATAGTGAACCACATTCATTCAATTCTCTTTGTTTTTAGTTTAAATTGTCTTATTATCATGATATTAAATATTCAGTTCAATTAAGATTGTAAAGTAACAAGCATGTATAATTTATTATAAATATATCTTATGCTAATAGTTGAAGTCAAGGTAGTAAGTACCTTTACTACTTTACATGTACTTGGCACCTGACAAATAACCTTATTATTGGTATGAGTATATATTATCTTATCCCTATTGATACTTTCCTTGTATCTGATAAGTCAGGCCAGAAACAACGCATACTTCTAAGTTTTGTGCTATATGTAACTACTTAGCAGCTGTATTCATATTTTTCATGTTTATATATATATATACATATAAGTACATATATTCATATTTTTTTTATTCATTATATCCTTCCCATTATTCTGCCTACTATATTTACTATGCCTATATTTAAAATGAATCTGATTCTTTTTATTATACAAGCCATTGATTGACCTTTAATCAGTGTTAAAGCCTTGCTGCAGCTTGTTTCTAGCTGCTCAGAATGATGTGTTGATATAATGGATTGGATCCACTTGGGAAGGAATATTCCCTCAGATAATACTAATGTAAAATAGCAGCAGAAAGCTGCTGTTTAGTTTGGTGAGTAAGGGTAAGGATATGGAATCCCAATTACTAGAGTAGCATAGCATGCAACACATGTCCATCTTGAATTTTTGGTGAGGATGTAAATGTGCTCACCCTTTTTATAAAAGAATCCATATGCCATTTAGTGGCAATGTGTGTAATAGTTAAATCCATTAGTTTTAGGTTAATGCCTAAACACTTTTCTCTTGATGATACCAACATTGCGATTTAACAAAATCAGTGACACAAGCAATTTTTTTTAGTCCTATATATTTAAAAGTAACAGCATAACATCTAAATATGAATAACACTGGTGCTCTTTTGAACCATGAAATCTAACTCACCATTATAGTAACTTATTTTTAAGAAATAATTGACTTTCAGATAAATAATTATATTAAAATAAACAACCATTAAAGCTTTATAATTTTGTTTTTCAGGGAGTGCCCTTGAGTAGTTACATGGAAGATTTACTTACAAACAAAATTTCACTGAATGCTGGAAAAGGACGTCAAGCGATCGAATGGGTCATTGGAAAATTTGACACTGAAATAAAAGAATTGGCTAGTTCTGCATGTAAAAGCACTGATGAGCTACTATCCCAAACAAAGAAATCTTTCGACGACATTACAACCACTGCTCGTAGATCTATGGACGACATTTCATCTAAAGCAAAAAGGTCCCTAGATGACATAGAAAAATTCACAAAGTCTAATGCAAATCAAAGGAGCTGAAAAGAGGAGTGATTTTATAACTAATAGTTCAAAATGTTATTTTATTTGCACAACATTAACATTATGCATTTAAGACTACAAGCTACTTCATTCAGGATGATTGTATGCATTTATCTAAATGAAATGGCTTAATAAATGTAGTTTTATTAAATGTTAGAGCTAAATGTGTCCATTTAGAATATCTGTTTGTTGATAAAAACTTTTCAATCATAAAGAATGTGTGTCAGAATATAGGTATATGGTTTCCATACTTGAATTAAATGTCTTAACTAAACATGTGTCATATAAATTTATTTATTTTTTAATCCAAAGGACATCTGAGTTTTTTTATTCCAATTATTTAATGGTGAGTATATGTTATTTATTATTTCATAGTATCAAATAAAGTCACTGTAAGTAATATATATTTGACATTGATTAGTGTAAACTGAAAAATATTTTGAATAATAAAACACATTACATTAATATTTTAGAATTGTTTTTTCAAGTTCTCTCCTTGTGATATAATAATGTTACCATGACATTGAATGAGATGTAATCAATAAATGACTTATAAGTGCACACCTATTATTTTATCTCTTGAATGTTATTCTAGTTCAATTAAGGATGAACTGATGAAATATCTAGGCTTCTGAAACTTTTGTAAAAATTTCTTTTGTATAATAAATATTCAATGGCAATGTAAAGAAGTATTGTCTTTATTTCAGATAAAACTTACCTATTTACCATTTTACCATTATAGTATTTACTGTTCCCTCTACATTTGATACTATTTATTTTACTCATATCATAGTTTCAGACAAGGCATCTTTTCTTAATATATTAATGACAGCATTGGAATAAGTTTGAATCAAATAAAATTTAGTATAAAATATTGTACTCAAGTGCGAATTACACCAATGACCTAAGGTACTCCGACTCCAGGTACTCTTATCACGGAGTCATATAGTTGCAGAATGAAATTAAATAAGTAAATGCGTCTTTAATAGAAATATTCCCAATATAGGAAAATTCTTTAACTCATACAGAGTACCTAGCAATGTCTGTAAGAAGGTGAGTTTATTGGTCAAATACATTTAATTTGGTAAAATCTGCTCATTTCTATAGTTTAGTTGCATTTGTTTCCTGCTACAGCTGGTTTACTGTTGCTTCCTTAACCGAAACTAAAAAAACTTATAAAATGTTGTTTTTAGTTTGTTATTTGTCTTGAATCTGAGAACCAGCACAAGGGCTCCCAAGAGGGAGCATTCTGACTTGAGGATGCCTAAGAGGGCCGAACCTCGGCTCGGTCAGTTGCTTCTGACTAAGAATTATCTACATTAATATCACTATTATTATTATTGGCTATCTGTACCGCCACTTCGGAATGCATGGGCGCTGGAGAAGAAGTGGCGCAAGAAACTCCAGCGACGCCTCTATCTGTATTGACTGGAGAGAACTGGCCTGTGTCATGGCGGTATCGCGAATAACCTTGTTTGCGACGCCGTCGGCGGGGGAAGTATGAGGGTGCAATGAATGTGTGTAGTGTTTTATGAAGGACTTGGGCCCTGGTGGTAGCGTCGTCGAGGGCGCGTCTCGGTCTCCTTCGGACGCGGTTCTGGAGATTTTGATCTCCAAAACAAATTAGCAGGCCGGAGACAAGTTGACAATGAAGAATTAAAGGTGATCGTGGAAGCGGATCCATCGCAAACCACGTCAGATTTGTTGTGTACGACAATCAGAAATGCTCATCACAGTGGTTGAACCCAGGCTAACCGGCCGAAAATCTGTCCCAAGCGAAAATTGACTCAGAAATAGGTACTGGTGAGTGTTTGGTGGACCAGTGCTAGTGTCATACACTACAGCTTCCTAAGATCTGGCCAGACATTGACGGGGCAGATCTGTATTGTTAACAATTGCGAACCATGATGGAAAAGGTAGCTGTTAAATAACCGAGACTCCTTAGCCTATTGTTGCTTCATGACAATTCTAGAGCCCATACTTCACGACAGAACGTCGCTATATTAGAGGAGCTGCGATTGGAATATCTGCAACACCCACCATACTCCCTGGGGCTCGCTACAACAGATTACCACTTTTTTCGGACTTTGAACAATTTCGCAAGGAAAAAAAATTCGTTGAGGCAGTCTAAAATGCTTTAAAAGATTTTATTGATTTCCAGTCCAAATTTTTTTCAGCAATGGAATCGATGAACTACCTATAAAATGGCGAAAGTGCATTTATAATAATGGTACATACATTGATTGATTAAATATATAATTTAATAATAAAAGTAATTTTTTACTTTTCCCATATACTACACTAATGTCTTATGTAAGGACCTAACATTTACAGATTGGTTACTGGCAAAAGATAATTTTTGATCACATTCATTGGTGTCACCGTCATGAAGGAAATAAACATTGAATAACTTAATATATTTATTATAAGTAATAACAATGCAGGGCTTACATTATATTTTTCTCATTAAAAAATCAACTAAGTCAACTTTACTGCAACTATTTTACCAAAATTAAGTACTAGTTCCAGAAGAAGTCATACTACCATTTGGAATACCAGGGGCAGTACGATTAGCAGTAGCTAAGTGTGATGCTTTGAGTCTATCCAATTCATTAACCCAAGAACGGACATGTTCAAGCCGATGCCAAGCCATCTGTAATACTTTCTGTGATGCATATCCAGACCCTTCATGTGGCTGTCCTGTAGATACTTGAGTCAAATAATTGATTTGATCACTCAATTTAGTCTCAACTTGGCTCAGGGTTCTCAAAAATTGTGATGTATTTGTTTCAGCCTGTTTCTGACTTGATTTTTCTTTTCCTAATTCCAAAAGAGCTTGTGCTGAAACAATTACACATATTTAATTTAATATTCAAAAATTAATACTATATTCAAGTTCTATATGTAGAAATAAATGTAATTAATAGAGATTGAAGACATCTTTTTGCTTAATGTTGCAGAGATCTATTACTAAGATAGTCCTCCACTGCTGGCTATATGAGCAAGCTCAAATTCAGAAAGCAACCTATAGAGAGAGCTATAATTACTATATTATATTTTCACTATGATATAAATCTAAAACAAGGATATTTACAGTAGAACTAAAGTGACCAACATGAGTCCAAAGATTAGTAGGCTGTAGTAGAAGTAAGCAGATCAGATAGGTTGAAGAATCAATAATTGATAGACAGCAAAGTTCTTGAGTGGAAACTACATATTAGCAAACATAGTATACCCAACTATATAGAGAATCAAAATATGTGAATTTGTAAGAAGATAAGGATGCAGGTGGGCTGCGAAACATTTCCACTTTGGGAGGCCTAAGGAAAACAATACTTTCAATATTAAAAAGTCAAAGACAAAAGTGCTGTATATATCCCGTATGTCCATAACATTACTTTTACTGTCGTAGATCAACAACCCCCTAAGCTAGGAGGTTCGAGATTCAGGAGCAATGTATACATGGGATTTTCGCTCAGTGGCCTTTCTTATTCTCTTTCTCGGTGTTGTTTCATATACAATCACCGTCATCTTGTACTACTATGGTTAGTCATTTTTTCGGCATTACTCCCCATCATTTATGATGACACAACAAAGAACTTCAACTGCTTAAATAATAACATACTAAATACAGATTTACGATATAAAAGAATCAACATAAATGAAAAATACCCATACCCGCGCATTGCAAGCAAGTAATAATGTCCTTTTCGATATCATCAAGAACTTGTATCCTCTCCATTGGACCTGCCATTTATATTGATAAATAAATGTGTATATAAATAAAACTCTTCTCTATGCACAGATATATGCTGTCGATTATTATATTATTACAGTGTTAATCAAGTACGGAACTTTTATAGAAATAGTCATAAACACGCTTTGACAAACTAAAACGTAAATAAAACAAATAGAGATTAAACTTGGACGTATTATGTATATTTACACTTAATTACAGTACGTCTCACGTCAGTTCCAGCTTAGCTGTGTAGGTAGGGCATAGACGCTTGTTTGTTACTAAGATAAGTCAAGGTTTGATCAAATAACGAGCGGGGTTTCCAGTGTATTACTTTACTCTATGGAGCGGGGCCTGACGGCGACGCGACACTGGCGCTACGAAAGTAGCTGGAATGTATTATTTAATTAGAAAATATCACAGAACCGTCGCGCTCGACGCGGCAAGGTTTATTCAAACAGCGGATGGCGACAGGACTTGAGTTGTTATGACAGTTGTATTAACATAGAAAATGACACAGAACTGTCGCTTGGCTAGCGGGGCGCAGGCGCGATGCTACCTTTTGTGTTCTAGTATTTGTTTTAATAGTCAAACAGACAGCGACTCTGGACCAACAGCAATACACATACATAAAAAAAACATCGGTACTGAAACCAGATTATCTGTATGGTCTATGCTGGTAAGCGCAGCGGTATTTAAACAAAAACGGGATATCAGCGATGATAACTGTGACAGGAATACTATGAATGTTAAATGAAGCAACCCGGAGTAAACCACGTAAATATGTTAAGCCGTACATAAATCGCAAATAGGGTATTATAATACCTCTCTTTATGAGTACATAGTATAGTCGTGTTGGAGTAGCGAAGTGCAAAAGCGTGTCATCCAATAATATAAAAGGGAAAAGCTATAATAATTAATGTGTATACATGTTTTTTTCGCGTACGAAATCGAGCATCGTTCATTCTACTTCGCTTGCACCCGTTACTTAGTAAAAATAGCAAAATGTTCCTACGTAATAAAATTACACTACAAAGCATCCGACCCAGAATGACATACCCTAACCCGTCTTTGTGAATCCCTCCCCGCTTCTCATTCACCGACTACAGGTAATCCAAAATAGTTTCATGCGCAAGGCTACCAGTAATTCTTGGGTAATGACACAGGTCGCTGGAGTTTCTTCCGCCACTTCTTCTCCAGTGCCCGCGCATTCCGAAGTGGTGGTGCAGATAGTTAATAATAATACTAATATTAATTTAGATAATCCGCAGTCAGAAGCAACTGACAGAGCCGAGGTTCGGCCCTCTCGGGCACCCGCGAGTCAGTCGCTCTCGCGTAACAGGGTTAGGGGGCAGGGTGTCCAAGCCGAGGCTCCCTCTTGGGAGCCCTTGTGCTGTTACCACTAATAACGGTCCCGGCTGAGCGCAATAAGCGTTCGGTCACCTTTCAACCCAGTGAAACTGTAAAAGCCCGAGTGCTAACAGCAGCCACCTGCCCGGAAAAGAAAATGTTTTTTTGTTATATCTTTTTTGTTAATTTTACCCGACAAGGCCTATAGGTTTACGTCTCTGGAGCTCACAGATTTTTTTTATAATACTAGGTGGGACAAATGAACATACTGTTCATCTGATGATAAATGATGTCTGCAATCCATGACATATATCCTCAAGAGAACTGAAATGGAAAACTTCTTGTAGTTGAGTCTTCAGTTCCTATACACTTACGTAACATAAATCGCACTTTGCTGCTATTCCAAATTGCTGGTATTCTGTGTCGCCGTGGTCCTTCTTCGGAAAAGGTGACCCATTCATGCTCCAGCTAGATGCAACCCGAAACGTGACTACCACTTACTAAACTTACTGTTGATGCTAGTTGCCTTGCTAGTTGCGAACCAATTTTATATTTATAATTGAATATTTTCCTGTCTTAAGCTTTTAGAGTAACAGCTTTAAAGTAGTAATAAAAGTCATAATAATTATTAAAGTAAAGAATGTAAAAGTAAATTTGCATTTACTAATTAAATTAGTATGCGTTAAATCGAGTAAAACTTAAAACCTATTTACTGATAAATCAGCCAGCCCTGCTGATGATGATGATGATATTTATTTATCCCTAATGGGAAAGGCAAAGGACTTTACTCCATACAGCCAGGTCTTGTTCGTATGATGGTTGGTCTGAAACTCCCCAGCCCTGCTGAATTTTAGGCAACAGCAATTGTACACTTATTAATCAAATCTTATGTACTTACTCATAAATAAATATTAGTTCCACTATATTTCATAATTAAGACGACTGCACAGTACTGATAAACCCCACTCAGGTTTCATTGTAATAATTACTATTGCAATGTATTATTGGTGTTTTTAATAAAGTAGAAGAGAAGTACTATTACCAGCAAGTATAAAACAACCGGGTTAAGTTGGCAGTATGTGCGAAGAAAATAATAATTATAGGCTTGCTGTGATGTAATTAATAAACGGTATATAGTATTTTTATGTTTGTAGCAAGCACTATCATAACTTAATTCATGATTTTTAATTTTTAATGACGTTTTCATTGTTACGTCACCAAAAATTCAGAGAGCATATTTACAATTTTTTAAATGCATTTTGCTGGTACTTATAAAATAGAAATAGTGTTTACAAATTATTCTCGGGTGGGCCCCAATTCATTCCAGGATTCACATTCATTCTCTCTAAGGCATCATAATGCGAATGCGTTGTTTTAATAAGATAGAAAACATCATATAGATAGAAAGATAGAGAACATAACGTGTTCAGTTTTTTTCAAGTAAGTAACACAATAATCTTAAGGTGCCTTAACGGCCGTTTCTAATTTGTTTCCACTAGCCTGGCGAAGCAAGGTACCTATTTCTAATATTCGAATAGTAAATAATAATAATAAATATTGTATAATTTACATCGATGTTAAAACTTTGTGAATGTATATATAAATAGAGAATGTAAATGGAATAATATATCTAGTACTAGATTCATCATAATAATCCTAGTATCAATAGATCCAATAACTGCACAAGAAAAAGAATAGAAATAGAATAATTTAGGTCAGGTATTCCTTCACAATTATTATAACCATGATAACAATATTTCTTTCGATTTCTTCTTTTGGCTCAAATCCTTGTAGTCAATGCAATGCAATATATATATTTTTGTGACATATACTGTCTTGCCAGCCACAGTGTAAAATTTAAGAAGCTCGGCCATTTTTGTAGCGACAGTCGACGGACATGGTTAGTAGTACGATCTATAGCGTAGAAAATTACAATAATCAGTCATTTTTGTCTTTAAATATTACATGTTAAATTAAATATTTGAATTATTGATTACATTTGTTACAGTATTTTTGCAATTTATTGATCCAAATGATGATACCACTAGTTTTTAATATACGGTTAGAACCTGAATCTATGTGAAGATTTTTCTAGGGCGGACTGATGTTTACAGTAGTTATCGGACTGCACGATTAGTTTTGTATTAGATTATTCAAACTAATCCTTTTGTCTACAGTCGCATAGAAAATTTTCGGCGCCTCGCCATGGGTCGATGGGATTCTATCCCAAGAAGAGGTCCCGGCGTCATCGTGGCAAGGTCAAGGCGTTCCCTAAAGATGATCCAAGCAAACCTGTCCACCTTACAGCATTTATTGGCTACAAAGCCGGTATGACCCACGTGGTCCGTGAACCTGACCGTCCTGGATCAAGTAAGTAACTTTTCTGTCGCTTTTTATTAAGTCTACAAAATTCATGGGTAAAAGTTAATTATATTCCTGTTTTATTAAAGAGATCAACAAGAAGGAAATCGTGGAGGCTGTAACCGTCATTGAGACTCCTCCAATGGTATGTGTTGGTGTTGTTGGCTACATCGAAACCCCACATGGACTTCGCGCGTTGTTGACTGTCTGGGCAGAACACATGTCGGAAGACTGTAGACGTCGCTTCTACAAGAACTGGTAAAATTTCTTAAACTAAAAGCTAGTTTAAATTTAAACTAGTTGTCTTTCCCTTGTTTTTTTTATAATGTTCTAAATTACTAACGGTCTCAAATAGCTCTCCTCTCACATGATGAGGGTTTGTCTAAATATGCTAGCAGCATAGTACTACCATGTTGTCTCCGCTCAACGATGAGGCGACAAGGTTTTTTTTTGCAGCAACCACAATAACTTGTGATTTAAATAGGTACAAATGTAAGAAGAAAGCTTTCACTAAGGCCAGCAAGAAATGGCAAGATGAACTTGGGCGTAAATCCATTGAAAAAGACTTCAAGAAAATGATCCGCTATTGTAGTGTTGTTAGGGTTATTGCCCATACTCAAATGAAGCTGTTGAAGCAACGCCAGAAAAAGGCACACATTATGGAGATTCAAGTTAATGGTGGAACTATTGAAGATAAAGTTAAATGGGCTAGGGAACATCTTGAAAAGCCTATTCCTGTTGATTCAGTCTTCATCCAAGATGAGATGATTGACTGCATTGGAGTCACAAAGGGCAAAGGCTACAAAGGTAATATATTGCTTATTATTTTTATATTGTAAAAGTACATTTACCTATTCGACTTGTGGCTTGCCCCATTAACAAGTAAAGTGATGTAAAATGCAGAGTGAACACTTGAAAGTTGTATTGAAAACAAAAAGACTACTAGTGTTGTTTAAAGATAGTTGGACTTGAATGAATTAGACTTTCAATATTTATTATTGTAAAAGTAATTTTTTTCAGGTGTGACTTCCCGTTGGCATACAAAGAAGCTTCCACGTAAGACACACAAAGGTCTACGTAAAGTGGCTTGTATTGGAGCGTGGCATCCATCCAGAGTTTCATTCACTGTTGCTAGGGCTGGTCAAAAGGGCTACCATCACCGAACTGAAATGAATAAGAAGATTTATCGTATTGGACAAGGTATGGTTAAAATATTTTTGAATAATTAATTTGTCTTACTAAATCTGATCAATTACTTCTGAATTAGACATCATTTGCTGTAATAATTTTTGTTTTTCAGGAATACACACAAAGGATGGAAAAGTCATTAAAAATAATGCCTGCACTGAATATGACTTGTCTGAAAAATCAATCACACCTATGGGTGGGTTCCCTCACTATGGAGAGGTCAACAATGACTTTGTTATGATCAAGGGTTGCTGCATGGGTCCCAAGAAACGAGTTATTACATTGAGAAAAGTAAGTAAAATTAAAAATTCAGTACTAGTTAAAATGGAAAATTTTTTTACAAACCAAGCTTAGCTTTAAAAATCAAAAAAAAGATGAAAACAGTAGTAATATGTTGCCATTTCATATTGATATTATAGTAAGAGTATGGTCCTCTGCCAGTTGAGTGTGCTCACTCCCACACATTTAAGTAAAGTATTTTGACCCTAGTGAGAATGCATTTGTTAAAATGAAGATGCCTGATATTTTTTCTTATATCTTGGTGATAGTACCAAATTTTGACTTGCTGCTATGTCATTTCCATATAAACTTAAAGGGAAACATGGATTTCTCCAAAAGTTACAAAATCATTCCAGTACTTCATCTTTAAGCCCAAAAGGGGGACACCGGAGTGTAAAATGTTAAATATTAGTAGTCATCTTTACCACATTATTCTTTTTCAATAAGTAATGGAAAATTACACCTGCATGGTCATAATGAGTAGTCTGCCTCTGTATTTATAGAAGAGATCTATTGTTCAATACACATATTGTGACATAATTTTATTACAATTGGGTTTAGCTTTGTAGAGAGTGTATTTTTATGTGCAGTTTGTGTCATTTGTTTTTAAACTATTGTCCACTAAGCAAGTCATTTGGAAAGAAAGTGTGAAAACACTGTTCAAACCATAATGGAAGAGATGTCATTGGTTTCTGGGGGACTTTGAAAATTATGGTTTTACAATTGTCACAATCTTTCTAAGGAAGTCAGGGAATCTCAAGATTACTCATGGCACTTCAATGAGCCAGAAATTCTTTGTTTGTTTTTGTTGAAAAATTTATGGATTGAATTGGAAGATGCTAAGCTAAAGAAACAACTATGAAAAATTGAGTATTTGATACAACCATTTTAAAATTATCAAATAATGATCTTTGCATGAATAAGGTCAGCACAAGATGGGTGCCCAGAATGTTTGGTCCCACTGCTCAAACATAAGTGTGTGGAATGTTCCGGTATGCTTTTGGAGCATACTAATCAAGACAATGCTCATGGAAAAGGAAAGAAGATGAAAACTAATGAGTTTCCATGTTTCTTCACAACAATGGGAGCATTCCATAAGAGTCATGTTGTGCTGTCTGTCCTGCATAACATGGGCTTAATTATTTTGAATTAACCCCACATTATAGTACAGACCTGGCCTTGACAATTATTTTTTCCAAAAAAGAAGTGAGTTGTAAGAAGTTAAACCAACAATAAAGAAGTTACGGACGCAATATTGGAATTTTTTTTATACAATTGAAAAATTGCGTGTTTATAAACAAAAATTTAATACTGAAACTTATTAATAATATAGGCTTAAAAACAACAATGTAAATTATAATAAATCTTAAATTATAAGGAACATTTTGTTTTTCAGTCACTTCGTGTGCACACTAAGAGAGCTGCTCTTGAGAAGATCAACCTCAAGTTTATTGATACTTCATCCAAATTTGGTCATGGTCGCTTCCAAACACCTGCTGATAAGGCTGCTTTCATGGGCACTCTTAAGAAGGATCGTATTCGGGAAGAGGCTGCTGCAACTGCCACTACCCCAGCTGCAACTCAATCCTAAACATTCTTAATCCTAAGAATAAATGAATATAAAATAATATGTTTTTTATTTTAGAAATGTGAGTCAACCATAGCCTTAATAATTATGCAAAAGTAATAATAATAATAAAAACAACAAGATTTATATATACCCCTTGATATATAACATATATCAAGAGGTATATATATTAGTACAATAAACCAGTGCGTAGGCTAACCATCGTTTCACTTGTCTGGTAAATGGCGTAGAGGAAGATATACCCGCGTATATAAAAAAATACGTTATGAATGTCATGCAGCGTCATGTGAATTTTGGAATTATATAAAAAAAATATTGCATAGTTGCGACCATAATACGCGGCATACGTGGAAAACTTAACAGGTCGCGTCTTAGTCAATATTTTATTGCAAATGAAATAAACGAACAGTTTGACCCGCGGACAAGAAAAGGAAGGCAATCCTGCTCACCCCACTAGCTAAGCTAGCGGCAGACTTGGTATCGACGTCGAAGATGTCCCCTACGAAGATAGTTATCACTTCCCGATACGTATTTTTCTCTAAAGCGCGTCGGGTTCGGTGAACGTCGTAACTTATTCGAAAGAAAAAAGTAGGCCAAATAAAGTGTGTAGTGTTTGTTGGTTCACGAATCCCAATCATCCGAATGTAGGTTTTCCAACCAATTATATGTATAAGAAATGTCACTCAAAAGGCCACTTGCATAAAATGTTTACGAAAGTATTTAATTGTAAATGTAATTACGTAGAGGTGGATTGCAGTAACCAGAGTGAAAATAACGGTAAGCTTTATTATATTCGCTCATTCAGAATCCCATGGGTTGAAAAGATTTAATTAAAAATGTTCCGTTTTAATTCGAATTAGATAGCGGGTCCACTTTATCAGTAATTTCAGAGGATTTTTTTGGAGAATTAATTTCAAAGATGTGCCACTTCATTACTAGTTATACAGTTAATGTATAAATACGATGGTAAGAAAAATATGTTAGGTACGTATCGATTACCTTTACGCTAAGAATACGGAATCTCATGTAATTATATTTTAAGATGTTGGCGACGGAGAGCCGCCACTTCTGGGTAAAATTTATATCCATATATTTGAATGACAGTTGGGGTACGATGGTTAATTATTGCGTAGGTTCTGATATATCTGTCAAGAATTTGGAACAACATACTGATTTGTTTCGGATAAGCCATTTTTGTATAGAATTTTAACTTATCACATATAAGATTAAATTGTTGAGAGACGGGGCTAAGCTGGTTTTCTGCCAAACACGTCCTGCTTCCGCGTTGCGTGAAAAGATCAATAAAGAAATCTATAGAGTAGTTGGGTATTTTTTATAGGTTATTAGCAGATAATTCTGTAGTGTAAGTTTAAATGCCAAAGCAGCTACATGTAGAAAAATATCCACACCCCACAAATAGTGAATTATTTTTTGGGATCCACGGGGGGGTGGGGTCAACAGTTTAGTTAAATTGATTTATATATGGCATACAACCAATTTGTTTTAGACGAGTCTAAAGACTACCGACTACAAACTAGTACTACCCGTAAGAGTTGACTTGAGACTTCGCTCGGATGACGTAATAGCGAGGTACTGACTCAAAAAATATCGTCTATTTGTAGATTTTTTTTTATGGTTAGTTGGATTGGTCTTATAATGTTGTGTATAATTAATTATACAAGCCGAAAATTTAAAAGTTTTTTTACATACTTAAACTATTTACTGGTTATCTATAGATTGTGTTCCAGATAATTGGCAGTCGATGTCACTGTAATTGTCTGTACAGTAGCAGTCCCAATCTGAATCACTCGTATCCTAATTGAATGATTAGTTCCTGCTCGTGTGTTTCTTGGATTCGATCTTCGACCCAATATTCTCTGCGTAATATATCTACGTGCTAACGGTACTGATGCGTCGATAGCGAAGGCGGGGTCGGGAGGGAAACGCGCATTCCGCTCAGGCCTCAAGTTAACTCTTGCGGGTTATAAAGGATTATTAGATTCGTTTGTCTTTGTTTTCCGGTCATCCAGCGCGCCTTCTATTTTTCTACGCGCGATTGTAGCGTTCTATCAGGTATAGATGGAGTCTTAAGTATGTTGAATGTCATTTTGTTGACAGGAAAGGATAGAGAGGAACTCTTGGAAAATCTGAAAGCTGTCCTAAAGCGCTTACAGGACTGACATTACAAAAAGGAAAATGTAGCTTCTGTCAGGACGAGGTTCGTTATCTAGGTTATGTCATCACAAGACGGTTTTAAAAATTAAAGCATGATGGAAGCACCTGGTCCTAAAAATGTTAATGAACTTCAGTCGTTTCAGTAGGCATTAACTATTACATTAATTTTGAAAACTTCTACTATTCTTAGTACTATATGACGCTTTGCAGATGGAGCTACTTTAGTTGAGGCAAGTAACAAATTTATAAAAGTTGCCAGTTGCTACTACCAAATATCCCAGTTTACAATTGCCGCAATTTTATGGCAATCTCTGAGCAACTTTGATAGCGGAGTTGCTCAGCCTACGTACAACGTATAGTGTGATATATGGATATCGAAGAAGCAGCACTTCTTCTCATTTTATTATGGGTGTGAACAACGACAAATTATTCGTAGCAATCGACGGCAAATTCGACAGTACCTACTTGCAGCAATTAGACACTAACCTCTTTAGTCGTCAATTGCAGCACTTGATCTGTTGTCGATCCGCGGATCTCGCAACTCTAGTTACTATCTGTGCGCAGTTTGATTGAGATATATGTAAAATACTAGTTGCACGTTCCTGTAATATTTGCTCCATCTGCAAAGCTCCTAAATGAATTACTTATTATAAAAAGGGCTGTAAATGGAACTGGTCCGAGGTTCATGAAAGCTATACAATCCTGAGATACAAGCTTAGCTTCGTTCAAGACCCCCGGTTTTCAGTGTATTAATATGTGTAAATACTGCTAATAAATTATTATTATTTAAAAACGCGCGAAGATAACTAACCGTAGACACTACCCGATGAGGGATGACTGCAATACTCTCACAGGTTCAGTCCGATGGAGTCGAAAGTCGTTTGTGTCACGCACCTTTAATCCTGCAGAGAAGCGGTATGCTCAAATATATATCGAAGCAACTGCCATTATTTACGGTGTACGACAGAAGTGAACCGTTCATTTTACGAACAGATCACAAACCTTTACACATTTACACAAATCTATACATTTCGGGCTCAATAAAGGTATACCAGAGATGCCTGTGAATAGGTTGCATCGGTACGCGATGTTCCTAAGTAGTGATAACTATAAAATAGAATACGCGGCGCAAATAATAGTGCAGACTATGCGCGTACACCGAACAGTGTAGGTGTTGTGATAACGAGATCGCGTGTAACCGGCATACCCAGTACAGAAATTACGCCACGAAACAAAAAGTGAAGTAGTATTAAAACAAGTAGTAGTAGTAAGCAAATGTATTTTAAATGGTTGGTCTCGAAATTCAAACCATATCGCTTGTGTAGATCACAACTATCTTAAGAAAATGGGTGCGTCATGACAGATCACAAATTCGTTATACTTGCTAATTTAAAAAAACTATTTATATATATTAAAACACTTCATTCATCCGAGATTCATGGCATTTAGGTATAGTTAAAACTAACACTGAAGCTCGTTCTAGATTTTAGTTTCCAGGAATCGATCAAGCGGTGGAATCATTGATAGGTTCACGCGAAATCATTGGAAAAGCTTGAGAAATGGATGCCGCATGAATTGAGTGAATCACACCAACAAACACGCATTGAGAGCTGCGCTACATTAGTCAACCGTCACAATAACGAGCGAATTTTGAATCGTATCGTTACTTGTGATGAAGAATGGATACTGTACAACAATCGGAAACGCTCATCGCAGTGAACACAGGAGAACCAGCCGAATCCTGTCCCAAGCGAAAGTTGACTCGGAAAAAGGTACTGGTGAGTGTTTGGTGGACCAGTACTGGTGTCGTAAACTACAGCTTCCTAAGATATGGCCAGACGTTTACGGCAGATCTTTATTGTTAACAATTGCAAAACATGATGGAAAAGCTAGCCGTTAAACAGCCGAGACTGGTCAATTGCTCTAGCGCATTGCTGTTTCATGACAACGCTAGATGAAAGTATGGGGACTTTACGACAGACGGTCGCTAAATTAGAGGAGTTTCGATTGGATTGTCTCTCCGGATCTTGCTACTTTTTTTGTAATTTGGATAATTTCTTGCAAGGAAAGAAATTCAATTCCAATGAGGCCGATTTAAAAAGATTTTATTGATTCTCGCTCCCAAAATTTTTCTGCAATGGAATCAATGAACTGCCTAGAAAATGGTGAAAGTGCATTGATAATAATGGTCGCATTACATATTAAGAAATAATTCAATATTAAGTGTGACCCCCCTGCACCTAATCGGTTCTTCATAGACCAGATAAGATTTTTCACTGATTCTTCAAAAACGCAACCCTATCCTTTAGCGAATGCGACTTGAAACTCCGATCTCGTAGCTGGCGCATGATTTCTAGTCGGAACTTTTCTTTTAAGCTCGTCTCATAAATACTCAATAGGATTTAACTCCGTAATGGCCACTTCATGGACTCAATTTCGACCTCCTGCAGGTACCGCCTAAAAGAAGCTGCAGTATATGGACGGGAACTGTCCTGCATTAGCACAAAGTTTGCATAGATTAAGACTGCGTAAGTAATGAAATGATCCCCTAATATCTCTTCAATATATCGGTTCGCCGTCAAACCTGCAAATCTGCCACTAGTTTCGATAAAACCAACTCGGTTTTTGCCACCCACACCATCCAGGAACCTCCTACAAATGCCACATTTTCACTTAGTGGGTGAATCGGTCTCCAGGTCTTCTGTTGACTTGTAGTCTACCGCTGCCTTGGAGACACACTGTGCTTTCATCTGAGAAGAGAACAGAGATCCATTGTTCGTCTGTCCCGTTCACGTGTTAGCTGCCAGTAGTTTCACTCGTGTCCGTGCGTACCTACATCGACGACGAGTTTACCCACAATCGTAAAAATAAATCCTTTATTGGAAACTGCCTGTCATTTTGTGGTATTTTAACAATTTTCGGTCATAATGGCAATGATTGGTAGACTTACAAAGGTCACATTACGCTGTGGTCCATCGCAAATTACGTCGATGTGAAAAATGATGCGGCGGGAAACAGAAGGAGAGCCATACTACTGGCGCACTCAAGTATAGTACCTACAACTTGGCAGCAGGCTTGGATCTAGTGACGACATTGGATAACCACTTCACTGCAAAACGTTGCGGTGTATTACTTTACTCTATGACGTTGCGGGTTCAGAGAGCGGCATAACTTTTACGAAGCATCGACGCGGGCGGGCGAGACATATGGCAGCAAGATTAGGTGGACTAACGGTGCATTGCGGATTAATCACATCACCCCACCTAGATGCTATTCCTAGAAACATATAGACTCGTGCCCATTACTTATATCCCACTGAAAGTAATCGGCTGGTGCTACGTACCCTTCAGCGTGAAGTTCGATCGCGCATAGCTCAGTACAGGAACGATCGGCGGGATCACCTATCCAACATCCGTCTTCACGAGCTGTCTCATCTCGCCTTCTGGCGACTTCCCAAGTCCCTAAAAGGAGGCACCGCCCAAACAGTGCTTCCCAATAAACCACCTGCCTTCTTAGACGAAGAGAAAGCCGAATGTCTGACAATCTGGAGCGCCAATCCTCACTGAGCACGCTACCGATAGGAGTAAGGAACCACCTCGCGATCCCGTTACTTAAGTTACAGGCATCTAAGTTGAGTCTATAATTAAAAACCTGATAAAATCTTGATGTATTTGGTCACGATGTCATATCAATATTTAAAGTAAAATTAAGTAGAGGTAATTTCCGTAACGATAGTCGAGGCGCAATTGAGCGGTTGCTAATACGGTTATATGAAGTATTTTCAGACAAGCAGGAACAGGCAGAAAAGCGGGGAGACAAGTTATATAATTCGCATTGTGAAAACCAAAGCTAAGGCTGGATCACGATTTTGGTTCCCAATTCTTAAATTAATGATAAGCAAGGAAACCGAGACCTAGAAAAAAAATCTGAGCTTATGTGAGCGTGTGTCTGCAAGACTAATAAGAAGGCGATAAGGTGAGGCAAACTTATTTGAAACAAGATATGGAGGAGGGAATATCAAAGATTGGGACTGTTTATGTCTGGACATGTTGTTGGACCTGTTAGGTAGAATGTGGGCAATAGGCATAAATTACAGGACAACAATATTTTAGAGGCAAATACCCTAATAGATACCCTAGGTAGAGGAAAGTTTGCCGGTGGTTTGGACTTTCCAACAAGCACTGTCTACTCATGGCAACACTGGTTAAAGATTTTTTTACAGAGCCAATCAGTAAGTCATAGATTGGCACCCATACAGGTCCGACATCCACCCCATTAAAAATTTGTAGTAAATTTAAAGAAAATAGTGGCCACAAAACTTACCACTAACATTCGTCAACTTTATGGCTTTTAAAGAAACCAAATTACAATATCAACTTGCAACAAATTAATCTTGTCAATATAAATACATATATATAGATAAAGGACATGCAACAAAATATTAATAACTTTACAGTCTTTAAAAAAATGTCTACATTTAATCATAGTTATATAACTACTAAGCACTAAGATTGTTTTGTTATTTAAGTAAAGATAAACTTTAAAATTTTACTCCAAACGCAGTGAATATCTGATGAAGTAAACATTTGTATATTATTTATTATTTATATATTCCTGAATTAAATTTATTTGTTACTTACCATTTATGCTTATTTTTTAATTGCAAACTTACCTAAGATATTAAAGCTACCCTTTAACTACAATTTAACAGCTCTCTACAAATGTTAGAAGTGACATCTTACCACAGCACCACCCACATACATCTTCTCTTAAGAGAGTCAAATGCATATTTGCTTATTATATAAAATATATGTCATATTATTATTCAAATGTTTCCATGACATGTAGGTTTACTCACACAGAATATAAGGTAAATCAGAACTTAAAAATTCAATATCAAATTCATTGGTGTCAATGGCAATTAAACTCTATTATATTTAAAGTGAACACCCTAACACTGGGTTACAATTGCTTTTAAGAGTTATATTATAAATATTTTATTATTAGTTATCTGCATATATTATAACGCCTGGTTGATTATTGAGTACAGAAATAATTGTATACCTTAATTGTTATCTATGCCACCTACCAATTAATTACTGATAACTTTAAAAATTAATTTGTGAATTCAGCAAGATAATAACAGAATATAAACTTCATTCTTTTTTATTGGATTTGTCAAAATAGTTATTTTTTACTACATATCGAACACATTGAAGGATTATGTTGCGCTCTTGTTCTATTTCCCTGTGTAATAGTTTTACTAGTAAAGTGGAAGGCAAATAATATTTTGGCCTTTTATTTTGTTTTAAATTTGAATAATCATTTCTAATCCTTTTTTCTACTTTTGGTTTGATATTTTTGCTGCAATCTTTGATATTATTTTCAGTTACTTTCTTAATTGCAGCTTCTTCAGGTCCACTGTCATCATCACTTTTGTCCTTAGTCATGTTTATATGTTCTTGTCTTTCAAGTTTTATTTCTTTTACTGTTTCTGTTTTACTTCCTTGTAGCTTAAGGTCAAGTGAAGGATCATTGGAGGTGCAAACAGTGGTATTATTAGAAATTACTTCTTCATCTGATGATCCATAATTACAAACAAGAGATGATAGAGCGCCACATAATGAAGGTTCTGACTGGGCTATGCCATGTATTGCATGCTTTGTTAACTCTTCACTAAAGATATCATCTTCAAACAAGGATTCTTGACGTAAATCAGAAAATTCTTCAACTTTATCATCAATAATTATATGCTGTATTCCTACAAAGGGATTAAGTTTACATGTTTCATTTCTTACGGGCATGATATTGCATACCCTTTTTGGGGGAGGTGGTTTCTGGCTTTTCTCATTCCTATACTTGTAATTATTATGTTTTCCTTGGTGTTTTTCTTTGACAAAACCGCGTTTTCTTAAAGTTAAATCTGAAAACACATAAATGGGAATTATATATATTATAAATACATGTCTATTACTTTAAGGCCTGGCAGTTGAGTAACTTATTTTGTACACATAATCAACAATAATTAATCATAAAGTTATTATATTAGGGTTAGAATAGATGTTAAGGCTGTAGTGCTATCTGGCATATAAAAAGTAAAAGCTGTGGTGGCTTAGTGTCCAAGCGCTTTTAATTCACACAAATGAAATGATTGATTGCTTTTTAAATGACAACTTGCCACATGCTCAGTGATAATGAAAACAATATGGGGAAACCAATAAATCTAAAAATATATATATTCCAAATATGTGTAAAGTCCACCAATCAGCAGTGGAGCCATATGGTCGACAATCATCCAACACCGAGTGTGTTGGATGATTGTCGACCATATGGCTAAGGAGGCCTATGCGAACATTAGGCTTTATGTATATATAGCTTGTAACTTTACTTTACCATTTTTATCATAAGTACTTTTACACATCATGAATGCACATTAATATTTTCAAAATAGTTTTATCAGTGGAAGGGCATAGCAAGCGAAAAATAGCAGCATAATGTTGTTGTGCTTTATCTGGCGGGTGTAGGAGTCCCGAGACCTTTATTATTATTGGTATTCCATCTCAGTCCTCAAGGGTGGCAGCGCATCTGCATTATGATTCTTTGTCAAGGATGTAGCTATCATGGGCTGCAGGAATCACTAACCATAAGTTACTGTGTGCTTGTTTGTTATCCACAATGTAATAAAAAAAAATTGTTAGTAATTGACCAGGTTGGTAGCTGAATTCACCAAAAACCTTTTAACTAGTATAAATTGTATAGTATTTTATTTTTTATATGTTTGAACAGTAATAGATTTTAAATTATAGCATATTCATTTGCTATATTCAATCACTACATACTTCATTTTCTCTTCTTTCATTTACCGACCTTACTTATTTTCATTAAATTTATTTTCTTATATTGATTTTTGTTTACTTTCAAATTGTTTACAACTTTTATAGCAAACAAAAAAAAATATGATTAAGTCTCATATAGTTGTAAACTTTGATTAAGGTTTTGAAAATTTTAGTTATGTTAAAAACTACTGCTGGACTCACTACATTATATTATATATTAAGATATGTCATAAATGGTTTAAAGAAATAAATGCAAACCATATAGTTAATCTTACCTATCTTACTTCCTGCAAGTTTCATTCCCATTTTTTCACCTCTTTCTAATTTTTCTTTAACTTCAGCTGCTTTCTTTTCTATATTTTGCTTTGTTGGATATTTTCGTTTCCTTTCTTCTCTCCATTTTTGTACTTCTTCAGGATTATTCAAATTTGCTATTTTTTTATATAAACCTGTTGAATGCTGCATTTGAATATGCTTTGTTATAATTTTAGGATGTGCGACAAATTGACAACCATCAATATTGCATTTCTGAAAATGAAAAATTGTGTTAAGTGTGAAACAAAACAAATTGAATGACTATAATATATGTAAAGTTACAACACTGCCTAAATTTCGTAATAAAAGCTATAAATAATCGTTATTTTATTTAGTAAAACAAAAACCCAACCAGTAAGGCATACAAGTAGATCTAATTTACACATGTTTTATACCCGATCTGAATGTATACAGACTATGATATTTTATGAGCATTAGCACTATCTCAGCAGATTACCAGTTCAATATGTGATGCAAGACATGGTGTTTATATGTTCATGATCTGTACACAAACAAAGTTAAAGTACATTCAGCATTGGAAAATGATATGTTATTATGTATGCCACCAGTAAGGAACTGTTATTGTGTTTGGTACTACACATTGGTATATAGAGAAATAAATTTTGTAAAAATAGAAACAAATTGTTCCACCTGAAGTAAGGTGAAGCTGACCTTTTTTATCTGCTATTGATATAAATATAGGCAGATTTATTGACTTAAAATTGAGTCAAATGAATCTTTCAGTGAAGACACCTTGGAAAATGATCAAGTCAACAACCAGTTTACTATGTGTAGTTAGTGTCTTAGTATTTTAAGCATTTAACATAATTCTGTAAAATTATACTCAGCGGAGAGTGCATTTACATGGTTTGCGAGCCACTTATGGTACTTTATGGACGTAATTTGATAAAAAAACAAAATATATAAATTTATGTGGATTTTAGTTAGCTAGAGATATATGTATGCATATTCGTAACTTCTTAATACCAATTTACCTGATGTTGCAATTTATGATTTTCTAAAATTTTTAATGACTGAAAACCTTTGTCACAAGTTTCACACCAAAATTCATAATTATTTTGCATTATTGAAGGTCTTGGTGATCTGAAGCGATTTACTACGAAATTACGCTGTAAATAATGTCCTCTTGCTCTAAAATGGGGAGACCATTGTCCAAAACGCGGATTTTGATAAGTATGGAGCTGTGGACTATACATTTTGTTATAAAATTAATAGCGATACACTTAGTATATTCAAGTATAAATCAAATTTCCAAATTGCAACTCTGTTTAACTTTCGGACTTTGATTAAAATATGAAAATATCACTATATTTATGAAAGGACAAAAAGCAATAATTGTACACATTTCCTTATAACAGTTATATTTGGAGGTTAACAATAAAAAAAATTGATATCATAAAACTAGTGTCTGCACAGACACATTTGTGATTTTATCTTTTTTTAAACAGCATGTTTGTTTCTAAATAATTAGTACAAGACTATTTAGTGGAATAAATGTCTCCGGAGTATTTTAGTTACCAATAAATTATCGAGCTACTAACTGAATAGTGTGATAATTACACAAACAACAATTTAATTACACCTCTGCTTAAAGTAAAAATCGATTTTTTTTAAAGCATATTTATGTACTGTATTCTAAATGCATTTATTGCACTTATTATTTAAAGTATCGTGCTTTGGTACTTAAATTAACATATATGCTTCGTTCTACTACAGCTTGGATATGTCCTGATTAATAAAAGAATTTGATTTTATTCAAAAAACATCTTTAGAAAATATATTTAATTCCCCTGTAAGTTTGCTTGCCTGAATTAAAGCCACTTTAAACAAAAGTAAAATACCAGCTTATCTTAATTCTGTATATAATTAGAGATCACTTTCATTACATAGTCAACGAAGCTTCGGCAACTTACTGTCCCGAAGAAAATATTCCACTGAAAAGTAACTACAAAACAGTGAGATATTCGTACGGTATGGAATGTAAAATAGAATTTGATTTAAAACTAAGCGTTAATTCGCACGTTTCTAGGATTTCTTAAGAAATCCACGCCAGTTAGTCTCACTAATGGATACCTTATAAATAGTAGTAAGTAAGATTTAGTAAGTTTATTATATATTTGACTTATTTAGTACTAGGGTGAGCCTAAAAGAATCTGTGGCTCCTATTTATGGAATCGCAATAAAAGGAACGTGACATAAAAAGTATGATTATTTTTATATTAACCATAGTTAAAAGAAAGTCAGAGCGATACTGTCGGATAACCATCAAGTGTCTAAGATAATAGAAATAAGAACCCTATATATACCAAACGACAAAATGTATGTAATTGTATTAACATCTAAAAGTATATAAATATACTATAATGCACGAACATTGTTATTTTTGACTAATAACTTATGAATAAGATTCAAAGATATAATAATTAAAGTATTAGAAAAACCTTGTTGTAATAGTGGTATATTGAAAATATGGTATATTCATTTATTTGTCCCGTGTTTGTATCTTTTCATCGATAGTTTGTTGGCAGATATGTCATCAGGTTTTTGTCACTAACATCAGGCAAAATTGCTTTCTTACAAAAAGTCTTTCGAAAATTTTAAATATATTCTATAATTTCCAAATTGGTTTCGATAGTCCGCTCTCCTGTGTTCATTATTGAAAATTTTTTGAAAGTTGTATAAGTCTTATAAGTATTAAGTACTTTGCATGAATGCCTCATCTATCAAGGATCATTCCATTCGGGGTATTCAATTAATTATCTTCAAGTCTTTGTCCTACATCTATAATATCTTGCGAATTTACTTGCTCGCAAAAAAAAATGCTTTGCTGTAGTGATAGATATACTAGAATATAAGAATATGGCGTAAATACGGCTCGTGGCAGCACGAACGATCTAAAAATTCTTTTTGTTATTATAATTATCATTCTCAGAATTTCGAGGACACTTCCACCATATAATGGAAAATTACTTTTGTTATCGAAATCCTCAAATACTTATTTTCAAGATACTTTGATGTCAGCCATAAAATAGACCCTACTCGTGCCTCCTATTTTGAGAGTGTAAGAGTATAGTCCATCACGCGGCTCAACTGCAGATTGACGGACTTAATTTATTTAAAATATATTTTTGCCTTTTCATAGGCATGTAGGTTTGATTACTATGTCACGTGATAAACAGCAGTTAAAATTGCATTTAACCATTTAATTGGTGATAGCATTGTTTATCAAATAGGGTTTACCTTGAATTAAAAGCGAGGGCTTGTATATTAGGCATTTACGAAGACTAATAAAGATTCAATAACTAATTTAATCTTTATTAGTCATAGGTAGCCGATTCGCATCGTGCTGCAACGATAATCAAAATACGAAAAAAAAACTTATTTACAATAATTTGGCCAGTGCAACCAAGCAGTTTTTATACAATAAGTTTGGCATCTTGTGTATAGAAAAATGATTAGATTCGTTGGAGTTGCAAGTATCGTGGTTACTCCAACACGTAAAAAAATCTAATTTCTAAAATGTAAAAATTAAAACAGAAAAGGAAATGATTGTCACTTAAAAGTTGAAGAAAGTAAAAAATAACGATATTAATATTTTTAAGACAAACTATGCCTATGTAGCAGATAAATTAATGTACAACTGGATAACTGTTACCTGTCATGTGAATGTCAATTTTCTGGGGTGTGTGAAATCAAATTCCGCAAGCCCAAATCCAAAATTTATAAACATAAGGTGTATTGTGTTATTGTTGCAAAATTTTATATCAATGTATTAACAGTTCTATTAAATAATAATACAATGAACAATTCAGCAGCAAAGGTACTGCGCGTGTACTTTTATTTTAAACTGTTATGTATATTTATTGTACAAATAAAAATTTCTTCAACTGTATTTTAAAAGTATTATTGGAAATAGCTAATTAGATTTTGAATATTTTCTAACTCATATCTTTTTTGCCAAAAGCATACAAATGGAAATTTAGGAAACAATACAATGAGTTATTTTTTTTCAAATCAAATAGTTTATTTGCCAGAATATGGTACAAATGGTGTTACAATAGATCATTAAACGCACAAACATATTTTTCCAAGTAACGCACGCCATGCGTGTAATGTTACAGAATAAGACTACAAATATTATAAAGAATTTTAATTTGAAACCGATTTAATATTTTATTAACATAATCTAGTCTAATCACAATATTAGTTGTCAATTACTTTGTTATTTCATTCAGATTTTCTAGCTTATCTTCTAGATGTTTAACACTATAATAACATTTATTCAATAGCAAATTATATAATTGTTTTCTAAACAATGTCAAAGGTGATTGTATAATATTCTGAGGTAAATTATTAAATATTATAATACACATACAATAAATTTATAGATATGTATCGTAATTTAAATCTTAAAAACAACTTCTATAATACAAAGTATGACATGCCTTACCTTTCTATTCATCATAGGATTTTTTTGTTTTGAACACAAAATACATTTATAATTTCCTAAAATTGAAATGTTTCTAGGTTTTTCTTTTAGAATACACTAATTAGAAAGATTATACTCTATCACTCACAATTTCTTTTATATAAATATCCCCTTAGCAGCTCTAATAGAGTTATCTTAAATTGAATTTATATAAAAACATAATATGTACTTCATATATATATGTATAATAATACAAATTTTCATATCCTTAAAATTAAAATATTTTCAGTTTCTTTATTCAAATATGCTTTAGTTAAAGGTTCAAAACAATTTTAAACAATAGAGGTTTCAAATTGTTTTTATAATATATATGTAATTATAAGGGTGATCTAATCTTATGCTAACTTACCATAAATATATATGGTAATTTGTAAATAAACAAATTCCAGGTTGGAGAAATATTTACAGAAGCTGGTGCTGCCTTTAATAAGTTAGCAGAAATGACTATGTTATTACATCCATTGGCAGAATCATCTCCTAGGTATAAGTATCATAATTAAAGAAAACTTTTATTAAAGTTGTGGTAATTTTTTGTTATTAATAACATCAATTTGATTTAATAAGCACATTTTGCATTCTACTGTATTCAAGTGTAGTGTTAAGAGCATTGAACCCAACAATCAAAAATTCTTTTCCTGAAATAAAATTAACATCCAGTGTAAACTATAATAAACATATATATCCCAAAAATTTAGGAGCTGATTACTTTGGTTGGCTTACCTTATTTCTCATACATCCATTTAAACACTAATCTACATAATCATTTATAAGGCAATCAACACTAATTGTTGGTCTGAAATAAAATAATAGCAGCAATAAAATAAAGTTACTAACAAAAAGTTTCACCGGGGAGAAGTGGATGAATGATGAATTTAGAAGACTAAGAAACTATATATAGTTTGCAGTTTTGGATGAAGGAATGCTATCACGGATTCACAAACAGTGTAAAAATAATATGCCTGTTTTGGTCTATTATGAAATCTAAGGCAGAGAAATATGCTCAATTCTTAACTGATTTCAAAGCATCAGAACAAATACAGAAAGTTTAAAAAACATTACCATGCCCATGATGTTGAAATGCGACTAGGTATTAACAAATCACTCAATGTAGCAAACTTATTGGAAAAAATATTTGGAATAAATAAATATAATTTATTTAACTACAATGACCCCATCATATCACAAGATAGAATATCACAGTATTAATATTGGAAATGCAAAATACATCAGACAAAGATAATGGACTATACACAATATTGTAGTTGAAAAAGTATACATATTTTATTTGTACTTTATATTTTTGTTTTTTTATACCCTCTAAAGAAAACTATCAATAATACAATATTCTCAGTCTGCTCACTCAGTCCATTAAGTCTTGCTTTATAGATTTTATTATGTAAACTTTGTTGTTTTGTCAATTTCTAAAATACTATATATTTCTATCTTTTAATTTCTAGTGCACAGACAAAAACACCATTAAAAAGGAAAGCACCCGAGGAAAGATTGTCAACTATAAGCAACAGTACATCCGGGCAGGTAATTAAAGTGTATAATTATTTGAAATAAGGTTTTCAAAATTATACCTAAGCCAAAGGTTCTATTGCTGGAAACATAATACTCTACACACTACTGACTATTGACTGAGGAATATCTATAAAATATTAATATCTCTGACACATAATTTCTTTTAACAATATATTCTTTCTCTCCCAAACATGTAGTAAAAAAAAGAACAAAGTCCAAAAGAGTTTTTTGTTGGTTAATTATCGTGGAGTTGGTAAACTTGTCATTTTAGGGTCTGAACAGTCAACACACAAATGTAGGACAGGTAATTCTTACAATATCACAATGAAATAGAGGCATAAAACTGCTAAGTTTTGTATGCTCAGTTGATGGAGAGTAAGCTTAGAGTAGTGTCTCAAGGAATGTCCATCTTAATTTCTTTCCAAGCCAAAATGCAGCTGGCACATTAATATAGGGAATACATATAGTAAAGGACAGAAGAATGTGTAGAACGTGGTAGAAATACAGAACAATTACAGATCCACTGACCATGTTTTCTTAAAATTGTGATCAAAGAGCAAATTATAAATATTAATTAATCAGAAGATGAATTAGAATTTACAGATTTTTTTTTTTAATTTGAGTCCCCTATAATATTTAGTTAACTCTGAAGATTTGACAGGCAAATTTAGATAACATTTATATGTTAACAGTAATCTGGTGAACTGTGTCTGTATTATACACTATATTATATTTTATGTAAAAACTAATTAGTTTATAAAAATCGTAGCCAGGTTATCGATACCATTGTGTAACTCAATATATGAAATGATTATTTTTATATACTAAAATATAATATAGCATATAATGCATAGTTAATGTATCAGCAAAACAGCTCAGAGCCGAATTTCAGAGCAGGAAATTTTACTTTTGTTTTTTAGTGAGTATTTGTACTATATATTTGACAATATGTATTCACTGTCATTGCCAATAAATGCTTATCAGTTCACTTCAAAAGTTATTTCCTATATTTTTTTAGTTCTTAGATTTTTCAAATCAATTTATTTATATATTACAGGTGACACTTAATACGCTAAATGCCCAAGAATCAGAGGATGTTGATGGATTAAGTAATGATGTCAAATTAGAATTTGAGTCTAGCATGGAGGAAGTGGCAACATAAAACTGTAAAACAATTATTACTGTATCTTATGTAAACTGTACAAAATATATTTTTGATATCACTCATTTGTTTTATTATTATTTATTATTGCAGTAATAAATGAAAACTTTGAATTTTCCGATTCCATTGTGAAGATGGAGACTCATAAACTTTAGTTAGCCCATTACTTATAAAAGTGTCTTCAATAACTGTTTCAACATTATTTCTAATATTAAGTGAATCATATAGGGGAAAGTTACTGCCCGATTTCTTGATTCTTCTCTGTGCATTCCGATAACACTTCCATGGTTGTGGTTCTATTATGATCACTCTAGCATACCCAATTGTATATTTTAAAAACTCAATAAACTTCTCATCACCATTATTCAAATGTATCCACATTGTTACAGAGAAGCAAAACAGTATGTCAAATTTTTTCCGATTGTGTGAATTTAAAAACTCTTGAAGTATTCTTTTTTCTTTTATATTCATAATATCTACTTTTCTAAAAGAAATATCACAGCTGTTTATATGCTCATTGGCTCTTTCTATCAAGACTGGGTCAATGTCTATTCCTAGTATTTTAATTGTAGATTTCGGGTAAATAACATTTTTTAGATATTCATGTACTTTTTGGTAAGTTCTCCTGTATTACATCCAATATCCAAACATATAATTTCTTCATTGGCGTTTTTATTCATAGAGTTGAACATCAAGGGATGAAGACTTTCTAGTCTTTGTTTGGAGTTGTGGAAAGAGTAATAGTTGATAAAATTCCCAAATTTAACGGCTCCAGGATCTTTGCCATAATAATTGAGGTCACCAATTTCGACCACCATTTTTAGTGTTCATACAACTTTGTATTTTAGCAGGTTAAAATAAATAATATACACAGGTTCTTTAAGTAGTTCTAAAAATAAGTTGTTTACTTTTCTTATCTGACCAATATAAACAATAAACTAAGAAAGACTAGACTCACGAATTGACTTAATTATTGTTTTACTGGATATTTGGTGTTGCAGTGGTATCTTGGATCAGTAAAAACAACTTGTTTGGTCTGTTTCGTGATTTCGAACATCAAAATGCTGCACTTATAAATCGCTAGATACAAAATATAAAGTATTAAATAAAATTTCTCTATTTTACACTTTATCTTTTAAGTATAATGGAAATAAAACGCAAAAAGTAGATAAATATAATTATTGTTTGTGATGCAAATATTGATAGTTAAATCGATTTTATGTAAAAAGTTTTCAGTGTATCTCCGAATTCCCATCAAACATCCTTTTCCATATTATATTTGAAAATATATGTTTAAATGTAGTTTGTAAAAGTTTTTAACATAGAAATTATTGTCATTTAAAAATTCGTATCACTCAAAAACGATGAAACAAATTAAAAATGGTTTTACAAGCACTGTAATCGATTTTGAGAATCTTATTTTTAACTTTTGTATTTTTGTCTCTAAAAGGAGGGATTTTTCTAAGAGATAAATATCTCTATATATGTGGTGTAGTTTATTTTTTTACAAATTACAATTATATTTAAAACTACCTTTTATTTTATATATAATGATGATGTTTTTATGCGTAGTTTTAGGCGTGTGTAAGGTAAAATAAAATATGCATTTAAAATTATATTTATGTTGTTGTAACCAATATTATGCAGAACACAAAGAAATACAATCGGGTATACAACTTTAAAATATTTAATTTTAAAGATTTTTTCTTACCGTTCCATGTATGTGTAACCATCCATTTCAATGGTAATCAGCATCCTCGGACTTTACAGCCTTGAAAATCAAATTTCCTTTCGACACAGGTTTAGTTACACATAAAAGCGTTAGTGCATTTTTCTTAAATTTATATCCAATATCTTTTTACTTTTCATTGAAGTCGTTCAAAAGTTGTAATCAGGCATATTTTAGAGTATTTTGCTAATGATAGATAATCCAAAAAATTAAAAATTAATATAAAATAAAGTGATTAAGCGTTTTAGTAGATCTATGAAAACTATTAAATATTGGTAATAGTTGTAAAAATTTCCAGACAACCTGCTCAATTGCAATATTTTCGCGATATTTGCAAATAAAGACTACATTTTCTTGTACGTTCTTGAAATTAAGCTTAAATATTTTTCTATGGTCACTTACGCTTTCCTGTTAAACACAAACAGTGAAATTCCTGAAAGTACTATGTACGCTTGTGATTTTTACTCATCGGTAAAGTAGTAACTTAGAAATTTAATCTTTAAATTATTATTAATTTCCATAGGTATTATTAGCGTAAAATGCCTATTTTTTTTTATATCGTGTAAAACTGCCATCTATTGCTTATTTCGATATATCTAAATATAATAGTTACAAATGTAATAATGCCTTGGGGCTCGAATAGAGGGCAGGGCAATATTACTTCAGTCTGATTGAAAACTTGGCCGCCACTTTCGTGCTTGTAAATCGTAAATTATCTTTAAATTTTCGGAAATAATAATTCAGGGAAAATTTTCACGAATTAAATACATCATCAATAGCGACAAATTTCTAAAGGGCGCCACAATGACAGTCTCGCAAATTAAAAGTAACATGTTCCCAGATAGGTCCATTTTCGAAGCCTGTAATTCCTTTTGTATTTTTTTTTGTGTAAATGGCCAGTTCCAAAAACTTTCAGTATGTCAATATGTACTTATCTACTATTATCGCTATCGGGAGTTTCAGACCAACCATCATACGAACAAGACCTGGCTGTATGGACTAAAGTACTTTGCCTTTCCTATTAGGGATAAATTAATATCATCATTATCACTATCGGAATGCAGTTGAGTAAATATTTGACGTTACTGATATTTGGATTCAAATTATAGTCAAGGTTTTAATGTACTGTCGTCGATATCGTACTACACTATCGAATATGTAAACGCGAGTTTTTGATTTGAAATTGTATGAGGCAGGTGTCGTATTGGTCACTAGTATCTTGGGATGATTTCTAATTGGCAGGCCTAACCTATTTTTTGCATTCTAGCTTAACAATATTTGAAACATACTCAAAGTAACTCATTTTTAAGACCCACTTAAAAAAATATTCAGGGTGTTTCTCGGGGTTCCAGTCAATAAAATTAATTTTATGGATTGTATCACTTTTAATTTTCAACTTTTTTAATTCCCAACTTTCGTGAAATTTACAGAACTCATGGTCACGGGATGACTGATGTATTTGACGTCCGGACATCATAGTTAAGCCGTGCTCTCTATTCGCCAGTTTTTAACTATTAATATTTAGTTGGATCTACGCTGAATGGGGCTCACAATATTTTTAAGTCATTCAGTGGCATGTATGTGTCTTCGGATTGAATTTAGTTACTTACATGATCCCGAGCCACCAGTGACACCTAATCATTTTATCTATTTAAATTAGTTATTTTTTTAAATTTGAATAGCATGGCGTGGCAACGTAGTTGTGCCAAGTGTATTTTTCCCGATGGATTTAGGAATCCTTATAAAGACTTCAAAATTGAAATTAGACAAAAAGAAAGAGAATTATATTAAACAATTCTCTTATTTTTATTTGCTATATGTTATTCTCTTCTTATTTTTGTTGTCTTATTTTTATTTGACATATAGCACTATTCATTAGTTAATCACTCGCAGGCTTCTTTATACACAAGAGAAAAATTAATATAAGTCGGAAAGTTGGAAGAATGTCAGTCCACGTGATCTGATCGGCGGGTATAAGTCGATTTTCGAATTCGAGTTGTCGTCATGGAAACGCTAAAATATAATAATAAACTTAATAAAGGCTAAAGAACTTAACTTCTTTAATTGTATTAAATTAAATATAATTTAGGTGAGATTTGGTGTAGTAAATTGTATAATATTATAGAACATTGTGTTAAATGTATATATTCACTAAACTAATTATTGAAAGTCTAGTTTGAGTTCCTTTTAATTTAAATTATAGCTTTTAAACGTTGTTCAGGTTATTGTAATATTTGCGTAAAATATAGTAATCTTACTATTAGTGTTGTTTAAATATACTTGAATTTGTTAGTAATAAATCTGCTCTGGCCAAACTTTGAATAATAGGATACAAACCAAAACGGTGAATGGCATTAGTAATGACTAACAATGGTTTATTTGTTATAAGAACTTACTCTCTTTTAATATTTTTTTATTTAAATTATACTCGAGAAAAATGTAAAAACACTACGCATTTACTAATTTGTCATTTAATAATTTATTAATTTGATATAATATGACTTTATTTTTTTTAAATGGTGGGTTGTTTTGCATTTAGATCACTTTTTATGAAAAGGGGATGACATAGGTTTGGGTTGGTAGCTGGACATAACTGACAGTGGTTATAGGATCCTTAGACTTACCACCTACGGATTGCCAGTTAACCTCCTCGTTCCACCACTCCCTGGAAGTTGTTGCTCGAAATCTTCCTGTTCCATTACTTGACTCCTGGAAGGGTTGTCACAATTTCCTGATTGTCTATCATGATACACTGAGAAGGTACCTTCCTAAAGCAAAACTACCACGGGCCTGATATCGAAATTTCACAAAATTATAACTGAACTATGTTTTATTGAGCTGCCGCGTTTTCAATAAGACTACTAGGAACTTCCACTTATTGGTCTAACTACTTGACGATTATTAGATTTACTCGTAAACCTTCTTTTTTTATTTCGGGCTGATGGCAACTGTTAGCCGGAGGGCTTTTACAGCTTTACCGGGTTGAAAGATAACCGAGCACTAAGGGGCCGAGACCTTTATTAGTGGGTAACCAGCACCGAAGAACTGAACATCGGCTCTGTCACTTGCTTTTGACGGATTATCTAAATTATCTAAATTAATATCAATATTATTAGTAACGATTACTCTAATAATAGTATAGAATAATATAGAAATAATAGTATAAAATAATAATATTTTAGTAAAGTAGGTTTTTTTATACTTCTAAGGGATATATATATATATATATATATATATATATATATATATATATATATATATATACATCTGGTGAGTTGTACTGTAAGGCTATATATATATATATATATATAGATTGACCTCCCACATGACAGGGTGATGACCTGAGCGTGTTCCTTTCAAACAATGATACGACGGGTCGGTAGTGACCCACACGGGGTCCTAAATGACGATGAAGATGATGCTAAAACGATACTAAAACTAAAAATTACATTGAATGGGTATAATACGGAATTATAAGAGAGATGGATATTTTTATTTTACGATGAAAAGAGTGTAGTATATTACAAGATTAGTATATTATAGTCACATTTTCCGAACTTTCTATACTGGGTACGTTCTCACACTTCATAAAAATTATTGATAATATTTCATTAGCGAACATAATTCCAAATAATAAGCAGGCGTTGTGTCACTTTGTGATACGATTCACGTTTGTCGACAAGCGTACACTTGGAACAGTTACATATTTTTTTGAAGCGGAAAAAAGTGCATTTTACTTTATTTACATTTAATTTAAGATTTCTTATAATAACGGCTTGTTTAAAGTTAAAGATATTTTGAATTTAATTTAGAATTTCTAATCCAAACTGTTTTCAATTAAAATGCGATAATATTTTTATATTCAAAGTTAAGATTTTATTTGAACTTATTTTCTGTTTTGATACCGTCGTGTTTATCGTTATTAAAACGTTGAATCTTCTGGTGACTAAATTGGATGTCATGGATCATCTGCAACATCACCACCACATGCTATTGGTGTGGTGTGATTAACTACAGTTTATATTGGATCTGGTTATAGAATTTTATATGATTTCAACAAAGAAATGAACCAGATTGAGTGAGTGGATTGAGCAATGGAACTTTGGGGAAACTCTCGTAATTCATCGTACCCTGCCAATCGCCTACTGATTTTTATCATTTTTGAAATATGGCATAAATTGTTATAGAGTTAATTATTCCACATTGATTCTGCAATCTAAAAATCTTTAAGAGAATTTATAGATTTTCGTCCTCAAGACTTCTATTTAGCAGTTAATACATGAATTGCTTAAATACATATATGCAATATTTTCTTTACTTATCTTAATTGTAATTTCTCACGTAAGTTTGGAATATGATTAAAGAAAAGTACGTTCCAAATTTCTAGTTAACAGTTAAACGTTGATGTTTAGTTTTTTTTTCATATTTTGAAACTAGTACAAGTGGTTACGAGAGACACCTATACATCTGTCATCGATGAATAATGATGATAACGTTGTTACGCCTGAAGAATTATGCGGAATGTTTCTTTAACAGTAATTGGGTTTGTTAGTTAAGTAAGTAGATGGGTAAAGAAGAAATAGTATTTTGAATTCAGTTGTAATTGTGATTACAATTTGAACTTTGTGAGATTTGAAAATTTTATAAGTAACACATACGCAAGAATTAAATTATTTATGTGCTAGAGAAACGGTTTTCCTAAGAACCAACTGTGGTAAATGGCTAATCCAGTAAATCACTACAATTTCATAGAATTCACAATGATGTAAGTGATGACAGCGACCAATGATATCTAACTCCAGTATCAACAAATATTCACGATGTATTTACATATGTTTTTGCTACGTCAGCTTGTATCGGAATCCTTGGCATTGAAATATCGAGCTCACTTGGAGCCTGGAAGACGTGTTTTCAGGGTAGGGTTGCTTGAACTTATTGAGGATAATGTACGTCGACTATTAGAGCCACTCTGCTTGAATGAAATGAAAGGAGCAGGGAATGGGGTTTCCCGGCACTGTTACAACTTTTACGGCACTTCCGGATCAAACAGTGGTTCGACCATCCAAGAGGGGTTGTGCTAGTTGTTCGAATGCGGGGTCAACATAGGGTCCAATAAAGATCGGTCATCCCCTACCGTAAACGGGGCCCTACGGGTCAGTGACGATCGGAGTGGGGGCTCCGACCGTCCAGTATTAGCGACCCCGAGGAGGACGACGGCATGACGTGGTACCGTGTCGTCGTGATAGTTCCGCGTGGTTTCTGGGGGTGCGACCATCACGCACGGCCCCGGGACGGGCTATCCCAGCGAAGCGCAGGGGGGTTGCGGTTACATTCCAATTTGTAACCCGGACAGAAGAGGTGGGACGTATCAGCCGAAGAATATATGTTTTTTTATGAGGGTAAGTGATTCCTATGGCCAATACACTACAATTTCACACAATAGTTCCAATTAATGCAGAATGTGTAAATAGTGAGGTCCATATACTTCGAAAAACAATAAATATAATATCTGGTTTTATTTATCAAAATCCAGAAACTTTCAGTATGAGTATATTTTGCGAGGGCTAAGATCCTTATCAAATGAAATGCCTATACAACTCTACTGAAACTATCCTGATAACGCGACATCAATCCGACCTCCGATCCGACCTTAATCTTTAGGGATGATAATAGATCTGCATCGTCTACGTTGGATATGTATGTAAATTGTTGCAAGAATTCCCAACCATCAGGCGTGTCTACTTGTTTGTTATTACGTCATCTGTAAAAATATACCCGACCCCAAAACCAATAACTTTTATATTAGGTCTTTACCTATGAAATTGCCGTTTTTCAGTATTGGCCATTTCAAATAAAAAAAAGTTTTGATTGGCTGTGAATTCTAAATTCAAATTAATTTTTGAATGAATTTTGTTTATTGATTAGCTTTGTATTTTCATTACTTTTCAATATTTTTCGTCATAATAGATACTTAAAAAAATCGTGTAATTATGGAATATGAGTTCCATCGTGGCATCAACGCGGCACAAAAGGCACGTAACATCAACAACGTTTACGGAGAGAACTTTACAGATGAACGCACAACCCGTTATTGGTTTGCCCGGTTCCGTTCTGGAAATTTTGATTTGAGAAATGAACCTCGTGGTCGTCCGGACACTGGTCAACAATGATGAATTAAAGGCGATTGTGGAAGCTGATGATACTCAATCTACAGCCGAGCTAGCAGCAGCTTTTGAAGTTGACATCAAAACAATATTGGTCCATTTGCGACAAATTGGCAAGGTAAAAAAGCTTGATAGATGGGTGCCCCATGAACTTAACGATCGCCAGCGCAACATACGCGTTGAGACCAGCCTCCCGCTGCTAAACAGGCACAAAAATGAATGAATTTTGAACCGAATTATTACGTGCGACGAAAAGTGGATTCTGTTCGACAATCGAAAGCGCTCAGCAAGTTGGTTAGATCCTGGTTCAGCACCAAGCCGTTCCCTAAACGAAAATTGACCTCTAGAAATTTGACGGCCACTGTTTGGTGGTCTAGTGCCGGTGTGATTCCTCACAGTTTTTTACTAAACGGCATGAGCATTACTGCAGATGTGTACTGTAAAGGACTGAAGACAATAATGGAGAAACTCACACATCTGCAACCAGCTTTGGTTAATCAGTTGTCCCCGCTGCTCCTACACGACAACGCGTGATCCCATACTGCACAATAGACAGTCTCCAAGCTGCAAGAGTTGGGGTTGGAAGCTCTCCCTCATCCATCGTACTCACTAGACCTTGCATCCACCGACTATTACTTTTTCAAAAATTTGGACAACTTTTTAGCGGGAAAAAAATTCAATTCCCGAGAAGCAGTACAAAATGCCTTTGAAGAGTTTGTGGCCTCCCGGCCAGCTGATTTTTTCAAAAAGAGCAACAATAAACTACCACTGCGTTGGCAAAGATGCATCGATTACATGGGTGATTACTTCGAATAACAGAAAAAAAATACTTTAACTTATTTCATACAAAACGTAAATTTCATAGGCAAATTTCATTTTCAAAGACCTATTATTTTATAAATATTGGTTTCCTTTAGAACATTCTTTCTTAGTCTATAATCTAAAAGTTCATCTGCTAATTCTCACTTATATCTTGTATTTTTATATATAGCTTAGTATGTACTAAACATTTTTTGCCAGACACGAAACAAAATTGTATAAAGTCATTTCTATATATTAAAAGCTTTAGAAAGTGTGGAATTATTTCCAAAGAAGCAGGAATAATCATTTAATACCGTTGCTGGTTTTTATATTTGTTAGATTAAGCCATTCGTAACGTAAATGCACATAAAATGTTTTCAGTTTATTGCATGTCAGCAAATACACTTGTATGTACTCTTACTTTCTTTTATTCGTTTAAGTATATAGTTCCTCGTATTAGCTAACAAGCGTTCGCGACTACGGTATCAGTTTGCGAGTAACCGTGGCCAAGTTTAACTGTAAACAGACCTTGTACTTTCTGAACGGGTTGTTAAAGGCTGAAATAACTTTGATTCGTTTCGTCAAGCTTGCATGTTTTACATTGGAACCGGTCGTCCGTGAGTGAAACGTGGGCCTGAATGGTCCACAGCGTACACGCAAAGTCGTCCGTAATTAATTTTTTCACGTGTGTGTACATGTGAAAATGAACACACAGTGTAATTGGTAACGTGTACGTTTTACTTTTTGTTGGGCATTTTATTGGAGAAATTGGCTTGGAAAAAGATTCTCAATAATTTTCAAGTTCAGTTACATAAGTGCGCGTGCAGGAGAATTAGTGCGGAATGGCGGATGTTTGGTGATGCTTGTCGGCGATGTGCGTAGCAGTTATAAACTCGCACCCGTCACACCGGCCGCCAGTTGTGGTTAGGCTTCCTTCATACACGTCATTGTCAAGATTTTTAGTTCCGTTAAAAAGTTAAATTTAAATATTCAAAATGTGTGCTTCCTTTCGGATAGCTCTGATTTTATTTATCTGTGCGGTAATCGTTTCCGGCCATGCTCACGGACCGAGAAGATCCCGTAGAATGGAACAAGAAGATTATGCACAGAATGAAGTAGACAGTGGCAGAGCCGATGAAAGCTCTTGGTGGCAATCGCCTGAATTTTCCATGTTACAAAAAGTGTACGATGATTGCAGTGCGCAAAATTATTTTATGACATGTTTGAAGGGTAAAGCCTTAACAGCACTTTCAAGAGCAGTGGAGCAGGTGAATACAGCGAAATAAGTGTCTAAGGAATATAAAGTGTTAAGTGATTGTGTTTTCTAATACTTTAATATGTTGTACAGGAGAGCGTACATCTAGCTGATGGGCTGACATTGGTCAAACAGTCGGATGCACCCTCTGTGGCGGCGGAGCCTCGATTCTTCTCTGGCATGTCAGCAGAAGACAAGCTCGACATCATGTTACGCAGAAAATTCGAACAGTTATTGAAAACTCATTCTGTGTCACTAGACTTTACATCGGAAGGTAGAGCCAGAGGTGAGTGAATTTCTGATTGTTTATAAAATGCTTTTTATTTTGTACGATGAATTTAAAAAAATAATTTCATTAATTATGTGCAGGAAAGAAGGTCCTGCCGTACCTTATGCTTGGTGTATTCACAACCGTTAGCATAGTCGGCGGTATGGCACTGAAGACTTTGGCTGCCATTGCCGGTAAAGCACTCATCGCTAGTAAGGTTGCTTTAACAATTGCGGGCATTATTGCCCTGAGAAAGCTATTCAGCCAAGATGGTTCTACGGGTGAAACAACATTCCAGGTTCACGCAGATGGACACCATAGGTAAAAATGTTTTTTAATAAAGATAAATTTATATAAGCAATTAAACATTGTAAAATATATTTTCTCTGTTTTGATAGAGAGTTTTAATACGAGATATTCATAAATTTGTACAAAAATAGCTTTATTAAAAAAAAACTTTTGCTTTCATCTATTAAGTTCTAAATTTTTATTCTAGTCTTTAATTCCAAGGCGGAATCTGTACGTGGTGAGGCCAGTTAAAGAAGGCGCGCTTGACCCGTACCTGTACAAAGGGGAACAACAATCGATCTAGCGCATAATACCAATTCTTCGGTAACGATCTGAGCATTGATAACTGGGCTCTAGTGCTAAACCACAAAAATAAACCTCAAGCCAAAGTATATAGTCCCTATAGTGAAGAAAAATCTCAGGACATTTGTTTGTACTCGATTTCAAATCTACGTCAATAAATAATTTATAATAATTTATTTAATTGTGACAATGGTAATACTTATAATTAAATGTAATATAATTTACTGAAATGATGTAAGATAAAATAAAAAGCTAATTTATGAACAATGTTTCATTTTATGTAACAATATATTTTATATTTCACTTTTCATAAAGTTTGAAATATTAGTTACCAATTATTATGTTCAACGAACTTGGAAATAAATTTAATTATTTTCACATAAGGTCTATAAGCTAACTTGATACAACCATGTAGTGGCTAATAATTATCTGCAACATAAATTTATCTAGTCTACCGTAGAAGTACTAAACCTTCCCAGAATACCTAGGTATAAAAGACGCGTCTCAACCTCTTTTTTACGTTGGTGGCTTCCTGTGTTTCTTGTGAAGGAAACCGATAAATACTGATAACGGGGCGTTCTTTAGTCCGTAAGAGTGATAATGCATTTTGTCCATCAAGAATTACTAATGGGCTACATAGATCCTTTGTCATTCTAATTCCATCAAAAAAGTAAAAGTTTCACAAGAATACGCCATTACTGACGAGAATTGGCCCCCATACTCAATGTAAGACACTGTCCATACTAGCAAATATCTTATTATTCTTAAAGACTAAGCTGGAATGTCTCATTGCAAGTAACCAGTCCTCCCGCTCACATCATTAACTATACGTCAAACATATTCATTACAACATACAAACATTACAAACATAACTTAATATCATTTTAAAATTATAGTTAATCGTATTGAACCTCTTACATAGTAATGAAATCTTTGTTTTAATTAACATATTTCAAACGATTTCTTTCCTCGCTCTAGTGGAGAGGAGTCAGAGAAATATGTCGAGATTTTACTTTAACGTGTGTGGCGACTACGTAGGTGGAAAGTAGAAAGTTTCAATCGATTCAATGCACATGCATGCATAGATGCAGTTGAAATGTAACTCTTGTTGTTGGTTTATTAGATATCGAGGTAACGTATTTAATTGCAACACTTTGAATTGTTTACATGTTTTGTTAGTAGTATTTTATTATGTGTGCATAAATCGTAGGATACTCGTAGCAGTTGAGTTCAATGTAGCTAATGCTACCCACATTCAACCGTGATAGTCGCATCTGGATTAAATGAGGTGCAATCTCTGAAAACTCATGTTTCTTTTACTAATTATACGAAAGATGCCAGAGTTAAGCTACTGATTTATGCTGGTGTTAGTAAAACGATTTTATGTTCATCCCCGGTAGAGACAACCTATACAACCTACAGCAAATTTATAGCTTAGGTTGCTAAGTAGAAAAATATTTTGATCTCATTTCAATAAACTTTGAGTTCTGACTTGCTTATTTAGCAGCTATACTAACGAAGTACATAATGAGCTTTTACATGGAGTAGAGGTACGGAGCGTAGCGTTTGTTCGGCTGCGGAAGGTCAGCTCGTTGATTAGTCGTGCGCCGGTAAAGGCCGACCACATTGCGCGTTTGTGCTCCCGGACGCTGTTTATAATGCAGATATGTGTTTGCCCAATCGGTGCACGCTACGTTGGCTATATGGCATAGTTAATGTGGCCGGAGTCTCTTTGCATACGCAAATATAGGGCGGGCGGTCCAGCCCTGATTAAGCGGTGCACTGGCGGTGACGTTGGCTTCATTTCTGCTTTAGAAATAGCGCGTCACTTGATTACTTTCCTGGAATTTGTACGTGCATCATTTAGCTTTTAAGAAATATTAGGAATTTTGTGTAGATGATATGTATATGTATCGAACTAGTTATATTTAACAATATACTTTATGAGAAGTGAGTAGGTATATATATATACATATATATATATATATATATATATATATAACGGTATAGTGTTTTTTTTAAATTACATTGCGAGTAACAGTATACCTAACGGCAAGTGGTTTCTGTTGCCCACTACATCTACATTCATCCTTGTCAAGGAATCATAATGCAGATACGTTGTCACCCTTGAGAACTGAGATGAAAAGCCTCGTCATCAGTAATAAAGATAGTCGGATCCCTACACTCACCAGACGAAACACAGCAGCTTCATGCTGTTTTTTTACGTTAGTATTCTGTGCGGGCGTGGTCCTACCCCGATCGTGCTGACCCATTCATTCTGCAGCTAGAAACAATCTGCAGTGTAGCTCTACCACTGTTAAAGTGTTCAAGATTTTCAAGTATTATTTATTATCAGTTAATTTTAGCGCTGATGTATAGAATACTAAGCATATTTAATTTTAATTATCTTCTCTATTATTAAAGTGACACGTTCCGTGATGTCCATAGGGACTTAGTGGAGTGTTCGATGCATTAGCGAATATTATTGACTTACAGCACAAAGCCCAGGTGTCGCCCGCCATTCTGACGTGCTTTAAATACTTGATGACCGCTAACATCTCGAAATAAGCCACACACCATGATATTATGTTTGCTTGCGGCTAATATATGTACATTGGAAATGGACTTATTTATTACATCCTTGATGATTTGTCACTCAGGGTGCTTATAGCGGAATGTATGATAAACTTAATAGTTCTCCGACTCTTTTCTATTCCCTGTAACTTAGCTGCGATATTGTGATCGTTTGACAATGTCAGAGCCACGCTGTAGCTAGTTCATAGACGCGACATGAGTGGGTCGATCCGACCGGGTAACGACCATGCTCTAGCAAAATAACAACGTGACATAGCATCATAATCTTACTGTGTTTCGTATGATGACTCAGTCTCAATCAGAGCATTCAATCTCAGTCCTCAAGGGTAAGAATGCAAGTGTATGTTCAATCTTTAATGCGCATGGATATAGATGTCGTGGGCCACTGTTATCAATTATAATCAAGTGAAATGTGTGCTCGTTAATTTATTATTATTATTTATTTATTTATTACATCGAGAGCAACAAACGAGCACTCATTTCAACTGATGGTAAGTGATTCCTGCGGCCCGTGGCATCTACAATCATCCTTGACTAGGAATCATAATACAGATACCCGTTACCCGTAATACAGATTGTTACCCGTGAGGATTGAGATGGAATGCCTCGGCACCAGTAATAAAGGTCTCCGGATCCCCCTACCCTGGTCAAGCTGGCCCATTCATTCAACAAACAAACAAACTGCAACTCTACCACTGATATTATAAAATAAAGTTAAGGTAAAAGCTTGTCGTCTCTTATCGAGCTGGATAGTGTTTCAACCAGTTTCTAGTCGGATGGTTTTAAATTGTAAAAAATCTTCTTAAACTTAATAAGCAGCTGCCAATCAAAAAAATGGTCTATCTAGCAGTAGTGGCCTACGACATAGGTTCTAGCAAATACTATAAAATACATATAAGTACATATTTATTCGTACTTCGTTTGCGTCAGTCGAATTGTGTAACGCATTGTTAAATGTATAAACAACAATAACAAAAAAAAATCGAGTTTGATAAAAATTGGGAAAGCTCAGGATGGTACATAAAGTTTAAGATAAATATGTATATTGCTTAAGCGAGTTCACAGATGAGTATAATCTAACGGGACTGGGAGCGTCACTCGTAGAGTGAAGTTACTTTACGGGCGAATGGTCAAAGTATCCGACATAAACCTATTTTGTTCTCTTCTTATATTGGATATACGTTCCCTTCTTCACCCGCCGCGCCGCTGTCCGCTGTCCTTTGAAACAGGGTTGCCTGTAAGACCAACAAATATATTAAATGTATGTAAATTTAAATACAAATGTTTAATTAAATAAATTTATAAGATTACAGATGTAGAATCAAAGATGTGGAAAATTTCCATCTAAGAAAAGTAGTAGTATTCATTTTTAGTTGTTTTTGGGAGTATAGAAAATAATTAATAAATAAATAGTAATTCAATAATTAGTAATAGTTATCTATACATGAAATAAATTCGTAAACAAACTTTATGTCTGTTTGTCTATGTGTTTGTACACGCTTATCTCCACATTGATCGAACAATTGATCGACATGTGATCGTAGAGTATTTATTCCATGCCCATTTACATTGTCGTAGAACGTCTAGCGGGATTATTATTATATCATCTTATTTAATATATTAAATCATCTTATTTTTACTGTACTTTACGTGTATTTTACATTGCATTATAGTACAAAGCCTATAAATTTGAGCTACTGAATACATGTAAAACACATATTGTTATCCAATAATGTGATTTTTTTTATGCCTGATGGCCCGAGGGCTTTTATAGCTTCACCGGGTGAAAAGTGGCGCTAAGAGCACACAGCCTAGACCTTTATCAATGGGTAACTAGCACAAGGGCTTCCGAGAGGGAGCCTCGGCTGGAACCGTTACCCTGGGGGCGAAAGCAACTGACTCGAATAATGTGATCATGCTATTTCTAATTTGAAAGTTTACGCAAGGTAGGTTTCATCTAGGTTTACATGCCAACCTTATTTAAAGTTAATTACAGCCCCTACAAAATAAAATTTTCACATTTTTAGTAAAAGTAGAAATAGTAGAAAGGAGCTCTGTGTCCAGACACAGATTCCCTTCCTGTAAAAGATATTGGAGCATGGTCCACCATATGACTCAACTGCGGATTGGCGGACTTAACATGTCTTCATATAGCTCGCCATCGTACTCCTGTAGAAATGACGGGTTCTACTTTACCGACCTGGTTCTTCCAATTCGTATACATTGGACGTTGGGACGGCCCCAGTTAAACCGTGGACATTTATATAATATAAAAATTACTGTCACCATGAGGATTTTTAACTGCTACTTCTAAGAGGCTCAATGTCATTGTAACTTTTTGAGCCAAAACACAAATCATGATTGATGCAGGATGATGACTGCAGCGCAGCTCATTACTGTGTGTCCCACGGTCCTATTGGGACAATATTGATTACTCTTTTAAGCTCAAGAGACTGATTTAGGGCATTTCTACTGTAGGTACGATAAACACATAGCTTCAGGTCTTGTTTAAATCTACTTATATAATCTACTTGCGGGGATCTTCATTTCACACAGTAACATATATTGTTCCTTTTATGGTTTTGTCGAATTCTGGCTTTAACAGGGTACACAGTCCATCTAGTCCTAACAGCACGGTTTCGCCCTGATGTTATATTTTCTTCGACAGTATAAAGTAGTCTTGGTATACCCGGTGATATGCGATATACCTACAGCTGTATTCTAGCTTTTGAAGCTTCTTAAAAATTAATGACAACTCCATATCCACCACACGCAAAGTATTCAATGTAATTTTTTTAATTCCTTACTCCTTAATTTTATTTAACAATCACGGTGACAAATAATGTCAAGGTGGAAAATCAATCGAATGTCCTTTCATAATAAAAGCATTTCGAAATATAACTAAGAAAAGAGAAAGAATAGTGGTATGTTTATATAACCGTGACGTAAGTATAAATTAAATCAATATTTAAATGACTTGAATACCCAGAAGTTGAAATTTGTTTACTGAAAGTATTATACATTATTATAATACAGAAATATAACTATATTTAATATAATATAAAATTACTGTCACCATGAGGATTTTAACTGCTACTTCTAAGAGGCTCAATGTCATTGTAACTTTTTGAGCCAAAACACAAACCATGATTGATGCAGGACGATGACTGCAGCGCAGTTCATTACTGTGTGTCCCACGGTCCTATTGGGACAATATTGATTACTCTTTTAAGCTCAAGAGACTGATTTAGGGCATTTCTACTGTAGGTACGATAAACACATAGCTTCAGGTCTTGTTTAAATCTACTTATATAATCTACTTGCGGGGATCTTCATTTCACACAGTAACATATATTGTTCCTCTTATGGTTTTGTCGAATTCTGGCACAGGGTACACAGTCCATCTAGTCCTAACAGCACGGTTTCGCCCTGATGTTATATTTTCTTCGACAGTATAAAGTAGTCTTGGTATACCCGGTGATATGAAATATACCTACAGCTGTATTCTAGCTTTTGAAGCTTCTTAAAAATTAATGACAACTCCATATCCACCACACGCAAAGTATTCAATGTAATTTTTTTAATGCCTTACTCCTTAATTTTATTTAACAATCACGGTGACAAATAATGTCAAGGTGGAAAATCAATCGAATGTCCTTTCATAATAAAAGCATTTCGAATTATAACTAAGAAAAGAGAAAGAATAGTGGTATGTTTATATAACCGTGACGTAAGTATAAATTAAATCAATATTTAAATGACTTGAATACGCAGAAGTTGAAATTTGTTTACTGAAAGTATTATACATTATTATAATACAGAAATATAACTATATTTAATATAATATAAATTACAGTTAATTAATAAATAAGTTGAATATCGTGAAAATAAATCGAAATTTCACAATGATTCTGGCTTATTATGTTCAACCCTGGTATTGGGCGGAGCGCTGTGAGGAAGTTTTGCTGGGAATTATGTTGGTACGTGCCAAAGCCATTATTGCTGCGAGAAAAGTTCATCAATTTCATTTCTAGCTTCGCACACGTCCGTTGTTCTTATTCTGCGCTTTGTACCGTGCTGAATACTGGATCTTTATTACACTTCATATATTTTTAGATAGATATATCGCTTGCAATACTTACTTTTCTTTATTTAGTTGATCACGACGACAAATTTTAGGTTACTCTGGTCCAGAGACCTCTACAGCTTTATTTAATTAGACTCGCGAGCGGAGTGAACGCTGAGTAGGGAGACAACGACAATACTGCGAAGCTGACGCGGAGACTGCTGCTGCAACACCGCTGCACTCCGACCCCTATGGACGAAGAACGTCGACGACAACAGAGGGGGGCGATAATACGATCCGAGGGCCTCTCATAGGGAGGTACGAAACCTCGACTCGGATCGCTATCAAAAGGTTAAACAAAATCATGAGCTGTTATTACTACTATCTCAAACATATCATCTCTTCCTCCCTTAACTGAATTTCATGTACGTTTTATCCAAGAGGTAAAACAATAAGATTCCTTGTTAGAACCGTGTTCTACTCACTATATTCAGACATTAGCAGTATCAGTGTTACATTTATCAGTAACAGCCAACATGTGATTTCAGGTTCTACGAAATAGCGGACAGATACTACTGCTACGTATTCACCTCACCGTGTTTTCGAAATGTTTTTCTAATGAAACCCATATGTTTTAGATCATTTGAGTTGAATAGGAATAGCAAATGTTATCTATTTAAGAGGATAAAATCGTTGATACTAGCCAAAGTACAAGGTATCCAACGTATAACCCCTAAACCGTAAATTTCCCTTTCTAGGGATGTGGCCTATCAATTTATTAATGTTTCTTTTACTGTTAATTCTACTATTATTCACAATATTTTTGTTGAGTATAGTGTAAGTAAACACTGTAGTATACAATAAATAAACGTAACCACTAGAAAACATTTCTAGCTTGGCAAAAGAGATAGGTGAAAGTGAGTGCATGTGAACGCGCATGCTTCTACTGGAATAAACGCAATTGAAGTGCGTTTCAAATTGAATAGTAAGCAGCGCAATACTTTCTAATTTTCATTTATACATGATAAGAATGTTTTTTTGAATGATGATTTTATAATTAAATTAGCTAAAATACTGGTGTGATAGTTTTAGTATCATTCATAGTTTTTTTGTTACTATATACATATTATATGTTTGTTTCTAGCTGCAGAATGAATGGGTCAGCTCGACCGGGGTAGGACCACGCCCTCACAGAACACCAGCGTGAAATAGCAGCATAATGCTGCTGTGTTTCGTCTGGTGAGTGCAGTGAATCGGTGACCTTGATTATTGGTGTCGAGGCATTCCAGTCCTCAAGGGTGACAACGCATCTGCATTATTATTTCTTGTCAAGGATGAATATAGATGTCATGGCCCGTAGGAATCACTTGCCATCAGGTCAACTAAGTGCTCGTTTGTTACTATCGGTGTAATAAAAAAAAATATTCTCAGTTGATGTCATCGGATACTCGTGATAACAGAAAATGTGGTCGTGGTCGTGATCAATCAGGAGCACATCAGCATCATATTCATTCTATATAGCGTCCTTGTTATAAGTTAGGAAGGATAAAAGGACTCGAAATTAACATTAATAAAAGAAACTAAGTTTTATTCGAATAGGATATTTTTTAATAGTTTATATATAGTCGTAATATCGCAGTAGTCCCAATTAGTAGGAGTCGGGGTAGCCTGGTGGTCGTCTGCGATCACGACTAGTCGAAGCGGGCAAGACTGTTTTGGGAGGCTAACTAACAGAGCTTGACTGATGTTTTCGGCCTTGTCCTTAACACCCAGCAACAAAGATCAAAATTGTCCATTCCTAAGGTAAAGCTTGCTTTGCATAACGTTACTCCCCCTGGACGTTACCCCGGCCGTCATTATGTGTCATTAGTTTTGCGACACTGACCAAATGACTAGCCTGTGATATCGGATGACTCATTTCGTTCGTGATTAGTCTACCCGACTTTCTAAATGCATAGAATTAGTGTCTTCTATTTATGTTCCGCATTTAACTTTATTTTACGCATTTAAAAATATTAAATTTAGTTTAGTGAAGTTATCAAAACTGTAAAAAGTGCATTATTTATTAGAAGTTTTCACCGCATACCCAATGATTAAGACTATGTTTATATTTTATTTAATTATAATTTTAGTACACTATATATCGAGATAGTATTGGATCTCAATTAGATCGAGTGTCAACCTATGCATGTTTACAGCAAGTGGATGTATGTAGGTGATATTCGGCAGTGGACTAATGTTCGATTATAGTACAGACAGTTTTAGGTTAAACTATCTAGGTATATGCCTACATAGGTAGTGTAACCACAGTATACTACGTATGAACAGTTCCAGTTTAGTACAACGTTATTCCAGATGCGTTGTCTAGGTATCAATAACTTACAATAGAATGTAGTGAGGGTAAGTTTGATAAGTACTATAATGTTATTGACTCCAGCAAATTTACGTTCACGCCGTGTGTGCTCGGCGAACGTTATCCGCCTTAATTATACTATAAATTTCACTTACCAAGATTAGTGTATGTTCTTCGAAATTCCTTAATACTTATAGTTTTGTCGTAATTAAGATATTGGAAAGGAAAAAATGTCATTTGTGCTTTATTCTCTATTTGTGCTTGTCAGTAAGCAAGATACATATATTTTGATATAGATTCCTTATTTATTTTTCAAATTACGAATTGAAAACAAAAATTGAGTTACCCCATTTCAGTTTAATGATGTCTTTTCGGTAAACAATACAAAGTGTATCCAAAGGAAAACGCTTCATTCCCGCCGGAATATAATCGTCCGGCCGTAATTTATATTGTCTGCTGCAGAGGCGAGTCCCGCTGCACATTCATTTATTTTATGTGCCATTTACAATTGTCGGTCGATGGTCAAGGGAGTGGGCGAGGGTTGAAGGGAGGCTGTGCGGGGTAGAGGGGTGCCGGACGACGTTGCCTTCGCATTATAAAACCGTGCGGTCATCTGCGAACTACGTAATGGTATTTGTAATAGGAACGGGCCGCATGAATTGTGATGAGCGCCGCCAAACTTCCCCGAGCGTTATTTATAAAGGCTACTACGATAAATCGTCTTTCTTTATTTACTTATTTCAGAAACGAAATGATAAATAAATAACATATATTTGTATTTAGGGTTCAGAGTAGTTAAAACTTCGCAACAGCTATAAAGTATGTGTAACACGAAAACGTCTGCCTGTTAGGTGAACTCTCGCGCTTTCAAAGAAAACCAGGGTTAAGTAGTAGCTCAGTGCTGCTATGTTTCATATCGTGTGTAAAAGAGACCTGTTTACAGGTGGTAAGGTATTTTATTTTAGCCATCAGGGTGCCTGATCATAGGTATTATGATTCCACTTAGTAATAAACTGTGAATTCGTTGCCCTTATTGCTTAAAATGATAGTAAGATAATTTTCAGACAATGGATATTTTAACACTTCGATTACACGTATTAGTCAAAAAAGTTTAAAGATGCATAAAGCAAGCAAGTCAATAAAACCATTATCAAAATTGCGCGCCGTCCATAGAGATGGAAGCTTTGTAGCCAAAAGGGAAGTTAATAAATCTATATAAAACCTCTCTTTAACACATTTTGTCTCAAGAATGTTCATAAACAGTGTAAAACCCTTGTTATAGCGTTATAGGAAAAAAAATACGTTGCTAAGAGAAAGTATTTCTAAAATGTCGGATGTCCGATACACGGACCGGTGATGGGAAATAGGGCCAAAAATTTGCGGCATCACGTGCTGCGATCGCCGGGCCAAGTGTGATGAAATCAGGAACTTCCGTTTATATCAGAGTCGACAACTTTTAGTTATAGTATGTTAGAGGCTAATGATAAAGAAAATAACAAACGTCAAAATTGTTTCGGTATTACATTTAATTTTACCTAGAAAATACTGGGTAATTTGTTATAACATATTTCCTGACGTTTTATTTGGTTGCTCCCAAATACTTATTGGAGATCAAGATATATATTTAAACTGAAATAAGGATGGTTAATGTATAAATAGCATATTTTATGTTAAGATATCACTGCGCCCCATATACACTCCTGATCCGTCCCTGACTGCTAGTCCAGATATAAAAATTCATTAACAACCAAAAATGCGTAAGCATTATTAGTAAACATTCAATTCGACTTAAAGTCATTGCATTTTTCGCACGAGTTTGATACAGCGGTAGCAGCCATGAGGCTGAGTGGCTCTGTATTCTTTTGTTTTTTAATTATAACGCCGCCGAGCGTGGGGTGGCGCCCCCACCAAGTTCCTGGTGGAGGTGCTTTCTTGTTAAGCGCGGTGAGCCCCCCTCCTACGTGCCTCGGCCATTCATTTCGTAGAAACTTATAACCTGACTCGCGTACTTATGAGCGTCGCCAATAAATATAGCAATGACCGGAGGCGAGCTCGGCGCTCCCTGTCGGTGGTGCGCGAGGTGCGGTAGCGGGAGCGGGACGGCGCGCGGTAGGTTCGCATCGAGGCATTGTTAGCTAAATATCTAGGTGGTCAGTTGGGCGGCAGGGGCCGGGGCGGCTAGAAGACGGGCGGGGCGGCGGACGTGCCGGGCCCGGCGCCGGCCGATGTATTGAGCGCGTATTGCAGACGCGGTCACGCGCTGCAATATTGCGTTCGCTCTGCGATATTGCCCCTCAGTAACTCAATTTGATAAATTGTGCAAAGTTCGTATACTCTGTATTGCCTCCGGTATCGATGTAGATACGCCGCATGTAATGAAACTTGCTTCGGAATCATGTTTGATGCGAGGAATAGTTTCAATATGTGGCCTACTGCATGCTGCAATAATTTATAAATAAATTATATGTTAATCATTTCTAACACCGAATTTATTATTCAAACATATTAATAGTGCATTAACCTAATTTATTATGCACATTCATAAAACACAGGAATAGAAGAAATGCTAGAATATCTTATGAAAGCAGTCCAAATGGGTTTTCAACACATATGAAAAAATTTACAATAATTTCTGCAGCATTAAAGCACATATTTACACATAAAGGGCATATGTAAAGATGCAAAGATTTATTTTACTTCCGTAATAAAGTGCACGCGTAGTTATTTAATTAAATACTTATTAAAAATATGTAGGCCTACAATTTTCATAAGGTAGAAAATATAAAGAAAATTTATCAATATTCGTTAACCTCATTTAAAATATGATGTTCTCTCGTACTGTTCTAGATATTTTCTTAAATACACGTTATGTACTTTTGATACTTTTTATGATACTTTTCAATATATAAATAATTCTTGAGAACATAAGGATAGCATATAAAGTAAAATTCTGGGCAAAAGATAAAAAATCTGGCCTAAAAATGGCACGAATCGGCGCGGTTGTGTGTGGTCGTAGCTTTAACGGCGGGAAAATGATTTATATTGTTTGTGTAGCAGCGAGGCGAGCGGGGCGGGCGCGGGGGGTTTCAGGCCGGTCGCTTTCTCAAGCAGATCCAGTCCACTGCAGATATGGGCGAGTATTATTATTGATCCGGCTCGGGTGGTCGGCGGTTGGCATTTCCTACCGTTCATACTCGAGCGGGTGGCGGCCCGTTCCCGACATATTTATTGAGGGAAGGGTACGTATGGACGTACAACTTATTATAACGCAGACAACCTCGGTGCACTAACCTTTAATGAGACAGGGCCCAGCGGGGTGAGAGACGTTCGCCTTACACCCTCGCCCAATCCAAACTTGTTATGATATTATATCATGTTATATCAGCCAATAGCGAGTCGTTATGATATTGTGGGCGGGCGGAGGAAAGTGCAAGCGGCAATTTCTGTGGGCGGGCGGGCTTATGATATTTTGATATGATTATAATAGGGTGCGATAATAACTGGGGCTACCTACTCCAATCATAAGATGTAGTCAAGGCGTTTGTGGTGTGACTGCGGAATGTATTAATACATATTTATTTTCATGATGTAATACGTATTTACGTTTCATGATAAGTAACATGAAGTTTTCTTGGCGACTAGAAAAATTATGTACGAATTACTTTTGCTTTCTCTTTATTTTTAAGACTTTATTACTTTACATATAAACAATTACGTAATAAAAGAGGAATTATAAGTTATATATAATGAGTGATTTATTTTAACATACTACATAACATTTATTGTACTGGATATGTGATATTATTGATTTCTTACTGTGATAACGTGTGAGTGCTTCTGTGATTGCTAGAATGTTTAAGGCAATAAAATATATCTGGTAACTCTTTATGTTATCTGGTAATAATACGAAGATATCGTCATAAGATTTTAAATTCACCGATTGATGGAATGTAGAAAATAAAATGTTTAAGATCACGTGGCAATGTACACGTAGCGCAAGTTCACTAGTTATTAATTCTCTCATCTTGATGTCTTTAAGGCATTATTTACTTCTGGATTCATATCTCGATGGAAATTAAACAAGGGCACATGATATTTATACAGTTACATAAGTATCATCGATAGAGAATGCATAATGAATACTCGAATCATGTAACAAGTACAATGATACTCGTATATTAGTTAAAAATTACCAGCCCTTTGATTGATTTCGTTGAAGGTTTTGATAAAATGAACTATAAAAACCATATTGAATTAAACGGCGTCCTTGTCCTACGAGTGTGCTGATAATAAAACGATAATAAACAAGCGCCTTTGTAACAAACTATAACAGATCGGTAATTGCTTCCACGATACCTTCTCGCGTTATTACAGCTTTTACGACGCCGTATGGGGTGAATAAAACATTTTTACGAGCGGCCATGGCTATAATTATACATATATACTCGCATGTATACCTATGTGCGCCAACAGGCAATAAATAGTATGGGTATGTACCCAATCCCCCCATTCGAAATTGATCTTATCCCTAATATAGGTGCAACTTAATTCATTAGGAAATATAAATTTGTTGTTATAAAAAAATAGCAATACACAAGAAATCAATATTTATCCTCCAAAGGGGTATCGTAGATGGATAATTCTATACATCTTAACTCGTAGGAAGTAGTGTATACATCCCTCGCCACTACGCGAGAACTCAGACGGACATATCGCTCCGGGTCACTCAAATAGATTGCGTCATAGCGTAATGTCGTCCCAGAGCGCAAAACAATTATACCAACGAAATGAATAAAGTATAAACCGTCTCGTCTCAGCGCTTGTTTCGCCCCAGACGGCATTTTCTTTGTCATCAACCGTATGCATGTTACATTTGTGAACGAAGATACAATATATATTTATTTTTTTATTTTTTACTCTGGGGACACTTTTTCGACCCTCGTCCGAGCGGCCTCTTTGAAAAGTGGACATCGGAACGCGAGGGAAGGAGCCCCCGAGGACGCCAAACAGAAAATGCGTTGTAAACATTGCGACTACATTCAATTTCCCGTCATTTTTCAAACTGATAAATAATTCTGTCATCGAACACTCGGACAGGGGTCCCTATGAAGTGATTGTCGGCGGATGCTGCCGTAAAAAATATCGGACGATGAGCCCAGCCTCGGCTTCTCGCTTCCATGTGTGCGATAAATTTCTCTTTTATTATCAGATATCGAGGGACTACGGAATCGAATAAAGCGCTCATATTTAATTCATAAGATACCGGCCATATAGTACTACGCTACGCTATTTTATTTAAGATGTTAGAAGATTACGGCTTCTGCGTACCTCGCTAAAATTTTACTATTCTCTAAACTGCGCATAAAATACTTTAGGTAACGAAAAAAATATTCATGTATATTTAGTACTTTACTAGTTCCATTTATTAGAGTTAAGTATGTTGATATGTCAAATATTTAAATTTTTTTTCATGATGATAAGTGTAAAAAGGAAGTACACGGATCATGCGACGGTAAGAGTTTCACAAAGTGAAAATATGTCTCTAACAGTGGTAGAGTGTTTCTAACTGCAGAATGAATGGGTCAGTTCGACTGGGCTAGGACTATGCCCTTACATAGCAACAATAGAAGCATAGTACTGCTATGTTTCGTCTGGTGAGTGTAGGGTTCACATGTACTCCCCTCGAGTCCGAGCTCCAATTATCTTGATTAATTTAAAGAAATTGATATTAGTTTGAAAAACAGGTTTAGAAAACAATCTAAATTTATTTTTAAGTACTTTTTCTTGGACTGAAGCCACTTTACCCATTAGATAAACATTTTTGGTATACCATTTCTTCTTGTTTCTGTACCCATTGTTAATAAAATTTAAATACTATACTTTGTTACGGAAGCAATAGCGTTTAGCTTGACAATAGATAGCTATTTTAAAGATAATATTTTGCTGAAAACTTATTCATAAATACATATTACTATGTATATGTTACATTCCTTTGAGTGTGATCTCAAACGCTTTCAAGTTTATCATCTAAAAATTGATATCGGATTATTTTGTATAGTAATTTCAGAGCAGGGCTTGAAAGACAGCCGAAACATCTAGATTCTATTGATGTTTGTGCGGCTCTTACAGCGCATATGGATCTCGGGAAATTACATCATAACTAGCGTATGGATCCGGGATCCGCGAGCTAGTCATAATGGAGTTTCTTACTTACTGTCTGTGACTATGCTAAATTGCCGCCAAGGCTTGCTGTCTACGAATTCTCCCGAGCGGAGAATGGATGGGGATATCTATTTACTGTTCAAGGTTAGGTATACGCACCTAAGCTCTGACGGTCATCACCTGTTGTCGGAAACTGGGGGCGGCTTACCATCCCAGAACGCGGGTGTATCTAGTATACGCGACGATTACTCCGCGCTCGGATGCGAGGGCGGCGTGATTTGATTTTGGTGTGTGACAATCCGATGTCGGTTGTGATTGGATTGGTCTTCGGCTCCCTCGAGAAGTTGGGGTCGTCGAGGATGTGACACGATCTCGACGTCTCCTATTTGACGGATTGGGTTTCGGTTCATAGGTGGTTGCGTATACCATAAGCGGGTTAGAGTGCGAGAGCGTTCTCTCGAAGAAGCGCTGAAGACTTTGAAAGTATTCCAGAATAGTGAGAAGGTGTAAGTCACTATGCAGAAAGATATTGCGCTGATACCACTCTGCTACTTAATCTATTTTGGATCCTTTGAAGGGATTTAATTCTATCGGGGGCTGCTTGGGCGAAAACGACGTTGGCATAGGCCATAATTGATCTTATATAGGCAGGCAAGTATAAGCGGGCAATAGATTGCAAATACTAGGATAGTAAGCATTTTTGATTACTTAAAAGTATCCCTAATATAATAAATTTTATTCCAGTTAGTTTTTGAGGACATCTGATTCATTATAACCAGATTTCTACAGCGCTATGTGTAAGTACACCAAAAGTATTAGAGCCAAGAACTGAGACAACTGAATTAATTTTAAAACTAATAGAAAAAATAGAAAATTAAAATTAATCTTGTCGCATAAACTTTACAATAATATAATGTAAAGTTTATGCGATAAGATAAGAGGATGATCCGGTATCATAGACAAGAGGCACTCCTCATCTCTCTGACACCGTCAATTTTTAAATCAAAAAAACTGCGCTAGAGACATATGCATCGCCTGGTATTGAATTTAGCTGAAATGACACATTCTGGTCTATATTATATTTGCTTATTATATATTATTCCTACTCAAAAAATAGTATTAAATATAAAAAAATTAGGGGGTGTTCCCGGAAGTAAAGTTAATAGACGAGAACAAAGCTGACTCAAACTGTATAACTGGGTTCTGCAAACTTAAAAACCAACATTTATCCCAGAGGATGTAGGCGAGCTGCTATTCCTGAGTCCTAAGACGGAATTCCTCTTTGTCAGTAAATAGATATCCCGTTCTGTGGCCATGACACATTATGCTAGTAAGTTACGCTTTTAGTCTGTGAAGGTCCCGGAACCAGCTGACCCATTCATGTTATCATCAGTTTTTTAGATGGTTACATATATATACTTGTATACTAAAGATTTTACACATTAAAATTAAAAAATCATTATTTAGATGATTTTTTTTCAACGATTCTGAAGGCCATTATTTATATTGTTTTATTTGATTAACTTATAAGTCTGTGCTGCAAATGTCCGGCAGATGTGTCCAATACAATTATAGTGTCCGCAGTAAGAATCTGAGACTGGGGGATCAATCGTTTTAAATAACTCCCCGACAGCAAAATTAATGGGGGAATCGAATAACGACAATGTTTCTTGCATTTAAAACAATTCTGTAAATATTTCTATTGATTACGGGTTTAATATTAAATAAAATAACTCTACACTATTACTGTTTCGAAAGTCGTTATTAAATACAACTCAAAATATTAAAATATAATGTATAATGTAATGGTAATTAAAGTTAAATGAAACAAACATAGTACACATTTTTTTTCATTATTTGTTTGATTATAGTTTTTAGAAATTTCCGAGCATTTAGATTATCAAGTACCACCGTTTAAATTTAAAGAAATTACAAAAATTTAAAAATTATTGGTTTAGAGTATTTTAGTAGATAAATAGAGATATTGTATGTTATTATAGAGTAGATTATCCAGAAGCATCGGTAGCCCGAAGCCGCAAAGAGTTTGGTCATCTCTTAGAACATCCTAGATTTATTTACTTACACCTTACATTTAATTTCACTGTCAAAATACCTAAATTTTATCGTAAAAGTGATAATGCTCAAGTTTATAAGGACAGAATCCTTTTCACATGCATGCAGAAACTTATTAACGGAGCATGTAAATGTAGGTCATAGACATCACTTAATATCAGATGAACTTTATGTTCATTTTTTTAATATTATAAAGAAAATTCTAAAAAAAGAAATAATTACGTAAATAAAAGGAGTTGTTACGTAACAAGTTTAGTTTACTAAGTAAAAAATTTGTTCAAAAATAATTACATTTAAAATTTCACGGTTTTAAAATTAAATTGAACTGGAATTAACTCGACTTCAATGTAAACTTAATATTAAAAAGAAAATACACAACATTTTCTAAGATTCCTTCCCTTATATTTCAAAGCTCAAAAGAAATCGCTAGCAATATCTGTCTGCAAAATATATCGGATTGCTTTGTCGCAGCCTTGGAAATCGAAATCTATTTTCCTTCAAATCTAAGTGAATCCCATGCGGATTGGAAATGTACCCTTTACCTACCGCCGGGCGAGGCAATTGATATTCCAACAATACAATGTATGAATAAAATATAAACTGAGTTCCTATCAGACGTATACGGTGCAATCGCCGCATAGATTTAGGAGAAATCCCTTGTTAGTTTTCCTTTTTATGTAAAGCCTCTTTTACAGACATGAATCGAGTTGTCAAGTTTTTATAGACAAATAAAAAAAGTTCTCAAGTATATTATTCTAATCGGGGTAGACAGAGATAGCAAACGTTTGTAACGTTTCAACTGGAACTTATGCAATTGCAAATCCCTTGGCGTATATAGCCTATCCTTTTATATACGTATATACTTAAATCGTCAATAGCCTAATGGTTTAGGGTGCGGTCTGCGAAACTTAGGGTCGTAGGTTTATTACCGCCAATGCTGGGAATGTAACTAGCATTGATAGCATTATTTAAAAAAAAAAGAATATTTAGTAGGTATTAAATATATATGAAATATCTATTTTTATATAATTGTAATTTCTTTTTTATTACATTGAGAGTAACAAAAGAGCACACAGTTCACTCACAAGTGATTCCTACGGCCCATAACATCTACATTCATCTTGGACAAGGAATCATAATGAAGATGCGATGTCACCCTTGAGGACTGAGATGGAATGCCTCGTCCAGTACACCAGTAATAAAGGTCTCCGGATCCGTACACTCACCAGACGATACATATTCTGCGAGGGCTCATTTCTACCCCGATCGAGTTGACCCATTCATTCTGCAGCTAGAAACAAACTGTAGTGTAGCTCTACCACTAATTGTAAATATGATTTGCACATTTGTCACACGTTAGGTTTATGGCCAGAAATGCTACATTATCCGTAACTGTGTCCTAGGATCGTCACACTGACCATACTAAACACAGCAAATATAGATGGTATTCTGTTAACAAGTTGCCCTTCCGTAATGACTGGATCGTCCATGTTGTAGCTAGAAACTGTGGCTTTATCAGTATAAAAAAGTACTAATTGGTTGCTACAGGTACAAGACATCCTTGTTTTGTTTACGTTTTAAAGAAAAATTTTGCTACCGAAAGTCAATGTCGCCTACAAAGGCAGGTTTTTTCACTTTTTAATTTTGCCAGCAGACAATGCATTAAAGGAAAACGTTAAAGGGGAGAACACCGACCCTTTACGAACTGATTAATTTATTATGCTCTTTGTTTCTATTTTGATTTTGCCTAAGCAAAAACAATGAAATATATAATCAAGGGGTATCTACGTACAATCGTGTAATTTATACTTCCTTTTAATATTTATTGGTATAATTATTTCAATCCATTTTTTATTTCTTAAATAAATAATCTTTAATGAGGAACTTTAAGTTAACAATTTTATAGATGTTAGTAAGTAGTAACTTTTTTGTAGTTGGATTTGGATATACATACACTTTCAACTACAAAATTTGGATTGGATTGTGTATTACACTTATGATATATGATTTGAAATTCTGTAGCGTGGCTTTCCAAGCTGCAACTAGTTTTTGGCTACAATTTGTGGTCCGTCGATCAGAACCAGGCCCTCACATAATAGCAGCGTGAAATAGTAGGTAAGTAACGTTGCTGTCTTTCGCATGGTGAGTGTAGGGATCCCGAGTTCTAATTATAGTTAACGAGGCATTCCCAGGGTATACTGCATGTGCATCCTGAAACGTTGTGGATGTTGATTTTATGGGCTGCAGTTATCACTTAGGATAGTTTATCACTCTTTGTTTCTTAAAAAACAAACGATATTTCGTGTGTGCTCGTTTGTCCTAATATTAATAAAAAAAAAGATATATTTTGTTGGTACCACATGATGATAACTACCCAGAATATATGTATAACACAGTGTCGTAATGATTCAAACACTGCGACATTCATTGCTTTTTTTATTAGATTGAGAGTAACAAGCACACATTTCACCTGACGGTAAGTGACAAGGATCATAAAGCAGATGCGTTGTCACCCCTGAGGACTGAGATGGAACGCCTTGTCACCCGTAATGAAGGTCACCAGATGAAACACAATAGCACTTTGATACTATTGCATACTGGTATTCTGTGCGGGCGTGGTCGTTCCTCTATTGAGTTGACCCATTCATTCTGTAGCTAGAAACAAACTGCAGTACGCTGTACGTTCTACCACTGTTAATTTGTGCTAGTAAGATATAACGCCTATATTATTCGACAATTCTGTATTTCAAATATAAAACTTTGTCTTCTTTGCAGAATATATATAAATAAAAGTGATACATTGTAACGATCTAGGTAAGGGTCCGTCGACCTTTACGTAAATGTCATTGACACAACCTTTTCTAATGTATAGTTTTTGGTCAAGTTATTATAATTTGATTTTTCTCAGCATTCAAGCACTTAGGTTAGTTTTGTCTTATGTCCCCTTATATTAAACGTAGAACACCTATATCTATTTGAATCTAGCATAAGTTATGTATCCAACTCGTAAAAGTATCACTCGTGCAATATAAAAGTTAACGACACAAGAAAACGCGTTTTCCACAACATTAAAGATAACAACAATACGGGGGCGAGCGAGTGTAGAGCCTCCCGCGAGGGTGGCGGGTGGGGGTTGAGAAAAATTCAATATTAATATGAAGGAGGTGCGAGTGAGAAACTTTGCAGTCTCGCTTACACGGCCAATGGCGAGCTTCGTCGCCGCTACGATATGATGAATTTATGGATGTAATAAAAGCGAGGTGCGCGATTGGAGAAGCGTTCAGGGAGAGCTTATTTTCTTTATTTTCATATCTGGTATATCGTTCTTAAGTCGTTTCGTATGACGCAAGCATATAAGTCATTTTTCCTCTGATATATTTTATGTAAAATCCCACATAATATAGTACCTTTGGCACATAATTTAATGCATTGACTAAACTGTTTTGTATGATTGAGACTTGAGTAAGTTTTTGAGTAGTTTTTTTTTGACAGGCTTTATGGCATGGTTACCTTAGACTTGATTTATAAAATAAACTGTACGTATTTAAATATTGTGGTAAGTGTACGAAGTTAGTGCAAGTATTCGTCGTACAAAGCCTCGTAACTGGCAGTTGATTGAGGCGTAAACGACGCTCGACCGCCGGCTTCAGTTTCTTTCATTTTTTGCTTTTCTAGTGGCCGAAAACGGCAATTTTATTTATAGTAACTGTTTTAAGGATCTTGTTTTATATTCCCGTGATCAACATTTACAACAACATTTCTCATGAGTATCTTCTGTACGTTATTTTTTTAGATTGCATGTAGTAGTTTTTTTTTTGTGTATGTGTATTATTGTTGGCTCGCAAGTAGGGAAGTTGGAGTGTTTAGTTTTCGAAGTGTTTGATTTTGAGATATTTTTTTTAATATTATGTGCTGCAGCTTGTTTTCAGCTTCGGCAGGAACGGGTCAGTTGGACGGGAAATAGCAGCATAATGCTGCTGTATTTCCTTTAGTGTGTCCGGAAATCCAGTTACTCATACATTTCAGATCTCAAGGATGATGATTAAGGACGTGCGTCTTTAATCTTTATTTAAGAAATAATGTCAGTCTATGTGAGCTGCGGTTATTACAAACTATGTTTGAAATAAAGTTAATGTTATGGATTGTTTCATTTAAACGTTTTAAGTCCCGAAGCTTCAAGTGTTTCACACACTCACGCGTGCCCGAGGAGTTTGACGTTATTGTTAACTTGGGCTCGGCCTATAGATGGTGAAAACTAACTATTCTTCCTAGGTGGATGGTTAAATATTCGCTGCTCTCTTCGAGACGTAGCTAATCTTGTAAGTGACTAATGTATGGACGCTGTACTACAGCACGTCACCCTTTTAGCTGTAGCCGGATTCATTCGGTTTCTGTAAAGTAGGCGCGGGACTTGAAGCTCATGTAAAACTCGCTGACATGTTACAGCTTCGCGGTCACATGCTTCTTGTCACAGATCTCTCATGCTCTCAACTGTAGCTAACAGTGATAATGGTGGTGAGAGTCACCGTTTAAATATCTATTGCTATGCATTTTTTCTTATACACAGTATGACTGAAATTCTTATTAGAATTCCTAATTACTAAAACATCTAGGAAGGCTAAAAAGTTAATTGCTTCTAACTCCATCTTGAATTGGATTCTAGAATTTATGGAGCAAAGGTAATCATAAAATGCTGCAATTTTTTTACGATAGAAAAATTGAGAAATTAACATGTAGGCACATACTACATACCGCTTGTAGAACCTTAGATCTACTGTAGAACTATGAACGGATTTCTTTTCAAAGGATTTTCTTTCTTTCATGAATATATTGGGAACAATGGCCGTAATAGGAGTGTACATCACTATCTATTTGCTTGTAATATTCTTCCTTCCACATTAGAAAGCAATACTGCATAAATTTCTTTAAGTAGTTTCTCTGAGTATTACTGCATATTACTCTCTTCTAGTTTCGTAGTTGTAACTGTGATTAATTAACGGGTAGACACGAATTTAGGATTCTCACTTCAGTAACAAAATTGTATGAATCCTTGTATATCCAGAGTTAGGGCGGTGAGAATACTTTCGTTACAAGTTGAGCCATCAAATTGGTGGGTGGTAGCCATTATTACCATAGCGTTTCCAGAAGTTTCACGGAGAGTCGTTAGTTCTGATATGTTGCGTAAGTTGTTAATTTTTTTTAATTCATCTTTAGTTGTTTTAGTTATCGCACTGAGCTTCGACGAAACATAGTTAAAATGGCTGGGTGTCTACATCTTTCTTCCAAGTATCATTAGTATTTAAACAGTCAATTCAATAATAAATAGGTAAATTCTTTTCAAAAATACAAAACGCAAAATGGTTAGTTCAAGACAGGCAGTACAGTCAAAGGCATTAGGCGTTTAATACTCTGACCATAAAACTGAGTATAACATGCGTTCGTGTTATGTTACGTAATAAATCATCTAGAATCAAGACTAACCTCATAAGTCTTTACAGATAGAAGCGTTGCTGGAGTTTCTTGCGCCACTTCTTCTCCAGCGCCCACGCATTCTGAAGTGGTGGTACAGGTAGTTAATAATAATAGTGATATTAATTAAGATAATCCTCTGTCAGAAGCAACTGACCGAGCCGAGGTTCGGCCCTCTTGGGCACCCTCGAGTCAGACGCTCTCGCGAAACAGGGTAACGGTCCAAGCCGAGGCTCCCTCTCGGGAGCCCTTGAGCTGGTTACCCATATATAGAGGTCTCGACTGAGAGCCATAAGCGCTCGGTCACCTCTCAACCCGGTGAAACTGTAAAAGCCCTGGGGCTAACAGCGGCCATCAGCCCGAAAAAAAAAAAAAAAAATCATAAGTCTTGTCTCTGTGGTAAACATTTACTAGGATTTTGGGATTGTTTTTTATGTAGCGGTAAATAATCAAGATTCAATATATAATATATGTAGGAAATGGAAATGAATAAGTTTCACGTGGCTAGCGCTAGCCTTATTTTGTTTAATGCAAATAATGAGTACTAGATGATACGTAATAAATATTAAACAGGACACTGCTTGTCAGGTCTAAGAAATACTTTAAACAAACCTGATTGTGAAGGAAAGTATAATCATTACAAAATTGCTCATACTGAACTAATTGTTGGTTTTTTAAGAGTATTTGGAAACTAAAGCACGATGTAGAAAATGAGTTCAAACATTTATACGGAATGAACGAAACTTAAATCGTAAAATATAAAATACATTACATAAATTTCGAAATAATATATATAAAAATATGGACAAAAGATAGGACTAAAACGCTTTTAAACGATATACAGGGGCTTTATCTTGTACTCTACGATTGATATCACAGTAGTAATACGTCGGATAGAAAAGCGTTCAAAAGGCGCCTTGACAGCGCCAAAGACAACGCAGACAAAATAAATAGGAGGGCGGCAGTGTGCGGCGAGCCGGTGAGGCGGAAGTATTGGGGATCTGCGAGAGAGCAGTTTTGAAGTCCAATTATATCGCAGGTGGCACTGGTATGGCCCGAGGCGCCGCCGGAGACTTGTCTGAACATCCTCTCTATACGTCCTATTATAGTTCAGGCTGCGATGTGGGAATAGTATACAATGAAATTACTTATGATTTATATGATTTTCATATACGTATTTATTTATGAACAAAACAATATACGCGTAAATCGTAAAAACTCATATTTTTTTTAATTATTATAAAAAATGATGAAAAAATAGATAACGACACAAATAAAATATATTTAGTAAATAATTATAAATTACTTATATTTATTAGCAAATAATGGACATATAATTAGAAATTTTCTAATATTTAGATTTAAGTGTCTTACTATTAACGAATAGTCCATTTTTTGATATCGATTGCGAGGGATGTATTAAAGATACGTAAGCATTAGCGCAAGCACATCTATTCGCTCGTCGTGTCATTCCTATTCCGATGTATTGGATTAAGACTGGAAGGTTCAGATGCAGTGTCAGACATACAACATACCCAGACCCAAAAACTAACAATTTATGACGCGCAAACATTGATAATCGCCTGGGAATCACGACGCAGCTGTTAAGCAATGTAACCACTATGCTACGCCGGTCGTAAAATTGCCACTGTTATAAGCTAGCTGTATCATGCATGGATTGATGTGTCCCGGGTCAGCATGGGAAATATAACTAACTTATAGAGAATTTGCTCTTTAACGATGTTCTGCTATCTTTCGTACGGTTATTTTATGTTGTGATTGGGTTTTGCTTTGGACGAGGCAGTCCATCTTAATCTCGACTTCTTATCTATGTACCATGTAGGTAGTTTACCTGATGATAATCTACAGGGATTGATTATCATCAGGTAAACTGTGTGCTCGTTTATCACTTTTATGGAATATTAAATGAAAATAAAAGGAAAATTTATACCTATGTAATTCACTTAAAATAAACTGAATAATTTTGAAAACAACCCCACATTTATTCTAACAAAAAAATGTAAAGGCAGAACATTTACGCAGTGCAAGAGTACTTGGAGGAGAACAAAAGTGGAAGTTTTTCCGCAACGAGATTCCTTTTTCTTTGTTTGGTGTATTTATTGTAAATCTACTCATAGCGCCCGCCCGCGCCTGAAAGTATTCCGACATAACTTTCAGCCGGGGCGCCCCGCGTACCGGTGGCTAACGTTCCCTTGAAATTATTGCCAAGTATTTTTTTCATATTAAAACATTTCATTGTATTAGGGTAAATTGTTTTTATTATTGCTATGGTTTAAGGGTTACTTTTATCTTAAAAAAAATGATTTGAGACCTTTTTCATAATGATTCTAATAATATATAATACTTGGCTTTTTGAATATTAAATACCATTGTTAAAAATTATAATATTTATTATTTTAAATATGTCGTTCTTTAAACATCAAAAGTAATTAAAGAGTTATTACATAAATCAAGTTCGTTACTTATATACGTACACGAGTAAGTTTTTGTTTGGTTTCTATCACAAAAAAAAGCTAACTGTTCATTACCAAGACTTGACAGTTGATTTTCAGAGTGGGACATTTTTTAATGAGTAGTTGAAAATTGGCAGTGGAATAGTGAACTAAGTGGAGCGAGGCAGATGCGAGCGAGCACTGGCTCGTCTCGTTAATATGATTTGCCCCGGCGGCAGTACGTCGCCTCGCCTACCCCTGTTCCTGACGTTTTAACCAACTTAATAAACCGGTGTACCCTTGCACTTGTTTCAGCCACTAGTAGGTACAGCCTACTAGTGACTGTCACACAAATGTAGTAGTTTAATATTCGTAAGTTTAAAATAAGGTTTAAGGCGGCATTGGCTAGTCTGTATTTATTTGAATTTGAGAATAATTCAACAGCATTTAATTTATAGAATAATGATTTCAATTTTATATTTATTTTCTTACAATATAACCTACATGCAGATTGAATACTTTCCAGAAACTTTTAAAGCAAGGAAATGTGTATTTTTTGTAATTTTCGTTAAAGGTTAGTAAAAATTTATTCGTAGATTTAAAAATAATAAACAACTCATCTGTGACATTAATAAATAATGATAGAAAAACTAAGACTTACTTTAATTATGTAATTTTAAGTAGGTTATTAAAAAACAATTTAAAAGATGTATAAACAAGTCCATTTCGTGAATATATAATTAAAAATTAAATAAATAATTAAAAAAATATATAATTAAAAAAAATGGTCATGACTACGTTTGTGGTATTTTCGGATTTTTGTTTTAATAATTAAATTTTTAAATTAAAGTGAATATATTATTATGTTCATATAGTTAAGATTACAAATGCAATGAACTTTATTCAATAATAATCAATCCTCATAAAGTTCGTGAAGATCCATTAAAACGCGATGTGGCTACGAGCAGTGCCGCAGAAGATGTGTAGTGGGCAGGGGGCGGTGGAGGTCCAGTCTTGAAGATTTTCGCAGGGTGTCTGGCCCTCCCAATTCACCCCCCTCACCTCCTGCCGGCGACTTGCTTATTCTATCAAGCGTGGTTGCACACGTGCACACAGCGTACGTACGTAACCCACACACGCATAAGGCATTATACGGCCGGCCACCACTCCACTATGTCAATACAATACGCTCTCTTCAGCTGGACTTAGATTATTTAGAAAGCACTTGTAACGTTCATATAAGAAGCGCCGCGGAAGACGTATTCGACGTCACAATGGCCGGTACGTGTCGGCTGAAGCTAAGACGGGATACGCTGGAAAAAATTACGATCCTAAAAAAACAGCGTCCAGTCGTATATACATTTTATATTCTTTCAAGATTAAATCGATTCAGTTCAAAAGAGGTGTTACATTTCAAGAGATTTTTAAAGGAGATTCTTTTTTCGTAACCGTTGTATGAATATACAAAATATATTTGAAATTAGAATAAAATGTGAGTGCATTATCAAGTTATGATTCAGTACAATAAATTTAAATTAATATTCAAAATGTAATAATTACATTCCTAATAACTATCACACATGTGTCAGCAGGTGAAGGAGGAGCGTGAGAATGCGCCGTTGGACGCGGATTATCCACTACGCGGCTACATCGTAGCCCTTAAGCTCCTACACTCGTAGCTATAACACGCCTGCAAAGAAATTTAATCTAGATGGATAGAATCTGATGGTAAATTTTAATAAAAGTGGCAAGAAAAGAAGTAAAACTAAATGAATAATTAATTGAAATTACTGTAGTTTAAGAAATTAAACCCATGTTGGTAAATATATTCTCAGCTTACTTGACGCCATAAAATTAATGAACCCTTAAATGAATAAGTATCAAAGTTAATCGAAAATCTCGTAAGAGTGTGTGTATAATCTTATGTGCTAGTACACCTTAGTAAGTGTGTGTGCACAGACACCGATCCATGTGTGGGTACTTTCATAAATCTGTTGGGAGATATATGAGAGCGCAATTTCCGGTATCCGGCCATTAGCGCCGAGCTTTTATAAGCTTAAAGCTTAGGTTAAAGATTTTCTGGGTACTTTAATGTGAATCTTGTAATAGATACGATAAATTTTGTATAAAGTATGTGATTGCTTATTAGGACTCTGTGTGGGACCTTTTAATGTGTGTAAGTTGGGCTAATGTCTGATTGCGCTTCCCCAGTTGTTGGCTTTGTTAAATAAATAAATTTTAATTGAGAATAATGGAAATTTATGTTTTTAGGGATGACAAACGAGCAGTCAGTTTACCTGATGGAAAGTGATTCCGGTGCCATCCACATTCACCCTCTATAAGAATTCGATTGTGGATCTGTTATTAAATATCTGTAGACTATTAGAACTACTAGCCTATATTAATGTTTTCGTAACAGAAATAAGGTCTCCGATGTCTATAAACGACACGAGTCTGTAGCTATTTTTAATACGCGATATAGGCGTATCTAATCTATATTTTTATACTATTTTCCTGTATATTTTGTAACAGTAATTTTAAGTGGTAGAGCCACGCTGCAAATGCAAAATACAAATGTAAAATGTTAAGTCGACTCAACCGAGGAAAGATCACGCTCACACAGGATACCGGCACAAAATAAGAAGCATAACGCTGCAGTGTATATGTCGTATAGGAATCCAAATAACACATGTGCATCTTGAATTGTTGTTAGGAATCAATGTTATTGTCATGGGCTGCATTTATTATTTACCACAAAGTAAACTGTGTGGTCTATTCTTATTTATATTATTATTTCTATAATATTAAGGACTTAGCTTCAGTTTTATTATTTATAAAATTTTTAAGCCTTATTGGAACGAGGTTAATTGTATCATGTACTCAAATAAAACGAAAATTACGACATTTGTTCCGCCTGTCCATGTCAAGTACACTAACAGTCACTTGCCTGCAGCTGCAGCACCCCGCGGCTCGCTGTCACGGCCTCCTCAATAATGCAACAATGCAAACCCATTGTTCCCCCTTATTTCTACACCTGACTTGTAAAATTAAAAAGCGTTACAATTCATCATGCGAAATTGAACTATATTTTTTTTGATGTTTTAACTTTTTGTGTATGAAAGTTAAATCACAATAATATCGATGGCAGCATATACTTTTCAAGTATACAAATATCTTTATTAAGAACAGATTATTTGTGATTATATAAATATGCTTAAGCGATTCAAATAATTTGTTAAAACTAATGTATTACGTAATACAAATACAAGGTAAATTTATATCACGGTGTAATCAAAAGAACATTCATCCAATAAATTTCAGAAATGTCTTTTTTCTCAATTAATGCAGTAACCTTCATAAATCAATTTCCCCTGAATTGAATGTCAATAAGTAGGGACGGTTGTTAAACGCCGCGCTGTAAAATAAAACTTTCCGGAGGGCGGGAAGTTCCGAGCAAAAAAGAATATTTACATTAATTCTCTTCATTATGTTTTGAAGAATAATCATGGGCAGCGTTTCCTATCCCGCTTTCTCAATTGAGTTTTTTTATTTGAATATTTTTTTGTACCCCCAGGAGTTCGTCTCTGTGTAACAAAAGGAAGTTTTTATTAGCATCTTAATGATTTTACGGCGAGTCCCCATTTACAACAGCCTTTATGTCGTCAGATTTTCTTGAGCATTTTTGTCGACTTTTTTGCATCTTACATTATTAAAGTTTTCATTCCGTCGCTTAATGAAGCTCATTTCTCTGGTTCGTCCAAGCCTTGATTGCCTCTGTTTTGCATAAATGCAAGATTACTATATAGATTCCTCCCGGAACATAGAGTAAGAATAGAAATTTGTCCTAGAGTAAGACCAACATAAAAAATGTATTATATAGTGAGTATGTTTTTCATTTGCTTTTATTTATATTATTGCACGGAATTGTAGTCCAGGACTACATAAATAAGTGAAATTTATACAAAGATTTAAGGAAATTATATATTTTTATAATAAAAATGTAAAAAGTTAGTTCAGAAATATTCCGTATCGGTAACATGTCTTGTAAGATTTGTTGCATAAAACGTATCAAAAAAAATATATATAAATTTGTACTGCTTTTTTTTATTATATTTACCAATTCAAATTATTTATAATCAAAGTATATAAAACTCAAACCTTGCCCTGTTAATTGTTGTCTGTCGCACTGCCCTTTACTACTTTCTAGGCCTACCTTACGCACCAGAAAATAATAATGGTCCGGAAAATCGAGGAAGCTGTATGTAATGTTATGAGAGAGAGGCCTGTCGTTTTTCTCGAGTCGCAATCGCGTCCGAGATCTTGCTTTCTTTTTAATTTCCCTGCGGCCTCCTAATGAGATCCCTGCGGCAGCTCCGCGCCATTATCTATGATATTCTTGAGGTTGATGTTTATTGTGCGTGTCACTGATGACTTCCCTTTTTATTATCCTCTCGAACACAATTCAGCGGTCGCCCAAATGAGTCCTTCTCATTTGCTTCGCTCTTTTTATTTCTCTTGGCGGCTGTTTGTCTCTTGTCAGACTTAATTTCTTTTAATTTTATTACAATGACTTGGAGCTACTATTTTTTATATCGTTGAGAAAATTACAATTATTGTACCGGTATCGTATCTTAAAAACTACGATGAAATTAATTAACCTACGTGTAATGCATGAAATAAGTTGCCTTAGGAAAAATATTTATATATTAGAATGTAGATAAAAATTTTAGTTATATAGATTTAGTTTGCTGCACCAAAGCTTCTATAGTAGTAGGGTCATGCTTTTGCTAGTGTCTAGTGCATGTACATATATAGGCACAATGCAGTATAAACAGGTCGGCTCGATCGGGGAAGGACCAATCCCGCGCAGCATACCAGTGTTAAATAGCATCATTAAATGTGTTTCGTATGTTAATTGTAGGGATTTAAGAACCCAATTATAGGTAACGAGGCATTCTATTTTAGTCCTTAGGGATAATGCAGTATTCCTAAGGACTGAGTATCTTGACTCTTTGTTGAGAATGGATAGATGTTATGATATTAATAAAAATGATTTTATTTCGAGCAACATTGACTCCTTTGTGTTTTCTCCTTAGTAAACAATGATACTTAAATATATGTTAGTACTTTATTGTTTTTCCAAAATAATATTTACCCAGTGGTCTAAAGTCTAAATTCGAAAGTCAAATTTCACTACGATAACTATCATTGTTGCTAGCCTGAATTCTGTGCAAAAGTGGTGAGATTCTCTTGGGTCAAATGACGCCAAAGCCATCCGTATGCGCTTGCGCAAACATCTCTGACTTAGATGTGATTTGAAATGCTTTATTGTTTTGAATACGTAGGGCGTTGTATCTCTTCTATGTATATTCCACCCAAAGGTTACTCGTGAAAAATATTATGGGCCTGTTTTTTCACTTACATCAGGTTAAATTTATGTTAGTTCGTCACTACTAATATTATAAAATAAATCAATAAGCAAAAAGTTGATCTCAGTAACATAAAAATATATACATTGAGAATAAATGTAGGTATTAATAAGCCGCTGTCGTCAATTTCTATCAGGGGTCCTTAGTTACATAAAAAAAGTCTTTAATATTATAACATTAAACAATGTAATTTGAACCCCATATTCTGCTTTAAGAAATAAAATTCCAACCAACCCTAGCAACAAATCACTCGACTCCTCCTCCACTTATCTATTAAAATGAGAGATTATTGTCGGCTCAAACGTTACACGCAATAGTCCGGTGTTATTTTCACTGGATTGTCCAATATTGTCACAATCTCCATGGAAGGGCAATTAGAGACGTGTCGCGCGTGGCGGCCACGTGGCCTAGAGCCTTGTTGTGTCACGGCAGTCGCGCCGGAATCCTGTCGCGCGACCGCACGCGCCTATTTTACTCTTATTACCGGCAATGTTTATACTAAGCACAACAATGGCTTAGCATTGGTTATCGATATATTTGATTTATAATGTAAACATTTACTAAAAATTATTAATAATGTTTTATTAGTGTTAATCACATGAACATTATTTTATTTAATGTGATTGGTTCCCATTAATAAATCAATTTGCAACAGGAGAAATTTGCGTGTCAAATAAGCCCCCATCAAGGAATTCACTTCATTTAAATATCGCATTTTTCTCGATTATACCTTGCGACAGCTATAAAGAAAACACCCGCCCCTTGATAATGCGACGGGCGTGAGGAATTTTTATTTCATTCAAATCTCTTCTGACATAGGTATATTTTTGCAAGATCGCCTGGAGATTTTAATACCCGATTTTATTTAAATTCGTTTAGGCGGTGCGAGTGACTGCGCCCCCAGACATTTATCGCGAGGGCGTGATTGTGTTTTTAAGTAGAAGGATTTTCTTTGCTTATCATAATTTAAACAAGCAAAACATTTTTAAAAATAATAATGTGTAAAAAATAAGGAGTTTTGTATCTTTTTTATTTCTGTTTATATATTTAACTTTAAATTTTTTGTTTGCTTAGAATAAAGTCATTGTTAAAAATTAAATGTTTTCGTACCATATTTTTATTGTTAGGGTACTATCACTCTCGTTAGCAAAAATTTACTGTTTTTTGTTTCCCCGCCCCAATATTACCTTTAAGGTCCGTGTCGTCATCATTCACTTAGCAAAATGTGTCATGTATAACTTTTCGCATTCTTTGCAAAAAACAACGTTGCACGCTCGAGCTTACAGTGCGGTGATCATTCTTCATTTGCAGGACATGTCTACCATTACTTCGATAACCATTTTGATTGAATGTGTAGATTATTATTAAAAATATTTTAAGACTATTTATTAAGTTGTATAAATTAATTTATTATTAATACAACATTTTTAAATATATTTAAGTGTTCTATTTAAGGATATTTTATAGATGGATAGAGCTCCCGAAATAATAACGCGGAACCAAAGAGACAAAAAAGATTTGTACGAATACGATAATATACAAATTATCGAAAGATAATTTATTAGTGTAATTAATAGTTGACTATTGTGCAAACATTATTACTTTAAGCTTTAAAAGATTTTACTCAGATATTTTATTAATTTAGTTTTAATGTTTAATCCTTGATTTGCCTAGAAATTCTAATTGACCTAGAAAAATTAGTGTTATTCTTCACAACTTTTTTGTTACTTCTGTCTCAATGAATTCCACCGACAAATTTTTCCTTGCCATTTATTTCCATCGTACAACATCTTTTCGTATGAGGCGAGTTCCTTGTTAATATATGTGCCTGGAATACCGTGGTCATATATTACGTCGACCTCTGCCGGACCGGACATAACAATCCTCGATTTGCTATAATATCGGGTCGTGTGTCCTTTTCGGGCGGGCGAAGCGATATATACACGAGTGAAGGAGACGGTGGTGGAGTGTGCGATGTCTGGGCGGCCGGGGGTAGAGTAAACGTGCCGCGTATAATAAGCATTTCATGCACGGGGTGCGGGCGCGGGGTTCGGAGGTTACGTAGGTACCATTTTCCGTAAGTCGTGTACCTAACCGGACCGTACATTATGAGCCGAGGGTCAGCGCGTCTCTTACTGCGTCCTTGTCGCTCGCAGCACTGTTCGAGTATAATTTCGTGTGATATATCGCAGACGCCCGGGTCACTGTGATGGACCTATATGAGAAACATTACATATACACACACTTTATAAACCATTTTGTTTGTACAAAATTTTTATTAACGTTTTCTCATTTTCTTTTTATTTATTTTAATAATATGTAACATGGCTTCCACAAATAACTGTGTAAGTGTATCGATACCGGTCGCTGAATTCATCTTCTATCTATGCGATTTATGCACGAGGAGGCCGTAAAGCGGAACAATAAAAACCCAAAACAGTAATAAATTTCAAGCAATAGGCGAAAAGGTTCCAGCGCGTCTTATCAATTCCCGACACGCTTCAGATTCGATTCCAAAATAAAGTTGTGACGAATACTTCTATTAAGTAAATGTCATGGTTTACTGACAAAGAAAACTAAACCTTATCAAATAGGAATTTGTGGAATGTAAACAGGTAAAGAGGAGGCTGTGTTTACAAGCAATCAACACTTAGTGGACAATTGTAGAGGGTCACAGGTAGGTAAAACAAATAGAGGACAAGTCCACTGCGCCTCCACCGAGGGAGGGTCTTCTTAAAGGACAGGGAAATGTGGCTATTGTGGACACCACAAGATGTTCTTTATGCATTAGTAATGTCTCCTAATTGAAAACGAATTAAAGTTTTACCTGGAGTGTTTTGGGTAATTTCTGAAGATCATATAATAAGTATTAACTACATGAACAAAGTACGTGTAATATTTTTAAACAATTTTGTAATGATATTGCAGTGGCTAAAAGAAAGTTTTATTACTAACATCATGTACTTAATAATTCGTGAACAGCGGTCTGGCGCTCTTACGATAAAGATTCATTATCGTTACAGTCTCGGCTCGACGGAGATATACGATACAGCACACTGATTGACCCTGCATTAAAATTACACACGAATAGATAGAGAAAATGGAAAACACTCACGGTGCACCGGGATTTCTTTGTTACGATTCGTGCATGGGATATCAAAAATTTATAGCACAGTAAATCGATCGTAATCATGGCCAACGTTTATAACGTAATGGGTAGGGATTGCACGTAAATGTGGTTAGGAAACATTTAATAGCTCCTTTAATTCGTTAGGTTAATTTGGAAGGGGCACAAGGCGAGCGAGTGTCGCAGTGGTCGCCGGAGGGTCGAATAAATATGTCCCAAAGAGTTAAGTAGTGGAGACCGCGTCCGACGTTTGCTCTTCTCCTCGTGTTGTTGCACCACTTATTACACACAAAGTTCTGTTAAAGTTTTCTCTGACGCTCAGGCGTTAGTTTAATTTACTCGATAGTGTAAATAAAGCGGGTGAAATGGGAAGTTTCCCGGCGAGACGGCCCCTGGCGGCGCGGCGACGCCTGCTGCGGTCGAGCGATAATAACCTACCGCGCCACCCGGGAATTCCTTATTAATCGAGAACGACAAATTTTAACGACAAGAATTAATGAATCTCGTTACATGGGTTAATCCCGTGCCCGTAAAGTGCGCTCGGTAGTTAAGGTGTGTGGGGCGGGCGGCGGCCGCACGCCTACCTTAGACCACCTTCTACATTCTATACTTTTAAAATCTAGATGTTATTATTTTATAACAGCTAAAGCATTGGTCATGAAGTAAAGAGAAAATAAAGCTGTTATGCATAGTAGTGTATTTAAGACACTATATTTTTTTTTAGTCGTTTGTTTCATTGTTTCAGTTTTCTCAATTTTATCTATAAAGAACGTTAAAAGATATTATAGTAACATAATTAATAATAAGGTTGATTGGTTTTTATTATATAACTCAAAAGTAAAGTAATGAGCTAACATTAACACAGGAATTCAGATATTTATTACACACGTGGTCAGGATGTTTTGATTAAAAGCAATTGAAAATTGTCTCCCTGATTATGTATAGGCGGCAAGATGAAACGAGTGGAATGGTGACTTGCCTGAGGGGTTTCAAGATATATCGCACAGTTAACGAGCATGTGTGAATGGAACTTTATTGTAATTGCCTTTTGTAAGATCGGGACAGGGTCATTACGATCCGTCCTTAGCTTGACCTCCATTTGGCGGTACTTACTTTTGGATGTTTCGCGACAAATCATTGTAGTTATAAACATACGAAAACTTAGTAAAAGGTAGAATGTAACTAATCTGTTTAAAGAAATAAATAGAAGAAGTTGAAGAGCCTTTACCGCTATTAAAGTAAGAAATTGATACATTTATAAAATACACAATTTCAATTATGTTTAAATGAGTCGTTGTTATTGAATTCTATCAGCGGATAAAGGTAATGCGTGTATATTCATCAGGCGAAGAGGCGTGTGGCACATTAGAGGGCTCTGGGGCCTCAAAGCCAGAAGACTGATTGTGTCTATCCGCAATTTCTCTCCTGCCCTATTCTTGCGAGCTAAAACTAGCGAGTTTTCCACCGCGTTATTAAGCGGTCGCTTCTACATTTGTCGTTATAATGGAAACGTGTTACTAATTAATTAAAAGCGAGACTCATTTATGTCGAAATGTGTGTCTATTAAGTGATGATGGGAGGAAGCCTTTTTAGACATAGCGTTCAATCAGAGCGCGGAATTGTTTGAGATAATTTGTGTCAGCGAAGATGCTTTGTCTCGTGTATTTAATGAACGCGAAAATTATACGTGGTCCGGTTACAAGCCCTCACCCCATTAAGTAGAAGCGAGCTCATTCTCGGTAAGACTAATCAAATAACAGTCTCCCCGTAGGTCACCCCTCTGCCTGCCGTGCCCCCGTCTCGCGGCCAGTGGTCATCTCTCTTATCGATTGTGGTGGAATTCGTGCAGGGAATACGATATTTCCGAGTAATCGCTATAAAAGATAAAACCGGGTTTTCTATACAAAATATCTGGAAAATTGTGGGCACAGTTCTTTGTTTCGTTGCGCCTAACGAAATAATCACAGCATTATTTCTTATGATTTGAAATATTTTTTTCGTTTAACAGGCAATGAATCGTTTATGCTTTAATAATATGTATGTTTAAACAAATTTAATTATAAATAAGTAACCCACCAATTATGTTATTAATATTGGTATTAATCAATAGATAGTGATGGCTACGAAAGAAGAAACTACAATACCATTATTCAGGTTAAAAATGTGGGATAAATGTAGATGATAAAGAATAAGGATGGTTAAATAAAACAAAGGGTGAACCGTAAATGGAAAACTAAAATCATGGGTGTAGTTTAATGGATTTTTAATCTTTATTTAATCTATGCTAGCTCTCTGTTAGCTAAAAGCCTCTTATTCGTGCATTTTTCGTAATAATTAATTTTTATCTGCTAGTCACATTAGTTTTTAGTCTGGCATATCGAAATGTTTGTGTCTTGACTTGAAGATTAGAATATTTTGGTGGCACTATATATCCTTCATCTATAATGTATTTAAATATAGGTACATTTTATTTAAATTGTATTGATATTTTTGTTTTTAATATTTTAATCTAAAATTACTGATATAGGCATATCAATTTATATATCATACTGTTTTGAAAACGTATCGTGAGAATCGACTCAAATGGATAACTAGCACTTGTTGACCGAATCGTAACAATTATTCTATTTAAAAACATTTAATCAGTAGGCACTATTGTTAGTGTTATTGCTGTTTTTCTAATTATTATTAAGGAGCAACAAACGAGCCGAATGAACAAACTAAACTCATTTTACCTGATGGTAAGTGATATTGAGATTCAAGATGCACATGCATTGTCGCTCTTCAAGACTGAGATGCAATGCTTCATTTATTGGTGATGGGTTGCTATTTTAAGCTTGTTATTCTGAAAGGACGTGGTCTTTCTCCGGTACTAGCTGCAACGTGACTCTACCACTGTTAAAAACAATAAATTCTTATTAAATTTGCCATGGTCGCCTTTTAAGACACGCATATGATGTGGGGTTTTCTTATCATCTTGGCGAATTAAACGTGAAGTTGCACACAATTTAAAAAGCGTTTATATATACGGAACAAAGATTAAACAACCGTAAAAGAGATTGAGAGATACAATTAATTCCGACGAACTAATATGCAATTGTCTATAATAGATGTGTTACTTAGAAGTGCGACAAATCGTTGGCGCAGTGTATTCAGAATGGGCAAGCGGGCTCCGCGTGATGCGACCGCTTCGTTCCGTCATGTAATTCTAATGAGTATTAGTGTCGTTCGTCTAGCTGGTGCCGTCCGTCCTGGAGTACTGCCTTGTTTTGTTGCCTTACAAATACAGTTTTACTCTGTAATATTGTGATATGAATACATTCAAATACCTAAAATATGCTCTTTATTAAAGAAAAACGATATAATAATCGTGATTTGAAGAACGTACAAGTAAATAAATGAAAGCAAGTTCGAACACTGTTATTCCTTATTCTATTCCCGTTGCTTAATTTACAATCGTCATTTACAACCCCCCTTAGGGTGAAGATTTAACGTTAACCAAAATAATCTTATAAAAAGCTATTTCTATATGATGAGAATTAGATGTCATGTTATTGGTAATAATATGTATCACCTTAATTCCCCGAATTGACATTTGACGTAACAAAATTATAATAACACTAATTCTTGATTTTCGGATTGGTCCTGTATCTTTGAGATTCTGAATCTTTTTGCGCACACGAGTAAGAAAAGAAAAGCTCCCGTAATAAATCAAATGCTTACGACACTTATTACGGTTATCCGGTACAGTTCAGGGCTACTGGCAATAATCAGAAGAAAATTTTGTATAATTAATCATTTTAAATTGTATCGCATTCTATTATGTATGTATATATATTTTGTATGTATATTGTATTTATATATGTAGTATGTAGTTATTTGTTTTTATTTACTTTTGTTTACTTGTATTAGTTATTTTTAGTTTTTTTCTTTTTATTAATTAGTTTATTGCTATACGTGGTAGAGAATGCCTTTGGCATTAAGTCCGCTTTTGTGAAATTTTAATTTTGTTAAGGTTAATAGAACAAAGAGTAAATAAATAAATAAATAAATATTACCGTGGTTGCAATAGACCAGGAGGACATCATTATTAATCTGAAATGACGGTTATCATTCTGATGAAAAAGTTTAAAACTACATTTTCATATCAGTTTAAATAAAATTATAATTTTATGTTCACATATTTTATAAATCAAATATTTTATGTAAAGAAAAATAAACTTTATTGAGAACTTTACACCGCTTTAAGCGATTGGAACGTTTGTTTTAATACCTCAAGCCAAATAACTGTTTTGAAATAGATAGTCATTAGGAAGCACGCGCTGCGTTCCTCTCTACATACATCGCTTCACTGGACTGTGAAAATGATTTTGATTTGACCCTTTGCAGGGCGCTTCTACCGCAAAATTACATTTCCATTTCTGTGTCCGCTTTTGAACGTCGATGACACTCTATTACAACTCAATCTATATAGGCTTTTATTCATTATCAAAGTCGTTTGTAAGCACTTAGATTTTCTTTTTCTCTTTAAGTATTTCACTTTATATAAACAATAATATTCGATGTTTTAAATGGAAAAGATAATTAATGAAATCTTCAGAATTGGCAGCATGTGGTTTTAGAGAATTTCTAACATTATAATTTTTAATTCCTAATCTTCTAATTTAATCGTTATTTTCTATTGATCGTGTTAATCGTATTTTTTTTTTATTGTAAGTCTACCCATATAGTTGAGTGGGAGAATGAATGCGGAATGATATATTTTATGTAAACTATAAGTTACATTGTCAGCTGATTCATAATCTTAATCATTACCTCAGTTCACAGCTAAGATGCCATTACGTTGCTACTTCTCAGAACCGCGATGGAATGCCTTGGTTCCCAGATCCTTACACTCGCCAATAGGAACGATTAGCGCTATTATCCGAGAGTACTCCTATTTCATACTATTATTTTGTGAAGGCCTAGTGCTTTCCGCTCCAATCAACCCATTCATGTGGAAACTAGCTGCAGCGTGGCTCTACCACCGTTGAAATTAACTATCTATCCAATATTAACTTTGAAGAGTTTCACCATTCTTATCTTAAGTCACAAATATTAGTTAAGCAAAAAGTGTTGTTCAAAAAATCATATAATTTAATATATCACAGGGCGATTAGGGCCACCGAGCGTAATGGGCTTTTATCTGTAAATGTGGCAAAGCAGATAATTTTATTCTGAGAGTATCTCTCCTTACTGCTGATATATTCAATACCATATTCCCATATGTGCGTAATTCTGCGGAATGGTAAAAAAGGTCTGTTCGAGGGGTGAAATATGTAAATTTATTGTCTTGGGCGGCACCGTGTGGCAGCGCAGAGCGGCGCCCCAGTCATACGCCGACACGGAGGATAAAGGAAATGTTAATGCACGCCAATTTATGTGCTTTTCTATGATTTTGCTGAATCGGGCCTGCTATTTTCCTCTTCATAGCTCAGCTAAAGATTACCTAAGGATTGAAGTTTTTCAAATAAAGCCTACTATACGATTGAGTTCTTAGTGTTTGTGTAACCTTCTTGACTCTTAAAGTTATAAAATAGTATTATAAAACTGCTTAAATTAAGAAATAAACTTCTACGTGCTCGTTATATTTCAGTTTCAAGAGGATCAATCTTGTTGCTTTATTCAATAAATTTTATTTATAACAACATTAAAATTACTAATTTTAAGTTTTCTAATAGTAACATTAAATTATTAAAAAAACAGAAGCCATAAATTATTACGTCTCTACGGTCGGTTGACAAACAGCAACAAGCACCAATCTGTTCCCCTCGCGACTAATTCACAAAGGCCAAATGTGACATAATACCAGCATAATTCAATGTTTTGCTCACCATATTGTATTTTATTTATGAGTTATGCCCCGTTGAGTATCTTGCCACCCTTTCTCTCTGTTCCAACGGAATCGCTCCTTCCTTGTTACTCATCATATCGAGGGTGTTTTTCATCCCGGCTGTATGAACGGATGGTTAAATAGTACGAGTTAACTTACACCGCATCCGCTATGCGTCGTTTAGGGGATCTGTTAAGTTTCTTATGATGTTTTTATAGATACTACAAACATATTATATATTTATTTTTTACTCTATATATAGAAGATGCTAAGTATAAATTTATGGACTATGTTAACAGATTTCAACTCTTTAAACAGTACTTTTGTAAAAATATTTGTTTTGTTTTATTAATAAAATATTTATAATGTTTACCTTTAATAAAAATACGATTTATATGTTTATATATTTTATTAGAAATTAGGTTAAAAAATTTTTTTAATTATACTATATACTTATAATTAAAACAGCTTGAAATTAATATTAATTATCTATAAATTATTAAAAAAATATAAACTTGTGCTCAATGATTTCAGACCAATTTGATTGCTGATGTTTTGTTAAAAAATAATAATAAAACACTATACTTCAGATATTAATTAAAATCATACTACACTTTGGCTATCACGTTACATCATTTCCTACAACGCTCCCATTTAATTTAGGGGGGATGGCTGTCAATATTTAAATTTTTAAACATCGCCCAGACAGACACGAGGTTCGGTGCACAAGCAATTAGTTTGTACAAATTCGTCAGACAAAGCTGAAACTTGCTATTGATTGTGGAACCTTTTCAAATATTAATTATTGAATGTCGCATGTAATTTTGCATGTACATGTAATTTAAATCACTATAATGAAACTGATTTCATTGAAGGTGTGTAAAAATGTTTTAAATTTCTTATTATCAATATTTAGTGTATATACTCAATTATTTAATGAATAGCACTATATTAGTATAGTCTACTTTTAGTATATATATAATAATTTTATCTCTAATAACAGGATTTGTTTTCCTAGGAATTTTACGATCTCTTTTTAATAATGTTTTTATCTTGTTTTGTTATGCAACGAATAAAATTAATTTAATAATTTTGTTAAATTACGGCAAAACATATTTTATATTTTATATATTTTATAAGGTAATAAATGTGAAGAAATATTATAATACATACATAAATTCAGCTAAATCTTTAATAATTTTATACCGTATATTAACATATAGTAAATATGTGGCTTATGGTGTGGTTTATTAGCAACAAATTGCGGCAGATGACAGAACAGCTGATATATTTGTCGTGGGTAATATTTCATAGTGTGATAAAATTTAGTGACAGGCAGCGCGTGCGCTCCGTGGGGGTTCTTGGATTTACATCAGCGATGCTGTGATTCACCAAGGGTGAATAAATACAGCTACTGCACATAATGAGTTAATATGTTACAAAATTTCTAGCAAATTATATATAACACTTACAGTGTATTTTCTAGAAAATTTTCTTCATTTTGTTGTGTATCTCCTACTATCTTTTTCTTAGTAATAATCCTCTTCAAGTCAAGTCTGAAATTACATTTATAATTGATCATTAAAATACTGAAGCATTATTTCATCATGGTAATATTTTAACCCAATAATCGATTATTGAACTATATGAGGGTTTTCTTAAATTGATTTTGTGACGTACTAGTTTTTTTTTCAATCTTTCGTATGTGACTGGTTTTTAAGAATTACCTATTTTGTATTGAACCACTAATATACCGTTACACGTTGTGATAAAAAATATATAAAATGAATTACATAGGATACTAGTATTGCCAATAATCATTGTAGCCATTCAACGTATGGAGACAATAACCGTGGAATAACTCGAAAATTTACTAGTGATTAAGCACTAAGAAATCTTCATTAATTTACTACGATGAACATGAAGGTCTTATCATAGTTTTATTATGGTTAGAATAGTTCTCAGATTTATTCTTGTAATAATTGTTAACGTGTTTATGAATCTAGACATGCTGGTAAAAAAATCATTGCAAGACATGGAATGTTAAGCCTTGCAAAGCCTAGATAAATCTTTATTTAGGGTAGAGCCTAATTTATGTAGTAAACTGCGTGTTATCGATAAATAATTAAGGAACTTGGGAAATAAGCGTGGTGGGCTCATTTATTATTCTTTATAAGGAAACAAAGGCGAGGGTTACCCCGTAATAAGGCTCCGCCACCTCGCCGGCTTATCTTTATTGCCTCCAACCCACGTAGAATAATAAATCGTTTTCATCAAAAACAAATACTCGACAGTTTTTGCGGGAGCCGAGCGAACGGGCGGGGGGTGGCAATTTTCCACCCTCAAAATACAATATTTTCCGACATTTTCCACGGGAATACAGCTTCGAATCGCTCGTTCGCAACCGGCAGATTCCTTTAATGTGTATTTTTCGTCCAATCAGAGAGCGGCGAGAGTCTCGATATTACCTCAACTGTCACACATAAAGTGGAAAATATGGTCGGCAGATGTGGAGATCGCGGGGGTGGGAAGGGTGAGCGCAGCGCAAGGAAGGAGGACTGCTTGGCAGTCGGCGCGCGTACGCGACGCTTCGGCGCGCCGGAAGAAACGCTCCGAACAGGTTTATAGCTTTTCTTTCAGCTCCACTCAGGTACGGGCCGTATCATAACAGGGAATAGCAGAGCGTGATGTGAACCCGTGATAAAATAAATGTCGAGATAGGCTTATGTATTGTACTGTTTATCTTAATAATGGCCGCTCGGAGAAAACTTTCGTTTAAACTTGGCCTTTCTGTTAGGGTACTTGTTTTAACTTTACAAATAAAAATGTAAAATTAAAACAGTTGTGATCATTTCATCATTCAGATTTAAAAAATCAAATCTAGGTAATAGTACTAATCTTGAAAAGTAATTCAAACACATTCAAATTTCAGATGATATGAATAAACATATCTTATAAGGAACTAAGTAAAGAGTCGTGATTAATAATCTTCTCAAAGTCGTAGGCTGTGTTGAAAGAAATTTTATAATAGGGCCTACGTTCGCGGCGCTTGGTTCGCGGGCGAGTTTGCGGCGCTGCCTCGGTCGGATATAAATCGCGAATCATTTCTCATCGTAACTTTTTGTCGGTTCTTATCTGTTAGACTTCACTTTTCATCATCCGAGGGGATTTATGTAATGCCTAGTCATTTCTCGGCGTCGAGGCGAGGCTTATCGACGGAGAGCGAGCGCGCTTGATTGATGAGCGCGCAAAAATAAATGTTCAGTTAAATTATTCGATAAGTTGAAAACGGAAGTTAAACGGGAATTATCTTTGTCTTGCCCCTGAGCGTTTTACGGTTGTAGCCGTTATGTCGGGTCTGATTGATTGATTGAAGTAGGTACGGTGCCTCTAGTTTGTTCTTTATTATTTTATATGTTTATAATTTCTTTGACATATCTACTATCTCGAAATGGTTTGCTTTATGCCCTATATTTGGTAAAACTATAAATGTGAACAGTCCTAAAGTTTATATTATCATAGTGAAACTGAGATAAGATCAAATCAAACTTAAAGGTCAGTGGAATGTACAAAGTTTTATAAAAAATACTTAAGAATAAGATGAACTTTTAAAAGCATACTATTATATCCATCATCATTGCCGATTCAAGAAGAAGGCGCTTCTACTGAGGACTAAAATGGAGTCTCTGGTGTTATTAGTCGGAACGCAGCAGTACGCTATTTTATTCTGCTTTTTATAGAAAGCGTGGCTCTGCCACTTGAGACTTAGTTTATTAAGTTATACAATTCGTGACTTTCTACTTGTATAATTTGAATGGCGCAGGAATTTAAAGGAATTTAAAAATTTTATGTTTGCTATTGTTTAAAATTAAGGCATCACGAAAGGATAAAATAGACACATTAAAAAAGTCTTATGGTAATGATAAAGTAAATGAAAAAATGATGTAATAATGGTATCATGTTTAAATTTCCGTATGCGCTACAAATTAAAATTATAATATTTTTCTATATTATAGTATTTTATTCTAATAAAATAGAACAATTCTATCAAATAATTATAAAAAGTAAAAAGATGTTTCACCTGAAATAAATCAATTTATTCATTTTGAAAAGGATAGTTTTTTAATATATTAGTACATAATTACTATTCTTTTAGTTTGAGCATATGCGATAATCGTCCGGTATGTTTAATGCTGGTGAGTGCAGGGATCCGACGACCTTTATTACTAGTAAAGAGGCATTGCATCTCAGTCCTCAAGGGTAACAACAAATCTGCAATATGATTCCTTGTTAAGGATGAATGTAGATGTCTTAGACCGCAGGAATCACTTGCCATCAGGTGAATTATGTGCTCGTTTGTTACTTTGAATGTAATAAAAAAAGGGCATCATGCGTGCTCTAACGAACCGGAGTCTAATCTTGAATAGCATTTTTGAAGAGCTAAACGAGGAAACGCAATATCATCGACAAATAAAATTCGTATCTGTTATTTGTTGTAATCGGTCTGACAATAACATCGATAACGACCGTTTTGTCCAAGACTCCAAGACGACACGTCTTGGTATGAAATCAAAGGTGTTCTAGCTCCTATCATTATTCCACTCCAAAACGACACTTACTTGCCGTCTTGCTGAACGGTTCCAGTGGCAGATCTTTACCTTTCCGTGTCTCTAGGCTTTCTCCTGACACAGTCATGCCGATTATTTGGATGAGTACTGATCCGGGTTTCATCAACGAAAAGGCAAATTACCCACATGTCTTCCTCCTCATCTAGTTTGACGCTGCCTCGTCCATTGTTCGTACTCCAGGACCTCTTTGCTCGTAATCCAAACTGGTGTGTGTGGTTCAAGTGCTAATTTCACATCTGATGATGACTTGCAACAGCGATCTGATTTGAGTGGCGTTGAATGTTGTAATACGGGCTGTCCGCAGTTTAATGTAACGTTTCTAAAAAGCAGCAAGAACAGTTTTTTTTTTCTAGATTCTGTTGATGTTAATGCTGTTAGCCTATGCGGCTCTTACAGCTTCATCGGACACGGGGCTCACGGAACTGAGGGGTCCGTGAGCTGGTTATAGAGTTTCATACACTGAGCGTATCCGTCTGCGCTGATCACGTTCCTATCTGATAGTGCCACCTAAGTTGCCAGTTCCCTAGCTATCGGAAGATTCTCCAGAGTGGAGAATAGATGGTGAAGTCTACGGACCGTTCGAGGTTAGGTATACTTACTTAGCCTCTGACGGACTCCACCTGTTGTCTGGTCAATCGGAAGCACTGGGTGGTGAGAACCAACCTGACACGCGGGTGTATCTAGTATACGCGGTGTCGTGAAGTTTGCGTCGCGCTCAGAGGCGAGGGCGACGCGGCGAGATGACGGTGGTGTGTGATATGTCCGGGGTTAGTTGAGCACAGACTGGAGCTCGGTTCCCCCATGAAGTGGGGGTCGTCGAGGACATGATGGGGTCGACGGTTCCTAGTTGTCGGATTCGGGTGCGAAAGCGCTTTCGCGAAGAAGCGCTGCGAGATAGACTGAAAATATTTCGGAATGGTGACGAGATGGAAGACACTGTGTAACAAGAACAGTTAGGCGGCCACTACGAGGTCGATCTGCCAAGTTACCCATAACAACCTTTGGTACCTCTGTAACGTGGTTACCACGGAGGTTTGAGAAATGGAGACTATTTTGAGTGCACTATTTCCTAACCTAGCGTAACCTACTTCACTCAAAGTTATTATTCATGTTCGTAAAACTACCGATAATCCGCGTGGCATTTTGAAATTGAAACACAAACATTGTAGGTACACGGAATAAAATAACTTGCCGCTAGACCCACCAAAAAGCGGGAAAAAGCATTGATTCATTTTTAAACAAGAGGTTTTAAGATTTCTTTGTTGTTATGACATATTTTTAAACCAAGAACAAAAGCCTTAAAAAAATAATCTATTGTATATCCAAAATATAATCATGTAAGGATTACTTATTAACTAAAGATAAATAATAACAGGTCTTGGGGACTGAATACAAATAGCGCTAGCGCTGTGTAGCATTTAAGACGCTCCAAGCATTCGCCGGAATGAGATGTAAGCCAAACGAAAAGATAGATTAACAATTCGTAGACCACATTATAAACAGAACCGATTATATCTCTTAAATTAAAAAAAAACATCAATGTAATAAAAAAAAGTGTCAGTATAATCTTTCATTACAAGAGAAACAAATGGTATGGGTATTTACTGAACATTAATTATTTTGGGGGAGGTATTGAAAGCTAATTCCATAATTGAAGTCAATCAGCGGCCCTCTTGATGATTTAAGGCCATTGCGTCATTGTACTGATTCATCACACCTTATTCTTATTTATTTTACCCTGTTGAATAATATATACTGTTAAATCTATAATGAACTATTTGAAATATAATAATTTGTGAAACAAATTATAATTTTTGGCGGTTCGCATAATATTTTTAATTTACTAGTGTTATTTTTTTTCTATGTTTGACGACTATATTTGTTATAACAAGCAAATATTTAGTAGATAATCATAACATCTCTTATAACAATGAATATGTTTGACCAATATAATTTAAAAATACGGAAATATTATACTTTGTTGGCACCATCGATCTACACAGTGACTTCCATCTCGTCACTATTCCGGAATACTATCAGCCCATTTCGCAGCGCTTCTTCCCGAAAGCGCTTTTACACTCCAATCCGCTATAATATTATAGTGGCAAACGCAGCAACCTACGAGACGGTACCGAATCCGGCAACTAGGAATCGTCGACGCCGTCGCATCCTCGCTGTAAGAGCCGCATAGGCTAACAGCATCATCATCAACAGAATCTAGGTTATTATACTTTTTATTAAGGATTTTAGATATAAAAATTAGACAACAACACTTGAGTCTTGATCTATACTACTAAGATGACGCGTTGCTCATCTAATAAAATGCAGCTATCTGGCCACGACTATTGTTAGAACAACTCCGACAATTTTGATAAATATAACTACAACGAATTTATTAATCATCTAAAAGGAATATTCCATAATTATTTATTTAAAAATAGACTATTACTATCTCTTAATTGTCGAAATTAAACTTTAGTCTTAAATTGCATGCTAGACTGAAGACGGTCCACTTAAAAAGAGCATTGCGATTAATCTCCAGCGACACACGTACAAACAAAGTTTAATTGTGAATGGTGCGGCGCGCTCCGGGAAAAACCGATTACAGTCTTAGCGGCACTCACCTTCAATTCCTGCCACCCCACTCACACATATTCACTTCCAATCAATCCCATCACACATTTTTATACGTAGACGTCTGGCGCGTGTTTTTATTGCGGACTGCATCGAATGACGGCCGCAAACATGGCATCTACCTCCCTCTCTCGCATCGGAAAAGCTTTTTATTTTTAATTTCGATTTTGATTTTTCCGAGCGCGCCGTTGCGTTTACTTTTATTTTGTTTCATTTCATAGCGGGGTGGGTGCGCGACAGATCGGAATTTCAGATATGTACAATTTAAAATCGTGTAAGTACGGTCAGCGAGCGGTGCGGTGAGCGGGCGGCGGGAAGCGCTCCCGCTAGACTGACGCCTGTCAGTTTGTTTTCTTTGCTTTTTATACAAATTCTATTTTTATTTGACTGCATTTGAATTTCCACCGCCAATATTCGCTAACTAAACACGATTAATGCGGGGCGAAGATGGACAGGCAGGCGGGCCGGCGTGGCTGCGGGGCCGTGATGCTTAGCCGGCATTTTGTCGTTTTATATTAGAAGCCGGCTACGTAATTTATTGCAAATTGCTCCACGGGATTCCTCGTGCAATATTGAAAGTTAGCCATTAGATTCATTATGTAAATATATTTGTTCATTTATTTTTTTACACATAAAGTACATAACATAAACTTATTATATAAAATTTTATTAGCTGTACTGAGAAATAAAATTAAGATTATCGATGCTGGTAACAGTGGATATATCTTTTAAGTTCATAGGTAATCCAATTTGCCTTGATTTATTAATTTTTTTTTAGGTTTTCAGTAATTTAGTTTTAATTTTTACTCTCATCATGGAAGTTTAATTTCTAACGATCAAGGCTCACAGATCAAAATTTGATGTCTTAAATCATGTTAGTGTACATTTTGGTCAGATGCTGATCTTTGACGAAATGTGCTTATGAAATATTATTAGGTTTTTAAAAATAAGCAAAAAGTAAAGCAGTTTTGTCTTTGCTGTATGCATTAAGAGAAAAAAGAAAAAAAATCTAAGAATATTTCATGATCTACCGCGATTGTATACATTAGCACAACAAACAGCGTTGTAATGCGACGACAAGTCGGGCCATCAGATCGATCACGGCGTCCCGTTATTGGCAAACTTCTCCGCGACACGGCCCTTGATTAAAAGTATGCAAATTTTATTATATCCCACGGGGTGCGGACCTAGGGTCCTATGCCGCTCATACATTCGATTGGGGTCAACAAATATCTGTAATGGAATTAGGATCTATCTATTAAATTTTGTAAATATATTAGATAGTTAACATCAAACTATTGTACGCGATACAGAAAATATGTTATTTTGTTTTGTTTTGTGAGCTTAATAATTATCTTTTTTTATTTAGGTATTAGAATGGTAATCTTATAAGGAATCAGTTAACGAACATTAACATGATAATATATACAAGGTATTCTAAGGAAGATATTTTCTGACCGGTAGGTATCTATACCCGTATCAATTTGTGTTTGCAATAAATAATTCGATGCTACGTGTAGGTACTACAGTGGGGTTTTGTTTGTGTCAAATTGTAATTTATTGGTGACTCGGCTTCACTTGGATATTACACCGGGAGCCCCGCCCTCCCCTGGTATTCCCTTGCCGGCTCAGTTCAATGAAATTTTTATATTAACGTATTATCCTTGTGTCATCCTGTTTTTCTTATACATGACCAGCTTAAGCGATCTTTTGATTAAATAAAATGTGGATCAGCAGAGAATTTGTAAGCTGATAGCTATGTACTTGTAAATAAGTAATCTTTTAAGTCACGGTAACGGAGTGTTAGGACGCTAGATAACTTAAAAAATTATTTGCCAATTGCCTATACTGCAAACATACTAGAGATGAGACGAATATTCCAGCAGTTGGACGGTAAACTGTAAGTGGGGTGTGACTTTACTTTAAATAAACTTTGATGTAGAGCGTCAGACAATAGATGATTAAAAAATAACGGGTAGTCTATGACATACTTGATATATATTTTATTTAATAGAAGATGTTATCTTATTTGAAATTATGACTTACATCTCTAGTCGTTGGAGAATGGTATTTAATATGCATGGTCACTTATATAATATCATTTAATATGAATTTTATTTCACACATAAAAACTAATTTATAATAGGTTTTTATATCATAGGATAATTTGGAAACATACGAGTATTATAAATTAAATGTTATATTTCTAGGTAAAATAATCTTAAGGAAACATTTCGTTTAAAATTAAATTGTAACAATAGTTTAGATAAGCACAAGAAATTTAGTTAAACAGTAGTTCGCTTATTGGGCCGTTTATTAAAATTGTTGAAAATTTTACTAGTTTGATGTTATGTGCACGTTAACAGTTGGTACATAAAGTAAACGTTTATTAGTTTTATGTCGAAGGAATGTTGCTAAATAATGAACAGAAGCAATGTTGTTCTGACCCCGGGGTTGCGACCCCATGGCATACCAAACCAGACCTGTAGAGAGATTATAAAAATGCATTCACCCCACGTAATCATTGCAAAAACTTGGTTACGCAATTTAGCAATCTTTTTCTTTTTATTATATTTTGTAGAATATTTGTATATAATAATGAATAGATACTTTTCAAATAAAAGAAGGACAATTAAGTAGGTCAGTGACTTATAGTAGATAGCACATAGTATGCAAAATTAGAAATATTGCGATAGGGTTATTGCAAGTGAGACTTTTCGTGTAAACTTGTAATTATTAGGGTTTTATTATACCCTATATAAATTTGAAATATAATTTTTATATATATCAATATTATATATAATTTACCGTACATACTCATAAAATTAATAAAATAAAGTCAACACACACAGTATGTCAAACACGATAATTATCAATATCTTACCATGCCAGCCAATCTTTAATGATTATTCACAATTGATAGTTGATTAATATAGCGCATCAATATGCAACAATCGATAGCGATTAATCAAAATATAAAGCTCTGTTTGGCTATTATATAACTTACATCTGGGTACAATATAGAAACATTAAGACTAAAGATGCAAATAGCTATCTACTGTGTTATTTACGTGCAGTCTCGTAGATGGCCGTAGTGAAGTTAGCCGAAGCTCGTCTTGTCGTCGAACTACGAGCGGAATTTGTCAACTTAAACCAATTTCACTTAAACTTCTATAGCAACATATAATAGAGTAACTTCGTAGATTAATCTATTTTTGAACGAGATACTCAGAACCGTGTTTTTCAATCGAAATTCAAATATAAAAAATATACAGTATAAATACACATATGACATGGTTTAAGAGTTTCTTATGTAAATTGCAGTTGTTTATTTTCTGAACAAAAGGCACAACATTCTCAGTGTTAATAAATAAAGTTAGTTAAATCTTTAACTGTTAACGTTTAAAGCTATCAATTAGGTGAAGATAAGAGGAAACAATTCTTTGCAAAAGTTGTTTGAGTGCGCCAGTCACCATTACTTTTCTACCCGTAGTGACCCACGGGTAGCTACTCTCGCTGATAAGCATTAAATTGCTTTTCTTTCCATTTCTTAAATAAGTATCTTGCTCCGCCCGCCCCGCGTACCTTCCAACCGACTCCCCTTAAAGCACCAACCAGCTCCAATATAATTTTACCTTCTTGTAAAGAAAATTTAATTACGGTTCTACTTAAAAAGCGACGTAGCGTTATGTTCTAATTATAGTAGCAACAATAAAAATACGCAAACGAGTGTATTATAACAATTAGACACTCCTCCTTGATCGTTAAAAGGGAAATTTAAATGGAATTTTTATGTCCAGCAATTAAGGATAATGTCGGCGTACTAGACATTTTTGTAATTACAAAAATAAGATTCTTGAAATGTAGCGTGAAAAAGAATTAGGCGATGTCAGCGGAAAATGCCTTGAACGCTGCTAGCTGACAAATGGGTAGAAATGGTAAAACTTAATGATGTAATTAAATACTTCAAAAGAATTTTATTTACTCAATTATTATACTCCAAATTATGTAGACGCAACAGATCGATATGTGATAATAAAACTACGTTCATCATTTACAGTAGTATCAAGATTAGGCGGAAGCGTTTGTGAATAATTTAATATACTCTACTATAGTTTAAGAAAGTTTAGACGGCATGTGGGGTATCAGCAGAGAGTAACACGGATTCTCCGTAGGTTTCAGGAGCCCGAGGGAGACCCGGATTTATAGCCGCGGCGTCTGACGAGCACGCTTCGGCCGCCCGCGCTGATTTATACAGAGCAATCTCGCAAAACTTACTTCACATTTAAATTTCCAAACTGTCTAAGCTGCTCTTAACGTCAACCATATTATCTCATTCAATCACCTATAAATTTTATGAGCTGACTAACTTTTGTCGCATTTTACTTCGTTTCATTCGCTTGAATTAATAGTATATCGTGACTGTGTGTTATACATTTGTGTTTTATAATTTGTTTTGGGACAAAACAGTTTTATTAATATTTTATTGGAGTATATTAAAATGTTATTTAGTAAAATGCTTTTTTCCTGCCTGTAGAGGTAACTTATGTATAAAACGACTACTACCTGTTCGCCAAAATGAAAAAGAACAACGTGTGAGGAATTTTACTGATTAAGAAGTTAAGAAGGCAATTTCGACGTTTTTTTCACACAAGAACAAACCATTTTTTATCAAGTTGTACATAAAGTCATAAGAAGGTCTGAAAAATATATTCGTCTTTCAGGTGAATATATTGACAGTAAAAAGTAATTTAGTTTTTTAATTACACTCCTTTTCCGTCTGTCCGCTAGCATAAAAACTTTGTCTCGTATGTTACAGAAGATCGTACTGATTAATTTCGTATTATATATATTATCCAAATAATACTTAAAATATCTAAGCTATTCAATAAAAGATATATGCATTCCACCTTCACTTCAGATACAATTATTTTTTATATTTTGAATATTTGTTTTGACTATTTAGTACCTTACGTTCAAATATAATGAAGTAGATATGGTGGGTGTAAAGTAAGAAGAATAGAGGCCGTTTTATTACGTGACAACAATAGCACACATGTCCTTTTTTATTTTAGTAAAGGTGACGGGCAACTCACTTGGTATGTACAGTTCATCTGATGGTAAATGATTTCTGTGGCCTATGATATCCATACCATTAAAACATGGCGCCTTGGTTGAAATTGACAATGATTAAGTCATCGTTATCTCATGCTATATATATTTGATATATATATACATATTTATGTAGGTACTTACATAGCTCGTTTATATATTTTAACTTTACGATTTAAATACTGTACTTTTTGCAAACAATGACATTTTAATACAATACATATTAACTACCTAAAATATTTAAATTTACCTTACGAGTCTGTCTATTATTAATAAATCTTTGTATTTGAAGAAATCCATTATGTTATATTTATACACTATAAGATCATAAAGTTGTCTATCAGATGATCTTCTGAATTCTATCACATGACATCTAACGTGCAGGATATGTATATAAAGTCCTGTTAAAATTCGTGAAAACAACTCATTTGCCATCCCTTTTCTGATTACTATATGCTTTATAGTCTATTCTCCATATACTAATGTATGTGGAGAAAAGTTCAGATGCAATATCAGGACAGGAACACGGAATGGGCTCAACATACCCAGATATGAGATATCGAACCCAGAACCCGCGACACATCATTTAGTTATCAACTAAGCCTTGTTATATATATTACAATATATTAATTTGTAACAGATGAAAATAATGAAACTAAAATCGGCTACGCTACAGAACATTTATTTTATAATATATTTTTTCTTCGTTTCCTCTCTTTTCTTTATTATAGTTATGAAATTTCTAAAGGAAAAAACTTTATCAGAATCTTTATCAGAAATATTATTGCAAAAAAATTTATCAGTTTAAATCTAAATATTCATTAAACTTGATATAATAATATTACCGCCTATTCTGTAACTAATTCTGTGAAATCTGGTAGATACCATTTCCAACGGTTTCTCCGCTGAGGTTCACGAAATGAGCAGTTCCTCCGCGCCTGTTATGAATATGTAATCCAAAATTTGGAATTCTCTGAGTGTGAGACCGATGTTTGTTGCCGCAACTGTCTCGAACAAACATTTGCTTTGGTACCATGAAACTTTGTCACTTTACGTTGTACATCGGCGAGCCTGAATCAGTACACATTCCTAACGATAACATCCACTTTGGTTAAATCTTCGTGACAATCTTGGTACGGAGCCCATCGGAGCAACCCCTCTCATAATTTAGTTTGGAACTTTTTAATTAGCTTTATATTTGTGTTTGCAGATTGAGACTGCTTCTCAGTTTATCAGTATGAAGGTTGAGGTTGAAAAGTTATATTATTAATATAGTCCTGGTAGTTCTTTGATGAAATTATGTATAACTTTTACTTATAATTCGAATAAGATATACTGCACAAATTTGTTTTTAATAAATAACATAGATTGACATATAAATATGTAAATTGAGTTACGTAGTCATTGGGAACTTGAGGTTGAATTTATGTACGTAGGTATTTTGTGACTCTCGTGTGGTTACCGTTGCTTGAGGCAACAGGAACATGACTTGAATCTGATCAGAGGAAACTAAATTTTATCGGTCGACAAATATACCTAGCCGCCCGTTACAGACGCAGGTAAATGTGATTTAAGAAAGTTGAACACAAATATTGGAATACGTCTTGTTGGTCCGCCTGGATCATATAATTAGATAGGCCTTTAGTATGTTCCAATTGAATAACTAATAGAATTAACGATACTTAAGTTAATTAGCGGTCTTGTTTACATTATTACTGAGTTGAAGACTCTGTATACTGTAGACTGTTTATTATGTTATTTTATATACGTTTTGAATATTCATTAAGAACGATATCTAGTCTAGATAAAAATCATGTTGAAGTAGTACTATGAATCAGAAATCTAACATACGAATCACAAAATCTGGTAACATGTTATCACCGATTAATACGTTAAATAAGATTTAATTTATTAATTTATTGCATATTAATGACTTATTGAATTTACATAATTTGTCACCATTTTTGGTGACAAAATGAAAGAAAAGTGAAAGAAAAGAAATAGGAAACATAAGTATTTTCTGTTTCTTTCCAATTATAGTGAATTCTACACTGCGATTGTCAGTCCAAAGTCCAAGTCTCTCTTCCCCATCGGTTTGGAATATAATGATTAAATCATTAATTTATGAATAAAATTAATTAATGAATAAAAATATATATTTTACTTTATATTTAACAAAATTAATTTAAGTTTATAGCAAAAGTTCAAAGAACAACAAGTTTATATTTGGTTAGCGGGTATTATTTGCAATGTTGTTTCATATACGAGGGCGGCTGTTTATTTAACACACCGTGATGAAACGGAGCAACCCCAATCAAAACATATATCCTATCATAAACTTTTATTACTTATCTCAGAGTGCCACCAAAACGATATAAATAAAAAGTGTTATATTGTTATATATATTTATTTACTGCAATATAACCGTGTGAATGAAAATTTACCTAAAATAATAACGACTAAATAATAGGTCTTTACCTATGAAATTGCCGTTTTGTATGAAATAAGTTAAAGTATTTCTTTTGCAAACTTTTTTATTTCTGTTATTCAAAGTAAACCCATGTAATCGATGCGTCTTTGCCAACGCAGTGGTAGTTTGTTGATGCCCTTCTTGTAAAAATCAGCTGGAAGGGAGGCAACAAACTCTTCAAAGGCATTTTGTACTGCCTCTCGGGAATTGAACTTTTTTCCCGCTAAAAAGTTGTTCAAATTTTGGAAAAAGTAATAGTCGGTGGGTGCAAGGTCTGGTGAGTACGGTGGATGAGGGAGAGCTTCCAACACCAACTCTTGCAGCTTGGAGACTGTCTGTTGTGCAGTATGGGGTCGCGTGTTGTCGTGTAGGAGCACCGGGCCGATTGACCAAAGCTGGTTGCAGATGTGCGAGCTTCTCCATCATTGTCTTCAGTTCTTTACAGTACACATCTGCAGTAACGCTCATGCCGTTTGGTAAAAACTGTGATGAATCACACCGGCACTAGACCACCAAACAATAACCATCAACTTTCTAGAGGTCATTTTTCGTTTAGGGCATTACTTTGGTGCTGAACCAGGATCTAACCAACTTGCTGAGCGCTTTCGATTGTCGAACAGAATCCACTTGTCTCCACTCGTTGCACGTAACAATTCGGTTCAAAATTCTTTAATTTCTGTGCCTATTGAGAAGCGAGAGGCAGGTTTCAACGCGTACGTTGCGCTGGCGATTGTTAAGTTCGTGGGGCACCAAGCTTTTTCACCTTGCCAATTTATCGCAAATGGACCAATATTGTTTTGATATTACCATCAAAAGCTGCTGCATAGCTCGGTTGTAGATAGAGTAACATCAGCTTCCACACTCGCCTTTAATTCATCATTGTTGACCAAAGTGTCCGGACGACCACGAGGTTCATTTTTCAAATCAACATTTCCAGAATGTAACCGGGCAAACCAATAACGGGTTGTGCGTTCGTTTGTAAGGTTCTATCCGTAAACTTTGTTGATGTTAGGTGCCGTTTGTACCGCGTTGATGCCACGACGGACGAACTCATATTCCATAATTACACGAATTTTTAAAGTATCCATTATGACGAAAAATATTCAAACGTAATGAAAATACAAAGCTAACCAATAAACAAAAGACTGTCTTTGTAAAAAGAATGTCATTTTTTTAAAACAAAATAAATTTGAATTTAGAATTCACAGCCAATCAAAACTTTTTTTGGTTTGAAATGGCCAATACTGAAGAATGGCAATTTCATAGGTAAAGACCTAATAGTTTAGAGCCATGGAAGCTCAGTGTCTTATTGCTGTTTTTAATTCATAGTAAATTGTTAATCGCAATTTTAAGTACTGATTAACACGTGCTTCGGCGGTGAGGAAACCCGCATGTCTAAGATCTAAATAAAATAAAAATTATTTCAATGACTTGTGAAATCCGCCAATCCGCAGCGGTGGCTCTAACACCTAAGGAGACCTTTGCTCAACAGTGGGATTTATGTATATAGGCTGTAATTATACCATTTTTAGGAGTTTCGATAAAAGCGACATCTTCTGTTCATTATGAATTTCTAATCAAATCGTACTGGTTTCCTGTTTCTGATATAACAGCTACCGGCAATCAGATAAGAGTTAGAAGTTGTGATTTGATTTGATGTCTCTTTATCACCAAGAATATATCTCATACCTGAAAATTTATTTAAACTTGGGCCACGTGTTTGAGTACACGGTTCACCTTACCGGTTAGATATGAGTGCGGCCCATACACCTACATATATCCATTTTTTAATACTTTGACAGTCTCACAGTGTGCGAGCTCTATGTTGGATGACCAATTTCTGCAGAGCTAAGCTGAGCACTTTTACCCCTAACTATCGTTTGCCGGCTGTGTGGTGAAGTGGTTCGAGTACCTAGTTACTGATTTGTGATTCTCGAGTTCGATTCCCAGCTGAGGAACAATATTTATGCATCACAATTTTCTGTTCGTGCGTGCGTGTTGTATGCATGTCCCGTGTCCCTGATACTGCATCTGAACCTACCTTCGATCTTATTGCACGGACATTACGTCGGACTAGAGAATGGGAGATTTGCGCAAATGCTTATGGCGCTATAAAATATTCTGCGTACTTGATATCATCTCGAAATAACCTGGAGATATCGCTATGGTCGAAATCGGCCATGAGGACACAATTTATCTTTGGACATCAACAAGACGAGTGGGCCTGATAGAGTCCTACCAATTGTGCTGAGGATGTATGCTCTATAGGTGAATCTGTTTCTTTCAAGTCTTTTCTGGTATTCCTAATTTTTAGGCGTCGTTTCGAGTGGCCAGAAGACAACAAAAAAAATCAAGATGCACATGCATTTTCACTCCCGAGGGCCGACATGAAATTATTATCACTTAGTCACCGATAATCGGATCTTCAGTTCCCTATAGTATATAAACAAATCTACTTCATCGAACAGGAACATAGTGCTGCTATATCACCCTGGCATTCTGCGAGGGTATTGTCCTTCTCCGCCCGAGTATACTCATTGTTAGTGCAAATAGAGACTAGGTACATTGTGGCTCATCCGCAGGAAAATGTGTACTATTACTGAATTAAAGATGAGAGGCACGTTCCTTACTAGTTGTATTCTACAACTTTGAGGAGTTGTAGAACAAAAGATTATGGAAGTTACGGGACCGACAACCAGTTGGTAACGGCTGCTGATGTCAATTGCACAGAACATTTTAAAGTACCGAGAGTATTCTCGTAAATATACGAGACACTCACTCGTCTTGGCCTTTTCTAATCCGATGTAGCATTATAAGGTTAAACAAAAGTTTGGATGTAGTGTCTACGGGACTATAAAAATACCATATACGCTAAAATGTGAATCACGAGTATGTGTTATGCAATATTGATAGTCATTCTATTCCATCACTCTGCGCACATCACAAGCACGTGTGTGTTTGTATATGTGTTAATACACATAGAAAAACACAAGTGAAAATACTAAATGAAGGTGCGATTCGTTTATATTAAATTAAACAAAGCTCGCCTCCCAATAATTTAGCAAGAGATGTGCTCCCTCAGTATTGGATGAAATTAATCGAAGTTCGGATTACGGCAGCACCGTGGCTTTAATCTTCTCCGGCGGTATCAGGGCGCGGACTTGTTATCTGTTTAATGTCTGGTAAACAACGGGATCAAGGGATACGGAACGTCCTTCCATACGGCACTGGCCCTGCGGCGTTTGGATTAGAAGCGCCTTCTAGCAAGGATGATTGCTCGCTTCCCACCTATAAGTTATCTAATATGTATATAAAAAGTAAATATTTATTACATTAGTGATATACTGGTTGGTTAGTTAGTTTATGAGTCGTAGTTTCTGGTTCCGACTCCCACCGGAGTGCACTAATTTTCCAATAGAAATTGCTCCTAGTGTCTGAGTGTAAAATGAAATGGTAAAATATCCTCCAATCTTACTATACCTGCATTACATCGGATTAGGATAGAAGACCACAAATGCCTCTGTGTTTGAGTGAATACTTGCACCCTTAAATATGTTAAGTTTAGAGTATTCTGGTAACAATGACAAGATATCGCAGCGATTAAAGTCGATATCTTCTTTATCTTTCTTATCATTTCATGAAAGTGGAAGAAGGTTTAATAATAAAGATGAAATGGAAGGTAACGAAATAATAATTGGAACGTCTAAACGACTGTTGGATTCGGTATCTGGGTTCAATAGGCTTTACCGCATAATTGTTGCTAAACTCGTAATTGTCCACTGACTGAGACAGTTCAATGCGCATCGCATCTTAATCGGTGTCGACTTAAGACTTCATGCAAATTCAATTTCGTGCCCAAGCAATCCCACACGTAAGGCCCAGCCGAACATATTATTGCTGGATTTATCTTTATTGCAGCTGTAGAACACTCGAACTAACTTCGACTGTCGAACTTGCGCCATTAGTGAAGACACCGAAATACATGATTGTTTTGGTAGGGGCGGAGTTGTAAGTCTTATTGCTTTTAGTATCAACGTAGGGCCGTATTGTTTAATCTAAGGTGTTAGTTTCGGTTTAAATGGATATTTTGGTACGTCTTTACTACTGTTTGCAAAATAATTATGGTGCGTTTTATAAAAAAAAATATTTACTCTTTGATAAGTTCTTTCGTGTAAACCTCTAGTTTCTAAGACTTCTTTGCTCGGGTATAAGATTGAATGTTACTGAGAACCATAGTAGTAACAATATATTATAGGTGGTAACTTGCAACATTTCGACGCGTTAGAGAGCATGAGAAACATTTGGAATATTACATGTTTTTCTTAGTGCAGCATGGAAAAAAAAATTCATACGTACGCGTAGTTATGTATCTACCTCGTTATAAAAGTTATTCAACTTTAAAAGAAAACAATTTATAAAAGCCACTTACCTGCTGTTATTTCATCTTTTATGTGTATGTACTTAAATCCACAACCACTAGCATTAAACCGTTCTATCTATTAAGTAAAGTATGAACAAAAAGGCAGGATGTCTACTGCGATGACATTGTCAACACAGAATTCTATTTAGAATTGAATAACATGAAAAAAATCCCTACAGCTCGCCCGGAGCACTTGTGTTATGACATAATACGCGCAATAGCAAACCATAATATCGGGCCGACACAAAAAGACATCGCTGCCGACCCTTCACAAAAGTAGACGTCTCAAGTTAATCCACCCGTAAAATGTCCCAAATCACTACAAAAAGTAGCCGACAAAAGTGTTGTTATATAAATTTAAAATGAAATTTAATAAACATCGCACAATAGGGTGAGATATTTTTTGGAAGATTCTGATAGTGAAAGAGAGATAAGCTGGCAAAAGGTTTGCAGGCAGCGCGCATGTTTGATGTTTCCTCTCATCAACGGAGCGTGAACGGTTTAAGAGCAAAATTGCACGAACGTTAGTGGCATCTGTTAACTGGGCACTCCATACAAACAGATAGTTTTAATTTGGCAGATGGAATGTCACCGAGTCTTTTTACTAAAGAACTTGTGTTAAATAACGGACGCAATCTGATTTTGAAAGGCGACTGACGCATATTTGCGGAACTGTTCGTTTCTTTTTTTCATTTACTGTATAAGTAATTTAGGGTACATTACTCGGGTATTAATAAAGAAACTATAATATTATATAATAATTTTAATTATATCGGGTTAAGCCTTAAAGTGTCGTAAATTTATCATACTTTAAATGTCTTGAATATTTAAAAATACTTTCTTTTTATTTATATTTGTATTTTTGTAATACCCTGTTTTGGTACGTTTGTGGAATTTAATGTTATATATTGTACAAATCACTCTTATCTTACAAGTTTTGTAATTTGTGATTATCTGTAATTATTTTAAAAAGCTTGTGTATTTAATTGGTTGTAGTAATTAATAGACATTTGGTTGAAGAGTCGAAAGTACTATTCGAAATTTCTTTAAAAAATATTGATATTGAGAAGTGTATGATATGTGGTAATAATACATGATGTAACATCATTATATTTCATTATAATATATATTTATATAACATATATATAATCATTATATTATTAATTTTGTATTACCTTTGTATATAACCAGAACCCAGGTGAAGTCGGTCAAGCAGTAGGTTGTAGACAAGTACAGCTTTAAGCAGGTTCAGTTGGTTATGTGCCAAAGGCCGGAGCCGACCACTTTTGTACTGACATGTAACAGAATTCGTATTTAGAGGAGCGAGCTTTTAAATTTTTTGTGAAGAATCTATTTAATCAAATATTTAATTTAGATTAAATCGTACAATAATCTGAGAAGTGTATTAGGAGATAAGTATCAAACGTTTCTATTTAACTTCTCTCCCAAGTAGAAATTCCCCGAGCGCCATATTGAAATGTTTATAATTAAATTACATAAAGACGAAGAAAATTAATTTCACAGTGCGAAGTGGCGAGTGCCTCACGCCCGGCAAGTACAAAAGCGGAAGCTCCGCTCAAAGGAAGCGCTGCCGTCGCCCCGTTCTACGAATTTAATTTTCCAGATGTTTTTGGAAATTGCTGAGAAGTTGAATAATCACGTTATAACTTAGCGGTATTAAATTTTATACGTTAAAGTGTTAATATTTCATTTCCAAGTTTAATTTAATTAATTCTAAAGTTAGGAATCCTTGGTATTTATGATCGTACTGCCGTGAGATATGTCTTACGATTAAACGAATTATATTTGTGAATTGAGGATCTTTTATCAGATTAATAATACTTTTGTGAATTAAAGGTAATCATGATAGCACATAATAATAAATCTAATGAGAAAACTTATTTTAATACAAGGAGAAATTCAATGGCTTTTTGTAGAATTAAATGTCATCATCATCATCATCATCCTACCCATAGTTCACTGTTGAGGCTTCTTCCATAGATCGCCACAATTCATCGTGCTTTAAGCCTGCCTCCAGGGACTTGCCGCAAATTAGCCTAGGTTGTCGGTCCATCTAATTTGGGGTTGTCCTATATTGCGACTGCCAGTCCTAGGTGGCTATTCAAGAACCTTTCTTCCCCGTCAGTTATCGTTTCTTAAGGGCTATACTATTGCCAATTCAACTTTCTGATCTTTTAATATAAATATGAATCAAATGTTATATTATTTAATACTTCGAAAATGAAAATTAAGTAAATATTAATTTCCGAAAATCTTTGTTTATAACCAAGTTGCAGAAGTCTACCTACTTTAATTTTAATAATAAGTTATTATTTATTATTTAAATATTTTAAATAATACGTTGCAAAAACATTAAGAGCTGAATCTATAAACCATATCCTTAGATATATCCCGTCTTACCGTGGTGTGTTTGCTTCAAATCTTCAGTAGGCGGTAGCTCGGCGTTTCGCGCGACGAAACAAATTGATGTACCCAAATAATTATTAATGCCTCACGAAATTTAATTGGAAAAGTTGAATTTGTATCGTCCTCACGCCGTAGGTGTGCGATCTGAGTAGTCGCGAAGCGGGCGCCGCTGCGACTGTTTACGAGATAATTAATCTCAAAGTATTTACGGCTTTAATCGAGGCACTCCCGCCTGATGGGGAGCGAATAACTCTCGTATGTAATAACATTGCTTACTTCGTCGATACATCTATCTATGTGTATATGTACATTTGCGAACAAAGTCTAAGTTGCATTATTTTTGGGGATGATTGTCACCTTTAGAGGATGGGGAATTAAGAGAAGGAGAGGGGTTTATCATCCTCAGTGCTAATCCATTTTTATTACATTAAGAAGATATAATAAACCGTTAACAGTGAATGTTTTTTAATTGTATTAGTTAACAGAAAGTAACCACTATTTTGGTTTATGAAATTTTATCAATTTAATTGGAATTACTTTCAACTATTACCATTAAATTAAAAGTTTAATTAACAAGAAATAGACATTTTTTTTATTTATTTAAAATCATAGAAACAAGTCAATATTGGAAGTATAGAATATAATATTTTGTAATGTCTCTACCCGGCAATAGATGGTAGCACATGTGTTATTTTAGGAATGAGAATTTAGTTCCAACATTTGACGCATCGGTAAAGCGCGTTATCATACAGATTATTTCATAACGCCATAAATAATACTTATAAAAATTATATTGATTAAAACTTATAAAAAATAACTTCTTTAGTCTTTTATATCGAGGTCGTTGATAAAAGGCTTTGTTTGGCATGGCATAGCGTATGGCCCGTTTAAGCTAATTAACAATAGATCGAATCCGACTGCTGCAACAATGAAAAACGAAGAATAAATGTCAATTTCACAAACGACGAGGAGGGTTCGGTTTTAAATCGAATTCCGTTTAATAATAGTAGCGCGTTAGAGTTGAATGCACTCTTGATAGTGCGATAGTTTATTGTATTGTAGAAATTGTTGTGTTCTCATGTAAGAGTACTTTCTTCCTCAGCTATATCAATGCTACCATGACATATCGTCACTCTATCTTTTAACAAAGTATCAACAAAACATTAAATATCCGTCTAATATGGTATTTTCACGTAACTTTTATTAAATCAGAATCGATTTAACAGAAGTTTCGATTATATCCTTTGTTGTCTAGTTTTGAAAATAAAAATATTAAGATGTCGGGAAAATAATAGTTTAATGATCACCTCATCGCCAAAGAATATGTTTTGAATTATTCATTACATTACACGAAAAATGTGGAAAATAAATGCAAATGATCGGAAAAAAGATCATGGAATAATTATTATTACTTGTATTCAATAGTGTATTGAAATTCAATTCCATAGAAAATATAATAAAAGTTAATTTTCTTGCTGTCCAATTATTTTTCGATTTCTGACTTCTTTTTTTTGGGTATATTCCTTTTAAGGAAAGAACTCATAATGTACAAAAAAGTCGATGAGCTAATGTAAATGCCCATCCCTAATACCAAGTTAGAAAACAAAGTATATTGCATAGCCGGAGAGAATAAGCTGCCATTTTTAAAAAGCTTCCAGCCACGAAATAAATCTATGCTATTTAGCGTCTGAACAGAATCAGATGAGCCCCCTTGACCGTACCGTCGATTAAGATCTGTGAGTGAATTCGTTCATTTAAAATAAGTTGCAAATGCCGAAATTCCAAGTTAAATCTCGCATTGGTGACTCCTAAATATTGTTTGTTATTTAATGTTATTTTTGTTTAAAATCGGTTTAAACTAAATTACATATATTCTTTATAATTCAATTATGTTATAGACTTTATTTTCTCTTGTAATTATAGTTATTATTTCTTGTATTATATGTATTATATAAAATGAATATAGGTAGTTTTATAAATTGTTTTCACGTTTCTCATTCTGATTTTAGAACTAAACTCCGCTTCTCTGCATAGGTTTTCTTTCTACAGAAATTTAAAGCTTCTGGCGGCCTTCAAACGTGTTTAAAATATTTTTAATAAATTAATTATATTATATATATATATATATATATATATATATATATATATAGTCTTAATAATTAACGCTTAAATTAATTTATAAGATGTTGTTTAGCGTTAAATAAAACTGTTTTTAAAATCCTTAGACGTTACTACTATGAAGTTAGTGCGGTCTCGTATAAGAAGAATAATGATCAAGGTGGGTGTGGGTAGCCGACATCGAGCGAGTGCCTCGAGTATGAGGAACGGGTGACCCCGGCCCGCCGCTGACCACGACCCCCCGTTGCCAAGCAACCGCCCGGTACCTAATCATCATAAACAGATGACCCGCCATCTTATAATACTTAATTAAAGAATATTTTATTCAATAAGTCCTTTTGTACACGTATACTATGTTATTCATATGTACAGATTTAAAGAATAATTTATTTAAGTAAGAAATATTATTTCATGTTAGATTTAGCATAGCTTAGTTGTAGCTGTGGCTACAGGCAAACGACGATGAATTACAACCAGGAGAGAAAGAAAAACATATAGATGGGTTATCCCTAAATTAGGAATAATGCTATTTAGTTATTTTATTTCAGCAAGTTATTATTTGTTATTTTATTACCATAATTATAAATTATATTATTATGAGTGACACGATGCCTAAGGAAATCACGTCTGTTCTCTTAAGATTTATCATAGATTTTAGCTGGTCTAATAATTTGGCTAATCTTAAGCTTTTAGTAATACTGGATATTAACTATAATAAGAACCTAAGACATCATAATGATTGTCTCTAAAATAAAAACACTAAAATTTATGATGAGCCTATTGTAAGTAATTATTATGGGAAGAGAACAAAGAGGTATTTAGTGTCGAAAATATGTAATGAAATATTCTCTGAAAGTTTGTAAGTGCTTGAGTAAATATATCTTTAAAAGAAGATTAAAGGTATTTTTAATAGATAATTATAAGAACAGTGTTAAGTAGATTTTATTTTTGTGTTTATTTATTATTTCTTTTTTTGTTACTTTGCTGTCTTATGTTCAATTCATATACAACGTTAATGTTATTTTGTTCTATAAGTGACTAACTAATTTGTGCTTTGTTTGTTTCGCCTATAAATTGTTTTCACAATTTGGCGATATTTATTTGTAATATTTCGTTATTCATTTATTATATAAATAAATTGAAAAAAAAAAAAAAAAAAAAAAAGGATTTGTCGTGGCGATGTAAAACATGACACATTTTTCCTACAAATGATTTTGGTATTGTAGTAGGATTAAAAGCATACTTTAACTTTTAATAACCAATAATGTTCCAAAAATGTTCATACAAAATTGCTTTTTTCCTCATGCTGAGATTGGTTTTAATCTATGGATACATATATAAATCTGAATCATATTATATTATTAAATGGGTATAAAGTGAAATTGCTATCATTAAAATTTGTCTATTTTGTATATTATAATGTGCAAAGATTTGTAGTGAGCAAAGTCACTAGCGAGTAGGTTCCGTTTTTTTTTATTATATTAAGAGTAACAAACGAGTACACAGTTCACCTCATGGCAAGTGATTTCTGCGGCCCATAACTTCTACATTCATCTTTGACAAGGTATCATAATGTAGATGCGTTGTCACCTTTGAGGACTGAGGTGGAATGCCTCGTCTCAAGTAATAAAGGTCTCCGGATCCCTGCACTCACCAGACGAAACATAGTAGCAGTAAGCTGCTATTTTATGCTAATATTCTGTGAGGACGTGGTCCTACTCCGGTCGAGCTGACCTATTCATTATGTAGCTAGAAACAATCTGCAGTGTAGCTCTACCAGTTATTCTAAATTCTATTCGCAGGCATGATCAACAATTCTGTAACACACAAAACGTGTTGTTTTTCGGCACTTAATTTCGGGATAAGTGAGTACCTCTATGAACTGGCATACTTACGAGTACGTGATTATAATATTTTCTCTTTAGTTAACCATCATATTACGTTATTACTAGTAGATTACCATAAGATGTTGCCGTTCAAATAGAACCAGCACTTCATCGTTATAATGAACCAAAAGGTTTTATGATTTTATTGTAATTAATTAATATTTAATCATATTGACAATCAAATTCCTCTCACCTCTGTTAAAACAATAAATAACGCTAGCATATTTCAATTTCAATGGCTTCATACAAATGTCATCTTGCCTTTATTCTGATAAAATTCATAACGAAGACATTCGTCAGAGGACTAAAGTAACCGATGTAGCAACGTATATCGAAGATGTGACCATCTTAGACATGAGACTGCGTTAATGCAATCGCAGTGTAGGGCGTTCCTTGCCCAGATGGAGCGAAAATCTGAGCAAGGCGACTTGTAGTAACTGCACGCCTAAATCTGAAAAAATCTGTATAAAAGGTATGCATTTCGAGAGGTTTATGTCTAGCAGTGTATTATCGCAGACCAATCATGATGCCTACTTTGAAGGAGGCCGTTAATGGTTTTAGGTGTATTTCATGTCTGACTCGATTATAATATATTGTGTGTGTGATGTTTTATATAATTTATCCTATTATGGAGTGTGTGCTTATTCGGATGATGTTTTTATAGTGTAGTGTGCTATAGGTTCATAAAGAGAAATTTAGTCGGTAGTGGGAGTGGTATGTATTACCAATGAGTATGCGGATTATAAACACTTATGTATTCTATATTACCATATACTTTGTACTTACTGTTTACAAGTATATGTTGTGATTTATGCATGTCTATGATGATGTTATAATTTAGCAATTTAATGCGTCAACGAAAACGGATGTTAACCGCAATTCGAGTGTAGCGTTGGCTTCATTTGCCTTACGCGCACGTGCCATTGCGTTGTAATCTATACATTTTTAGTTGCTGTTCGAATTTCTATTATATTAACGATGATAACTAATATATTCACTACTATGATAACTATTATTATAATTATGATGTTACTCGTGATCCTTCACAAAAAAACTTCTGTATTTAGAAAATACCGACTAAAGTCCCTTTAAAATTGATCTTTAAAGTGATTTCGCGACTACATTATGGTTAAGCAGCCAGTGAAGGTGTAGTTTCAATTCTGTTCCAATTATTACTATTGGTATTCCTATAGTGTAACCAATATCATACTTATGAAAACTTTCACAAGTACTTTATTAGATTGTATAAAATTTAACTTCCTTTGGTGTGACACCGATATTTTTCTCAAGAAAGAATTTAGTAAATTTTATAATTTATAGTTTTAAAATTTATGAAATAACTTTACAGTTGGATAGTTGTTTATTTTAGTAAATGTTTAAAATTATGATTATGTGGGATTGATATTGATGATTGTACTGTTAATGAAATTGTGGTAGACAAACGAGCTAACAGTTCACGAGATGGCTGAAGCCCATAAACACCACACCTCTATTTTCAAGAAAGATTCAAGATGCAAATGAGTTATCACCTCTAAGGACTGAGATAAAATGTAGACGTGTAGACCCAATCACAGGTAATGAACCCTGTTATTGGGTCTACGGCTACTTACATTCCCAGAAACCCAGCACATCTATGCTACTATTTCAAGCTGGTATTCCATTCATGTAGCAGATATAAGCTTGGTGTAGCGTACCACTACCCCTGTTATTTTATGTCGTAGTTATCATGTATCTTTTATATTACTGCAACTTGTCTTGTATCTGTCCTGTATTGTGGTAGTTGGCAGTTGGTTGTAGTAGGTAAACATACCAGAAAACACCATTCTCTAGGAATTCCTCAATCTCACATTTATGCCTGCTATCGCTTAATCTTTGGTCCTATCACATTATTCATTCATATTTTTTCCCTCTACTCTCATTTAACCATTGCTTAATAACTAATTTCGTAATCCCAATCCTATCAATAGATTAATACCGATAATCCTAATTATGTTTAAAATATAAAATATAGAATGTTGATATAAAAGTGTTACCGACCTTACTTCTTCCTCAATGTAAATACTTCTTGTTAAACACTTTAGACCATTTCGAAAAGTAATCCTTTCTCTTGAGCGTTCTCTTCAACCCTCTGCGTGAAGTATAAGCTGTCTGAATTTTTAATAAATTTCAAAGAGATGTCAATCGGGTGTTTTATTTTGCATAGGGCTTAAATCTACGAGTAGGCGTAGGGGTGCGCGAGTACATTTCGGTGTTCGTCATTTGTTTGTCTCGGGCTCCCTCGTCGTCGTGGGCTCGACCCTGCATCACCGTTGCACTTATTGCTGGCAGAATATCAAATGATATTTTAATTGTGTACATATTATTCCACAGCTAGTTTGTCGACACTGAAAGGGGTTAAAGTTACACAGATATAAAGGAACATACTCCCAATACTTTGGTAAATATTATACATCAATTATGAAAGGTTTCATTTATCAATATTTTCTCTTATTGGTAGAGAAGTGCGAGTCTAAAGTTAGTTAAGACCAATATCGAGAGTTACAAAGATAAAATAGTAAGCCTCTAACTAATTATTATTATTACTGTCATAATATATATAACATAATAACTGTGTAAATTTCAATAGAGAAATAAGATAGGCTAGGGAGTCAGACGTACCACCGAAGGTCTCAAGATGCTGTGAGTTTCTTCTACGTAGATCTCAACAAAAATCAAAAACTAATGGTAGTTGGGGTTAACTATAACACCAGGACGTTAAACACCTCACCCCTCAGTGGATGATTTGCAGAAGTCATGGTCACAGGGGATAAAAAAATTATAAAATAAATACATAATATATATAATAATTCAATAACATATTTTTATCTTGAAAAGAATGCTAACAGTAGATAGTAACAACTACAAATATTCCCGTTAACCATTCCAACTAAACTTGCTTTTGCGAGGAGATGGTTCACGACAGTAGTCTAATGGCAGATTCGAACCTACGACCCTACGTTTGGCAGACCGTACCCGAAACCATTAGACTATGGACGCTTATATATTGTAATTCAGGATTTATAGGAATATAAATCTTCGCGTTTGTAAGTAGTCTTATGTAGATATATATTTGTTTATAACCTCGACTATGATCACCGTGTGACTTCTTCGCTTGCTTCTAAACTACAGGCCCAGTGTTTTAAAGCCCAGGAGAAATTCATAATATTACATTATATAATTATTGGTTTGAGAACTTGCTTTATTGTCTCAGTTGACGTTGCTATGATCGAAACGCACATGGCGATAGAACATCATGTTTAGAACATATACAATTTGTTTTACGTAAAATACAGTGTTTTACCTTAAGCATTAAGCTTAAGGTTTAGAATATTCGACCAATAAGCATGGGGAGTTGTAGTCAAGTTTCTTTTAAACTTTTTATGTGTTGTATGTTACTATTCTATCCGAATGTGCTGTGTAAACGAGTGAAGTGCTCTTTTTACCTTGATTTAAGTAGAATAAAGTGGAAAAACCTCTGTAAGCGCGTTCATTACTAAGTGCACAATGATAACGTCATTGAACCGGCTAATGCTCGAAAAATTCATAAACTTCGTTATGTTTCAATTAACTCGATATTATCCTAATGCTTTAATGGCTGCAATTAATTTTCGTTGAGTTGTTATCTTTCCTTTCCACAACTGCTTAACGATTAATAATGATGCATGATATCTGCAATGTTGTCGGTCTTGTGCCTACTTTTGTTAAATTAATAATTTTAAAAGGGGTCTTAAGAAAACAAATTAAAAATAACTGTGAACTTGTAACACTTCATCTAGTTTTATTTACAATGAAATGCCTTTAGCTATTATTACATTGAAAATAAATTAAATTAAATTTTTTAATTAGGTTAACATTCCTTCTTGTTACACTCCTTCATATTTAAATATAATTTGTTTACCATTCGTTAATCAGATATTCATCAATCGTATGCATTCTAATTTATAAATGAGCAACTAATTGTGGACTGCTTTAAAAATCATTGAAATTCTGTTTAGCTCTAACAAAACAACGTTCAACAACGATTATCATTTACTATTGAACGCTATTCAAAGGGCAGCAGTTAGTTACAACCTTAAAAAGGGTAATAGATGCACGTCTTGTCGGCCATTGTCTTAGCCGGGGTAATCGCTTCCGTGAGAGTATCGGCTGGCCGGCTGGCGTCGCTCGATCTGACAGTTTCAATTTGTATGCCAACCACCGGTGCGGCGGCCACCCCATACGTTCTCACGCCACTTTTGACTTTTACTTAATTATTTTTTTATTTCTACAACGAACACATGTTCGGCGCTTTTGATTGTGAATAATTTTATTGATAATCGTGACTGTGTTTGATGTTGATTAGTTTATTTTTTGGAGACAATCGAGTTAAAATTATTTTGATTGAAGGTGGTCTTTAATGGGTGAAATTAATAATGCATGTTATGTGTAGATTTGATGTCCAAGCCAAACACGATTTCTATAACTAATTCAGTAAACGTCAAAGTAAATAGATTCTAAACATAAATTATATTGGAAAAGTACGCAACTTCCTCTATCTGAATGAATTTATACTGTGGTACCCAAGCAAAGTATTATATCACGAGAAAATTCAGATACCACTAAAAAAAGACCCTTCAGTTAGGTTCTAGATAGATAAAACGTTAGGCATAAATATGCTTCCAATCCCTATTTAAGTGCAGTTTTTTTCAAATTATCTCATATCAATTAATATGCACGTATTACAAAAACTTCGTAAAGTATACAGTACGGTCCGTTAGTCGAACTAGTTAATTCAATTTAAATAACATGAAATAATAACGTATATTTTAATTCTATCCATATCAGTTAGTCATTACTGTGACAGTACGGTGCGGTTAATCATTACGTACATTAAATTACGGATCTACTTGAAGAAGTAGATTAATGCTATTAATTCCCGTCTAAAGACTGGTTGTGTATTGAACTGATATTTATGCGATATGTAAATGATTTGCTTGTGCGAAGTGCTACAAAAAGTGCTATAATTTACTCCGAGATAAATATGTTTCGAAAAATCCATAATTTATTGTTAATATAATTCAACTAAAATAATATGCTCTACATTCAGCACATCCAAAAGTACTGTATGTAATAATAATAATAACAACCTTGATAATGGGAGTTAATATTGAATGGAATTGTGCGTACAACCGTGATGTATCAGAGGATGCATCATTCAAGATCTTAGATAATTAGGCTGCACTTTCCGTAGAGGCATGGTGGCCCCTTTTAAGTGTCGTAACCATGGACAACCGCGAAGTATGCAGCCTCCGTAACTACTTTCTGATGAGATCCAGTAGTGCCTTCCATGCGGACGTTGTAGCGTGTAACAAACGGCTTACCCTCTGTCCTTAGACAACAAGCAACGGCAGGACCCGGGCGAACAGATTATCTCCGAACGGGAGGCCGTATAGAAAGAGGAGCTTCATGGGAGATGCTACAAGGCTCTTCACGAGACATTGGTAGATACTGTTGCCACTTTCTCTGCCAACATTTCTGTGACCTTTTTGGAGAAATCGAGAGTTTTGTCTGTGTGGTACAGATTCAGGTTATTAAGACCAACAACTATCAGAGATACATCTTGAGGGACGGTATTATAAGTACACTTTGGAGTCTGTACTGAAAAATAACGGCGCTATGCTACTTGGAACGGTCTATCATCACGAAAAGGACTAAGCCCGACCATGTACAAATTTTTTTGATGGACCTCGTATGACACGTACCCCGTGAAAGCTGAAACGACGACATGTGGGGTGGTCCGACGACCGAAATTATCCCTAGAGTCGCGCAGCTGGTTTCTTTACCTTTCTCCCTAAGATGTCTGAACTCACCAATTGATGGACTCCCGTCTGGTTGGTGTTTATATATTTTATTTATTTATTTATTTTATTGACCAACCAGGCGAAGATAGAAATGAATTTCTCCAACTTTTTTATAGAGTAGGTGGCAAACGAGTTACCAGCTCATCTGATACCATCAGTGTTTACCGCCGCCCATGGATATCTGCAGAAATCAGTTTTTTCTCTCAGTTCATAACAGTATAGCGAATTTGGCTCCAAGCAATAATAATATAAAATAAAAAATATATAGAAACTCGAAATTTTAAATAGTAGTTAATAAGATTTGTTAGTGTTGTTAGTTAATTATTGTGGTGTGTGCGTTTGCATGTAAGTTTTTGTATATTAAAGTGTGTGTTTATGTGCGCACGCGTGTGTGTGGGTGTGCGTAAACTCGAATGTGTGCCAGAGAGAGTGAAGTAGCCCGCGTGTAAAAATCGTATGGTAAATAGTGTAGTAGTAAATGTGTGTATGTGCATGTAAAAGTCACATTCATATATTTATGATGAATGAAGAAACGGTGATCGCGTTTATATTGATAGAGACAGAGGCACGCCATGGATCGAGCACGCTTCGCCACCTACCTATTCAGGATGTGTCGATTATGGTATGGATCTAACGATCGTATCCCGGTTTGGACGTACTTTGAATTGCAACTTTTTGCAGTTTTTTTTTCCGAGAGCAGTCACTGACTGACCGAGAACGGGATGGACGGAATATAACGGCGTCAACAGGAAACATCGTTCATAAGAGTCAAAGGAACCGGAGATGGGGAGATGTCATTCATATTCATGTTGGATATTTAAAAAAAAAAAGGTGTAATGTGTTTACAAAATATGAATACTTATTATTTTAGTTTATTAATATTTGTCTATATAGAACTGTTTGGTGTTTTAAAGACCAAACAGTCTATCATAATTAAGTACAATTTTGTGCGTAAATATATATAGAGAGTTAGGTGTTAATAAATAAACCCAAAAATTAACTTCTTAAAAGAATAACGTCGAAGCAAAGTTTATTGGATCATTAAAATGCATTCTATGCTGCACGTGGTCAAAAAAGTTAAATTATATCATTGCGTAATACATCGATGAAATGCAAATATAACTAAAAACTAACTCGGCGATTACTTTTAAAGCGTTCTGCCTGCTTACTTATGCAAGTATTAACGCAATACATAAATGTATGTATTGCGAGAATTACATTAGTGACATTAAAATCCTCCTTGCATTCGTTAGCCACAGCTCAGTATGGCAAAATATGTGAACCGACTCGATCTTGCTATTCGCTCCGTATGATTTTCAGAAATGGCGATAGCATATAGGCAGCAAGGATACAATATTTTTATGCACTACGTTTTTCCTTAGTGGCTGTTTTTACGGCCATTACCGTATCTAAAGTAGGAAAATCGCTCGAGATGCTACATTCTAATGACGGCTCGCAAGCCCGCGCGTGCGCCGCTACTCAGTCCGTATCTAGGGCTGCCTCGCCTTCTATTTCTAATAGCCAATGCAAACATTTTAATTAAATAATAAAAATACAGGGTCATGCCTCGTAGCACTCTTTTCGGAAGATCTATTTTCAGACACAGTTTAGTGATGAGTTAAGTCGCTTATGGCATTGAAAACTAAAGGATACGTTTTTAAAACATGGTTTGCCTTGGAATAGTTTATGTATGAATGTATCAGATAATAAGTAATTTTTCTCATAATTTAAACAAGATTTCTTTAAAACATTTGATTATAATTAAGCCTAATATTGTTATTATGTACCGGGTACCAAATATAGCGGATTTTTAATAATAACATTTAAGATGCCTTTTAAAAGTCAACAAATATGAGCTATTTTTTTCTAGTTTAGATTATTTTTCATAAGGTCTTTCATCTTAGTTCACAATCATTCAGTATATGGCTCGTATTAGTGGACTACCTCTTAGATATTTTTGTAAATGTAAAACCACGCCGCAGCCATAAACTAGGACGTGTAAGTCGGTCTGGAAACGTTTACACGGAATGGTATTCTTAAAACACTTAAACAACTACTTAACGTAGAAACTTTTCTCTGATGGATTTCGTCTGGTGATCTTAATACTGGTAACGAGGCGTTCCATCTTCGTCATTAAGGGTGATAACAGATCTCTGTTAACTCTTTACTTCTTAATGTGGTAGTCATTGACATCAGGACAGTGCGGTAAATAGTATGCCGGTCTGTCACCGAGTACTATCATAGAAAAATAAAAGACAGTTATCCCCTTACTTGTAGTTGCATGTAGTTATCGATTAGCGTATATTATATCGCGAATGATTTTCCGAAATGGTGGTCGCATTATTATCTTCAAAGTTCCTGTAATTAACTCTTAAGCTTCAAGCAACGATTTTGGACCTTACCGTACTGCAATATGGGACAAAACTACACCAAAGTTTATATCTAAAAGGGGAGGAAATCGACAGATTGAAAATTTCTGATATAAATTTCCTGAAACGTTTTATTAAAAAAATTGTGGTGCTATCATTCAAAACTTTATCATGTGTTCGTAAATTATGCCTTCATTATATAATCTTTTTAACAGAGACGAAATAGATTTTTACAGTAAGAGAGCAACGTATGTTTCATTTCTATTATTATTCCCTTATTGCAAGGTCAATTCGAACGGACGTTCACAATACAATAATATCCTAAAATAATAACGTAACTCTAGATTCTGTTGATGTTGATGCTGTTAGCCTACGCGGCTCTTACTGCTTCTTCGGACACAGGGCTCACGGAACTGAGGGGTTCGTGAGCTGGTTGTTACGTGTTCCCTATCGTGGTTCTCTTACTTACTGAAAGCGCTCATAAACTGAGCGTGTCGCTCTACTTTGGTCTCATACCTTGCTGCCTTTGGCCTTGGCTTTGGCCACCCAAGTTGCCAGTTCCCTAGCTATCGAGAGATTCTCCCGAGTGGAGAATGGACGGTGATGACTGAAATAGTAACGTAAAGCTGCTGTGTTTCGTATACTGAGTGTAAGTCAAGTTTCAGTTAGCGGGTTATTCTATCTTAATCTTTGTTAAAATATGTAATATCGGGCCGCAGTCATGACTTATCATTAGGTTAACAGTGTGATCGTTATTCAGTTTAATAATAAAAAAATTGATGAAAAAAACACTGATTTTAAAAAATATTTTTCTTTCCACAATTATCATTAAAATATAACAGTTGATACAGCCCTAACCAGTTCTGCTTCAAGATACAAGTCATACACGTTTTTAAATGGCTAAAATACGATCCACATTAAAACTTGTAATTGCAGTATTTTATATGTATTATTATTTATTCATAACTTATGCCATTATAGAATTTTTGACTTACTTCAGTTATTACATGTATTATTAAAATCCTATGCATTCCGTAACAAGTTCTTAAAATGTTTAAATATTTTTTTGACTTCTAGGTAACTAACGGTGTCGTTACTTGAGTAAATATGCGTTATCTATATGTAGTATGTTCCTCTTATTAAGCTTTCTTTCTTATACGTTAAAATATATATAGAAGGATATAAAGTCAAAGTCTGTGGAAGTTTAGAATTAATACATAAATATAACATCATATAGCTTGACGCAGTCTTCATTTTCTGCAGTAGTTTTTCGCTTTCCAATTTTGTTGTATGACTGTAGGAATATATGTATTATGATATAATTAATGGATATCTTATATATGAAAATTTCTTTTCGATATTTATGTTGTCACCGCTATACAAGCAGTAAATAAGCACTTAAAATTTCTTTTATAAATTGTATACCGGGCGGCACAAACTGCCTCAGTACGCTTCTAGTATTTGAGTTATCAGAACCTCAAAGTTACAATACGAAACAGACAGTTATGTTGCTATTTCACTTTTGTATTTTATGCTTTTGGACTTGGAAACATCCTTACTGGAAAGCTCTCTCGGAGTCGGAAATTAATTATCTATGCAATATTCAATCAAGTACGTACTTTATACTTCTTACTCTCTTCTTAGAATGAAACATTTCATAAAAAAGAGTGACACAACATTGCAAAACAAGATCTGATGTCCTGTTAATTTTATTCACCTTTTATTTATGTGGCGTAGAAGGTATATGTTAAAATTTTCAAATCTTTTAAACTCTTAAACTACACAGATAGAAACAGACAAAACTGATGAACAATGATTAACTACGATGTTCTTACAATACGGATGCTTCTCAAAAACATTGAAGCAGTTATAGAGTTCGAAAAATTATTTTGGTCATATACTGAGCACTTTCTGTGAATTCAGTTTTAAAGAAGAAAGAAAAATTAAATTAATAGCTACAGGCGTTAAACTAACTAAAGAAAATTCTCTTAAAATTAACTATCTTATAAACAGGACGTCGTAAGTAAAAGAGGACGAGGCGAAGCGTTTAGCGCGCTAATTTGAAGGAGTCGGTGTTGGTGTACGATGGCATCTTCACGGCTTACAATAGTAAACAAATGTGTCGGGGGGACGCAATTACATCGGCGGCAGATGCACGGGCGCACAGCGTTGCGGTGTCACGGCCGGCGGCGAATCGCGCGCTCATCACGCTCCCTCTACCTCCGGACTTATGCTAATGGTCACCGGACCGCGTAAATTAGAGCTCGCTACAAAACAAAATGCGTCCGCCTCTTTATCTCATTGCTTCACCTCGTGCCCATGTACCATATCTTCATTTATCTACATATAAAAACAACTTCTATAAAGCACACATTAAAGTCTACTTTCAATCCTAGCATTCGCTCTCGGACTCTCCTAAAACCATAGATTGGAAGACCGAGTGAAATCCGAATACAAAAACTGGCGCGGGAACGAACGTGAAACCGATTAAAAGGCCACATCACGATTTTGTATGCACTTTGCACTCATTTGATCTCGTGCGGAGTACGGGCTACTCTGCCGAGATACTTTGCTATTCTGTTTTCGAAGATTATTTAAAGAGTGCCCTGTAATTAAAGTGATTTCTTTCCTTTGCTTATAGTGGAAGTCCTTTTGTTAACAAACTAGAAAGAAAGATAATTAAATAATGAATTGTTCTTTTCTTAATTGTTGTGTGTAGTAACAACAATAGCACTCTTCAAATTAGTCCGTATGATTTAAAAGGATTTTTAGTCCTGGAGATTGTGTGGCGTAGGAGTCAGAATACCTGAACAGTTAGTTCGGGTTTCTTTTCCCAGTTGAGAGATTTGTGTAGAATAAATAGTAGGATTTTGCATATTCATTCTGGGTGTGTTTGTAAATGTCCCATGTCATTAACATTTAATCTATGCTTTCCTTCGACTTTCCCACATGTTTTGCGGTTTCTAGAATATATTCTTCGCAATTGACATCCACTGGTAACAATTAGAAAATGGATGGCAACACCTTAGTCCCTTATGTAGTATATTAGTGAAATATAAAAAGTATAAAGTGAAACGAGTGTAATATTTTTTATAAACAGAATCCATCAAGTAGAAGTAGCGCGATGATTGAATATTCATCCATGGATCAACAATAATAGATCCCATCAGGGACCGGTATGTGGCATCACATTTCATATAATAAGAGCTCTATACATCGCACCGTGAAATGTGTCGATACAAAAACTTAACTAACTATAACTGCTAACGTGTGAATCGTATTAAAAAAAGTGTTAAGTCATTCGCCTTCATAAACGGGTGGCATTCGATTTGTCGTGATTAAATTTCGTCCATTTGGACACCGTTAGGCCGATCGATAGATGTAAACGGATAATGTGTTTAATAATCCGACAAATAGAATTTTGGTACCGAAATCTTAGCTGTACGAGATACACTTTAATTAATATAAATTGGCAATGGTACTCTAGTTACATAGAACTAAGAGGAATCTAAATGTTTAGATTTGCGGTTAACATGTTCAGATTATATAATGATAGTGCATATAGATCTTTTTAATTTAGTTTCTACTATCGTATTAAATTAAGGTTACTATTTATTACAAAATAGATGTAAGCAGTTCTGAAATTGAAAAAAAGGGACAGATTAATAAAAGAAGAGATAGAAAGAAGACTTTTTTCTTCTTTTACAAATATTATATGAGTGTTATGATAAATTCTTTATCTAAAACAATCTTTAATTTTTACCAGTTTTAAGCATTAATTGAATTGTGAATCCAATTACTTTTTTTATCATAAATTGAAAAAATAAAATACTCAAAATTAGGCTTTAGTTTGCGGAAATAAGTTAACGATTGAATTGAATTAAATTAATTGTACCAACGTAAATATATAAATAGGGTTTACCAGAAAAATGGTTTGGTTTTCTTTACTTCTTGAAAGATTATCACAGATCTCCCTCCCCTCTCCTTAAACCAGCAGAGAGGATAATAGCTTGAATGAAAAAAAAAATTAACGGTTCCAAAGTAGCAGGTAGGTTACATGTAAATAAAAATAAAAATATGTAGGTAAAAAATATGTCTTAATTACCATTATGTCTTAATGTCAGTAATCCGTTAAAACCAAACGATATGCCATAAACATTTATTGTATTGAAATATGATCTTTTTGTAGACTTTGTTCAGATCCAGAAAATTTTGGTGTTCAAGTTTTCTATTTCGATTTAAATATTTGCAAATATTTTATTTTTACAGAAAACTTTGTCACCAACTAGTTAATTATACAAAGAAAACAGAATAGGTAAGTTCGTTGTATTGAAACGACACGTAGTACCGTTAAAGTACGTAATTTTGTTCAATTGTCTTGCGAAGCGGGACCAGCCAATAAACAATCGCTCATATTGAATGAAAGGAAATGTCCGTCTGGAAATTAGCTCGGAAACAAGAGAAAACCTTTAAAAGCGGACCGTTTATTATATTAAAACGTTTTAAATTGTTAAAGGGGAACGGAGAACCAGCAGCGTCTAATGTATTTGACTTGTCAGTAGTAGCTTTACGGTATGCCTTTCACAATGTTATGACTTTTTAGGTACAAATGTGAATGTAGCCGTAATCCACAGGTATTGTATTTGTATGTACTTTAAACTAACTTTGAGTTATCAGATTTTAACCGAAATATTTTTTATTTTTATACATATAGTTTATAATATTTAAGAAAAGTAAATATCTCAAACACGTGTTGGAATTTCATATTATAAAAATGTTTTGATATGACGGATACCATTTAAATTGCGTTTAACGTTGGTAGATTAAGATAGTAACGATTCTACTATCTGCTTCCAGAGATATCTTGAAGAGGCCATAGTCTTTAGGGAAGGATTCTCTATTGGCAACCTAATATTGGTACAAATTGGCGGCCTAGAATTGGGATTAAAGAGTAATTTATGGAGTATTAAATGTATTACAGTCAATTTAAGTACAAAATGGATTTTCGGAGAAATTCTACTAGCCAGAGTGACAGCAGTGGTGGCAATATGGATGGATAACACGCTGCACGCGCCTAGCAATTCAATGAGTTCCTGAAACGGGCGTAACATTCAAATTGCAAACCACCCGCGCCTGCCCGTATCAAATGTTGTTTTATAGCTAATTCCCAAATTCGGTTATGGCCTATAAACGATCCGTTGGAATAATTTAAATGCGAGTCTGCCTGTATAATGTTCGTACTTTACCCCGAAATAAGGTATTTGTATGTGAAATGCGTTTTGAAATAGAGATTCCCTTCCAACTTTTATTTCTTGCGGGGAGGGATTCTGCGAGAGTTGAACATACTCTTCATTAGGCAGTCATTGCCGGACGATTTTACCTGGAATCATTTCCACTTTTCGATCTTAAGTTAATGTTTTAATTTTTGTTCAGCTTAAATGTTTAAAATTTATATAAAAGGATTGTTGGCCGATGGTAGTATGTTTTGTGAGTAATTGTCCATGTTGATGAGTTGATTAAAACCAGGGATTAAGATATATTTTATTAGCTTAAGAATTTAGCTTGAATCTGTTTAATGACACAAATTAAATTATGTATATTTGCTAGGGAAATACATGTTGTTACTTTTCTATCTATTTCTATCTACTGATGTATATTGTTATTATGAGTTATGAATTTTTTTAACGGGAAACTAAAATTTTGAAGTGAAAAAGTGCCACACTTTTGTCGTTATTTAGGAACCAGGTCATTTCTATTGAACTACAATATGCACCGCATAAATATAACATTGACAAAAAAGGAAATTATACTCTAATGCATAGGAGATACCTCCATGTCTACAGATCAGTAGGATTAATGGTTGATGATAGGTGCAAAGTACGAAGTCATTGTTCGTCCCTGTTGTCAATATTTACTATATGTGCTGTACGTACTCATAGCAGTATAGACTCGGTAAGTGCGACCGTAAGTCAATTTAATCAAATTATTACATATAATATTTACCATTTACAAAATAAATAGATTTTAGTTTATTATTTATTATTATCATTGTCTTTTTATTTTTGATATGTTTTAAAATAAGTAGCATTGCGTTGAGTAGTTTCTCTTCCGTAGAAGCACCCGTACCTTAGGAAATAAAATTTGATAGCAAGTACACTTGTCCGTAATGGTTCGCGATAGCCACGAATAATGTATAAATATAATTAACAGTCGTGACTACAGGGAAGAGTTTACTGTAAACGAGACTAGAATTGCTTAAAGTAATCTTTCCTTCAAGGCAATTTAAATTCCATTGTACAGGAAATAAAAGCTTATTTAAATCCAATATGTTCTTATAAGTTTACACGCGTGGAGTTTTAGATTTTGTTAGAAAATTAATGAATTAATTTATTCAATCCGGTCAAATGCGATAAGGTATTTGTTTACATTCTTTAATATAATTTAATATCTGTTAGGAGGATATAAAGCGAATATATTATTTATGATAAAATATATTTCAGATATCCACACGTTTCAGTTAAAAAAATTGACACCTAACAACAAAGGTTAATACCACCGAGAAACTCCAAGAAATAATTTTGATCGATGTATTAAAAATGTACAGTCAGTAAAGTAGCCAATTGTCTCAACTGTTGTTAGTACACCGCATACACTGGCACAGGGATGCTGTGCTTTCACGCACAGTCTGGAAGCCATTTGTGTGTGATTCCACTACAAATAACCATTGTTACCTTGTATGCGGAGAAATAAAGGGATTTCCTCTACGAGTGTATCTTACATGGGATACAGATGTAATAACTGAAAATACGCCTAATTAGTATAATTTTCAATGCTCCAGTAGACCTATTAAACGCAGCAATTTAAATTATCTAGATTTTTTCTCCACTTTCAAGAAATCTATTACACATGTGTGTAGATCAATTTTGAAATAGTCAGTCAGCATGGAAATCTATTATATTGGTTTGTTAGGAGTGAGTTTATTTCTTGAGCATATTTTGGTTGTTACTATTCCAAGCTTCGTATTCGTACAAGGGCGAATTTGTATTTCCGGCTCCAGGAAAAAATAATAATATATCAAAATAGTGGTATATAATAAATTATAAAATTACTTTGTAATTATTAATATCCTAATTTTTAATGGTACATTAAAACATAATAACAGGGTTTTCAATTTGTTTAATAAAGGAATTATCTTTCTTACTCATAATTTACTGTAAATAGTACCCTAAAATGTACTACTTTGTTGTTGTTTGATAATTTAACCTTTTGTTAAAGCGACTTATATATACTTAAAAAGAAGATTTATCCATCGATCAAACTCTGATAATATTGCGTAAATATCCATTGAGGTAATAAACAACTAAGGTCCGATGCTGTCAATCACAACCGAGTAAACAATTACCTGCATTAGACTGTGCGCTTGTCATTCAGGGAAGCGTCGTTAAATACACGCCAATAGCGAGCCGTGTGAATGGTGAACCCAGGCATTAAGTGCGGCGAGCAATTTCGCAAATAAAACAATAATAATAGTGGCCGGTATAAAGTTTCCTTTAATTTTATCTAGCTGAGTCGTGAAGCGCAGGCCCACCGCCTTATGTTCTGCGTTCACAAAGCTACGCTAATCTTAAACAAGCCACGGTACATTCTTTATTGTATTGTATTGGTAATTCGCGGAGTTGTGGTTAATAGTTAAAATGTAACGTGTTGCCATTACCGTCAATCCGTGAAGCCAATGGGAAGCTCACCCAAATTGCGAAGTTGACGAAAGTTAGCGGGAAGTCAATGAATTAATTTAAGATTATGCTTAATGGAATCTATTAGGTAGGCCAGCAGTGGGCTAATTATGGGCTGAGATAATAATGACAACAGAATATAAGCGAGCACACTGTTTAGCTGGTTATAGGCACGCACATCCACCTGGGGAACCAATTATCGGTAGCAAGGCAATTCATCACAGTCCTCAGGTGTGATGAAATTGCCTTGCAACGCATGTGTATCTTGAACCTTTATTGAGGATGGATGTAGATGATAATAATGGAACGCAGTCCTTACTTACTATAAAGTGAACTGTGTGGTATTATAATTAAGGTTAGTTTCTTGAAGAAAACATTTGTTTTCGATAACTGATGCTGAAGAACAGGATGCTGTTCCTCAGCATCAGTTGCCTCAACTATAAATACGAAGTAAAACTAAATCTCTGTTTACAAGTAAATTCTTCTCTTGTATCACATAGTCAACGATATGCGAATATTATACGGTTTTTCATCTGTCGAGACCCATTATCTTTACATCCAGTTCTTTGCTAACTTTATTAATACCAAACTTACAATCAAAAGCATAATTAAGTGATTTTTGTTAATTATTATTTGAAAATTATTTCATATCTTGAACACAGCGTTGTGGCCTATAAGCGGTCATAATAATCTTATCTTATATTATATTATAAAAAAAGATAATTGTTTTTTTTATAAACGTAAATTGGCCTAATTTTTGGGATACATAAACAGGATATTTCATGAAATATTCATTAAATCGAGGTAATTTTTTTATCACATTGAGAATTAAGTACGATCGAACCCAATCGAATTTTACTAATGTAGCTATTACTGTTCGTTTATATCACTGTATTTTTCCTTCAATAACCATTCACTGTGTTATCTATTTATTTCTATTAAAAAATAATTAATAAACTAATCTAATATTACGAAAGGAAATTCTTAATATTATATTGTTTATTAAGTTAATATTCAAATTTCCAAGAAGTTATTAAAAATAGGTATTTCTGGACCGTACCTTTAAGGAAGGAGAGGAGAAATGTTCAGCCGTGGATTAATGATGGGACTGAAATGATGGTGACGATAAACTTGGATAAATTATAAGGAAAAAAGAAAAATGGAATTTAGTCGGAAATTATATACAAAACAAACAATATTACGTATTATGTAGATTCAAGAAACAACCATGAAAAGCACATGATGTCCAAATGGTAATCGAGGCTAGGCCGCCGGCGATGTCCGCGTCAATCGGACGGACAGCGTCCGACCGTCGCACGCTTGTCAGTTCTGCTCATTGCACTCCTTGCACAATTTGTAATGATTGTTTTTCTTTGATCTAAGTCTAAGTACCGATCTTTGCAATCTTCATGATGTTTACACTACATTTTTACTGTTATTAGAAGATTTTTTTAAATGGTTTCTTCATTTGCTCAGGGTGCGCTATGGAATCGAACTGAAGAAACAACTGATGGTGAAGAACTCGTTCAAACGTGTCAAACGCTCACAGCTCCCCTGAGTCCATGAAATCTACATCTATCCAAAGCAATGATTCAAGATGTGTGATACATGTGCCTCGAGGACGGAGATGGAATGCCTCCATACCGGTAATTGAGTCACTGGGCTATCCCTATACCCACCATACAATACACAAGCCATGAGCTGCTATTTCACGATGGTATTCTGGGTTGTATTCCTTCCAAAGTCAAGCGTATTCGAATGTATATACTAATGTTGCATCTAGAAATAATAATCTTTAGTTTCATAATATTATTATTTTTTTGATTAACTGCCGCTTTACGGCGGTTGCGGTCTTACACTTCTGAATCTCTCATTCTATATACAACAGATAAGTACATAGTTCTTTTAATATTAAATGAATATTACGGCTCATGAAAAATATCGAGAATTTAAGAGGAATTACTTGTTACTGGTTAACTGTTCTCATTATTAATCAAACAAAAAATAAACAATCAATGGATGCGGCATATCTTACGCACATCTTAGATATTACATTAGTTTTTTAATATGTAGTTTATAAATTCAAGTTTTGACAGTAAAGGCAGTATCTGACCGTTATAAATATGGATAAGCGGGTTTCGTATATAGAGAACACTCCTTGTAACCCACGTTGGTATTTTGTTATTTTACGCATGTAGTATTAAAATGGCCGTTGACGATGGAATTTTTGTTCTTAAAAGGTCCTACTCATAACGATATGACTTAATAGTATTGGATGGGTTGGTAATTGATTTTAACAATTTATGTCGTTAGCAATAAACATTTTGTTAAATATGAGTAGAAGTAAATAAAAAATATTTTTGATCACAATGCTCAATTAGATATTTTAATTATTTATACTTTTTGTGGCATTCGTTGCCTGTCAAACTTGGGGGAAAGGAGAGAAGAAATGTTGGTAGGCGCGAATAAAAATCATCAATTGACAAATATTCATAAATACACACATATATAACCATTTTAACAACTATTAATTTATATTATCATTCTTACATTGAAACCTGATGTCCTTCTGTTTACGATTTATACCACGGCGATGGCTTCTGGTTATTTCTAAATGACTAACTGAGTAGTATATATTATACTGCCGTAAGGTTTTGCGAACACTTAGCACTGGGGCTAGTCACTCGTCACCCCCTTTTTATAGTCCGATGTAGTATCAAAGTCACGGGACATATGTAATACATCAATATACCCGTAAACCAAAAATTTGTGATAGACGAATATTGTTTCTCGGCTGTAGATCGAACCATTATAATTCGCGGCCGTCAAAACTAATACTGTTGGTATCATAATTGAAATAAAATGTAAGCATATACCAATTTCCTTTTTTATATTATTAAAGGAAACAAACAAGCAAGCATGTAGTTCACTAGATGATTGATAATTCCTGTGGCCCATGACAATTACATCCATCCTAGATATGTAATCATAATGCAGATGAACTACGTTTTGAAAAGATACAGAATGATCAATTGTTTTATTATCTTCATCATTACTAGTTATTTTCATGATATCAATATACAACCAATAAAATTTTTTCATCATTAAAAAGTGGCCCGGACGCATACAGCACGACTGTTGCACCGTTCATTGCCGTGTTAGAGCTCTTGGACTGAATCAGAACTTAAAGCCATTAGCTTACAAGATCTTGATTCGGTAATTCTGTTTTCTGACATAATTCAATCGTCATAGTCTTGTATATTACAAAGTATGTTGCACAGGATGTAGATGATGTTTACGTATATGCTAAAAGTTGCAATCATTCCTTACTCCCAGTCGTTTATAAGTAGCTTTATTATGCCTGTATGAACTATATATTTTTAATATTCAACGAAACAATGTGTTATTTAATTAGATGTCTTGTGATGTTGATTTGGAAGCTTTCGATAAATCATAACTATATATGTGTGACATTTTCGTTCATTGTTTGCCAATCATGATAATAATGGCAATTGCCCTAATCCTCTAAGGTCAGAATACTTGAATGCCAACATATGCTATCTAGGTCTCAAATAAACAAGAGTACGGAAAATAGTTCCATTAACTTTTGTTTCAGTATATCAGTTATAAATACATATTATTTAATTTAAACGTATGATATGTATTATTTCATTTAACTACGTCCGCCGTAATAACCTTGTTAGGATCTTATCAATTTTTATTTAACAAATATTCGAAACAACAGTTTCTCTTATCGTTAACATCGGGCGGAACGTATAAGAGAAATTGTTTGTAAAATTGAGTCAGTTCTGGTATTGTGAATATATGTTTGATTCAAACGTAAATATAAGATAAAGGGTTCAGTATAAAATGTGACCATATGGAGCCACTGAGCAATATTTGACTAACCAAGATCTTGTTCTACATCATGTCGATAAAGTGTTAATTATGGCAGTGATTTTTCATAAAAGTTATTGTGATAAACGAAGGATAGTGATAACGAAGAAATGAAAAAATGCGTAGAACTCTTTACCTCTCTGCTAGCTTACTCATATACTCATATATCCCAATCGATATTATATGAGGATTTTTAAGGCGAGGGTAAATAAGCACATCGTAGCCTTAAAACGTGTTTCACACCTATGGCTACTTCATAGCTTAACATCAGGCGATTCTGTGGCCAAACACTTACCAGTTTTTTATAAAATAAGATACGTGAGTTGATTTTACTCTAAAAGATACCTTTAAGAGGAAATTTCTTTGTATATGGTCTAGCAATACATTAAGTCTTCAGTGTTAAATTGGACTAGATTTTGTTGACCCCAATCTGATACTTAGTTTTAGAACCGGTATCAACTCTGGAGCCCACGTCCTCAGCATTGCTGGAGGGATTATGTCAGGACCACTTGACTTGTGGATGTCCAAGGAGAGAAGTGCTCATTGACCTCTGTAGAAATCGGACATCTAGCCAGAAGCATTCACACCACAAGATGGTCGGCGGCGAGTTCCCGCTGTAGTCAATAGTCGGATTGGTTACAAAAAGAGAGCTATAAAATCGGCTTTCTTCTTTGCAACATGAGCCCGCGAGTTATCTTCTTTTTTCGGAGAGAGTGCAGAGAGTTGACAGAATTTCCCTTGGACGGTTTTAGTCTCAGGACAGGACCTGGAGGCGGTGTTGTACTTTATTTAAAAAGATGGATTTTGTATCCCGTGACGCCAATACATCTGACCTAGTCCGGTAATACTCCAGCTTATAACGTGACACTATTTTCCAGGAGCAACCAAACCAAGGCTCAGATCTGCACCGTGCCAATGGGATTTGGGATTGAACCACAAACTTCTATCAGTTAATTGGGAACAAAGATATAGTTTCACACAAGACTGTAAAATTTGCGTGTTCATTCCATAATATATGATTTCAGTGATACACGTTTATCCATAACAAAAATAATTATGCATTTTAGAAATATATATATTAAAAGTTTTAAAAGAACTCTAAAAATTATAATCGAAAACAAATACAGAAATAAATTAATGTGGAGCACGCAATACCACTTATGAGTATTCGTTTTAAAGATGACGTGATCTTTTTAATTGGAAAGCCGTAACTTATTTCCGATAGTATAATTTTTGTTTTATTATTAATTTTTATTAACTGTTTTGTGATTATTAAAATCGAATATACACTGTTTTATTTACCAATAATAGATTGTTTTAATTTATGTTAATGTGAGAATAATTAGAATGTATTTGATAACTATTAAGGTAACATAACGGCTTACCGCGCCAAATATACTTAAATTACATTAAAAACTTAACTTACGTAAAACTAAATGTAATTTATTAGTAAATTTTCCTTAGAGTAAGGGTTCTATATTTCAGTCAAATAATATCATAAAGTAATGATATTGAAGGGTAATTTAGAGCACCCTGCTGAGATAAGTGAAGGCAACGCGCACAGGAAGTGGGCACGTCCGGCGCCATGCATCGCTTCCTCTCGCCGAATGTCGTCACTTCCGTTTCCGTACGATCATGTCGGCATACATGACGTAGTGTACCAGTCCGCCCCTTTCTTTGCGATGTTTTGCTAAGTATCGAGCTTTGATCTAGCAATTTATTTGCTTGTCAATTTCAGGAAAAGGCCATGCGACCCACCGTTCCAAGTTTCAATGGGCGTAATAAATCTTAATCGAAGAATAAATCTGGGCTTATAATTTACATTAAGATGACATGAAATATAATATTATATACATTTTTGTAACGGATCTAAATAAATACATTTTCGAATATATAAATAAAAATTAAGACCAGTTTCCAAACTAGATTGTAAAAACAAAAGTATTTAGGATTTGAGATGAGAATTTACAATAATACGGCTAAGGTAGAGTAAAATAATAATTTAAAAACGAACTATACACCGTACTTATATATGTACATAAATTCCGAATGCCAATTTGTTAAAGCGCAGATTGGTAGATTAGTGATAAAATTAAGACGCGTGAAATAGACTGACATATGAGATAATATAGTGGAGAGGACAAGTGAGGATTATTAATCTGATACATCACATTGATAAGGCGATGGTTAGTGCGACGAGGCGAGGCGATGCAGCTCGCGGCCAACCCATGCTAGGGTGTCCTGCAGAACATGTGGACAATCTTTCACGCTCATCTGTGAGCTCACCCTTTTATTGATCGGAGGTAAATTGATATATTAACATGGAGCTGACAACGGGTCTTTAATTACCATTTTAAAGATTTTAGTATTAAAAATATTGCTTGTGGTGAAATTAAAACTATGTCGTATTGATTTACAAAAAATATTCAAAAGTCAATCAATAACGAGTTCTTTCTTTTTTATAATATCCTAATATTAGTTAGTCACGAGAAACAGAAGTTTTTTGTTATTATTTTACGGTGGTATTCTTTGAGGGCAGCTCATTAAGCACGAATTAATATTATATATGTTCTGTATTTTTATTTATTTAAACAATTACTAAAAATTTACTCAAAGGTTTCAAAATTTTTTTTATGTGAAATAAATAAAAAAAAAACACGTCCACGTTAGTATTTACTACCGTTGATTAGAGTCCACAGTGTGAGGGTGCGGGGAAGAGAGCGTGAAATTGTCTGCTCACTTCTGTAAATATAATTTCGGCGACAAAAGGACTATAAATGATATACTCAGGGTCGCACGGTGCAAGTGCGTGTCGCACTTCTCGTTACACGAATTTAAAAAATTATCTCATTCCCTCTCCGAAGGGGTGGGCGTATTAGAATGCACAAATTGAACGATTTTATTAAAACAATATTGTAGATGATTTTAATGACACATATGAGTTTTTATTTGGGGATTTGGTTTATTCTAGTATTTGTGATTAAATAGCACATCATTTTTAAATATACCTACATATAGTATATATGTTTATGTATTATATATATATAAATATATATATATATATATATATATATATATATATATATATATATATATATATGCAGAAATTGAAATAAATAGCATATTATCATATATCAGCTTAATGCATGTAACTAGGATAAATAGAGCAACCCGGTGACAAACTCTTCTGGGTTATCTTACGAGAATTAAAAGTTGGGCATCCAAAAATGACTCCCAATTCGCGCTTGCTTAGTTTAAAACTGTACAAAAATTGCCCTAGGCCGGTGTACCTTGGTGGTAAATTAGCTATGACTTTTTAAAAGTTGTTTGAATAAGTTTTATTTTATTATACTAATCTGCGGGTACTGGGTTCTATTCCAACCGGAGCATTGTATTTATGTCCTGTTTGAACCTTCCTCCGATCATAATGCATTATTATTGCATTATATCGTACTGGAGAATAGGAAGTGTGAGTGGCTATTTATTTGTGCATATATGTAAATATGCCGTAAGACGGTGTCGTCTTGAGCACATGATGTCATCTGGTTATTATCTGAGGAAAGACATCGACGAGGTTGAAATCGACTGGGATGGTACATTATATCTATTCGAATTTGATATAATACTTTTGTATCAATATACCAAGAAATGATCCTTCGATAAGCAAAAGCAAACGACTTGTGTACTCAAGTTTTTTAGTTAGGTCTTTACATGTAATTTTATAGTAACAAATGACTTTATAGTAACAAATGAGTCACAGATTTTTGCGGGTCATAGATAAAATAGAGTCCATAGACTGCAATAATTACTTACACTTTTCCAGTGGTAGAGCTACGTTGCAGTTTGTTTCTAAATGTACAATGAATGGGTCAGCTCGACCGGTGGAGGACCACGCCCTCACAGAATACCAGAGTGAAATAGCAACAAAATGCTCCTGTGTTTCGTCTGGTGAGTATAGAGATCCGGAGACCTTTATTACTGGTGACGAGCCATTCCATCTCAGTCGTCAAGGGTGTCAACGCATCTGCGTTATGATTTCTTGTCAAGGATGAATGTAGATGTCATATGTCGCAGAAATATCTAACCAGCGAACTGTGCTCGTTTGATACTCTCAAAGCATTAAAAAAAACTTACATGGTGGTTTTATCCCAATCGCTATATTGAAATTTTCTTGGGTTCTTTTAATCAATCGTTTGATTATCATATAAGGAAAGATAACGAGGTCGAAGAATAAATTTAATTGTAATGATATTAGATTTATAACTAGACTAATTAAATTTAATAGCAATCATTATTTCATGATATTAGTAATAATTTCGTTATGGTACCACCATAACTATCAAGCGTACTTTTACGCATTTATTAATTTTATTATAATAAAATAATACTTTCAATGAAGGTGACCGTCGAAGCTTAAAGGATCAGCAAGTTGAAATGGGAATGGGCTTCAACACATGGCGTAGAACGATAATTTAAGAAAAGTTCTGGTGTGGCAACTGTTGCGTAGGACGTAGACGTAGGACATATAGTTCAGGATCGGGTGGCCTATAATAATGGACTATTGAAACTGACTAACGGTTTAGAATACGGTTTGCGAAACTTAAGATCGTAGGTTCGAATCCACCATTCGACTATTTTCGTGAACCATCTCCTAGCACAAGCATTTTCAGCTTAGTTGGAGTGGTTAACCGGAATATTAGCATTGCGAATATTGTTTAAAAAAAAACATTATGATGATGATAACATATGCAATTTAAATAGGATTTGAAAAGTTATAAAACAATTCCTGTTACGTACAGATTTGATTAATTAATTTTGCACATTAAGCATATTTCGTTCATGGCTAAATTTATTATTTGAATGCATTAGATTGTGACTAATGGATTCACGTAACAAATAAAATTAAAATGTAAATAGAAGAACGGCACAATGCTAATAATAAATTTCTCCATTTTAATAACTGTAACTGTACGCGAGGGGAGCTTCTGGCCTGTTAAGTCAATATAACACTTCCATTACTCCAAATTAAATTCCTCGGGGAGAGAGATGAAGTTTTTATACTGCGCAGATAAAGGCCGCGCAGAAACTGCCCATGCAACTTACTGCTTTATATTTATTTTAGTACTTGTGAGATTTTTAATAACTACGTCCAAGACACGGGACTCTACTCTCTACTCTACTCGTCGAAGGGCGTGTAGGTTTTAAATGACACGATATGAACGGAATACTTAATTTATTGTACAAGTCATCTTTAAAGTAAAGATTTGGTCAAAGTTATGGTTATTTTATATAGTAAGGCAAAAAAGTTGTACGGACCAAATTAGTTAGTTCTCTCGGAAACTTTTTTCATATGGTGGCGGAAATAGTTTACCCAATTTCTAGAAATCCTGTCATTACATATAATTGCTTGACGGTGAAAGCATATAAAAAAATTATATTTCATTAAAAATACTAATAAGTGTATTGTAGCCAACAGGTGATGAAATGCGAAAAAAAATTTAATTCCAATAAGCTTTTTGACAGATTGCAAGTGCACAGTGCCGGTGTGGGTGTTAATATTTTACGGAATTAATCATTATAATCCTTCTAGCAAACAAGTCGCCCCCGGGAGCGAGAACAATATAATGAAGTTGTCATTTTTTAGGCTGCACGAGGGAGGCTGGAGGAAATCCAAATTGAATCATGCGGCGAGGGAATTGTGCTATTATGTTATTAAACAGAGGAGGGCAAGACCCCGCGTGAGTTATTTTTTGCCCGGAGGGCGGAGAGACAGTTAACAGTTTTCACAATAAAATTATGATATAATTTGACACAACAAAAGCGTTTCGTTGAGACAGAATTAACAACAGCTGTGTCAACATAATTTATAAGCCAAGAAGACAACTTCAACATAAAAATTATGTATAAAGTAGAAAAAGATGATATGAACTCAATCACATTACATTACGCTCCTGTAGCTACCTCTTCATTACATCTCTCTACCTTAGACCAATTTTGCTATCTTTGCGATAAGCTAAGAGATCATTATTTAATGGAGCTATATCTAAGTAATAATTATTTATTTATGAATAGTTTCGTAAAATATGACATATTATATATTATGGATTAACTTGTGCATTTGTACATTGCATCATTTCATCAAAGTAAAAGAGTGTCCCTAAGTTATAGTGCATACTGTATATCTCGACCCACATTTACATTCGTATATCCATATAACACTCAAAAGAGCTAAGAGTGAAATGAAAGCTTTTATCCATATGTCAGAGAGAGTACTTACAGCGGCTTATTGTCACCCCCGCTAGAGAATTTGATAAAGCGTGTGCGAATATTAACAAAAGGAATATCTTGTTAAATTGATATTGTGAGTTTGAGCAAGCAAATTTGACTTCAAACTGTACTGCAGAATACGTTATAAGAGACATAATAGATTACATTTAAGGTAAAGATAAGTCATTTCTGTAAAATGGGTGTAAAATTGTCTCCTTTGGAAAATGTGTAATTCAAAGGGGAAGATTAAAATATTATCTATGTTAAGTAAATATTCAAATGAATATTTTCCGTGTTAGGCAACAATAGGCACCTACAAAGGGGAAGGTGTTGTAATTTGATAGATACCTATCTACAAAACGGTCGTTTCGTTCAGAAACGTCCCTATTATTAAAAATTATAAGGGTGATTTGTGATTTTATAGCAATTAAACATTTGTTTTATTAAAATTTTTGACGATTTATATAACGAGTGTATCGTGTTTATTTACAGAGTTTTCTGAAAATCTATTTTATACGTGATTATGTGATACTTTGATGTATTGGTTTCCTTTAATTTGTTTGATTGTCTAGTTAAGCTCGACTCATTTATTCTTTATCTACTATTTTGGTCTGTAATCGTAAATGTAGATCACGAAGTATCTAAATATTATACTTTATATAAAATAGACTTTTCATGTGCACTTGATTAACGATATGATTTTATTAACGCAACAAGCGAGGGCGAGTGCATATGGTAACTACGTAAATTATACACTTGCACCCTAGCGCCTAGTGTTCACGCCATCTTCCCGTCGGGACTTGCCTCTATTGTTATAATAAAATGCTATCTAAGAATGCATAGTGTACACCTGCACGTAATACTTACACAAATGTTATAATCTGTCCTTAATGACATACATATTCATACTCTATAAGGAATCAAAATACACATAGGCGAAGCATACTTGCAAGTATTTTACGCCGATATAATGCGTGGTCCTATTCCCGTCGAGCTGACTTATTGGTGATACAGTTAGTTTATAACTGCGTTGTTACTCTATCACTCTAGGTCGATTCTGGTAAGGAAGAACTTTATCTCAGTCCTCCTAGAAATGACAACGCATCTTTCTTTATTAAGGAATAGATGTGGGTGTCTATAGAAATCAGTGTTTCACAACTCTTAGTTAATAAAAAAAATTGTGAAAGCTCATAAAAATAAACTCGTAATTTATAATTTTTAACTAAAGCTCGATGTATAACGAATAATATCCAATATTCATACGTTATATACATATTTATAGTGAGTAAGTACCAAGTGTTACTCAGTGTCTGGTTCGGTTTTCATTTCAAAAGTCGCGACCAAACTGAGTTTGATCCCCTGTACCAGCATCAATAAATTTGATACATGCAATTGTGTGTGCTGATTTTCTTCGTGCGGTGTACTTCTGTGGTAAAGGTAATCGTCGTAAGGAAACTTTAAAATACTAGTAAAAGAAATATAATTTCAAACATATGTAAAATCCTCCAACTCGCAGTGAAGCAGTGGGACTTACTTTACACAAGTGGATATACTTGAGAAGAGGCTTATTGCCCAACACTGAGACCTGCATATACTGTAAGATTTTGCTTAATTTTTTAATGCTCCCCGAAATCTTGTAATTGTAAGATAAGATATTTCCAACTTATCGATTTCAACCATCAAATATATTTCAATATTTTGTTATGACAATAAAAAATGTCAGTAGGACATCCCTAGTGCAACTTGCTTCTGGGTGTGCATCGCGAGGGCGTTACATGTTTATATGTTTATTTTAATACGCGTGTCGCGCGTATAATACGGAATTTATTACGGCACGACCCTCGTCCGGATTAATGCGATACGGAAGATTTGAATTCAGAGCATTAACTTGGATTGGTACGTTCAGTCTCGGGAGGCTGAAGAAACTGACGTATAAATACACTCAGTTAATGTCTAAGTGATTAATGTTAATTTTCATATTTTAATGGACCTCATGTATACTCGGTAATGTATATCAATAAGTCAGTTGATTTGTAATACTACATAGTAACCTATCTTACATAGGTGTTCGACGTCTTGTTCTTATCAAGAGAATCATTCGTAGTCGTTTCTTTAACTTCAGATCTTATTTTAAGGATTGAGTACTGCGGATACACAATGATTTACGGCTACTAATAACGAGAAAAACTGGCTATAATCTATTTTCATTCGTATACAAATCGGTTGAACAGAAAACCGTAAACACCCCACACAAAGAATCTTTATGTAAACATAACAAACATAAAAAGCGTATATCTGTTGTTTTAAGTCATTTCGAGAGTCATTAATTACAAAGCATTGCTTGTATTGTGTCGAGCCAGGCTGCATCTGTAATATGGTTTCATATATGAACACATAAGAACGAAAACATACCGTTTCTAGCGACTAAATCTCTTTATTCAAACACTTACTATTATCTCAGTCTTAACAATCCGATATCATTTATATTAGTAAAACATATTTTTATTTTATAATAGGTTGGCATCTAAATTCCCAAACGCTAAAAGGTTTCTTAGTTCGTACTAATCAAGTAAACACATAAATGTTTATAAAAACGGCATTTTGTTTTAATAACTACCTAATAATACATTAAAGACACTTTTAGCATTATAACTACTAACTTGAATAATATATTTTATATACAAGTATATGATTAATAAATAATAATAATAAGTTATTTGATAGAATGTGTAATATATATCATAGAGATTTAATTATAGTTTTCCCATATTTTACAATCGTTGAATGAATCGATTACCGATTGTAAATATCTACCAACCTGAACAATAAAAAGACAATTAAAAGCGTGTTGGTGACTTCGTTTGGTACAAACAAATTTAATTAACATGGCTTATTTTCCCGCTTGATCCAAGAGAGACAAATAGTCTAAGTAAAATTTATGTATCGGAATCAAATTCAATTTCGTCTTTGCATTTTTTACTCGATTTTTTAGGGTCGTGTTATTTTAACGTTACAGGGTAAGGAAACTGTGGATATACCGTTAAGATGATACGATGGAATTTCAGTATAGTATAAGCATTTACATATGCAGCAATGTCATAGCCAAATAAAGCCAACTGAACGTACGGTTTACAACGTTTAGATGTGTACTATAATATTTGTTTATCTGTCTTAAAACCAAATTTTTGATATAAATAACTAATTTAAATAATGAAGAATAACAAAAAGAAACATGGCTACGACTTTCATAATGAAATTGTGCTAAATCATAAAAATAGTGACTATTAAAGTTAAATGTTTTATGTTAAAATTATGTGTTTGGAAATTTTCAGGTTTCGACAAGAAACTTAGATTTAAATAAATAATGGATATTATGTGGAAGAGTGTAATATCATTTATCATAAAAATATGTACGTAACAAAATTTTAATACTGGCTTACATGTGTAAGAGTTTAGTGTAGTAGTTTAAATTATATTCACGTGTTCTTAAATTACTCTTATTTCTGATCGGTAACGTGCCATCCTTATTTGTGCAAATACGAATAAAAATCTACCATTTCGTCACTTTTATTTCTTTCGATCTGTGAAATTTGTTTTCTTACAGGATTTTTCTAATCTTCTTTAGCATCGTTTATATTGATTATAGCGTTCCTCTTGCCTAATTTATATTCAGCTAGTGTTTTTTCATCACGCTCTGTGCTTAATATCGCAATTTGTACCGTAGTTGGCGTAAACCGAGGGGACCTGTCACCTTACTCGCGGACATTCCGTCTTTCTCTCGTGGACCTGTTTTATTGCTAGCTTACGCATACATAAGTACAGTTAACATAGCTTTTACATAAATACATAGACTATAAGTCTATAATAGGCCAAAGAAAAGTATAGTGCCTAACGGATACACAATAAATTTGCGTTTTCCTTTTATATTGTTCCTGTGCTGCTTTATATTTATCATATTTAGTTTTGGATATTTTAGAATAGAGTGATAACTTATTGTGACCCAATTAAGGGTGCAATACTTTTACATTTGACTTGTTATTGTGCCTGTCGTGTTTCTTTTTATGTATATGTCGGTGTAATCAAAAAATAAAATATTAGCTAAGTAAAAGATATACTATTATTGTGCCATACGGTAACTTCTGTGGGGGAAGCCTATATTCAGCAATGATGGGCTGAAATAATACTATTTGTTCATATTTTATTAGCAAATAATATATCAGAAGAAGGCTAGTAGATGTGATTTAATACAAAAATATATACCATACGAGGAAAACAATTTATTTACATTATATGGGGAACAGAAGAGGTAAAAAATCTGTGAAGGCAAAAGCAAATACTTTTAATTTGATATAACTTCATACCCAGCTGTAGAGTCTATGATAAATAGCAGCTATATGAAAAATATGCTGTTATTGAAATTTAAATGTGCATTGTTGAATTTAAAACATTATATTAAAAAATAAATAAAATATTCTATCTACTAATACTATACTACTAATATCATATCTATAACTCTAGTTTTTATCAACAGCTTGCCTATGTAGCGTTTGCTACTTTATCTGTCAATGAAACACATTTATCAAATTTTAAGTCAAGACCGAAACTATGGGCTCTACACGGAGCTAACAAATAGTAATAGAAAAGTTTATAAATTCGTGATTATCAATGATTTCTGCAGTCCACGACACATTTACTTTCTTCGATTAAAATCATGATGCAGAGGCCTTGTCGACCCACAGGAATAAGATTCCTCTGGCATCTTTTTCTTGCCAGATCATAGCTATGCTAAGTAGTATTTTACACCGACTTAAATAATGTTAAACTAAGAATCATTAAAGGTTTTATAGATCGCAGTTTATACTATAAATAAATAAAATAGTACGTTAACATTCGAATTATGTTAAATAACGTTATATGCAATAATAAAATTGCAAGCTCTAAATTGCAGCATAATCTAGTTCCTAACAAAGAAGTCGACCGTTAAGCAGGCAATTATGAATCAACGTTTATATTTTGATGTTCGACGGTCATTGTTTGAATAAAATTATGTCGCTGTCATAACGTTCTTCATAAGAATGCCATCCATAAAGGTTGGAGTTTTTGTAAAAGTCGGGCGCTCATGTCTGCGGTCGGTACAGACAGACGCGAGACGAATTCATTACGTTTACGACGGTCCAAGTTTTGTAGTTCAGTCAAATATTATTAGTATTCAAAAAAGTTTGTTTGCTAAGTTCTTAAGTTTCTTTAATACTAAAATTTAAATAAGAAGATTATTGCAGAAAACAAAGATAAAATAGTGATGTCACAATTTATTGTAAAACAAATTGTTAGCGTACCATTTGCATAGACCTACAATCATCTTATTTTAATTTCATATTCGGATGATTCTAAAGATTAATTCAAGTTATATATAAAAAATATTGTTAAGTAAAATAGTTTTAACCAGAAACCAAATCTAAGACGTATTTATTAGCTTATTTCATAATGTAATTTTTTTGAATAATATATCGTTTTAAATGATAATGATTTAGAATCAGTTAAAGCGATACCAGTTGTTGATTATTTCTTTAAATGAAATTTAACAAGAGAAATTAAGATGAAGTAATTAAATATTAAAGTATGGGTTTGCAAGGTTGACTCGGAGATCTCGACGCGATCTGCAAAAATCCCTATTCAGGACTTTGAGGGCCTTAAAAACTGTGGCGCCGCGGATCAATTAGTTCCAAGTAATAAACAAAGAAAATATGTCAGTTATGAAAAGAATTCGGCTGCCAGAAACTTCTTATGTTACATCAATCAAAATCATACTGATAATGAAATCATCATTTGGGTGGCCATAGAGAAGTTGATTCCGAGAATTTTGCTCAGTCTCCGATGTGCACCGCCATCATTATCACATTCCTGATTTATTAATTAGACGTTAGATACTATGACTTCAGAGTTGGACAATGCAAATAATTTACATAGGATTGAAGTGAGGGCTCAACGAGGTTTTACGACACACTTTTATGTAGGAATGCTTTATGGGATAATAAATACATGTACAGCAGTACGAAAATACTTGAATATTTACACTGCTTAAAATTATTTCATTATCTATGTTAGGTGAAAGGATTACCATTTTTTTTGAATATTATAGACCACTGTTAGAAGATATCTGTATCAACCTATCATGCAGATGCATTGTCACCCTTAGGACTAAGACGAAAAACTCCGTTTTTCGTAATTTATTAGTAATTTATTTCCGGTTTCTTTTACTCACTATAGGAAAACATAGCAAAGGTGATATCTAGCATTGGTTATCGATTAAACTAGATGAAATTATTGTTACGTGATATTTTTGTATAATTACCCACTAGTAAGTAAGAATTGAATTATATTTTTATGATCAATAAAACTCAAAATCTTTGTTGCGTGAATATGGCATATAATTAATATTTAGTATCGATGTTCAATATGGATTAGGTTGAGTGTTGAAATCTAAAATGATTTATTTCCTGTTAATTTTGACATGCGTATCAGTATATTCTCTTGATGGTATGTACGTTTTTTTTGCCATATTGATGATTAAGACGCCATAAATGATGATTAATGTAATTAATGAAAGTAAAGTATTGTGTGAGAGCGGATTCCTCCTCGGGTCGCTGGAAATATTTCTATGAGATATTTGTTTTGAAATTGACATTTTGCATGAATATCCGTCATTCCTGAGATACGTCAATTAAAAAAATGTATATCATAAATATAAATTAACGGCATATATATAAACAATAACCAAAAATATTTGGCCAATGTATAAGATTTTATATGGAATATTAAATATATTTTTTATCATTGATTGAGTTCTCTCTCAGTTAAGACAATAGAATATCTCCCTTAAAATGGTTAAAATATTATTGCATATATGGTATTTAAATCTTATGCTTAGGAAAAAATATTAAAATCTTCTTCCTGGCTTGATCCCGGCTCGGACCAGGGTTGGCTTTCTACTAAAACCGTGTCTATTTTGCCTGGTATTGGGAATCCTCATCATTTAGATTATTGGAAGCTACCTTTTCGTACGAAATCAATCCTGCTAGCACATTATATGGTGGCCGCGTACTTGCGAGCTCGGTACTGTAAGAGCCAGACATTTGTTCCTAACGTATTCCTAAGGTTCCAAATTCCGTGGTTGCAGCATAATTGCGGGGGTGTTCACCTCGGTGAGATGAATCTGCTGAATGTCTAGGTTCAGGGCAGGCCACGTTTCAGAGCAACAGTGGAGTACAAGATGGAAACCTCAAGTCTTACCGGTAACCAAATGACCTCGTGGCTATTTGGTTCATGATTTATGTCTGTTTGTCTATGCGTTTTTGCACGCTTATCTCCATTATGCTAGGACGAAATGGAATATGGTTTTAGTGATGTATTTAAATAAGCTTGTGTTAAAAATTAGTATTAATTTAAATTGGTTAACAGATATAAAAGAGGTCAATTACAAAGTACTTACTTACTTACGTACTTTGTTTAATTTGATGTTTCCATTACATAAATTGAAATAGTAAGTCTTTGTTATATGACCATTATTATGCTGTCCTATTGTCAGCATTATTATATTGACCGTCACGGAGTACGATCCTAATGATCAACTGTATCCACAAACTTGCACTAATAGAAATATGTTTACATTAATTATATATAAGTATACCTAATTTATGTATACATAATATATATATTGTTGATTGAAATTTTGAAATTTTATGTTTTAGATGAGAAGTTCAGAAAACATTATGGCTTAAGTTTTCACAATCATTGCGTTGATTATGTGAAGAGCTTCAAGTGTATGACTACATGTAAAATGATGGGCTTTCAAATTTTTCGTATGAATTTTAAATGTAAATGTTCATGTCACGATATGAAAACTACAACTATATTGCCGTATTTTAAATGGAGAACCAATGGGACTACCAAAACAGTCCCCAAAACGCAAAGTGCGCGTCTTTACGATATTGTTGGTTATGAAGAACCCGAAACTACGACAGCAGTCATTAATTTTACATGTCCTACTTATTATTGTCCAACAACGCCTGTGAAAGATGGTAATTCTACTAGCAGTGGAAATGAGACCATGTCTTCTAGTGGTAATGCTACAGACGTAACGGAAGACGGAACACAAAGTGGCGGGACAAACACGATGCTTGCAACTACTGCAGCATCATAAATCGACACTGTTTTTAATAACAGCTTTGTATTTTATTTTTAAAATTAGCGTTATACAGAATTATTATAGATCATTAATAAATGATTACTTGCAACGATTTTTTTATCATATAACTGTCTATACAAATTATTTTTATTTTGGTATGAAGATATTCTACACATTTTGAATGTGAAGCTTATTTTTTATCTTTAACGTGTAAGGTATGCAGAAACTTAAATCCTGAGATTTGCATGTTTGAGAAATAAAGAAGGAATTTTGAAAATACGTGAAAAATGCCAATGAAAATCATTATAGAAACAAAGGAAACAGATTTTAAATACATTTATATCTGTGACTGGTATTATATCGATTTTACAGAAAGGTTTCCGTCCGACGTCCTAGCGTCAACGCTAATTTAACACGAATTTTATTTTTTAATACTAGTACTAAATATTATTTAAGTAATTTTTAAAGTAGCCATGCAATTATATGAGAAGATGGTTTGAACGTAGTTTCAAGGAATCGAATATACAGGAAATGCAGTAAAAAATATTACAGAAAAATTGATAATTTATAAATTGGACAAAACTTTGCTTCAGCAGACGCGCTCAACAATCTATATATACACAGTAGCTTTACGTTGAAACTATGTGGTCGGCTTTTTTTGATCTAGGTGTGACAAACGAGTAGTTTCTCCGAAGGCAAAAGTTAGTGCGTTACTTTGCTTGTTATATCTATTTACGAATCAAGATGAAGATATCATCGGTTTCATCAGGCTAAACATGGTAGCAATATGAGAGAGGGCCTTTTTCCAATCAGAACGACGTATCTTGGCTACAGACAATTTCTAAATATAGCTTAACGCTTGTATTGTACACTGGCAATCACGATAATTATTGTTATGTTGGTTGCATTTAATAAACAAGTACGAGTACGATTCTGTAAGTGAATGATATTAACGTAACATTCAAATTTGCCAGACGTTTGAACCATCTAAGTTCTGGCCCCCTTACTGTAGGGGGCTGGAACATTATTCAACTTTAAGTTATAAATGTGCTATTGAATTGCTTCATCTTCATCAAAATTAGTTATTTTAACATAAGATATTGATAATAATATAAATTCAGACAAAAAAGTTTTAATTATTTATTAATTTTATTATTTTCCAAATATTTTTTTTTGTTTTTTTTGTTGATGTTAGATTGGCACAACTGTTTTCCATTTTGGCACGGAGTTCGAGTTGCATCTGTTATTTAGATTAAATACAGTGCTGTTCTTAGTTATATCATATCTAGTGTGTATTTCAAATTGAATACTGGACAAAAACATCGAAAAAAGAGTTTATCTTAAATTTTGCATCGCCAATGAATGAATGAATTTCTTGTTTGGAATCACTGAAAATGTTACAGAAGGCTTACAGTGAATCGAGTTTATCAAAAACATAAGCTTATGAGTGGTAAAAAGCGTTCAAAAGCGGTCAAGATGTGATGGAAGATTTGCCTCGCTCTGGTAGGCCATCAACGTCTGCAATTGAAGTTAACATCGCAAAGCGAAGGAAATAGTGACTGAAAATCCTCAAATTTGAGAGATAGCCACCGAGCTTTCTGTGTCTTACGAGTCAATCCGTAATATTTTAACTAATCACTTGGGTATGAAACATGTTGCCGCTCGGCTAGTCTCAAAAGACCAGAATTTTCCCCAAAAACTCAATCACATAAGAGTCGCTGAGGACAAGCTAGAACGAGTCAATTCCGACCCAACACTCATGAACCGCATTGTTACTGGTGACGAGACGTGAGTTTACGAGTTTGACATGCAAACTAATCAACAAGCTTCGAAGTGGCGCCTTCCAACTGAACCGAAACCGACTGTTGTCATGATGTTCTTTGACTATCGCGGTGTTGTGCACTCGGAATTCTTGCCGGAAGGTCAAATAGTAAATAAAGAATATTATTTGAGCGTTATGCGGCGTTTAAGGGAGCAAATTCGACGAAACAGGCCAGATTTGTGGAAAGAAAATTCTTAGATTTTACACCACGATAATGCGTCTTAGCGCAAGGTCGTCATTGTGTATTTTTGGTCTAACCTATTTGGTCTTAGCATTTTGCTAGTTTACAAAATTCAGTTTTTTGTAAATGGAACTGTACAAAGTTTTCGGCTGTGTAGTATGGTAGTTGCTATGGAGAATATCAGGGCTATAATTAAAAAAAAGTTTCACATATTTACCAACATTAAATGTATCTAGAAAGAACCTTTCTCTGACTTGCATTTTTCTACATTTCCTTTCTCTATTCAATATTTAATGCAAAGCGATGTCGAGAGTTGCACTCCCATCGGTTGTCAGCTTTTCTTGAATTTGACACTCGATGGAATATGTACGTACTGTACTGTACGTCACCATATATTTTTCCATCGATACTAACTTCTATAATTTTTTTAAACCCAAAATTCGAGTAACTGAATTGTATCCTCGATCTTCTTTCAGATTTCCTTCCTTCAAAGAAGATTTGTAATTTGATTCACTTTCTACTTTTACTTTACTTTTTCTATTGACATATCGACCTAAAATTGATGAACAGCGTGAGAACCATAATTTTCACGCAAGATCATTTGATACGCATAAAAAACCCTATATGAAACTTTTTGTAGTGGTTTGTTTGTAGGATTAATGAGTGGAGTTCCAAAATATTATTGCAGGGAGTCATATAACTGATGAAAGGTGTCTCATGTTTTTCTTACACCTTACAATCATATTGAGGCAGGTTAGGAATGTGTTCATAAATATGTTGTTGTGTTCATACAATATTTTTTGAATTTATACATCAAAGATACCTTTGAACTAAAAACGAAACGGCGAATCTATTCTATGATAATTTTTTTATTATTCTGTTATGTCTGGATGTCTGTTTCCTAAAACTTCTGTCAAATGTGATAAATTGTTACTTCGGTATGAGATTGCATTGTAAATTCATAAGTAATTTTTTTCAATTTCCAATAAGAATTATCCAAAAAGGATGAGATATTTTTCTGAGATAAATTGCCCAAATTTTATAGCCTGTATAAGTTTAAGACCAATAAACTGTTTTCCTACAAAAAATCATCATCAACATCCATCTTTTTTTAATCTTAGCGTGAATCCTTTGATATCCTTAATAAACAAAAAAAAACACTCGCATTTATATTATAATAAAATATAATTGGGATAATTAGACTTCAAACCTGCATCTAAATGCTCATGACATAAGCTTTATTAAATTTAAGTTCAAATTTTTTGTTATATGTGTTTAATTACACGTTCGCAAGAAATTCAATTATAGGCTACATTACATTCTAAGTTTATGGCCTGTTTAAATGAAAAGATTATTGTGAAAAGAATAGTTAACGATAAGGTTTTAACATGAAGACATTGTTTATCTTATTTTTCTATACATCTATTAGATTTGTAGCATGTGTGAGCAATTTAAAGACTACAATTGGTAAAAAAAAATAGTTCTTAATTTCAGAACCAACCCAATGAAGCGGCATAAGAAGTAGCTTAAAATAAGAGTTTCAATATTCTTGTTATGGTTTGCTTTTGTAATATGTAGCGTGAAATAGCAACAGACCTCTGAGTTTCGGGAGAGTGTAGTGATCCGGGGGCTTAATTAAAGGTAACGAGACAATCTATGTTTGTACATAATGCACCTTCTTGTCACCGCTCAGTCCTCAGCGGTGACAACGAATGTGCATCTTGCATTTTGTTGAGAATGAATATCATGGGCCACTGTCGTCACTTACCATCAGGTAAACTGTGAGCTCTAGCTTTGAGTGACAAACTATAATATTGAACCACTCTATAATATTATAAAAAAGGACTGGTTGGACTTGGGTTTAGCTTTCTTCCTTGTCTTTTTAATGTCAAATATTCATATTATATTTAATCTTATAAATGTTTTTAGTTTTCATACCCACTGAGGTAAATAATTCTTTAAGCTCTGTATCTGGTAAGTAAAATAAATAGTTTGTGTGAATGAAATTATGATATTGTACGTTACAATAAAAATGTTAAAATTTTAGAAAGAAAACATGCATTGCGCTACGGTTTTCATAAAGTTGCAGATTGCAAAAGCTTCGAGAAATCCTTCGTTTGTATACAGAAATGTATTGATTTTAATTATGACGTTGCACACGCAGATAAAAATTGTCAGTGTACTTGTTACATTAAAAAGTATATTGCAAAGTATAAACCCATTTCTGCGGCAACGAAAACGCGTTGGCGGTCTGGAGCTCCTACAACATCAGTTCCAGCTTGGGCAAATCATAAAAAAGATATAGAAACTCAACATTTCGATAGCAGCAATGAAGGTACTGAAAAAAGTACTAATAGTACTGATGGTGCTAATATTTCTTTTACTGACGATAAAGTAAAAATGGTATCGGAGCACAATGATTATGTTGGGAATAGTACAGTCAGTGACAAAGAAGTTGGAAATACTAACCAAACTCCTGATACAGGTGCTATGGAAACTGATGTCACGACTGTAACAGTCATTTCATACTCAACAGAATAAATTCGATTCCAATTTAGTATGATTTACAATGTAATGAATAATAATAGTTATTGCAACAAAAAATGTATTACTATTTTTCGAAATCTGCGACACGTACGTCTTTATTTTATTCAGGTGTTAAGTTTGGTATCGATCCAGTACAGCTTCCTAAACACTGAAATAAAAAAATCATCAACATTTCGATTTTTTTAAATAGTGCCAGCTACTATTGCTACATTCAATCATAATGTTTTTAAATATTTGTTTGTTATCTAGTACAATAGCAAACATGGTGTAAGATGGTAGACTAGAATCATAATAGTTTATCTTAACCCCATCCAATAATTTGGTAAACTATCGAACGTGGTGAATTGGATGCTAAAAGGTATTAAGGTCTTTATTCCAACTTGGGACAGTTGCAGGGCCATGTAGTCAGAGTACTATCGGTAGAGTATTTTCGGTCCTAGGTTTCGTTAGCAGGCCAAGTTAATTTTTCTTTATATTGCTAATCGCAGCAATCGACATTTCAAGATAATTACATATTTCGCTATTACAAATTCTTAGCAATTTTTGGAGATCCATGTTCGATGGTGGATTAAGTCAGTCAGTCTTTTAATCAGGTGGTGAAGATGACGACAATAGTGGTGATGATCAATTTACATAAAGTTTATTAATGAAGATGAAAAGCAAATCTCAGATTCTCATCTCAGTTCTCAGATTTGCAATGTTTTTATTGGTTCCTCTGAAAATCATTTTCTGTAAAATTCCCTCATTCTACGCCAGTGGCTAGGAAGACAGAAATTAAGATGAGATATAATTGTAGGATAGATAAATTTAAGAAAACATTTCATATTAAAAAGAATTGTTATGTTTCATCCGCAATAAGACAAACATATAACATTTTTAAATCAGCCGATTATAATTAATTTTTCTTTTAAATACAACTTGACTATGGATTTTTCTCTTTACTTCATAACACTAAATCAGTAAGAGAGCGCTGTATCGAATATTTACGAAGAGTAACTGAAATAATTATCAATATATTATGCTTAACGGCCACATTAGGGAAATATCTTCCTCCTTCTCATAAAATATTAATCCAAAGACATGTTAGTAACAACCTGGGAAATCCATGTTTATATATATACAGCAATTCCTTATATTTAATAGAATACTAAACACTGAATCTTGAATTTACTGTAAAGAATAAAGGGCTATCTCCTCAATTAATAAATTGGCGATACAAGTAGAGTCCATCGCTACATGATGGTGTTACTTGTAAAATTTTTCGTTCCAAAATAGTTAAGAAAATGTACTATGTATGTAATTATCTAAATAATACAGCATATTCCCCAACCGAGTATTTTTCTTAACAGAGCCTCTTAAGCCTCACTGATAATTTAACTGCTGTTAAATTATCAGTAAGGCTTAGGTTATCTCACTAACAAAATGGAATGAGTTCTTGTGCCTATACGCTAGGTGCGTCTACTCTGCGATTAAACTTTAGATTGAGTTCAGCATTACGTCAGATAAACATAATCACAATTCCTTACAAAAGAACGATTTTTGTGGCTTTTTAAATATAAAAAAGCATCCTAATTTTAATATAGAAAACTATTAGGTAGTTTGGGATCCTGCCTGATAAAATTAAATCCCTCACTCAACATACCACTACAAGACTTCAAGACAACGTGAGCCCTTTTTGCGTAGGTCGGATCAAAAATTTACTCAAAAATTTTATACTTAAATGGTCGACAGAAAAATTAACAGCTATTTATTTATAAATTTAATAGTTACATACGAAAACGCAAACTCGCAATGTTCTTTACGTGTAAAATAATTCATATTATATAGTCATATATGAATGGTCGAGCCACACCGCAATTATATTGTTGTTGTAGCACCAATGACCACGCTCTTGGTAAAAGCATAAAACAATAAAAAAACGTGGTTGTGTTTTGTTTAATCCCATTTGATGGAATCGTTTCCTATCAGGTGAACTCTTTTTTAACCTAAATAAAATCATAAAAGGGTCATAACCCAGCTATATATAGTATATTCTTCGAAGTTACTGGACAGTTAGCAAATTAACGGCTCTTTGGTAATGAAATGGATTATATTACTATTAATTGTTTTTTAAATTATTACAGTGTTACTTCCTGCTTTGTTACTTGATATTTATTTTATTAAAAAATATTGCCAAGGGAAATTTATCGTTTACTAGTTTGTCGTTTATATTTGGCCTGTCCCTTCAAAGTGAATGTTAAAAACACTTTTTATGGAATACCCAAGAGGCAGGATGCGAGACTGACGGCTATGACGTATCACTTAGTTTTTTTTTTATCAATACGGCTTGAACATATTTTTCCTTTTATATCAATATATCAATTTCTTTTGTCCCGTTTGACAGTTTTTGCCTAAACAGTTTGCAGTTTATGGTCTCATGACGTAAAAGTAATTATACTGGTTGAGTACAATCTTAAAATAACTATAGAGGACTTTAAAAATTAGTTAAAAAAGAGGGGAGACATAGAGGAAAAGAGATAAAAGAACGATTTCCTCAATTCATTTATTTTAAAACCGTTCATTTATTTAAATTTTCCTGTAAGTAAGATTTAATTTATATTATTTTGTCATAAATATATAAATTAAATTTTTATATGTTGATTTACCATATGCTCGATAACAAGGGAATAAATAATTCGTGGAGATATCGACAAATGCCTGTCAACCATTAGTGTAGCCTACGAATTTACTTTTATAACTTTTAGACATCGTCCCATGACATCCGTATAGAGCCCTCATAACGATTATATATTTAATTATATCTACATAGATACATATACATATATATATAGCAAATGTGCTGTTATGCTAAGAAATAAGCTAAGTAAGAACTATGATAGAATTTCTCGTCAACATTTCCCTTTTATAACAGACGGAAAGCTATTATTTTACACGAGTATCATTCAGAATGAATGGACTTTCGATACCGGTCGACTTATATGTTTTTGCGCTATATACAAGTATGTACGATTAAAATAAATATAAAAGTCTGCTCTCTCTCCTTTTACTATTAATATTTATTAATAAACATATTTGATTAACTGTATTTCTACTAACTAACTTTGAAATATAAGGATGGTATTTGTATGGGACTGAGAACTTTTTATGTATGATACAGCTAAATAATAACAGGTCTGTGTTATTAATTTTATTACCTTGTTGTGATTTTAATATAATACCTCGCCCTCACAGAATACCAGCGTAAAATAGCAGCATAATGCAGCTGTGTTTCGTCTGGTGAGGTGTAGGGATCTGAAGACCTTTATTATTGGTGACGAGGCGTTCCATCTCAGTACTCAAGGGTAACAACGCATCTGCATTATGATTCCTTGTCAAGGATGAATGTAGATGTCGTTGATCACAGGGATCACTTGCCAGCAGGTGAACTATTTGATCCTTTGTTACTCTCAATTAAATAAAAATAACATAAACCTAAGGGAGAATTTAACATGTGTCACTGTAGTATGAATGAGTCGGTTCAACCAGAGGACCACTCCCTCACAGAATACGAGCGTGAAATAGTGATAACATAAACATCGTACATCATGATAGAATTCCAAATTTCATCCTCATCATCTCGATGGTTGGCAATCCACAACTGTGCGCTTCATGCGAAATTTCCTGGCACGCACAACTACTCTTTGGAATCAGATGTCGCCAGCGGTGTTTCCGAACCGATACGACTTAGGGACCTTCAAGAAAAGAGCCTACACCTTTCTTAAAGGCCGGCAACGTATTTGCGACTCCTGTGGTGTGGCGGCGGTGACCATTGCTGATGATCACTTATCATCGCTGCTTGCTTTGTTGTGGGTGGTGGATATAGCTGTCGTGGGCTACAGTCATCACTTACCATCAGGGGAACGGTAAGCTCGTTTGTTACCCCTAAGATTATACATAAAGAATAAAATGTACTCTTCTTTACACTAACATAGAAAGAAACTAAAAACTTTGCGTCTTAGATGCGTCCTATTACTTTTATCTCTTAAATATAAAGCAATTTGAGTTACGTCGATTCAGATGTCACCTAATACAGCTAATAAAAAAATCAATTTTACTCGGTAAATGAGATAACGATGAGATGAGATGTTACATTCAAAGAACGTATATTGACTGACGAATGCTGCCTATTTATTGAAATAACTTATATAATAACAAATAACATATGTATTATTTTATAAATTTGCATAATTATTTGTAATTGCATAATTTATTTAATTACTTTGTTTCTTGACATAATTATGTTCATATGCCAAAAGTGATGAAATCTTTGTACCACAGTTCTTATGAATAAATATTATTACTATTATCTGTCATGGCGTATTGTGATAAATTTGTACGCGAGGACAATTTTAGCTGAAAATAAAAAAAGATATCAAAAGACGAATATTCGGGACTGATCCGTCTGTCGCTATCCATAGTTTCGGCTCTTTATCAATAGGGATCGAACTTATAAATCTAACGTTGACTCTCCCTCATATATCATAATAATAATATACGATTAGTTTGCTTAGTGATGGACATAAGGACATTTTTAGTATTGATTATCCATTGATCTATTCAAAATTATAATACACAGTAATATATTTGGTAGAAATAAATAAACTAATATATATTTTTATATATAACCATTGTAAGACTAAAATTATCATTTAATTATTTGATTTTTGTTAATGATAATAGATTATAGTAAATTTTCAAGACGGCAATTTTATTTACAAGTGTTTAAAGAATAAGTGGTGATACCTAGTACGTTATTTATAAGCGGACTAACGATTTCATAGTCTCGAATTTGAATTATAAATAATAATGAGTGTTCTTTTTATCGAATTCTTATATTCATAAAAAAGCTGCTTAAAATTCATTCTACGTGTGTGACTATGGGACGTTTTTGGACCTAATAAACTGCAGGTGACATGGACTCTTGATATCACAGGCTAGTCCGATTGAAGTATGATGCAATTGTTTATTAAATTAGTGTTGAAAAGGCAACTCTAATTCCATCTCACCCCTTTATCGATGGTCACCGATTATCAACAGTGGCTATAGTGGTAAGTTTCAAGACTGTAAACCAAATAGTAATCCTATATTTTTTATTTTTATGCCAGTAGAATATTCAGAAATTGATGTTAAGATAATGAATATGTTAATTTATATTGTATTCTAAACACACTATAAATATACAAATTAACCACAGAATTATGCAGCTGTTTAATTAAAAATATTTAGATATGTTAATTTTATTTATCAGTGTCAGTATTTTTAATTAAACTGAAATCGTGCGGGCATATTGCCAGAACCTGAGTTAGTGAACAAGTAAAATTATTTAACAGTTGTACTAGTTTTTAAGGTTTTAAACATCGAAAAGTTTTTTATTCTGCGTTTTTTCTATGCGAAAAAAATACATATTTTGATAGAATTTAAACAAATCTATATTTTTATAGTAATAATTCAAAACAATATATATTATTATCAAATTTAAGATGACAGGTGACAATCACACTATGCCCTATTGATGAAACAGCTAATCCGGTAAAAGTAGGAGTATATTAATAATAGATTGATCTATTTGTAATGAAACGCTTCAGAGATTTCTTTTATCTGCCTACACACAATAGAGGGCAAAACAAGAGGAAAGCAAACAATAAATCCTCCTACATAAAAATTGCAACAACTTTGTTCATAATGCCGATGGAAGAATCATCAAAAGTTGGTTCGCTTCGCACCCTCGCGCCCATTCGTGCAGAGATTACCAATAAATCCAATACGGGATAATTGGCCCGCTTAATTCTGTTCTATCTTTCTACTTAGTTCAGTCGTCAGAATGTGCCAGCTCAGGTCCCTTGGGACAGTCCAGTCGAGAGTATAAACATCCGTTGCTTGCCAAACAAAAACAACCTTTTATCAGTACTATTAAAATAGATTTTTATTTGTTATGATTGTAATAAAGCAAAATGAATGGAAAATAAAGAAAATAGAACGGTTAATGACATATCATTTAGTTTTCAATGCTTATTGTGTACTATATTAACAATCTATAAGTGTAACAGCGAGAAAAGTTTTCACGGGTCGTGTGAATGGCACATGATGGACTTAGGTGTCACTTTTCCCCGTCGTCTAATGGATGAGTGTTATGGAGTCTAGGGGCGGCAGCGATTTGATATTCGCATCAGACACCGGCCCTTGGGACCATCCTGACGTGATGTAATAGCAAACCCTATCCATAGTCATTTTTAAACATTTGGATACGGAAAATTTATTCCGATGTATCGATCATGAGGACGATACTCATGATCAATACATCGGAATAAATTTTCCGTAAGTGACGTTCGGAATAGAAAGAAAAGATGTAATGTATCGATATATTTTACACGAGAGAAAGTGTAATGTAGGCCAAAAGCAGTTAAATATAACTTATCTTTGGTAAAAACGGAAAATAGAATATATAAAATATCACAACACGGTATAAACACTAACCCTATAAAATTATACCTTTAAATGAGACGATTACACAGCGAGCTTGTCTTCCTTTTTTTACCATAGCATCTATACAACATCACCCTAAGACGAGTTAAAATTAAACCGTCAGTCAAAGCGGAAAAATCCTGTTCCGAAAAATTAGCCAACGAAATTCCAACAAATAATTAATCTGGAATAATCATACAAAACGATGCGAGCGGGATGCCCGGCCATTATTACCATTCATTTCAAATCAGCCGTGCGCAGGGCCGGGGAGGGACGCGGCCCCGCTCGACCTGAATAAGCATACATTTTCCAATCAGGGCACGTATCATTTAACTTGCTATTAAATTCGACTTCTTCCCTTCGAATTATTATCATGTCAAATGACGAGATGCAAGCTTGTAAGTCCTTTACTCATCGAATGTTCAAAATTTCTTCGTATATGTCTTGTTTTATTCTTAATTTTATAGAAAACGTTTTCATATTTATTAACATTATTGCGACATTTGTTAATTGTTTGAATTAGGTGTTCGTTCTTGCATGTTGAAAATACTATGTTATTTTACTTAAACATATAATTATACGTAACTGCATGTACTCATAATCATAGATAGCCATATTTATAATCCTAAACTAAGCTTAACATTTACGAAAATAAACATTCAAAGGAAAATCTATTCTAACTTTTGACTATGATCGCAAAGAGAAAGAAAAATGTGCCATAGTAAACTACAGAAAGCTTTGAATTCATAAAAGATCTTCTTTTTATTGTGTGGTAACCATTCAGGCGCTGAGAAAGGCGATGTGAATGGGCGTTATATTTACAGTGAAATACTTTTCATAAACACCGTCATAACATTTATGCTTAAGACCTTTTACAGTAATTACTCACTGACTGCGTTTCGACAGTAGGGTGAATTAGAGAATTAAAATTTTGTGAAAGAAGTCTTACTTGTTTCTTACATCTCCGTGTATAAATCTACATCACTTATACTTTGTGTGCCTTGGGCTTTGCTTGCCATTTTAATCGCAAGTGAATAATTAATTAAAATAACTAATTTTATAAATTAAATACATTTTCTACTGATATATTTTTATTAGGGAATGGATATCTAATCATGGAAATCTTTTAAGATGAGTGAAATATAAAAATAGAATGTGCTAGCTGCAATAAAGATCCGGAAGGGTTTTAGGCAAAGGTTGTTAATCTATCACTAAAGCTAATATAGTTCACTTCTTGAAAACTTAACATTGTTTCAATTGGCGCCTGAGGTCATTATATGAATTTATATATTATATATGAATGGAACAGCTGTTCGTTGACTAAAACTATATGAATTTATAATGTTATGATGAATAGTATTCTGTAGTCATGGTCAAAGCGTCAAAACACGTCAGCGACACGCGACGGGTGACACATGACACGCGACATGTTCCGCAGCCGCAACTGCGCACCTGACGTTGTCATCCGACCTCCCCTACTTATTAAATTAATAACTCTGAACTGAACACCGTAATTATCCGGGTAATTGGAAGGGCGATGAGATCCTCTTTTAACACATTACTTAAGCGTTTAACTTCAGTTTTATGAGCTGCATAATTAGTATGCCTTATCTTGTTACGATGACAAGTTTTGTGAATACGATTTTTTTTATACAAAATTCAGTGTTTTATTACAATAGGGGGTTAATAGCCTAATTCGAATTCGTTATCAAACCATCTTTTATTCTTAGTAGAACTTACTCTTAGAGTGGTAAAAAAAACCAACTGATCTCATTTGACGGTAGCCTTTGATGAACACGGTCTCATTTATGCTCCGTTTCTCTCCCCTCCAGGTTTCATCTAGGACGGTAACACTAACGCAGTCAATTTCATTTTTAACCAGTGTAAGTGTGCATATCCACATCAAAGCAAAAATATATGAGTGTAAAATACTCGGTAGCATAGCTATAAGTAGATTGGCGGGTAAGCTATGAAATAATATCAAATTAACAAATCAAACCTTTATTAAATCCCTTGGCAGTTTGTTATCATAAAGTATAATTAACTCTTAACGGTAAAATTTTCGATGTTTACAAACATATCATTTTGCTGCCTTGGCGGCGCTTTAGGCTACATTTTGCTTAGAAATTTAAGAGATATAATTAAGAATTTTGCTTGGCGCAATAATTTAGGGCTACTAATGAATGATATCAAGTTTCAAGTAATTAAGGCCAGGGGCCGATTCTAATTTTTATTAATCAGATACAAATATGTTGTAACTCGATTTTTTAGAAGGCTCAATTTATTCAAAGAATAATTATTGGTCGATTTACAATATTCATATTATCGTAATATATCACCATATGCCACAAACAAATATTTATATAGTTTTGTGCTTCAAAACTGGCACCGAAGTTGGCAAAGCTGAAATGGATTGGCAGTGTAACAGTCACTTATTAATATCGCTTGCACCCTAATAGCCTTGTATACATTGGACGTAGTCTAGGTGACAGATTGGTGATAATGTTTAGGTAATTTCAGCAGACTGTAGATGTATTGAGTGCATTTTTTGAAAATGCGAGTGAGCATACATATAGTATGTTTGGCGAGATGGTAGGGACGCGTTTGGCCCGTAGTGGGACGAGATCGTAGGTTATTTAAAAAAAGTTGTAAGTCTAAATTAGTAACTTACATCGTTTTTCCATAATGTCTTTAAGTTTTGTTAGTTTAACTATATAAAAATAGTGAAAAAGTATCGTTACGAGAATATTTTGAATAATTAATTCTAAAAAATAAATAGTTTTTAGTACAATGTATAACGGGTTGCATTACCTCGACTTGTTCAGTACATATATGGCGATGAAGACCTTGACGAGCGGTGTTCGATTCGTTGCCCGCCCGCGTACGAGTAGCCGTTGAGGCCCTACAATTGCGAGCGTGATACAAATATACACATAATTTTAATGCCGGGGGTGAAGCATTAAAAGTCAGGGATCAAATGCCTTTAATACTGTTGGTGAAATACACGGAGTAGCCTATACTTTTTTTATTATCTCTAATAACTTGAAATTTATAAATATTTATGTTGTAACGGTCACAAATTAATAAATGCATATTTTTATGTACCTTTTTTGATGCTTGTATATTATATACAGGAAATAATTGTAGGAGTTAATTTATATAAAATGTATATAACAAATTTTCTTTCATAAAATCAATTATATTATAAAAATTCTTCTCAACTTTAATCACTATGATATTGTTTGTTTATACAGAAATCATATCAACTGTGCAGCATCCTTTCCGTTCCCAGTCTTACGTAATGCATGCGCAGTAAAATGGAAAAAAGGTTTGGATGTAGTGTTAGAGACACGGGACATACTTACAGTACAATATGTCAAAAACTGAAAACAATCAATGCAACTTAAAATATTAATGATGTAAATAAGAATAATTGAATTTAAAATATTTTAATCTTTAGAATGAAACCTTATAACTAATAATCAAAAGATTAGAGGCAAAGATCAATCACATGAAAATGTTCTCAGAGTAATTTTATATTTTTTTACTGCGAATGTTTCTTCGGCTCCACGGCTTTCTCAGCGGGCAAGTGGAAGGCATTTAGAGGCGCGGGGTGCACGCGACGCCCCGGCTTACTAGTTACAACGCGTCGTCTACTTACCTTTAATCTTTACTCATATTTGTTAATAACGCTTGTTTAACCTTACTCGACTTTCCTGTATGTTAGGGCATCGATTGCCTATTGTAGCGTACATGATTTCGGATATTACTTTTTATGTATAGTACATAACTAAATTGGTTTTGTACTTGAAAATGTTTTATACAATTATGTTGTATGGGTTTATTATAATAAGTTATGATTCGCATCCTCCCAAAATGAAGACAGTGACTTTTAAACATGTATAGAAATGATATAATTTTACAAATAATCATTAAAAAAGTTTCTTTTATTTGTGGGTCATGTAGAATATAAATAAATCATAAGTAGTTGAAAAAAAGAATAACCATATATAAAGTAATATGAGTATTGGTTTTTGTGCCCTTTAATATAAAATTTCATTGGCCATAAACAACTTGTATGATTTACAAAATAAATGTAATACTCGCACATATCAACATCTGTTCGAGTTGAAAATATCGTATTTAACATGATTAAACAGTAAGACCAAGTAAAGTCAGACGTATACAAGTGCCCTATAGCTGTCAGTCCATGTTTACCATAAAACAGGATCCGCTACTCATAACAAGTATTCATATAGATATGATCTACTTGCGTCCGAAGCATACGACTAAGTATTAGACCGAGTCGATATTATCTATCATCATGTATTCAGTCTAAATCCGTTCACATATTACGCATTCGTCAATAGGGTTCGAGCCGTCACCCTTTTAATTTACGAGTTCGACGAGGGGTCATTAAACAATAAAGTGTTGATTAAAAGCCCCTATGCGCGAGCGGCGAGCGGGTGGCGCGGGCGTTGCGAATAACTGCGCTTCCTGCGTCACTGTCATTATTTCATCACCAATGATTGCCACGAGTTTGACACTTGAGTGCCGCCATAGCTACTTGCGATTTAGTCACTGACCTGCTAGCACATTACTATGGCTGTGATCAATCACTATTACTCTTCTGACTCGTATAAATTTTACAAAATCTTATCAACAAACATATTTATGTATATTTTTTTTACTAAAACCGATACACTTCATCAATAATTGTAATCGCTTTCTATATATAATATTTCGAAATATAAATAGCGAAAATCTCCTTTATTATGATAAACCATACAAGTACGCGTAGGTACAACAGTAAATCACAACACGATTAAATATAACTACTGCATTAGTCGATATCTTGATGAAGTGCCTCAGTCTACGGGTACGAGACTAGGAGATAATTACTCGAGATAATATGGGGAGCAATGAACCGGGAGTTCATTACGGCGGGGATTTCAGATTCATTCTTCCTACCAGGTATTATCCTTCTGTCATTGTTTACGTTTGAACACTGGGGATGGCAATGATGTGCGAGGGGCAATACTTCATAAAAAATATATTTATATCTTTTATCTTTGCTATAGTTATTCTATATAATATGTAATGCATTCCGAACACTGAGATCATCTGGGGACACCATTTATGGAAATTGTATACCAATCGTTAAAAAGAGAACCGTCCTGTTAACAGATTTTAAATCATTGCCGTCGCCAGTAGCCATTGTAACGTCAGGTTAGTTCAAAAGCGGTCGCTCCAGTCGAACAAAATGATCTTCGTTGGATCGAATCGCGACTTCCACACCTTTAGGATCAATAGATCTCGTTCAAATAATAATAAGGAGTTATAGATCAGCGGTGCGCGGCTGTCAGGGAACGAGGTAGACGGTGTTGACGTGACCGCGACTCTTTGTACTTCTGGTTGCGTTTGAGTATGGAAATGTATATTTATTTCGTATCCCAACCGCCAGTCGCTGCCGTCTGTGGTGATCGCCGAAGATGATAAGGCTTCGATTTATATATTTCGCTCGATGATCGGTAGCTGCTACTTTGGTCGTCGTGTAACTTTGAAAGTGATTTGATACAGGACGATGCTTTTATCTATGATTCTGGGGTATGGAATAATATTGCACCGGGCACTCAAGTAAAATGAAAATTATGTTAGTTTTTCATTATATTGTATTATTTAAGTTAATGTATTATTATTTTATTACACCCTCAAAATGGTATAATAAAATAATAATGCTGTTTGTAGTTTTTTCTATTTCTTTTTATCATTAGTTTAATCATTTTTATTTTGAACAAACTTCTTTAGTTATTAGCGAAGAAATTATGATACTGGTCTGGACTTTAATTAAATACTATTGCATTTAATTTAATTAATAGTAAACATTCATGTTGCTCCAATAAGAGGATATATTATACAGCCTGTAGCAAGTATCTTGGTCGGTGTATGCTAAATCTAAAGTTCGCCATAAGGTCATGATTCATCGTTTATGGACGAAAGATGTCGCGTTGTTTGATTTTTATTGTGTTGTTTAAATCATTACCATAAAATATTTGCAACAATGTCCTCAAAGTTTGTTTTATAATTGCTTCCAATACCTATAACTACCAAGACTTATGTATAAAACAATCGCGATAATGATAATTTTGTCTTTTTACTACCTGTGACTTATTTAACCCTAATATCAAATATACTAAAAATAAACGTTTCTATTTTCCAGTGATAAATGATCTTATTATCGGAAAATAGTTTGCACAATTAATCGGGGATATTTGCTGAAAGAGTGTTAAAATGTACGAATATTTTACTAACGTGTTTTGAGAACTTTAAAAATCTGACTACTATAGGTATGTAAGTACCTTTCCAATAAATAGACAAATATTTTTTGTCATAATAGTTAAGATATGTATTCCGATTGAGTTCCGATGAGTCCTGGTATCGGATCGCAAATAATTATTTTATGCATAATTTTATAATTCGGAATAGTTTTTCTTACGAAATGAAGGGTAACAATGAGCACCTTTATTTGTGGTCAGGGCCACGCAAAAGCTAGTACCTGGCTACCGCGAGACTGAGAGTGACCAACCTCTCACCTCATACTAACCAAAAATTATATTTCGTGGGATGAATGCAGGGATCCGAAGACCCAATCACGGGTAACGAGGTATTCCATCTCAGCACTCAGAGGCACGCATGCATCTTGAACCTTTGTCAAGGTGGGATGTAGACGTCATGGGCTGCAGTCATAACTTACTATCAGGTGAATTGTGTGCTTGTATGCATATAATAATTGTATGTATAATATTATATATATGGCAAATAAATAATAATAATTATTAAAAAATCAATAGCCTAATGGTTTATGGTGCGGTCTGCAAAACTTAGGGTCGGAGGTACGAATCCGCCTATCGACTATTGTCGTAAAGAATCTCCTAGAACAAAGATTTCCATCTTAGTTGGGTTGGTTAACAGGAATGTTACTAGCATTGCTCGCATCCTTTACAAAAAAAACATAATTCACCTGGTGGTAATTCGTACCTTAAGATATACATATCGCAAAACACCAGTTTAAGGCGGTTTAATTGACCTTTATAGAATTTCACCTAGTCTGTTATATTATACAGTGTAAGATGTATCAGCAGAGGCAGTAAATATACATAAATTTGGCATAGAAATCAGATCAACTGTGTTAGATGAGCAGAACAAGCTCTTTAAACTATACGCGCTTGAATGTAGAGTAACACATTGAGGGTGATGGTAAAAGCACTCATTGCATATCTGCTACTTTCATATATGCTGCTGAACACTTTAGTATGTAGTGTTAGAAAATTACTGTCGTTTTGAAACTTAATCCTCGTAAGTAAGGGCTTGTATACAATGTTAAGAAAAGTTAATATTTAGCTTTGGGTCTGGGCGTGACTGTCACATATGAAAGTACAACATATTTCATGGAACTGTGCCCTGTACTTAGAGATGGTTGAATGTTTTAAATACCCATCGGATGTAATCATTGGATCCCAAGGGTAATATATTCAAGGATTTGTCGATTATGATCTAACAATGATTACGCGTAGATTTGCTGGACGCAGGTCAAGATCTTATATTACATTTAAGGCTTACTGTACAAGGGTGATGTATTAAGAAGTTAGATATTCCTTACTTATTTATTATTGGTAACCGATACATCGTAATGGCTGGTTATTTGTGAATAAATTTGAAAATGGATTGTTTATTAAGTCATGCTTTATTTACGAGAGAAGCTGATAATTGCTTTGTTTCCCCGAGGACTGCGATGGAATTCCCCTTAACCAGTAATTGGGTCTTCGATTCTTTAAGCCGAAACACAGTAGCGTTATGTTGCTATTTCACGCTAGTATTTAGTGTGCGAAAGCCTGGTCCTCCTTGGTGAAGTCGACCCATTCATTCTGTATCTAGAAACTAGATGCAGCGTAGCTCTGCCAAAAGTTTATAATTGGTTTTGGTTGTTGAAAGCTATAATATCGGAATCAAGATCTATTGATTGTGAGCAGGAATTGAATTGAGGGTGTTAAAATTACACAAAAATATTTATTTTTGTTTTTTAAAATAATATTACTATGGTTATATAAAGCTATATAATAAAAAAAACCTTATACTTTAGCGAGTTGTGGAGTTTTTAATTAAATTCTAAAACAAACAATATTTAAATTATTAAATAGTAAAAAATAATTAAAAAAAGATATTTAGTAAATTTTTAGATATAGTTTTAGGACGCGTGTACTACGCGTATTGTGAAACTGAAAAATTTTTCTTAGGTTGAATCATCCTCCGCTGAAATGTGTTTATTTTATATTACCTTCGGGTAAAAGCCTCCTCCAAAGAAATCCAATTTCCTCTCATCTTTTGCGATGTCTACCCATGTTTTTCCTGCTACCATCTCTATTTCGTCTGCCCACCTGGTGCGCGGGCGGCCTCTCGCACTGGTGCCGCTTGGTCCACGATACTGATTTTGTTTTGAGCTTTGTGATCGTAAGTCCAACCGTAAGTGAGGCATGGTAGAATTTATGTGTTCATAACTATTTTCTTCGACGATAATAGGATAGTATATGATTTAAGTATTTCTTTATGGGCTCAAATTTTCCTCCACGTTAAGGCTATTCTTCTGTCTACTTCTTCTATGTTTCTCTCTTTTCTAAAGAAGATTTGCTATATATATACGTTTCGACATACTCTATGGGGACTGTTTACCAAGATAGGTATTTTTTCGTGATTAGTCAAGATGTTTGTTTTATCTAGGTTCATTTCTAGCCCTATTTTTATGCTAGCCTGATGTAAATCGTTAATCATACACTGTAATTGTTGCGTGCTCTATGTCGTCCGCGAACCTGAGATGATTTAGATAGGTTTCGTTGATGTTGATGCCTAGGTTAGGCCATTGTAAGTTTTTCATTATATGTTATGTTGTAGGACCGCAATGAATAATTTTGGCGAGATTGGGTCGCTCTGTCTTACCCCTCTTTTATGTTGAATGTTGTGCCTGTTCTGTCTAGTTTAACACTACTCGTGCTGTTCGTGTAGATATTTTAGGATATCTATATACTTTTCGTTTACATTTTGTGTCCTCAAAGCTTCCCAGATACTGTTGTGAGCTATAGTGTCGAATGCTTTTTTGTAGTCTATGAAGGCTAGATATAATGCTCTCCGGAACTCTAAGTATTTCTCTATCACCATTTCGACTACATGAATATGATTTACTGTGTTGAATCCACTTTTGAAACCGGCTTGTTCAATGGGTTGGTGCGTGTCGATATTCAAGCATTTTCTTTCCAGCAAATAAGATGCGAATAGTTTGTAGAGGCATAGTATGAGGCTTATCGGACCGTAGTTGCCTATGTCTGCTGGGTTTCCATTTTTATACAGCAAGATGATGGTGTGGTACCGTTTCATCAATTAGTCTTTTGTTCCATAGAATCGTGATTGTAGTAGGGTTTTCGCAGTCTTAATACATTCATTAGTAATCCCGTCTGGCCCAGGGCTTTTCTCTGATTTTTTTTTTTAATTGTTTCAGAATTTCACGTTCAGTGAACTTCTGGATTTCGGACAAGTCTCTCCATGATTAACAACATCCATAGCAGATGGCGGTGGGTCCGGTTGACTGTATAGTTTCTTGCAGAAGTCCGTAGCAATGTTAATGATATATTCTCGAGAACTTGTTTTGGTAGAGCCAAGCTGGAGTGAGGGGATCCATTTTTTCGATCTATTTAATTCTTTATAAGCTTTTTTGTGGATCTAGATTTAGCTAGATGTCTTTGTATGGTGTCATTCCTATGGATGTCGTATTCTTATTTCTGTATTTGTTATTTTGTACAATATTTTCAACTTTTTTTTTATCGGTGTTGGAAAGTATTAATTCGTTTTGTAATTGAGTTCTTTCTTTCATAAGTTGTAGTGCTTTTTCTGTTAGGATCTTGTGGTGTTTATTTATTTTACAAGTTTTTAAGCTTTCCGACATAGCGTGCATTATTTTTTGACAGTATTCATCGGTGTTGTAATTCTCTTCTGTGTTTAAAAGCTCTGGAATATAACTGTTTAAATTTTCGAGATAAATTTCTTGTTCTTTCAGCGTTTTCAGTGATCTTGGTGCGATGGAAAATTTACGTCTGCTTTGACCTGTAATGCGGCTCGTAAAAATCTGTGATCTGAACAAAGGGCAGTGATGATACTACTTCATATTTGTTAAATAAATGTGGTGCTGTGGACATTATGAAATCTATCTCGTTTCTTGTGTTTTTGTTAGGGGAAATCCATCTCCATCTGTTCTTAGGCCCTATCTTGTACATTGTATTTATTATTTTTAATTCGTATTCGTGTGCGAACTGAATATGTCTCTCGCCACGCGTGTTTTTTTTTGGTGACTATGTTTTTCGGAGAAATAGACTCATGCGCTTTCGTTAAGTTTCTATTTAATTTGTTTAAGTCCTCTTCGGATGAACTTTCAGTAGGAACGTATGCTTGTATTATTGATAATTGCAAATTTTCTTAGTCAAGTTCTAGTATGCAGACTTTCTTATTTGTTATGAAATTTTGAAATTTATTTTGTATTTTTTTTTTACTAGGAAGCCGACGCCGTGAAGGCCCTTGTGTGTATATATATGTATATATATATATATATATATATATACATAAAAACTTATCTTCTTTTTCAACTTTTCAATTATTTATTTTGAATTTGTAACACGTATATTATATATATATATATATATATATATATATATACAGGACATGCCCTAAATCAATCTTTATAATTAAAGAGAGTGGATCTAACAATACGCCTTCTGTCGTGATACGCAGGTGAAAGGCAGAAATATCCTCTTTACCGATGAAAAATTTTCACGATTGTAGAACACTACAATAAGCAAAATGATAAAGTGTACGCTCACAGTTCTAAAGCAGCTGCTCAAGTGGTCGGAAAGGTACAACGTGGTCATCATCCTGCGTCAGTGATGGTTTGGTGGGTCGTGTCTTATCAAGGAGTCAACAAACTAAATTTTTGTGAAAAAGGACTGAAAACTTCAGCCAAAGTGTTTCAAGATACAGTGTTGGATCATGTAGTTAAACCTCTCAGCAATACACTTTTTAAAAATATACCGTGGACTTTCCAGCAGGACTCTGCCCCTGGTCACAAGGCACGAACTACCCAGGCCTGGCTTGAAACCCACGTTCCGGACTTTATAAGGGCTGAAGACTGGCCCTCATCTAGCCCAGAACTCAACCCTGAATTCTGATTATGGTCAGTTTAAGAGGACATGGCCTGCTCTAAATGACACGGTGACATTGAGTCTCTTAAAAATCTTTGGAGCAAGCAGTGGCGAAATTTCCATTGGAAACAGTGTGTAAATCCATAGATTTATGGCCAAACAGATTAAAGGCCTGTATAAAAGCCAAAGTATTATATGTTTTTTGCTGAGACTAATAAATATGTAGGTATAAAATTTAATATATATATATCCATTACATACAAAGATATGGAGGAACTAGAATACTTGGTACCCAAAACATACGAATGCAATACTTGATGATCAAATGCCTTTCAATATTGCGTTCTAATCGCTGAGCAATATAATAAAATATGCGAAGTGCGTCCGCGCGGCGAATCGTGCGTCCCGGTTCACACGATGCCATCATAAAAACTATGTAGGCAACTTAAAGGCCGAATGTCTTTGTATAGCGCATGCGCATGACTTTTAAATTAATATTATTTGGTTCAAGTCTCATTAGGAGTTTATGTAACAAACAGAAAGTTTTTGTTATTTACCTATACGCACTTTTAATGAAAGTATGCTTCAATGCACGTTTGTGAACTGTATGTTCATTTCTCACGTTAGTTGCAAAAAAAAAACTATATATACCAAGATTTAAAACTCAATTAAAAATTAACGGACCATGTAACGATGAACATCATAAACATCAAAAATGGCAAAATTACATCGTAAGTTTATAATTAAAATCAGTATTGTTCGGTACTTTCTTCGATAGTTACTAAAGATTAAATATTCTTACAATGTTTTTCGTGGAAATTATCGTTCAGATACTTTGCCACTCCTGACTATTAAAATGGACTACTCCTATACTGATTATCGAGTATGTTGTTTCTTTGACACACTAAATAAAACATAATTTTACTTGATTTCTATTATTGTGAAAGCCTAGTCATTTTCTAATCTAGTTTACTGATTCATGCTTCTATTAATAAATTAATTCTCGAGTAACGATAGTAGCACATGTAAAAATACTCATTACTACATTACATAAACTTAACAGTGGTAGAGCTCCGCTGCAGTTTGTTTCTAGCTGGATAATGAAGGGGGTAGGAATACCAGCGTAAAATAGCAGCATAATGCTGTTGTGTTTCATCTGGTGGGTGCAGGGATCCAGAGACCTTTATTACTGGTGAATAGGCATTTCATCTCAGTCTTCAAGGGTGACAATGCGTCTGCATTATGATACCTTGTCAAGGATGAATGTAGATGTCATGGGCTGCAGGAATCACTTACTATCAGGTGACTTGTGTGCTCGTTTGTTACTCTAAATGTTATAAAAAAAAGTACTATATTATTTTGTATTGGTTTCTTTTCTTGATTCCATCATATTTTATGAATATAAACAAATTTTATATATTTAAGAAAACAAAACTAGTTAGAATTCATATTTCTATTTTAAAATTAGGCAATATAGTTAAAGCTATAACTACATAACGACTAAGGACTTATTTTTTATATCTAAAATATATCACTTATCATTAAGTGATGTTATGTTAGATTTTAGATATATGTCATTAAAATACAAAAAAGTATATAAAATATAAATTATAAAAATATAATATAAGCATAATTTATAATCCTTAGTTGTTAATTACAACTAAGAATTATGCTCATTGCATGCTTCATTCTTACAGTGTTTGATGTAGAAATGTATTATACGCATCCGAAAATCAACAAGTACAAGGTGCAAGGTCCACGTCGTTTAAACATCATTAAAAAGTTATATATTATTGTTATATATAACTTAAAGATTTATTAAATAAGTTACTTAATTTTTGGTTCATAAAACATTCCCCGATATTCCGGCTCTATGTACTACCCTTTGTCAGTTTTGGGAACTTACTTTTTTTATCACTGCTCTTTTTAGCACTATCTATCTCAGTCTACGCTGAGAAAAGACATAAAGGATTGTTTTTATACAAAAAGTTATAAATGACATATGAGTAGTAAATTCACAGGATGGCTGGTTTGCAGTGCACAATACGCCAGGTATCCTGCGACCCCTGAGCCCAGCCTCGAGCGGCGCACATTTACATCTCAGTTGCGGCTTGCTAGCCACCTCGCCACCGTATTGTACGGAAATGTCGTACGAAGCACGAAACAATCCTACCGTTTACCGTAATATCTGCATACAAATGTTTGGGTACTTCGTTTTCGTATGTGATTGTATATATTAAGAATTTATGCGCTCCCAGTAATACGCTTAAATGTACGTAGAAATAAACTTTGGATTAATAGTAAAATGTGGAAACATGCAATAGATTGTTCAACCATAAACAATTGGTGGAACAATCTATTGTATTACAATTTGTTGATAACAATACTACAAGAATAGAGATTCATTTATTACGAGCACATTAGCTTGCAAGTTAGGCAGACTTATGTATATATAATGTACTTGTACTTGTACTTCTATATAATGTAGAGAAAATAGACTCATCAACTATATTTACTCATGACAGCATATCGTCCTATTACCAAAAATATGTATACCAAACCTAGTTTCCTTTTACTGTCTTATATTGTACCAGTTCGCAGTAGCGGTTTGTAGCAGATCGATATATAAATATTGAAAATTATTAATAAATAAATAGATAAAAAGATTACAAAGTAAAAATAAAGAATTAGTATAGGAAGTATACATATAATTAGAGGGTGTGCACCGTGTGTACGTGTAAGTCAATTTCACTCTGTGACAAAAACAGACAGCCGGCAAAATTTATCATTGAAAAGCACGTAATGTAAATTCTATTATTACGGCCTTTTATTTTTCAATTACGAGTCCCAGTCCCCAGCGGGAGCCTCGGGGTTAACTTCGCGAGACTCTGCGATATTTTCCTTTTTTTTTTATTCCGCGTTATGTGTATTTTCATTTAGTAACGTGTTCCGGGATCTTCTTGAGTGTCTATACGAAATAAATACTGAACTTCGCATCGCACTTTATATTGGTCGGGGATTTGAAAGCAGTATAACAATTTTGTTTGTTTTCGAATAAAACCTTTTTACAGTTCTTTTAATAATATTTCAGACATGTTTGCCACCTTAATATCGTTTATTTTGACTAAGAATATAGTTCCTACGCTGAATAACTATTGCACTTGTGAAGCAATGAGCTCTATCAACGACTAAGAAAGACGACTTGTTTATACTTATAAATAAGTTGTCGTTCTTTTTTAAATTAAAAATAAATATCATGATATGCTTAAAAGGTTGTTCATCTCATTAAAATAAATTTTGTATAAGATGGTTAAAGGCAAAGATAAAATAATATAAAATATGTAACATTAGATCCACATATGAATATGAATTAGCGTATTATATGGAAACAATAAAAAACTATTTTTTTATGAAGTTATGTATTTAAAAATCGAATCTATGCACTTCCTAGGTGATAAAATAAATATTGTATACGATGGTTAAAGGCAAAGATAAAATAATATAAAATATGTAACATTAGGTCCACATATAAATCACCAGTAATAAGGGTCTACGGATCCCTGTACTCACCAGACAAAACAGTACAGAATTATTCTGCTATTTTACGCTCGTATTCTGTGAGGGCGTTGTTTAACGGCTAGCCCTATCATGGTTTGCAACTGTTGACAATACAGTTCTGTTGTAATTGTCTGGCCAGATCTTAGGCAGCTGTAGTGTATTCCACCAGCACTGGCCCACCACTGGTCCAGCGTGCAACCACTGTGATGAGCATTTGCGATTGTCGTACAGTATCCAATTTCATCATAAGTAACTATATGTTTCAAAATTCCCTCGTTATTATGACGGTTAAGTAATGTAACGCAATACTCAATGCATGTTTCATTCAATTTATATGAGCAATTTATTTCATTTCTCGAGTTTTATTCGCTTTTCTAATTTTTGTCTCACACCGAAATTTGCCACTAACTCTGACGTGGTTTGCAATTGATCGGCTTCCATGATCACCTTTAATTCTTCATTGTTAACTTGGGTCTCGGTCCGTTCGCGAGGTTTGTTTTGGAGGTCAAAATCTCCAGAACGAAAATGTTGGAACTAAAAACCGTGCTTTCTTTTAAAGTAGCTTCCCCATTTACATAATTAATCCTTAGAGCTGTTTCAGCAGCGCTGGTGGCACGGTGAATCTCATATTCCTAAATTACGCGATATTTTAAGTTTTCCGTTTTATTAACAAAAGGATTTAAAAAAAAAACAAATGGCACGAAAATAAATGAATCACTAAATTCGAAATACAACTACGCAAGTCTAAATTTGGAATTCGTTGGCCAGTTCCACAAAACGCTGATTTCATATGTAAGGACCTAATATATTTTATACAATTATATAATAACTAGTAAATGATTAACATTTATTTATGAACAATATAATGGAAAATAAACTGTAAATATTTAAAATATATCGTACTTCGCATAAAATAGTCTATTTGGTGATTAAAGTTGTCATATGTTAAAGTAAAAAAGGCAAAACTTTTGGACAGCCTAATTTATACCGAATATAATAATTAACATAATTTTAGTAAATATTTTCGAAAGATGCTTTTAACCTTGCGTGCATATATTAATAGCATTCCGAGAAGGCTCACATGGGACTATGGACAGATGAATTTAAAGATAACACTGAAGATTTCTTTATTATTTTATGCTATAACCGAATGGCTCAACAGTGATAGATTTCTCATCAGCTTCTAATAAGCCTACAATGACTTTGATAAACTTATGTGCGTTAACCAGATTTTTTATTTGATAAAATCATGTTATAAAAATTAATAACACAAATTGATTAACTAGTTTTAAAAATAACAAATGGAATAACATTAATTAACTTACGCTCTGAGGTTACTATCACATTTTACTATCAGTTATAACAGAGACTACGCAAGAAGCCTTAAAAAATACATCTAAACTCGCTGATAAAATGAGTTTTCATCATCACATATCACATTTTGTGTGACATAAATGTAAAGTTGAATCAAGTATGATTATATGAATGATTATTATTATTACCTTATAAGCTAAGTATACAATATGTAAGGTATATCAATCACGTTATAGCATATTTCTATCGGGTAAGTAATACTTAGGTTAACAATGTTACATTTGAAATTTGTTCGCGCCGACTCCATTAAGTCAACAGTAGCAGAGGTCACGCGATGTGACGATGACGAAGTGGCTCGACGCCTACGTTCATAACCGCTGGTTAGCCGACCCCCCAACAACACTCACCCGACAAAATTAAATCATCATATTGTACCTGCGATTGAAATTTACACGATCCACGTTATCATAGGGTAGATAATTCTTTGTGGGTTTATTTAAAAATGATTTTTTTTATATTTATTCAATATGAAATTTGCAGAGGACATAATCTAAAGAAATTAATGCGTTGTCATTGTGTAAGTACTATAATACGTTACTAATATTTGGTAGCCGATTAGTCTTTTCCAAGTGCCACATGAAATACAGCGTTACGTTTATGTTAGGCCGCAGGTACTTGTGTGATTGATCAACATGATTACGGGACCATTAGAAATGATTAAAATGTTAAAGAACTACTACAATATTTTCGTTATTACATATTTTTTTATATTTTTCCGACTAGTTTTGTGGAAACAATTCAAATTTGTTCACATAATCAATAGTATATAATAGATCTTTGTTTAGTAGTAAATAGTAATATATATAAGATATGTACCGTATTTTTTGGTAAACCAATGACTACTAAAGAGTAAACCATATTGTCTATTTCAATTGCATAAAATGTAATATTACAATAAAATTTTATACGTGACACATTTTCAACAATACAAAAAAACCAACAAATGTAACAAAACAAATATTTACAAATTAATGAATGACATAAAGTCACAATCACTAATAATGTTAATAAAATACTTTGGAGAATTCAATGCGATTTAATATTCCCTACTCTGTCATGAAACTCAACTAGAAAGCCAATACGTTTTTATAAATATGCCAATCATGCGTTATCACGACTCTTGTATCTAACTCATCGAGGTGCGATGTCGTGCTTGTTCGCAATAAAACTAGTAATCGATTTTTACATTCGGAATAATAATTTGTTGGATCTTGTTGCCGGAACTGTACGAATTAATTTTGATAGTGTACAGTATGTGCTTAATATCTTAATGTTCTGCATATAAATAATTTCTTACGACTTTACGACTTTTCGTAGAATTTCAATGGTTGCCACTCCACTTTGTGGGGGGTCTTCCTACGCTGTGATGGTACCAATACGTGGTTTCAACTCGAGAACCTTTTTTTCCTTCGGTCATCGGTTATAAGAGCTAGTAAATATAAGGCCGGCTCATTGACACTTCAGCTTACTGATACTATTAGCTATGTCGGTTACCTTAGTTTTTGTGCAAGTTTAGGGTACGGTCTGCGAAACTTAAGGTCGTATGTTCCAATCCACCATTCGACTATTGTCGTAAACTATCTCCTAGCACAAGCTTAAAGCTTAGTTGGAGAGGTTACCCGGCATATTAGTGTTTATTAATAGCATTGCTAATATTCTTTAAAAAAAATCGTTCATGCAGAGAAACACCTAGCATAGCCCTCTATGCTTGCTGAGTGATTTTGAGCTTGACTTATGAGCTATGCAGTAAAGGACCACGTCTCAGATTCGTAGGTCATCACTGTCAACACGCATTGATTGAAGTCTTTTGCCTTTAACATTGACTTGTATTCGACGAGAACATATATCGCAGTTTCATGAATGCTGGCTATCCAAGTTGAATCCGTCGATTGACCTCTGGGTCAGAGTTGGACTTACCTGATCGGACTATTTGCTCTAGTTAAACATATTAATCAACAACTTTGAGCGATGTGCTCCGAACAACAACCGGTATAGGTGGGACATGGACGTTTACACGGTCTTCGTCGACATGCTGATCTTAAGACCTACCCTTTGGGAGGCACTATTGCGCTCATTGAGCATAGTGCTAAGGTCTCTCAGCGATTCTACCATGATGTTTCTGATTCTATCGTGGGCAAATCGAAGGCAGGTGATGTACTCGCCATTGAAAACAACTTATTGGAAGGGCAAAGCAAAGCACCGGTGAAGAATTTTGAGGATATAACATCACTCTGTGTAACACCTTTTTGCAGTTGAATAGGCTTCATACTGCTGGACTAAACTAGGACAGACATCGTAGCCTTGCTATACAAACATATACTGACAGTTTAGCTTCGCTAAATGGACTGAATGTATCGCTGCCCAATTTATGACCGAATCAGATCGGCTTTCTTATAAGAAACGTCAGGCAAAGATGCAGATTATATTCTTCGATTTTCTGTATAATCTTTCAAAGTGCATGTATGTGGTCTATGATACTAAAGCCTTTCCCAGCTTATTCGGAAGGCTGGAAATCACCGAGTCTGGTTCTATAATTGGGGTGGGTCTTATTAAAAAAAAATTAGGATCCTCAGAATGGACGTACGACTTCACGTAAATATCTTCTGTTGTGCCACAATCTTCTAGGCACTGGAAACGATTACGCAATTCGAACTGGAGGCTCTTGAAGTTTCGGATAAGGGCACAAAAGAGACGAAGCCTAGAATTCACCAGGCGAGACTTATGCAATTCATTGTTAAGGTTCAATGTCCCTCATAAACAATTACACTCAGTTTTCACCGTCGAGATCACAAAAACAATTACGTCATTCTTTAAAAGTCGACTGACGTACAAATTAGATGATGCAAAATTTAGCGAACATTTGCCAGGGATAATGATGATCGCGGTACCTACAGTTATCGCAATTTATACTCTTCATCGCTAGTTTGAATCCTTGGGTTGACATATTTGGGACAGTTAACGCGTCATCGGTAGGTTGTCATAATATTTTCCTCCCTTGCGGTACTCTTGAATAATGTAAATTATTTATTTCCAAGAGTACCGCAAATTACAAAATCATATAATCATTTATTTCACTTCTTACATGAATAACGATAATTCTATCACTTTTCTTTAACTATTATGTGAATTTCAATAATAATTGGAGTCATTAGAAAATTTTGAACGTTTGTTACATTTTTCTTTCTCTCTTTCAAAAACATGATACATGATATGTAGTAGTTCTAACCGTAATTTTAAGTTCCCTTAGCGGTTCTTATGTATTAGTTTGAAAAATTGGATAGCTAAAGGAGCTTTCTTAGATTCATAGAGACACAAAATATTTAGATTGCTTTACTTAGCAAAGAATAGAAGATGGCCGTATAGACTTTGCCCCTTAAGCGTTATGCGTGATATCGACCGTTGGTATGGGTAATGTAATCGTGGAAGTAGATCAATGATCCATCGTGTATCTGATATAAATCTAAACATAGCGAGAACATAAAATTTTATTCCAAACGACCACTTGTTAACGAATGTTATCCGTATGTTGTGTAATTTCACAACGAGTCGTCGCGCCGGATCACGTACTCTGAAATCCATGTTGAGAACATAAACTATTTACTAACGATTCAATATTCAATACACGATTGCAAAATACGCCAAATTATTGCATTAGTAGCAAACAGGGATTCCCGATATTGTGGTTCAGCGATCGGTGGTCGGCACACCGCGATATGCGGCATAAATAATTTAATAATTCGCAATACGGAATTTACCATACGAAGTGTCGTACCGTTCATCTATTTTGTATTCAATATGAGTATTTGTTTCTCATACTACTGTCGCATTGGGCAACAATCAAACTGGGGTTTACGTCAAGTCAAATAGTGGCTTGTGAAGGCAACTTAAGGTTTAATTCTACAACGTTCCATCTACATCGGTGGGATCTTTTCAAATTGCATGTGTTGATAAGTAGGTGAATAAAGCACGTCTGTACATTTCAATATCGGGAACATCCGTGTTATACGCGTGACCTTGCAAATCACAGCCTGCTTTCCAAACGACTTCACAGAATCGGTAGCCGGCGTCTGTATTGCACGACCGTTACCGTGTATAAAGAATATTTTATTAGTTGTTACTTCTTGATTTATTTAAGCGATGACCTGTCCACCGTTCTTACGGCGCGGAGTCGCGTCGCTATTTTTATTCAAATGTCGTTTGCACCAAATCTCGAAGAAATGATTGTTTTATAGCTTTGAAGCTTGCGGCAACCTACAAGTGTAAAATACTTGTTAATATTCTTTTTTAAGTGATGTTTTAAGAGTTCAATCTATTATATTAAATATTAACGCATAAAATAGGTAAAAGCATTTTGTTGCTAATGTAAATTAATGAAGAAGAAGAGAACCTATCACCTAACTTTGACAGCAATAAAAATGGTAAAGAATAAATATCTTTTACATCGTGCAATCATATAACGGTCACCTGTTTGCCTGTAAAGTGTATCTACACGTCAGCGTATTCTGCATCACCTCTTAAATTGCCACTATTACACACTCATACTTCTTCTACGTTAGCAGGATTGCCGTTCCGCCAGTTCCAATATTTAAGTAAGATTTGAGCTAGTAAGCTTTGTACTAGCCAGTGGCAAATATTTTCGGAAAATTTTAAATGATTTTACGCCATTAGGCTGTCGCTATTTCTGCATTCGGTCATCCAGTGCAAGGTGCACTGCGTGTAGCTGAAGTTTGAATTAAGATCAAAAGTCCTCTCACGCTACTGCAATTATTATTATAATAAATCAAATTTTACACAGGCAATCGTATTTTTAAATACGTTAATTATTTATAAGTGTAGATTGGTGAAAATATTTTCCGTCTATACGCGCAACCTGTGTAGTCAAGTGCTGATATTTAATTGACATGGGATTAGCTGTCGCTGATATATGGAATGAATACATGATGTCCCTTAGGTCATTACTACTCGTAACTCAATGCATAACGTTGGACTTAAGTCAAATATTGATAAATTTAAAAAGGAATGTTGCAGAAGCTGAATTTCTAACCAGTTCTATCCATTTTTTCTAACTGTATATACTCGTAATGATGTGCAGTACTTTATTTTGATAGATACTATTTATTATTATAATCTTTGATTATTTATTAAAAGATACATGTAGGCTTATAAAAAATAAATGTAGTTGAATTAAGAGATTATTAAAATTTCCATGTGCCGTGTTAGCGTATTAGATCGGATTTAGTTCCCTAAGAAAAATTTCGTTGTTACAACATGGCGGAATTACCATGTTAAATGATGACGATTCCGATGAATATTTAACTTTTAGTTTAATATGGGATGCTCACCTTTCCATCAGTTAATAAGCCAATGACCAAAAGTGGACTGCTATTAAGCGGATCATGACAAATGAGACCTAGAGTATTTCTAAGATTTTTAGTCTCATTTCTATATTCGTGGCATAACTCACTATGATATGACTGTGAGTATATCTTTTTGTACCAAAAACAGTATAAAACAACTAAAAGTTAGATGGAAAAATAAAAAACAGCGTTAAAAGCCCAACTTTACCCTCCATATCTTAATTACTGCAATAAAAGTATGCCTTTACGAAACCTCATAACTTTTATCCTAGTGAAATATATAAGGGACAAAAAATGTTAATAAAGGATAGCAGAGGAGACAGAGGGTAGACAAATTGACCAAATGCTTATACACGGGCCGATAGCGGCGTCCCGGCAAAACATCACCGACCGCCGGACGATATCATAGCGCTCCACTTTAATAAATTATGCACTTTAATAGATTTTTAAAAACTATGCGTTCAGTGCTCACCATAACGAGTAACCAAAGATAAGGGAAGTAATATCGCGGAAAAATATTTTAATAGGTTTTATATTGTCTTTTTAAGGAAATTTCTGTTATTACAAGAGTTTGTAGTTGATAAAGACACGTGATACACCCATAATAGTATGGGTGTTTCACGTGTCTTTAATTTTGTTATAACTTTTTAAATCACTGCTAATTAATTGAATCGACTGCTTCAAATTTCTTTTTTTTACTATATTTTACTCCTGTTAAAAAAATTTAAAGTGGCAAACTAACACACAGTTTATCTGTTGTTAGTGACGACTTCGATCAATGACATCTTTGCTAAATCCATCCTCAATAAAGATTCAAGATGCACATCAGCGTTACGCTGCAATTTAATTGCACTTGTATTCTTTGATAAAGAGGTGCGTGAAGTCTCTCGGCTTTATATTTTCTTAATAATTCGCACACCCACATGAATTATTATATATACGCATTATTTTCCTTATTTTATATGTATATTTCATTTATTAGGTGAAGATACAATGCGATGGAGACGAGAAAACTGCTTGGAGATAGCAGTGCGACATCGTTGCGTATCACCACACTTGAACTTTCTTTTTTCATCCTAGCTCTTGGTCCTACTCTGGTGTAGGTTTAAATGCACGTATCACTTGAGTTTTAATAAATGTTACTAGTAAAGATACAATTATATCGCAAGTATAGTGACAGAAGTAGGACTTAGCTGCGTGACGGCAGCGTAGCGCTGTCCGGCGCGGCGTGTTGTCGCTGTGTCGCCTAATGAGGGCGCCTGCTTCTTTTATTTATGTGACAAATGTAAATTGTTGAATCTCGGTTTGGATTAAATCTTTCACGAATATTTAATGCCAGAATGTACAGGTACACGCCATGTGAATTCTCAATTACACATTTTTCTTAATTTAGACGTATTGATGTGGATACTCAATAAAAATGTCATAGAATGTACATTGCCGGGCATTAATATATTCGCGAATATTTTAACCTCGCTTTATCGTTTCTTCGAATGATAGGTATGTGTTTTAAAATAAATGGATTAACATTAAACCGATTACAATAAAGAATTGCTGAATGGTATTAGGATATTGAAATGCAATTAAAGTCACGGATTAATACCGTAACAAAACTATTAATAGGCACAATGTAATATAATGAACTGTTATCTGTTTGTGTTATGCGACGTTAGCATTATATAACGACGCAGTTGGTACCCGTGCATAGACGTAACATGTTTAGAGCATGTACGCTGAAATTTATGCCTTAAAGATTTGTTTGCCACAAATAAGGTTGTCAGCGACTCTTATCTAAGGGATCGCTAATTAATTAGAGAAATTGAGCGGCTGCGGCGGCGTACGGGGACCTATAACTCGCAACCCGCCTCGTATCATAGCTTCGTTCACTTTTATTTATTTTCAACACTCACGTGAGCAAAATTAAGTTCAAATAGATTGAGGGTAAAACAACGCTACTATGGTTTATATTAAACTGTACATTGCTTATTTTGCTCTAAACGTATTCTTTTACCATTAAGTGCTTTTTACGCAAGGATTTTTTTTTAACTATTTGTAGAGTTAGAGAGAATAGAAACACTAATCTATATTTATAAAATCTTATGGCCGCGTTGCGCAGTGGTTAAAGAATGTGGCTGCTGCGTCGTGGGTGCTGGGTTCGATTCCCAACCGAAGAACATTCTTTTTGTTTCACAAATTGTTGGTTATCGAGTCTGGGTGTATTGTGTGTACTCAAATGTAATGTATCCTTGCCACAGCATCTGAAACTACACTCACGTGCATAAAAATCGGCTCACGCTGTACGCTTATGGTCAAAATATTCTCATAAAAAATCTGTTGCTCAGATTTATTTTTGACTACAGTAGATTAAAGGTGAAGGTATAAATACAGACAAAATAGAAAAAAACAATCATTAATTGAATTATGAAAAACATTTAATATTTAGTGTTTCCCCCCAGGCTCTAATTACATACCACAATCGGTTCTTCATAGACTACGATTGGTCACTATATATATAGTGACCGACATACATAAAGATTTTTCACTGTTTCTTGAGAAATCCCGTTCTCCAGCGACTTGAAGCTCCGATCTCGTAGCAGGCACAGGATTTTTCGAACTTTTCTTATAAGCTCGTCCCATAAATTTTCAATGGAATTTAAGTCCGGACTACGTGCTGGCCACTTCATGCACTCAATTTCGACCTCCTGCAGGTACCGGCGAACAGAAGCTGCAGTATGTAGATGGACATTGTTCTGCATTAGCACAAAGTCACCGATAATGCTTGCGTAAGGAATCCCCTTCAATATATTGGTTCGTCGTCCAATCTCCAAATCTGTCGCTAGTTTCGATGAAAACTAATTCGGTTTTTGCCTACATTAAAATGCCCGCCAACACCATTAAGGAACCTTTTTTAAATGCCATATTTTCACTTATACAGCTCTGAGGGAATCTAATAGCCACTCCTCACGTTTCTCTGAACTACTGTTGGACTTGAACGTCAGTCTGTGGTATCAAAGGCCGTGGTCAGTCGTAGATCACTATCCGAATGCGTCCAATGAATTTTATTGTACACGAGCAATATGAGTTGGTCTTATCGCCATAGCCGCTACCATTAGAACTCTATATTGCAATTTTTTAAAGAGTTAAATTACTATGCACTCGGTGATAAAATACCAAATTGTAAGAAAATCTTTTTATCTGAAAAATAAATGTACACAGTACCCCCGAGTAATCCTACAGTCACGTCAATTCCCTCTGTATCCTTTTATTTCGGAAATTATTAATAGATTGTTTCAGGTATTGACCAAATTTTATTCATATTTTAAACTTTTATAGGTAAATAACCCGACCGTTCTCCGTAACGAAAAAAGAATAATTGTAACTATTTTTTTTTTATAGAAAAAAACATATTGAGTTTATTCTGAATGTTATTCTTATTAAAAATATGACAAAAAAAAAAAAACTATACACCCAAGAAACTTTCTTGCATATGGCATTTTGAAAACCTATTCTGAGCCACAATTCTTCCGTCTTGCTTTCGTCTTCTTATTTTACTTTTTGCCGTGGTATCCATTCGGTTATTCTTATTCATCTGTAGTTACTTAATCTGCAAACATTACGTTCCATTTCCAATTGAGGCTTCGTATTCTTGTTATAATATCCATTACTTTAATTTCTTACAAATTTTCTCTATTTTATCTACTAGTTTTATATCCAGCACACTACTTTCCTTTCTTTTCTGATGTAGCGCCAGCTTGTTGTCGTCTTTTTCCCGTAACGGCCACGTTTGATAGCCGTAAGTAATGCATGGGAGATTTGCTGCCTCGAATAGTTTCCGTTTTGTTTTAATTTTCATGTTTGTTTTTTTTTTAAATCCCTAAAACTTCGGTACTTCCTCCACTATATACTTTCTATTCTGTCTTCAAAATAAAATTGGTTGTCCCGGGTACGTATGTTACAAAGTCAATTTTGGTATTTTCCTTACCATTAGTAATTATTTTTGTGTTGGTTTTCTTTTATGGCTGATGGCCCCTGTTAGACGGACGACTTTTACCGCTACGTCGAGTTGAAAGGTGGCCTAGCGCTTAAGCCAAGACCTTTAATAATGGGTAACCAGCATAAGGGTTCCGGAGACAGAGCCTTAACTTGGACCTTTACCCTGGGTGCGAAAGCAACTGGTTCGAGGGTGCCCGAGAGGGAACAAGTAACTGACCAAACCTCGGCTCGGTCAGTTACTTCTGACGGATTAATTAAATTAATAATATTATTATTATTAACGACATTTACCACAATCTGTAGTCAGTGCGTGTGGCCAGTGATGACCAACGAATCTAAGAAGTGATTCTTTACTGCGGACCGTAAGAGCTCAGTCACGAGAGTAAAGTCAAAGAGAGTTATGCTCGGTGTTGCAAGAAACGTGGATATCCACAGAAGAACTAAGGTAACCATATAACATAGTGCTTAAAGGATCAGTAAGGTGAAGGAGCAATGGGCCGGCCATGTAGTTTGGAGAATCGATAACCTATGGGGAAGAAAGGTTCGCGAGAGGCAACCTCGTATTGAAAATCCCAGCGGAGGCCGACCTCCCACTAGATGGACCGACGATGCAAGTCTTCGATGAATGCAAGTGACTAAGGATCGTACCTTTTGGCACTAGGAAGGCCTATGTTCAGCAATCGACTACGAATTTGGTGAAATGATGTTTATGTAAATAAATATATGTATGACTCACCGAGGATGATACGAGCATGTCTACATTGACCTCCCCAAACTCGACACTTATTGAGGTGACTTAATTGTTTAGAAGCCAAATCACACGATTAAGTTGCTCTATCTTTATAGCAGAGTTATATCAATAAAATCCTTAAATCAAATTTAAAATATATTCTATATCTATACAAAGGACTAACAAATTAATCGTATAGCAAAATATTTCTTACTTTTGTTTTATTTATTTACATGAAATCCTTATCGAATATTTATTCGCGTAATTACTTACCTTAAAAAGTTTTTTGATAACGCATGGCCGTTTTATTTACCCTTAGGGATCCTTTCACATTACACTAGCGGGCACGCAGGTGAGCTGACAATGTGTGACAACTGGGCTTATCTACTCAATCGGTGGTGATAAAGACACTAATTGACTGGTTTTTATTAATAAAAAATTTGTAAAGTCATTTAACACGTTGGCTGGTGTGTAAGCAACCGTATTTAAGTAGTATTTGTCAGCAACTGAATGTATTATTAAATATATCGACTAAGTACAAATTGCTGTGTTTAATATAAATATATAGATAAATTTTAGTTGGCATATATATAGATACCACGATATTTTAAGTCGGTTAATGACAAATATGTGGGATAATATTTCACTATTTTATATATTTTCTCAAAAGCTTTAACTTATTAAGCTTATCATCAGAACTAAACATATTTCTTTTGGTATTCTCATATAAGTAAGAAATAATTGCAATTACAAGATTAAGAAGATGCTAAATGTATCTTTACGGTCAACATCATATATACTATGCAATATTTACGGTTCATTATTATATTTCATTCATTATTTTAGGATTTGTTGTTCTCTGTGTATACATATATACCCTGCTGGCCAAAAGTTCGATCGGCCAAAAAAGGCCAAAAAAACGCACATTAGCAGCAAAATTATCCCCCAAATGTAATAAAATACCATAGGATAAATAAAATAAATTCACATCTGCATATTCTATTAACAATAGAATATGCAGATGTGCATTTCTTTTATATATTGAATATTTAAAGAAGTCATTCTTTTGTTTACTTTCAAGTGAGATTACTTCACAACTGAAGTTATCGAAGACTTGTGTTCATGGCACAATAACAGGATACAGGGAGACTTGCAGTTTTCAAGATCGTCCACGCTCGGGAAGGCCGAGAGCTACCACGTCTAATGAAGATAATTTAATTGTCTTCACACCAGAAATCCGAGTTGAAGTAAACAAAGCCGAGTCAAACCTTTATCACTGGCTACAGTAAAACGGCGGTTGAGAGATGCGAAGTTGTATGGTCGCGTTGCCGTTTGAAAAACCTCTGCTAAGGCCGAAACAAGAAAAAACGAACGCTGTGGGCTCTTGCCCATTGAGATTGGACTGAAGAAGATTTTAAAAAGTGCTTTGGACTGATGAATCCGAGTTTGAACTATTCGGTTCAAAACGTAGAAAAGATGATGTCAGATTGTGTAATCCCAACAATCAAGCATGGTGGGATCAAATATGGTGTGGGGTTGCTTCTCTAGCCAAGGTACTACCGATTTGATTAAAGTGGAAGAAATTTTGAAAAAGGAACGGTATAAAAACATTTTTAGAACAAAATGCCGTTTCTTCCGGGTTGCGATTAATTGGAGATGGATTCATTTTCCAACAAGATAATGATCCAAAACATAGCAAAATTATACACAGGATATTTAGAAGAGAAAGAGGCAGAAGGGGTGTTAAAAACATGGTTTGGCCTCCTCAGAGCCCGGATCTCTTCCCAATCCCATTGAACTTTTGTGGGAAGAGCTTGATAGGAACGTCCGTAATCGTGGCTAATCCTTGCAAAAAGAAATGTGGAATGCTTTATATGAAATTTGGAACAATATAGCACAAGGCACCATTAACAAATTGATTGCCCGTATGCCGAGACATGTGAAAAAAGTGATAATATATTTTTGATGAAAATTCAGTTTAGCTAACTATAGCCTTTTTTTTTTGCATGGACTGTTAATATTTCTTTACGCTTTTAAGTATATTGTTTGTCAATCAATGTTCTATTAGATGATTAAACAGGTTAATTAAACATTTACTTTACTTTACTTAAAGTGGTCTAAACTTTTGGCCTGCAGGTACGTGAAGAATTTATTCTTACGTTATCGATATTATGCGCAAATGGTTTGCTTTCTCATTTATATAATGCACATCCAAGTGTTGGAACGCTATACTGTCAATAGTATTTCCTATTTGATATGATATTCAGGTGATTAAATGAATAGGCACCATCTGGTCTAACGTATTTATTACACTTATTACCAACATCAGGCGAGACAAACCATACCTTACTTTCGAATATAAACACTCCTCCTCCAAATAGGCCTCCCCACAGATTGGCTCTAATAACAAAGAGATACCTGAGCCAATACCTGCATAGTTGGGCGCAAAATGTAATAGGGAGTATAACCAGAATGAAATATAAAAAGTTTTACGTGTACTGCTTATGGTGATCCAATTTATAGTATATAGACATACAGTGGTGGTCACATAATTAGAAACAGTCTAGGGATTAATTAAATGAGATTAATTGAATTATATTAAATGAGATTTTTGATTATTTATATTTATTTTTAATACAATAGGAATTTGCTACAATATTTAAATGATTTGTATATATTTAAATATTGTAGCAAAGTTATATGCATTGCGAGATAAATATTAGAAATATTTTCAATAAAGACGAGACGTTCTACAATTTTATATAAACTATATTTCAAGCTGTACGAATTGAACAAAGGTTAGACCAACTAATTAAAGACACTAGCTAATAGATACTAAAAAAAATGTTTAGTAAATATTAAAATGAGGTTTATTATAATTAATTATTGAGATTTTTTATACATTTTGTAAAGTCATTAATATTTGAAGATGGAAGAATGGTTTAGTCGTAGGTTCGAATCCACCATTCGACTATTGCCGTGAACCATCTCCGAGCACAAGAATTTTCAGCTTAGTTGAAGTATTTAACTGGAATATTAGTAATGTAAATAGCATTGCTAATATTCTTTTAAAAAAATGTCCTTTTACAGCAATAATAGCCCGACATCGCTTTGGCATTGAATATATTAATTTGTTGCAAAACGATATAAATTTAATAGGTATATATAATATTTATTACTGATAAGCTTCGTAGAAAGTCTTTAACAACTGTTGCTGTGTGTTTAGGATCATTGTCTGGTTGTAAAGTCCAAACCACCGCCAAACTTACCTCTACAATGGGTAACATAGTTGCCTCTAAAATATTATTGTATTGAAATTTATCCATATTGCCTACAATTTGCCAACGTGTCCGGAAACAGCTTCGATATTCCCTCCCCCATGTTTGACTATTTTCCACGTATCCTTTGGATCCATTACTTAATTCGGAGTACGTCTCACATATTGTTTTCCGTCAGAATTAGTCATATTAATTTTTGTTTCATCCAAAAATAATACATTTTATCACAAACATTTATTTCAATGTTCACATATTTGCAAATTGTAATCTAGCTTTAACATTTGCTTTCTTTAAAAGTGGTACCTTACGAGATATTCTTCCAAGTTCCAACCTTTCTAATTGTTCTTGCTGATACGCATCTCGACCATTCTGTACCAAATACTTCTAAACGAATATGCTGATCCTTTGAACGGTTCTTTCTTGGCTAACAATATTATCTTCTTCAACAACAATATTAAGTCTTCACGTAGGGTTGTTTTTCTTAGTATCGCTTTCCTAGGTACGTTTTCTGTTGTTTCAAACTTCTTAAAATGCTTGATTTCATGATTCATTATAAAATCTTTAGAGCATCGTAAGTGATTCGAAATTTTCCTATATGTCCAACGTTTGTTATAAAAATTCACAATGATCTCCCTTTTAGAGGAATCGTAACTTTTATTGTACCATTATACCTTGTTGTAAATGTTCAAAATGATATTAATATTGATATAGTAATAAGTTGGTTTTTACCTTAGGCGCGTTTCTTGAACATTCCCGGGAAAATGGAAAAAATAACAGGGCTGTATTTTGTAATTTTAAATTAAGAACATGAAACATTAAACTACCTTTAATGATGTGACAACCACTGTATAGAATATGTAGAGAGAGATATTATATATTATGTTGTAATTTACAATCTTATCACTTTGCATTTCTATACATACAAAAGCAAGCAACAAATGGCTTTCATTAACGTGACCCAAAATATGCTCTTACGTGCTTAATAAATTAGGGTAGATGGAAGTAGCGGGCTATTCAGATTTTACCTGGAGCTTACGCTACGAATATTCAATATAAAATATTTTTGACGGTTATATTTATATATATTATATTAGGTTAGAATTACTTGAACGTATGATGGTTGTATGTCACTTATTCCATGAATAATAGGCAAATGAATGGCATAAAACTTCTCAGAGAGTTTAATAAAATACTTGGCAATTAGGGGTCAAGTTAAAAGAGGCTCAGGAACTGGCATTTTGCCAAGTAGAAGGATCTCAGATTAGAATTCGAAACTTTTAAATTTATTTTGTCTCAGCAATAGATAAACATAGATTGTTACTTTTTGTTTTCTTCATTCTAGCTAAACTTTTTCAATATTTCTGTTACTTATTCTAAACTATGTCGGCATTGTTTTTTGAGAGCTGGTCTACCCCAGTTCGCGCCAACCCATTAATGCTATAGCTCGATTATAACTGCTCATTATTTTTGTATATGCCACGCGTAATGAACCAGCATGCATGTATTTTTGCAGACAATTATACTTATATCCATCCCGATAAGGAATTTAAATCTAGTTGCTTTGTTACTAAAACATAGAAGATTTTTCTCATTACTATTATTTGGGGTTTTGGTTGATTTTTTTGTCAAACTTCGATAGAAAAATACACATTTCACCAAGTGATAAGTGACTCTTCTTAAAAACTACTCATGTCAGTAGATAATGTACTTTGAATAATATTTTAATGTCACCTTTGTACATATATGATAAATCAATGTATTTAGTTAAATTAACTGCAACAGACTACAGTAATCATTTCATACAATTTGACATTACGTTATGACGATTCCGAGTAAAAAGTATCGAATGCTGTTCATTATTAACTTTAATTATGACAGTTCACCATGTACGAATGCTTTACTTGGTCGTGTCCGCGTGTCCAGAACAAAAAGCGGCCGAGTCCTGTAAGAGCTCTTTTGTACAGAGCCACTTGATATTTGACAATAAATACTTATGGAACATTATTTTAGATGATATATGTAATTTTAACCACTTATAATGGCTTTACCAGTTATTTACGTTTTTGCTATTCTAACAAGGCGGGTTAGGTTATCCTTCATAATACCGTTATTAGTGACGGTGAACATATTATTTTAATTGGAATTTCTCCAAAGAACTGTTTCTTGCAAACAAAAAATAAGAAATTTGCGTAAAGTTCGTTCATTTTGTTGAAAACATTCCAAAGCTATAAAACATGTAATTGGTAGGCGTCTGTCGGTACCTATTTAATTTCAGTAGGTTCTCATTTTTTCCGAGTATTCCCGGTATTCGATACTTTTTTGTTTCTTTATAGCGCGAGTTCCGAGATGAGCGCAACAAGGTGTAGTTTCTATCGATTCTTAAAGCCGAATGTTGAGCAAATAGGGTTTCGGTGCGACAGTCTGACGACCATGTTTAATTGTAGCTATTAGAACAGATGGCTTATTCATTTGTAGAGCAATCGGTCGTTGCGCTCATGTCGTAAACTGGCGATTCGTTCCCGTTCTGATGTTATTGTAGCATTTTGTCTATGTTTCGCTATTTTATTGAGGCGTTTTGTTGTCTCTACGACAGCGTTCTCCTCACGAGTATACTTTGAAATACAAATAAATATGCTATATAATGGGTAATAGATAATGAAATAAAACAGTACGTAATTGAAAAATACTGTTATATAAACCGGTTAGATAGTTAGATAAAAACATTCCATACTCGGAAGTCATAGTATATATCAATATAAGTTGTTCATCTGTTGTCCAATGTAGAATCCTATTCAATATTGAGCAGTGAACAATATTCAAACAATATGTTTGATCTATTGATAGGTGAAAGTATTCTTCGCAATGTGGTGATGATGTCCAGGTCGATTCCGACTACGATGACATCTTCTGGTTGTTACCAGACATATTTAGTGTTGTAAGCGTAAACGCAGAGGTACTTACGCGTCGTTCCCTTCCCTAGTCCAGTGTAATTTAAGCGCAATAAGATCAGGTTAAGGTACAAATGCAGTGTCAGTGACACGGGATATATGTAAATACATGACGCACTGTGATTCCTAAATCAACAATGATGTAATTGCGTGCTATTGCGTATTGCGTATATATACCTATTACATTACACTGGGAGAGTGTAATGTAATAGGTATATAGGTATGTAATTTTCTCCCAGTTTAGGAATAAATATTTTGTTCGCTATAATTATGATAATAATAATAATATTGTATTTGTTTCATTATATGTTTATAGTATTTTATTTATTTATTTCATGGACCAACCAGGCGAAGGTAGAAAAAAAATAACCCCAATGTAATTATAATAATGGTTTATCTCGAGCAACATTGACGCATATGTATTGCTAAACAATAATACTTCTATCCACCCAGCGGTCTAAAAATCAAGAATGAACAATTGTACATATAAGATTGGATTATATATAAATGACTATGTACTATGACCTTATGGCCTAATTTCAATAATAAAAAAGGGTAACAAATATTGTAGAGCTATAATGCAGTTTGTTTCGAGCTACAGAATGAATGGGTCAGCTTGATCGGGGTAGGATCACGCTCTCACAGAATACCAGCGTGAAATAGCAGCATATTACTGCTGTATTTCATCTGGTGAGTGTAGGGTTCCGGAGACTTTTATTACTGGTGACTAGGCATTTCATCTCAGAGCTCAAGGGCGACAACGCATCTACATCAAGGATGAATGTAGATGTCATTACCGGAATCACTTGCCATCAGGTGAACTGCGTTCTCGTTTGTTATTATCAAGATAAAAAAAAGCAAAATAGTTGATTTTAACAAATTACTCATCATTAAAGATATCTTACTTAGGCAATTTATAAGAAAGAAAATTTGTTATGTGAAGAACACGTGGTTATTGTCCTGTTCAAGGTAGCTGAACTTAGTTTTATAGCCGAAAATGTTATTCGTTTTTGGTCTAAGAGTATTGTAATTTTGTTTGCATTCCGAATCTCATTCACACACTTATTGGAAAGGAAAGCAATGACATGAGAGTGTTTACGGGAACATTTACGGATCTTACATAGCGTTGTTGAATCTTCAGGAATGAAAAGATGACGTTGTATATTTATCGGTTATAGAGACTGCTTTACAAGAAATCTAAGTATTAGATGAATATCAATAATATCCGGTATTTTTATACTGTCACCCCAAAGTCTAGTCTCATCATTGTCAATTGCCTTCAACTGCACGCTATACAAGTGCCTTAACGTAAGTAACGTAACCATAAGTGCGGTTCCGTCATTCGACAATTGATTTTTTTTTGGTGTATGTGTGAGACTCGTGAGTAGAGGGCTTCTCAATAAGGAGTTCGAAAACGATGCTGATTCGATGATGACGATGACTCAGCTTTCGCTGACTCTGAAAATTGCACTCCGACCTCGGTTGACGAAGACACGATAACGACAACAAGAGAGGAGTGAGCGGAGATTTTAGTGGAATCTCAGTGGCCCATCGAGTATTGAAGTGAACCACTTTTTTTACAAAACCTTGACATAGTTAACAGGAATGCTACTAATTCTAGCATAATTGCTCTGCATTTTAACTGATACAATACTTAGAGTGAAGAAAAGTGATAAACTTTATATCAAAGAACTAATAAGTACTCATATAAAGTTTGCTTTTAATCTCAAGTTAGTTTTATTTTATAGTAACAAGCAGGGAAGCCGCCGAGTCTGGTCTGTCCAATTAAAGATTAATTTACGTCGGATCATACATATAACGACAATTCCTATTGAAATATAGCAGACTTATATCGAAACGAAACCAGGGATCAAGATACTCGTAATTTTAGTATTAAGATACAATTTTCAAATTATACTGTTTTATGTTATTTAATTTTGTTTATCAGGCATATAGGCTGATGTTCTAAATTGAAAATAACTTACGTTACTTACTCCACTTAATGGCGCCATTACTATTAAATACATTACTACTATTATTAATTCCAATTTTATAATTATGTTTAATAGTAGTAGTAGTTGAAGTCATGCCGGTCTATGATCAAAAGAATGCACTTGTACACCTTTAACAGAACACTAAAAATTACTACCATTGACAAAGAAGTCATCAAAAACATTGGATGATGTATATAGGTAAATATTTTTCTTTACTGAGCTGATTTCTCAAGATATACTTTTGGAAAGCAGTTTTACTTCTTATCTAAATGGACCTTTGATAACATTTAATTAATTTAACTAATAAAAAATATAACATACATATTAACCGTGTTGTGTATTTACTCATTGCCGTAATACAAAGTAACCGTAATACTAATAATAATTGGTTTTTGGTGTTAATTTGATTTACCGTTTATTATATTGCATCAAACTATTTTTCTGTGCCTAAATATATAAAAAATCCAGGAAAGTATTAATGTATTTTTATTTTTCAACGATTAAAGAATAAATTTATAAAATATCAAGATTATGCAGCTAAGAGTGGTTAAAGCTCGCTCTCTTCCAAATTCATACTGACGGACTGACTTAGCTATCATCGTTCGTTATCCGTATTTATACACTAACATGAGCTATTGCATTTTTATTGTAATGAACATTAAGGGTCGCTTCAGTATCCTAATAAGGTTGAATATTCGATGGATGAGCATATTTTACTTTCATCCCATGAACCGAAAGCAGACGAATAAATCAAAGACATGCTCCTGAAGAGGCGATCGCTCCGCGTGTCTCTGTAATTGCCGCAAAAACACTCGGTGTGCGATTTTTTAGGACGTTGGCAAATTTCAGTATAATTTTGGTCAATCGTTGCGTTGGTGGGGAAACCTCATGTTTTTTGAAGGTTGAGACTTGTAGCTCAAGTTCAATGGAACGTTAAGTAGCAAAAGCAAAAAAGATACGTCGCAAACATTCGTCTTTTTGTGATAAATCTAAATAAAAATAATAAAAATGAAGAAAGGAGTAAGCAGGTAGGTCATAGTTTGCTGGTCGGGAACTGATTAGTGGGACCGAGCAGATCTCTCAATGGCATGGAGCCCGCTCGCTCTCGGGTGCGTCATAAATTTCAATTGATTGGATTAATCTGATTTGGATGTCAATTTTGCAAGCAAAGTGCAGGCTCTTTATAAGAAAATACATTCATGTATCGTTTGAGACTTTATATATTCTTGTCTCGACGCATAATAACGAATATATTATAACATTAAGGTATATATGTGTGCTTTTACGTGCGATGTGGAGTGTTTTTTTTTCGCTCCAAAGAGAATCGTTAAGGAAACAAAGATTTATGTGTTCATCATTTTGTCTTATTAAAAATGATGGCTTAGTCGTTTATCTTCCTTTGAAAGAAGAATGCAAATTTTTAGTTTGTCTTCATCCTTTTCGTATTGGTACAGCCATATTTCGAACAGTATAATGAGATCGTATCAATAAACTCAGGTAAAAATATTATAGTGTAGATTTATATTTATACAAAATTATTCTAGTCATTTCTAATGTAGGATCTCATGCATGCGACCTCACGCAGTTCATAAAAAGTGGGAATTAAAACAGGAAACCTGCATTGGCCATACCGTTTACATCCCGTTTGCGTACCCGGACACTCAATGTTACCTGTTAGTTTGCTTGCATGTCCAGTTATTGACATTTGAAGCCATCATACTGTTTGTGCATTTATCTCTTTAAACATGGACTTAACTCCTTTTTTCTTTCTGTAGTATACACATACTTATAACAGATGAAAGTACCTAAGTCCTATAAGCAAATTATCAGATAAATTTATTGTTTAACCGTATTGTTTTATGTTTTTCCGTGTTCTTTTGTTATTGCGCTTATTTTGCGTCTTTATTAAATCGTATTTCACGTAAGCCAGATTTCGAATAATGTTTCTGCAGAAAAGAAAATCTGGCCGGTGTATTTATTGATGCATGCAATACGGTTAATATGATTGAATTATGTGATGTCTATGATTAGATTAGATTCATAATTAATTGAACAATTTATAGTAACATGTCACTCATAAACAAGCGTATTTCCCACGCCAGTTTGATTGCAATATCATAGCGGACGGAATCATCAGACTACGTACTAATTTAGCATCAACGGAGCGCTTGCGAGTCACCACTATCTTTCTGAGAGATAAAAGGGTCGTGTGCGCATTGCCATGAGTTTCTCCTTTTATATCTTTGTAGGAAAGTCTATTTTTCAAGTTGCTCAAGCGAACAGGTAATCATGCATTGCTAGCCTCTAAGCATCGAGTAAACAAATCTTCAACATTGTATCTCTCCGCCTTAACTCTCTTTATTCAAAGGAACATTGTCAAGAGAAATGTACGATTATTGTAGCGTTTTCTTATGGATTGTGTTACGATAATACACAACTCGTTGCGCGTTAAGGAGGGTTTCGCTATCTGTGATTTCATGTGGTTTATCAATTTGAACGGACATATTGGTTTTCTCGTGGACTATGTTTGCGGTATGTTATGTTAGATAAAGTCTATTTCTTACATGTGCCGATTTAACAATACAAATGAAAATACAATTGGATTTAACAATATTTATAATTACGTATGATTATTATATGTCAAATGTTGTCGCTACCACTTGGATCCACAAGTCAACTAAACATAAATCAGTTTTATATTTAATGATACTTTATATATGTACAAGCCACGAAAATCAAATGAAATTCTGTTTGTCTTTTGTTCCTTCTTTATTTAGATTCAATACACTCAAATATTTCGTGTATTATAAGTTTAAGTGTATCAAGTAAAGCACACATCAATGTTCAATGTACCTTTACATTTAATTAGATTTAAAAAAATACACGGCGTGACTACTATTACATTAGTTAATTATTATTAGAAAAATACGTTTTGAATATAGTGTAATAGGTGTCGTGCACAATCCTTCCCCTCAATCTCACTAATTCAACTGTTAAAAATATTTTTTAGTATTCATTTTGCTTCGATTTATTAGTCAATCAAGTTGGAGTCACAAACTCGTAGAATTCCAAGGACTCACAGTTTGTGTCTCAGAACTACCTACCTCTTAAGATGGCTATAACTTAGGACAATCATACAGTTAATCATCTTTATTTGTTATCACATCAAAAGACGACATTCCATGGATGTAATTATGCAAAAAGCTGGACCGTGGTCGCGGCGGCTGCCCTTTGGCAGCATCATTATAGTAGACATGAGCTAAGATTTATGTCATTGATTTATTAGAATGTAAATATGAAATAGGCCTGATGTTTAGACATAACAATGGATGTGAGCGACAGCATTTGTAAGTTGTAGAGTAATAATTTATTTAGCATTACAAGTAGCATAGTAAACTGAACTGTAAATAATGAATACATTTTATTCTGTGCTATCAAAGCTTCAAAAGGAATATAGCAGTTATTTTATCTTAATTGTAATCAAATATTTGAAGTAATATTCGACCCGTAGTAAATATTTTGTATATTAATGATAAAAAATTTTACCTTCATTTTAACTAAGCCCAATATTCTCTAGAAAACTTTAAAATGTTAGTTTATAATTATTCAAGATACTTCAGTCACTCTTAAACAAATCGTCAATGAAAGTGTCACAGCAACGGGGACTGTAAAAAAGAAACCCCAGGTATCGCAAGGCGTTCAATCTCTTTATAAACATTGCAGATGTAGTTGCCTTTCTCTAGTATACTTTTTCTTCTTTTTACTATAAGTAGTTTAGTAGAAGTTTACGTTGGGATCCACTTCATCTTCATCGAATGCTCAAGAAGAGTTTCAATATATGTTCTTCACAATTTATGTTATTATATATTTGTATAATTAAGTTAAAATTTGTAAACTACAATGTTATTACTCAGTTAAAAGGTTAAATATATTAACCAATGAAATAACCAATAATGGAATACCTTATTGGATAAAACATAAACGGCCTTAACAATAAAATAATATAAACACCTCACAAAAACATGATTCACTTTATTTCCACCAAGTGGTGTAGTGTTAAAAATTAAAAATAAAAACACAGTTTTGAGAGTATAAACACTTATAAAAATGTCATTTATTTTAATGTATCAGTCAATAAAACGTATATATTTTGTATAGGAAATTCTAACAAAATAAAAAAAGGTACTTTAGTTGTCTATACAAGAGTAAACGAATGCGTAATTCTTTGAACAGTGGTTAAATTAGCACGCCATGCGGGCGTCTTTATAGCCTTTAAATTGGCAAAAAACCGAGACAAGCCTCGACTGACACCGATCGCGGAGGCATTGGCGAAACAGGTGTTATCATAAACATACATTTTGAAATAAAAACAAAATAATTTTCATGAGTGGCGGCAGGCGCGAACTGCCGTTCGTGTCGCCGACACAATGGCGGTTTTATAGTTTTTTTGGTTTGTCCTCGCCGTTAAGGCCGGCGATATTAAATTTAGTAAGCGGAGAGGTGTCCGAAATCTCACGCAGACGTGCGATCCGCCACACATATTTCCGTCCGCACAAAAAACGGAACTATAGCCATAAATATGTCCAAATAAACATTAGTCTCCACGGGACTCTTTAAGCATTAGAAGGGTTCTGTCCATGAAAACTAAAATCTCAATGTCAAAAATATCATTCCAACACGCATTAAAAATAAAATCGTCAATAAACATTGATACTGATAAAGCAATTCGATCTTACATTTAATAGTCAAATATTTCCTTTACTGTTCACTTGTAAATAGGAATAAAAGACTTAGTCTACACAAATTTATTAGTAACAAAATTCAAAGAACTTGATGCTACTTGATGACTCATACCCAATTGTAATATATCATATCATACACACACAAACTCTCCTCACCTTACCTGATCTGATGTAAAACATGTGCTATTGAATATTGCAGCAAAGATTAGAGTATTTTCGGAAAAGTAATAACACTGATTTAATATCTGATCATAAAACCTATAAACTATACACTGTGGCTACTATAACAATAACAAGCAAACTATCACAAGCATTTGTCATATACTAATTACATTTATTAATTAAGTGTCTAACGGTATACATTACTATGAACTAAATATTGCCAACAAATTGATGGTATAATTATATTATATATAAGGTTGAGCGACAAACGTATCTATGAACTGGGAGTAGCACGAATAAATAGTTCGACTCAACCGGCGAAGGATCACGCTTTCACAAGACAGGGTTAAAATAATTGTTTAGAGCTGCTATTTCATCAGGTGAGTAAAAGAAACCCGAGATCTTATTACTGGTTTGAAGGCATTACCTCTTTCAATGCAATATTCCTGTGGGGTTGCATTACGATCCTTATCGAAGGTGATTCTGGGTATCAATGGGAGCCAAAGGAATCATGCATAAGGAGCACTGTGCTGGTTTCCATCTAATTTTATCATAAAGGGTTGATTTCGTATTAAAATATTCAAACTAAAATTGGTCTCATACATTGTCCATTCTAACAACTAGGTAGCGCATGGCTGAGTGGAGTGGCGCGCGGCGTGCACCGAGATGACAGTCGGGCTGCGAAGGCGATAATATGTGTACATATGTAACATTAAACTGCAAAAATAAACGACACTTTCACACTACATGGCTCAAGAACAAGTTTTTCCATAACACAAAAGACGACGCTGAATAGTTATAGCTGCTTCGCGGCCTCGCCGCATAATCCAATAAAACAATCCACGGAATGTAGGTACAGACAGAAGAACTCGTGTCTATTTCATTGTTGTACTAATATTACGTGTTAAGGTGCTTTGTTAGGTTTCAGCGCTAATGAACCTTTAGATTTAAATAGAAGGCAGATAAAGAGCGTCATTACAAGTCGAAACTGTGACAGTTTAGCGGTAAATGCGTGTATTTATTAACTGTTGGTGAGTACACCATGCCTTCAACACAGAAATATAAGTTCTGAATTAAGTAATAGTACTAAAAAAAGTGATAATTATAAAACTAATAAAAATCCTTATCACATTTTTTGGGAGATCGCTTCTGAGCTTAGACCTCTTGGAGAGCATTATTTGCAGTGATTCGTTTGATTAATAAAACCATTTCCTGTATCTAGGCATTTATATCTTCTAGGCCTTGTCTCCACTCTAGGACTTGCCTCTATATTTTTTTACGTTTGAGTTTTAGTACGTATAACAACAATTATATGTTAATTATATTTACCAATATAACTACAACTTAATTTCATAGAGTTTCTAACATAGTTTGCCATATATAATAAATATATAGTAATTAAAATACTTTTCATACATTTTCCCAAAGTAATTATAATATTTTGTTTTATTTATTATATATTACCCACATTGATTCCTTTCTGCTAACTGTACGAGTGAAATTGGCGAGTGAATCTCAAAATATATGAATTTGATTCAATGGAACGGCAAGCGGCTTCTCTTTCTGTTGTCCTAAAGGGCTGCCACCGGAGCATTCGATATATATTTTCTTTGTTTTTAATATTACAAATCGCTGCATTATGCAAAATTCACCAGAAGCTTTTTTCATATGTGTATCTATTATAAAAATTAGAATTGTAAGCGGCGTCGATCGGTACTTAATATTGATGCGTCGGTATGTTTGTTTAAGGTATAGTACTTTTTGTTGGCTTTAATTTACTTAAAAGCCTGTCGAAACCATTTTTATTTAAATCAAACTTTTTTAATCTGTGTAATTGCAAAGCCCTGGGAAGCATTATGCAAGTGGTCGCTAACACGTGTTGTCGGCTCCCGCGCTACTCACGACACCTTCGCTGGTCTTTTCCATAATTGTCTCGATGTTATATTTAGTATTTATAACTTCATTTTTTTTTATTTCTTATGTCTGGTAAAAATAAAGGTGAAAAATACAATTAATAACCGTATTCGAAGGTTGTACAATTGAGAGTTTTGTTGTTATTAATAATATTATTTAGCAGGTAGTTAAATTTATTTTCAATGCTTTATTTTCCGGCTGCATTATTTTATTTACAAAAAATGCAACCGTCTGATTTGTCTAATATCATTTTAGCATAAATTATAGCAATAACTTTATTATATTTTATTTTATACATTTTACTAAGCTTAGAGATTTTAAATATATTACAATTCATTGTATTTTGAGTATTATATTATCATAGTCCACTGTATTTGGATTAATCGTGTGCAAGAATATAGGTACAATTATTTTCGGTATGGTGCCTAACCAAGTTTTTTTTTAGTGTTAGTGAACAGTTTTTTTTAAGCGTTGCCCATTTCTCATCAATTTTATTGTTGGGTGACATTTTTGTGGAAATACGTATGCGAATCGATTGGAAGGTGATCACTGCGGGCCATAAAGACATAAATACGACTAATTAAGATAAAGGTTCGTTATCTCAGTGATAAGATTTAATTTGTCATTGCCCGTAATCGCGTTCCCACGTTTTCTAATTGCCATACAAAATAACAGAGTTATGTTTATATTCCGTAAGACAGTGGTCCTTCTCTAGTCCAGACAAGCCTTACATACATGGAAATTTACTTTTTTGTCTTGTAATCGATTTTTTATTTAGGTAGATAAAGCGCAAGTTTGAATTCACATGGAATACTGTTCTCATCTCTGGGCCAGTGCACCCCAGTACCGGCTCTTTCCATTTGACCACATTCAACGAAGAGCGGTTCGAATCGTTGAGGATTTGGTACTTTCCGATCGGTTTGATTGACTGGCATTGTCAATAGATGTTGCAACTTTATGCACTTTTTTCGAATTTACAATGGGAAGTGGTCTGAGGAATTATTCGGGTTAATTCTAGCCGAGCATGTACATCACGACAGATTACAAAATTTCATCCTCATCATCTCTATGGTTGACAATCCACCACTGTGTGTTTTAAGCGAAATTTTCTGTAACGCACAACTACTCTGTGGAGTCAGCTGCCATCAGCGATATTTTCGAACCAATACGACTTAGGGCCAACACCTTCCTTAAGGGCCGGCAGCGTATCTGCGGCTCCTCTGGTGTTACGGATGTCCATGGGCGGCGGTGATAACTTACTACCAGGTGAGCTTTGAGAAATCTAAATCCAGGAATCATTAGGGCATGACAACGATAAATGTATAAACGACGTTAGACTTCTAATAATTACCGTCTGTAAAAAATATTGAACTTGTTTTTTTCTATTTTTACTTTTATTTGGACGAGTATCTCTTAATAAAACAAATGCTGTAATAATATCTGTTCTCGTTTAAATCGAAACAAAACTCCGTGCATACGAGTAAATAGTCTTACCTATCTCGGTAACTCATGACTTACTTCATCATGATAAAAACAAAAATTAGGACAGGGTTGATAAAAATTAGGTAGGGACAATGCTTTCCCGAATACTAGCAGTTAATAAATAGCAGTTTAGAGGTAATGTTTCCTTTGTTGATAGAAATAAACCAGTGGGCCTTATTACTGATGTCGAGGCGCTGCATATTAGTACTCAGGAGTGACAATGCTATCGTGTAATGAATTCTTACCGAAGAACAATGTCGGTGTCGGCTTTAGGAAACACTTACCATCAGCTGAACCATCCTAATAGCATAAGAAAAAACTAGTTAATTTAACATTAAATCAGTTTAATGTTACTGTGTTTTATATGGTGCGAACTGAAAATCTTATTACCGCTGACGAGGAGTCCCAAATTAAATCTATGGGTTAACTACGTGCATACGTTTACGTGATTTTTATTATTTTATGGATAGATTAATATTGCCGTGTTTCATTTTTTAAAATCTCTCCTGTATTCTACGACGGCCGCTTGGTACAGTGGTCATACTGACTGTGCCTGCGTGCCCTGGGCTCGATTTCTGATTGAATAATCGATTTGGGTAGGTTTTCGGATCTGGGTTGTGTGAGTTTTTGAATGTATCTCACGTCTATTACACTGAATCTTAACATCATGGATGATAACGCTATATTGAATCTTTGTTGTGGATGGATGCCGGTTTTGTGGGTTGCATTTGTTAGGTCACTTCAGGTGTACTGTGTGCTTGTTAGTCCTTTACACCTTTGGTTTAATAAAAAATAAATCAGAATGACAAGCAAGCACATAGTAGATCAGATGGTTAAATGATTGATCCCTATAAACGGATGCACTCTCACTCTCCAATAGTAAAATGTAATTTTTCTAGTTATTTGATCTCCGGATTCTAACTAAAATGATTGTTCGTTTCGGTTTTTCTGCTATTCAGTATGTACAGTATGTTGCATCGCCTATTTTTAACTGTTCTGTAACTCATTGTTGTACGTTTTACATGCAACGTTACCCTACTAAGGTGCTGCAAGGAACCTGCGTTTCTTAAAATGTGGCAGGAAGTACTTTAAAGATATTTCAAGAGAAAAAAATTACATCTTATATCTTGATCGGTGTAGATAACAAGGATTATCCTTATCTTACCTAAAGCTTATTAGGGCTCAAATATATCAGGGGTCACCGTACACCAGGCACAAATTATATCGAATGATATGTACATAAGAATTTGAAATATGGAATGTCTTTAGTACAAATCACAAGGATTCAAAATACGAACGATCGTGAGTCCGACGTCCGAGCCACTAAAAGGTAGAAACAACTAAGTTCAATATTTATGGTAAACTACATCGAATACTACATGATTTTTTAACAAATTCTTCTTGTTGATGTTGGCGCTGTTACTCTATGAAGCTCTTACAGATTCATACTACTGGGAGCTCACGGATCCGGGATCCGCAACTAGCTTTTGTTTTGGATTACTTACTATGAAATGCTACACTCTAAAACACGTCCGTGTCGTTTTCTTGGTGCCGAAGATTCAAGCCATCTGAATTATCTTCAGAGTGGTGAATGAGTGGTTATTCCTACTTGCCGTCCAAGACTAGGTGTACGGACTTAACCTCAGACGGTCGTAACCTGTCATCGTTAGCTGGGGTGGCGAGAACCGTCCAGGAATGCGGGTGAATCTTGTGTACATGGTGATATCGTAGTTTTGCCGCGCACGAAGTTGCGGGCGGCGTTGGTACTCAAGCATCTGAAAAGTTGGGGCCACCGAGGATGTGACGTATTCTACAGCTTCCGTTCGACGAATTAGGTTCGGGTTCTTAGGTAGCTTCGTTTACCACTATCGGATTGCATTGAGAGAGCGCTCTCAAAGAAGCGCTGTGATAGACTTTGGAAGTACTCCGGTATATTGAGAAGTATAGGTCACCATGCAGATTAATATCACGCTCATACCACTCTGCTCCGGATGCTATCTTAAGATATTAATTAATCGATTAATTTTTTTTATTTAATTTTGTTTTTTTTAAGACATTAATGAGCGATTCGGAATTTGATCCGTTCAGGGGCGGCTTGGAAGAATACGACACTGGCATAGTCCAGTGTCTGTTTTACGTGGGGCATACTAAAAGCTTCAGGAACTAGCCACTTACAATAAAATAATAAAAATGCAATTATGGAATTTGAAAATGGAACTCTCTGTAAACATGCAACTTTCTGGTTTTCGAGACTGTCATTTACTTTTTATTGTGACGTCCTTTATAAAATTGTGTCTCGCTATTAAAGTTACAACAACTTTAGCTCCTGGAAACCTTCGCTAAATGATTTTTATGTTTTTAGCTGTAGCTAACAAGAGAGTTGCCCGTGACTTCCATTGATTGGCATTTTGTGATGTAGCCCCATGTTGCAGCACTGTGTATTCATGATTCGGAGAACTAAGAAGTGGGCGTGATCATTTCCATGACGATGTACGTGAAGATCGGCCGCACTGCGGTTACAGAATCCAATATTGATGCCAGTACGGTATTGGAATGGCTAAGTGCAAATTAATTTAAATGTGCATCTGAAGGTTCGTAAGCATTACACTCGATGGATATCATATGATTTAATGGAAGATCAGAAACGACTGCGTGTCGAGTTGTGTCGTAAAATGATAAAAAACGTTTAAGGGAGGATTGTCATTGTCGGTCTATAATATCATATGACAGGTTACGACATACTGGGTATTGGTTTGAATTGGGAAGAAAAAGCCAGTCGGCAGAATGGTTCTTTCCTTTTAGTATTGCCGAGGAAAGTTAAGAAAAGCAGGAGCACCGGCAAGAAAACGATTACTTATTTTTTTGGCAAACATTACATTATGGAGTCGCTTGAAAACTAAAGAATAGTGACGTACGTCAAAAATTGCTTGCGCAGAGCATTAGAGAAAGTTACCAAAAAGGGGCCTTGCAGCAATGTCGTCCTTCACTACGATAACGCATCCGATTCATCCTTGCCACATCTTTTATTTACGAATTTTACTAACGATTTACAAGCCATTGAAGGGGTTCCAACTGAAGACCGCTTCCACTGCTTGCACAATGGTTCCAAGGAATGCAACTTTCAAACAATAAATGTATCATAAATATTATATCTGGTCAAAATCAAGACACTCTCAGTATTACATAAGTATGCAGGACGTGTAGAGACTGAGTTTATTCTTAGGGACATTTTACTGTTCACGCAAATGAGCGGGAGTAGTTTGCTCATTACGAAGGCGATCTTGTTTCTCTCATTTTTAATTACGATTTATATACGAAATGAAATTGTGGTCAAGGATGACCCTTAGGTAATTGACCAATTTAAATCAGGTAATGGGACCGTCGAAGATGATGATCTATCCTATTTATACTGTTAGAGAGATTTGGACGCACCTCTCCAATAGTAGATGGCGACACTCTTTTCTTGGTTGATTTCTATTCTCCATTTCCGGTACCACTCGGCGGGGCTATTGACTGCGGTTTCGAAACATAGGGTGATATGGCCTTTGTTTTTGTCTGTATAGTAGAAGGCAATGTTGTCCACGAAAAGCGCGAGACTGATCTGCTGATCTGTTGTAACTTGTGTAAAGTGAGAAGAGCAATTATGAGAGACCCTTGAAAGGAGTCTTGTAGAACGCCCCGTCAGGATTGGCTTTTGGCTCTCTAGACTGTCCGAGCTACATTCGACCTCGAAACGATCGCTCGAAGCGGGGACCATTCTTTTCAATTGTTCGATGGCCGATGTAATGTGAGCTGTCAATCGATAGCTTGAAACACCTTGTAGAATGAGTCAATCTCGACTCATAGTTTGACTTCTAGAATACGCCCGGCCAAAATACTTTTGGTCTGAGGTACTTCAATTGCTGACTAACCCAACTTGAGTAAGTCCGTTCTGAGGTCCGATGCGAGTGCGTGTTGCGTGTCTATTGAGAGGACCACTAGTGTGTTATTTTTAATTATTGCTAGGAACTACATATTGTCCAGGACATCAGTCCTCATGAAGGCCTATGTGAAGCGGATATCTCGTGGGTGCATGGAAGTTATATGGCACCATCAGGTCGTAGAGAGACCTGTCCTTTGCTTTTTCCCTGGATGAGTGACAGATGGCGTGTTTACTATTTAGACAAAGACGACCGATGGCTAGTGTCCTGATGTCCTATTCTGATCTGATATGAAATGATATGATGATGCAGAGATAAGTACTAGTTATACCAGTTTTACATGCGGCCACTTCAATGTTTTCTAGTTGTGGAATTTCGAGCAGTATGCAGTGCATGTTGAAAACGCCATGAACTAGTCGGTGCAACTAAAATTCAGCGTAATTAAAAAGGTTACGAGGCCTTCCAGTTACCTCTTAGGGGTGACAAAAAGACCAGGAAAAACTTTTAATTTCTACTGGCATCATTAACTTATCGAATATGCCAGACCGTAATATTAAACTTTGTGACGTGAACTGCTTTGATGTTGTATGATGACGGCTATGAGACGAATTTTCATATATTATTCACAAAGCTGATGTGAATTCATTTCTATTATCTTATTGCTATCGACTCTTTGGAGTTTAAAATTTGCACAATGTTTTTGTTGTTGAGCTAAAGCTCAATAATGTTGTATTCGTGATTCAAAAACAATTCTTTGGTGGTTTCAATTTAATAAAAGGACAATTCTTCTACATTCTTCTTTTACTACCATGAGTACTCTTATATTATGAAGAAAATAATAAGCTTTTGTAAAGTTATTGTAAGTTTAAGTAGTTTATTATTAAAATATCTAATTTTCTATCTTACAGACAAATGGGGCTGCTTATTATCGTTTTGTAAATGCTATGCACAAGTATTAAAGTAGTAACGCTTAGTAATTTCGTTTAATAATGGAGAAACATATTGACTAGTGCTAACTCCACATTTGCGGAGTATATTATTTCTAATGCATAAACATTCATAAGTGACAATTCCTCGTAAGTGTTAAAAAACGTGAAACCTACACCTATTGTTATGGTTTATTTATAACTAAGTAAATATTATACATTTTAGTGCTAAGATTGTTACTTTTCGTTTGCATATCCTAGATAGCATTAAACAATTACTTTCTTTTATAAAACTAATATAATTCACAAATTGATGAATATAAATTTATAAAAGTTATGTCGCTAATTATATAATATAAATTGTGGTTAACAAATAATTATCTAATTGTTCTTTAGATCATCTATACAGCCGCGTACATTGAAATCAGATTGGAATTTTTGTGAAGTGCTGTGCTTTGATATTTTATACGACGTGTAAAAGAAATTGCCTGAATTTTATAATATAAATAAATGGTCTTCTCAGAAAACTTAAATATTCACATTTTGACTGAACACTTTAGTTTCGTTGTTCCCTGAATAAAGACTGTATCCGCCGAAACATCTGTTGGGGGCGAAAGATTCTTTCCGAGTGGTGTATCGGTGTGGATGACTGGTTAATTGTCGCGTACGCAATGCACGTATCGCCTTTGATATGTCACAAGACGTCAGCCACCGGCAGCGGCGATTTCTCAACGAATTCCAATCGGGAAGAGCGAAAAAGACACGAGCCGAGCATGCACGGGTAAAAAGTAGCGTGGCCAGGGCTTCGCTGCGGGAGGCTCTACTCACGCCCGCACTCCGCAGGCCGAGAGACCTACGCGACCACTCTCCAAATTAAAATGTTCATTACGTAACAAAACCTACCTTACACTTATCTGCATTATTTGTCATTATACTCGTATGACAACTATTATTGTCTCAATTGAGCACAAGAAACGTTTACTAATGTAGATGTAAATTAGACGAACAGCGGTTAAATATTTCGAAATAATGCAGACGAAACGTCCTAGTTCCCAGTATTGTATGAGTGAATTTGAGGAGCCGGCGGCGAAGGGACGGTCGGCGCGCGTCGCGACTCACAAAAACGGAGCAGTCTGGTGGGCGGCGTGTACGCCGCGCCGGGCGGCTGCGCTGCGGCTTGCTCGCGCCGTCACGCTGCCAGCCAGCATGCGCACACGCATGCGCACTCCGCATGCGAAATACTCACACAACACGAATAACCATTGACATGCTAATTAATTTAAAATAACCGCCCATTTCGCCAAATGTAATGAAGTAATGTTAAATGAATTAACGATTAAGTGAACGGCGCAGTAGGAAAATGTGGAAAGCATCGCAATAGGCCGTGAGTGAGTCTGATCGCAATGTATGCAGACGCCGGCATAATACGAATGACGCGATATAACGGATCGACCCGATTATTTCTGTCCATTTCACGACTGTTTAATAGCAATGTTAAACTTGGCGAAAGCAAACATACCCGCCCTGTTTATCGAATATTTTACGAGCTTCACTGGATTAATTTTAAAATGCTAAGCTTTGTGGAATCGGTTGAAAGATTGTTTGAATTCAGAATGTGTTGCTAGTTTAACTATTTTAGATATTTATATTACAGTTAGTCATTTAGCATTCTGATTTACCAGCACGTATGTTTATTCAGATCCAGGTGTTTATGATACACCAAATACTTTATTTCAAATAAGATTTAGGTACTGTGTAAGAAATAATTTGCCGTTGAAACATCTGGTTGAGGTCTGCTCATATCATTATTTGAATCTTTTTAATAATAACAATGTTAAATATAAGACAAAGATATTTACTTATTTAAGCGTGATTGTTTAAGCATGATTAGTTCAGTCATGTGTGTAAAAACGAATACTTTAAACTGAATAAAAATAATTCCTACCCCTCACGTTACACTTTTTAATTTGATTGTTATCTCGTTTGTTTTTAAATTTGTTAGATTAATAGAAGCTTCAATAATTTACATTATATGTACGTTCTAATGTGGTTTTTGTGTAACCTCACGCCGTCCCGCTTCCGTTCAGGTGACAAGCGATATTATCAGAGGTCGTCCGACTACACAGTTTGTCACTCACCCAATGTTATATTTCAATACACAAAATATCTACACCGGCATTCGTTGTGTTGACATAAGCTCGTTATGTCATGTTCTTATACCTTTCAAATTAATAGCCCAATAGATAGTGGTTGTTATTTTTGTTTGAGCTTGGGTGTCATGCGTACGGTTTGTTGGCATTAACATAAAAAATACGGTTGTGGCGTCACTCTTTTTGAATAATAATAAATTTGTTGCATTATATCTTATCAAAGGGATACAACGTATTATTAGGGTAGAATTATATTAATACTTTAAGTAAGAATTTTTTCATATACACAACAGTTGTGCACATGACTATACAAATAAATATATACGAAAATACTTAAATTACCTGCGTTCAAAATTAGCAATCAAAAAATATCCTGCAAGCGTTTAGTTTAGTGGAACAACAATAATAAAGTCATAATATTTGAAAATAACTGTTCATTTCCATATATTATTAAACTTTACATTTTCGGTGTTGTAAAGTGAAAGTTGGAATATTAATTTTAAATTAATATCATAGTCTAATACCAATCTTATAACAATTCTATTAGATAACAACGTTAACAGTGCGCAATGGTTTAGTTGTCATTATAAATGTATTGGTGAAATAGCTGTGAATAGTGGGTAATTATCAACTAGCATAGATTGTGAGGATGCGTTGATTTAATTTAATGTATATTTTACCTTTGCTCCGGAAACATCAACAATAGTTCGCGGAGCGTTTTATAAACGACCCTTTTGTTATATTTCCCCGATATTATTAAAAAATATGCAAATCGATCCTACTGCGGATGTTCATTTTTGTCATAATGCCGATGTATTTGCATGTAAATTAAGTTTTTTTCCGCGGATGTAAATTGTAATTCGTGTCTTTATAGTTATAAAATACGGGACGTTCGACCTCAAGGTTCATTAATATCGTGTAATATTTATTGCACAGGAAACTGTGGCACAAATTTGGTGCGATATTATAACAATAAAGGAATATTGTAGGTTTTATTTGTGCCGGTAGTAAATATCGATGACAAGGTGGTAATATTTAATAATTAAATTCGATAAATACATCGTATCAACGATATGTGACAAGCGGGAACCAATAGTATACTAAAAAGCGTGTACCTAAAAATAATATTTTCTAAAATGATCGAAAATGTAACAACTTGGTATTTTGCAGTGAGGAAAACTAAATATCAATATACTCTAAGCCAACATAGTCTGCGGTAAAACTATTTAGAGTTAAATTATTTATGTAATTACAGATGTCAACAGTGCACCCTCTGTGTATCTTAACTTTAAAGTAACATTTTCACAGTCCTATTTCATCTCTCAGTTGATTTGTGTCATGTTATCAAAATTTAAGGTACATATTTTCATTACCTGCAATTAGTTGTAATTAAAAATTAAAAATTTAAGTAATAATCACACCGTAAAGGGACATGTAGACATGCGTTTGTTGCATATATCTTATCAAAGGGATACAACGTATTATTAGGGTAGAATTATATTAATACTTTAAGTAAGAATTTTTTCATATACACAACAGTTGTGCACATGACTATACAAATAAATATATACGAAAATACTTAAATTATCTGCGTTCAAAATTAGCAATCAAAAAATATCCTGCAAGCGTTTAGTTTAGTGGAACAACAATAATAAAGTCATAATATTTGAAAATAACTGTTCATTTCCATATATTATTAAACTTTACATTTTTGGTGTTGTAAAGTGAAAGTTGGAATATTAATTTTAAATTAATATCATAGTCTAATACCAATCTTATGACAATTCTATTAGATAACAACGTTAACAGTGCGCAATGGTTTAGTTGTCATTATAAATGTATTGGTGAAACAGCTGTGAATAGTGGGTAATTATCAACTAGCATAGATTGTGAGGATGCGTTGATTTAATTTAATGTATATTTTACCTTTGCTCCGGAAACATCAACAATAGTTCGCGGAGCGTTTTATAAACGACCCTTTTGTTATATTTCCCCGATATTATTAAAAAATATGCAAATCGATCCTACTGCGGATGTTCATTTTTGTCATAATGCCGATGTATTTGCATGTAAATTAAGTTTGTTTCCGCGGATGTAAATTGTAATTCGTGTCTTTATAGTTATAAAATACGGGACGTTCGACCTCAAGGTTCATTAATATCGTGTAATATTTATTGCACAGGAAACTGTGGCACAAATTTGGTGCGATATTATAACAATAAAGGAATATTGTAGGTTTTATTTGTGCCGGTAGTAAATATCGATGACAAGGTGGTAATATTTAATAATTAAATTCGATAAATACATCGTATCAACGATATGTGACAAGCGGGAACCAATAGTATACTAAAAAGCGTGTACCTAAAAATAATATTTTCTAAAATGATCGAAAATGTAGCAACTTGGTATTTTGCAGTGAGGAAAACTAAATATCAATATACTCTAAGCCAACATAGTCTGCGGTAAAACTATTTAGAGTTAAATTATTTATGTAATTACAGATGTCAACAGTGCACCCTCTGTGTATCTTAACTTTAAAGTAACATTTTCACAGTCCTATTTCATCTCTCAGTTGATTTGTGTCATGTTATCAAAAATTTAAGGTACATATTTTCATTACCTGCAATTAGTTGTAATTAAAAATTAAAAATTTAAGTAATAATCACACCGTAAAGGGACATGTAGACATGCGTTTGTTGCATATATTTACAAACAACAGTATTCAACATAATATAGACACCACTTTAACATTCACGGCGCGTTACGAGTTTAGGATTCTTAGATATGTTTAGTCTTGCTATTGATCAATAGATAGCGCTACTTGAATCATTACGAAATCTTTCTTTAAAACATTGCCTTTTTTTTAAAAAAAATTAACAACCAATAGTAATTATGCAATATTTTTACTAAATGTATTTCGTAAGAGTTTTATATTCGGAAATAAAATATTTATATCATTTAAAGTCTTTTTTAAAAAGTAACCATTCAATATTATTAATAAAGCAGATATTTCAAATTCCAAAGGGGGAATTAATCTTGGATGTTTTATAGACGATGTGAGATATTAAAAGGAATGGCTGTATCTCCGAGAGCTTGCAAGGCTCCGCCGGTGCAGTGAGTGCGACGGGAGGCGAACTGTGCAGGCTGCACCGCACGCCCATTTCCGCCCCACGCCTGGCTACCCGCACCCCGCTCCTGCCACCTTACCTCCTCGCCTGTTTTGATGTAAGGCGTCCACTGGCCACTATGCAAAACCCTTGCCTTGTATTATCGTATTGTACTGGATTTGACTGCACTTGTCGTTATACAAATGCTCGCTTTGAATGTTTCCAATGTTTTACTTCAGTGCAAGCTTCAACGTGTTCGACTAAAATAAAACTTATAAACATTTTACTTTTACATTGAGTTAGATTTCAGTGAATAACTTTTATGTATGTATGGTAATATGTTAACGGGCTAACAGAGTTAATATATTTTAAATTTGTCACTTACTGTATATAAACTAAATGTATTTGTTGTAAATCTTTGAAATATAATTTTGAAAATTTTACCCTGCTTTGCAATGTTCAATGCTTGTTAATAATAATAAAATCGAGTACAATAAACGATAAATTTGTCTTTACTTGAATTAGAAGATGAAAAATTACTTTTTTTTAGAATTGGTGTCCCAACACGTGTTTTCGATAATTTTTATTTCTAAGTTATAAAACATATAGATGAGTAAAAAATAATCGAATTGCTACATAAAATTATCATAAAAATAAAATTTATCATAATCACCATAAATTTGGTGATGTTTTAAACTATCATTTAAAGGTACCTAATATAAGCGGTATATAATTAGAACTAAAGGTCCGACCACTTGTATTTAGGCATTTGTTTTATGTTCACAAGGTAGATCGCTGTGATTACATGTCAGGTGAAGTGTTGGCTCGTGTCTCACCCTTACTAACATAACAGCTTTTAACTTTTACCAAGTATTATTTTAGCTTTTTTTTTATTACGTTGAGAGTAAAAACGAGCACACAGTTCACCCGATGGTGAGTGATTTCTGCGGCCCATGACATTCATCCTTGACATGGAATCATAATGCAGATACGTTGTCACCCTTGAGGACTGAGATAGAATACCTTGTCAATTATATAAAGGTCTCCGGATCCCTACACTCACCGGACGAAACACAGCAGCATTATGCTGCTATTTTACGCTGATATTCCGTGAGGGCGTGGTCCTACCCCGATTGAGCTGACCCATTCATTCTGCAGCTGGAAACACATTGCAAAGTGAAGCTCTACCAGTGTCAACTGTCTAGCTGCTAAAAGTCTAACGATTCTGAATATGTTCAAGATCAGTTGTCTCAGTTGGATAAAGAATATTTTAAATGTTATACTACATTGTTATATTTGAAAAATTCTACAAATGTACGCAGTCGGAACTATTGTGCGCATATAAATACATTAAATTAAGTTTAGAGTGGCAAAAAAATATCAATTCATGCAACGATGTAAGATAGTATGCAGGTATGCATGAGAAATGAATTGTATTTCTAAATCCTGGAACGGAATGGGAATGTTTTTAATTTACGAAAAACTGAGTTAATAAAATTTGCCACCACCATGCATGCTGATTAATATTGAACAGCTCCATACGTTTCCCAGCAGATGGTAAAAAATGTGTATAAAAATGTCGAAAGGTATGAATTTCATTATGCAATTTCTCGACGTTTTTGGGGCCGACGTATTTTTTTTTCATTTTTTATTTAACCAAATCCATTTAACCACCTTTTGTGAAGAGAGAAAATCTAATAGCAAATTAACGCAGTTTATAAGAAATAACAAAATTGTGCTGTGCTATATTTCAAGTTATAACTTGATATATACAACACAATTTTTAAATCTCACCCATCAAGTACTAATAATTTTTCTAAGTAATTATAATTAAGGAGGAACGCTAGATATGTGTTTTCCCACAATACCTCAGCGGATAATTGGCAAATTGCCAACTACAATGATACAAGGCATTAAGATTTTGTTACAAGAACTATTTATGATTGCTGTGAGCGGTCAGGATAAGGAGTGACAGATAAAAACGGGCGAGTGAAGGCACCGGAATTATTATGTTTTTATGGAGCAAAGATCGTCAGGCGGACGACCGCCCGCGGGTGGCGTAAGCTCAGACGCGACCAAGCTTTATAATTAGCCTTGTTATAAAATTTATAAATATTTCATACACAGTACCCGTATAACCGACAATTAATTAAATGTAGTTCTTGCATTAATTACCGGACTATTTACTAACTATCAAATACTAGCAAAACCGTTTTTCCAGGTTATCGATGATTGCATTTACTCCCAATATAATGTTAAATCTAATATTGAAATCGTATATACGTACTCAATATAAAAGAGGTTTACATATTTTTTAAAAAGTATCCGAGGTATTACTAATTAAATAAGAATGTTATTAATAAATCAATGCGGCACCTGGATGAACTCTGTATTCCCACGTATAATTTAAATATGTTTATAAAGAATATGCGTACTTCATGGTAATAACAGTTTTAATAAATTGCCACAAGGCAAAAAAAAACCTGTCTGTTTCAATATTCAAGAAAAAAAATTATAAGCAGGTTTTAAGAAAAAAATATTACTATGTTAATGATTATTTAGTTGCATGTTTGGTTTGGTGTATTATGACATGTTAGTGATTATTAGTGATATTTAAGTTTTCAGTTGAATATATTGTCCTAAAATATTATTTAAATTCATAATGTTACATCGTATTCTTGCAAGTATAACAATTCTATGATACTAATTATGGAAAAGTTTTAGCAAGACCAACAAGATATGCTCAGTACTCTATAGCAAACCGTTTACATAGAACCTATAATAATAAATTTCTTCATTGGACATTTTTCATGCTAATAAAATAAAACATTTAAAATGGATATATGCAAAATGTTAGAGGAGGCAGAGCAAAAAACACCACACACACCAAAACACACACATACGTACATACCTATAGCTATATATATGCATTTTCGCTTGCTATTTATATATTTCTATGTTTTGAAAGTGTTACATGGTCTTACTTTAATTTGTTTTGTTTGCTCTTAAACTGTTCTTTGTTGTATTTATATTTTTAATTATCTGATTTATGTAAATCCGTTCTTGGCCTTAAATTAAGCTCATGTAAGATATGTATATTATATAAAGGGCTGTGGATTTTGTTCAACAATAACATAAAAAAAAAAATCAAAAATAAGACCATCTTGCAAATATTGTATGAAATATTTCTTCAAAAGAATACAATATTAAGCATCTCCTAAATTGTTCACGTGTGAAACTTAGGAAATATTTAATGTAATATTACAATGCCAAACTATCTAGTTTTATACATACCCTCGTATACCTAACATACCTCCATAAATATCCAAGGAAGCTTTTATTATAGAAGCATTGAAGTTTTTAACAATCCAATGAAAATGATTATTTTTATTATAAAAATATTTGAGACCACCGCAAAGACTTTGCTTTTATATAAATTTACAGCTGTTAATTAATATTTATGATTATTTTATTGTTCCAAACTAGTAGTATGATTGCTCCACCCAAGGATACCATTAGTCTTGAAAATGGCTTTACAATCACTAATTTGTGCTTTAGACTCCACAAAGCAAATTTTATTTATAGATTATTTTTTTATTGGATTATATTAGTACAAATGTAATATTATCTGGCCCAAATTGTATTACAATATTTTTATTTAAATGGTACTTTAAATAATACGAGTAGTTCATTACTTTCTTTTTATCTAATAACTATTTTCCCTGTAAAACTAAAAAATAAAAAATAAAATTTCATTACCTTCATTTTTGAAGTCTGTGAAGGAAGCTTCTCTGTCTGTCCTGACAACCTTTCACTTTACGCCAATATAATCTAAAATCATATTGGCATACTGTCCGTCAAAGTCGGTACAGGCCCTCAGGAGTTTCCCCGTCTGCTAACTGCGTGTCACTTTACGCCAAAATAGTTTATTTCTTCTCTTCTTATTCAACATTGTCTATAGTTGTGTTAACAGGAGTATAGACTCGATAATTTGAAAACCCTGCAAAGAAATTTATTTTCATCAAAGGTACTTTGTAATAAAGATATCAAACGTGGCATTTAGCTTGGCAATTTATAACAGCAAAATGTACTAGAAAGATATACTATAGACATTGTTTTAAATATCCTCATAACAATGAATAGAGCTTAATCATAAATGATTTACAGATGTTACATTTCACATATCGTATGGACAAAACCAAAATTAATTAAATGAATATCCCACTAATTTCATTTTTAACGTGTACGTCATACTTCCACGCTATTAATGGTGGACATCAATAATAATCAGAGCGGAATATTTCATTAAGACAGTGGAGACCAATTAGTTTTATAGTTTAATCGGTTTCGCAAACTATAACAGGGTCGCTTTTTATTGCATACCCATCGGCCGTAGGCTTTGAAGAATCTCAGCAGCGATCATTTTATCTTTTTTTTATCCCCCGTCATAACTCCTCGCGATGATAAATGGACCGCCCGTCATCGCTAAAGTTTTGTTCGTTTTGCTATTTCTCTTTGTATCCTACCGACCACGAATTGTTAGCGGGAATATGTAATAATCGTTCGAATGTAGGTCTTTTAAAGAAATAGCGAATCATAGTTTTTGTTGATCTTTGAAATACGGAGACACAATTCCTTGTATGTACTGAACGTTATAATCGGGAGGTTGTAATCTAGTATTGGTCAAATGGCATGGTATAGACAAAATAGCAAGCTGCCCGCAGTGCTCGCTCAAAGTGATTGTCGTAAGATCAGTAATATTCCCATGATTGCAAAACCATTTATTCAATACCTATATGTCCACGAGCAATACTAAATTTTGCATTGGACAGTTTCTCCAATATCATGATTAATCTTAAATTATTAAGTACATTATTTTATTAATGTGTTTTATTGAAATGTTTATTCTGTCATTATCATGTATTTTTGTTCTTATAATGGGGACAGTTTTTAATAAGCAGTGATTACTGTTACAAATTTATTCAAGTAATAAATAAAGCACATGTATTTCAAATTGAAATCAATTTAAATTCAGCTAAGGTTGTGTTACATTAAATAAGAGGGAAATCGCAGTCGAAAACAAATAAAGAAAAAACAATAAAGCATTCGGTGAAGTTAGCTTTCTACTTAACAATTAAAAAAGTTAAAAATAAAATGAAAAACATTGAAACTTAACACCAGCGTTTTAAAGTTCAAAGTAGTGTAATACAATTAACAGTTTAGGCACTTATCCTTCTGGAAAGATAAGCGTTTTGAAGTTAAGGAAGCCTTCCGACTATGCGCTGAAAAAAATATAGAAAACAAACGAATGTTTTAAAGAAAATTAAAAACAAGAAAGTTTCCCCGATCCAGTCTGGTAATCTGCGCTGTGTAAAGAAGAAATTAAAATAAGTTTCGTGAATATTTATTACGCTACTTATTTTTACTTTGTAGAATGAATTTAAATAAAGTTCAGTATTCCTGCTAAGAAGGTCGCTATTTGAGAGAAATACGTAGGTAGAGGACTAATCAATTAGTAATTTGTTTGCTTTTTATAAAATGTGGAAATAATTAAACTGCTCTGAATTGTATCTACTTAATAAAAAGCACTTCGCTGTTTATGGATGGCTCCAAAGTTAATTAATTATAATTACGACAACGCTGCATTATGTCGCTACAGAATTGCAAATGAGATGCGAATAACGCGCATTTTAAAATGAGCTGCAATATATCATGTTTCATTGTTCTGCGTTAATTCATTAAACCTGTTTGTAAATACGTGCGGACATTGAAATTATATTTATCAATAAAACAATTATTCTCATTTCTGGATGATTCGGAATAATTAATTTGAATATATACCTTGATAACACTACTGTAGGCTTTATACATTTTTGTTATTACATTTTAAAACCATAAGCCATCGGCCTAGGCTTGTACCTATTTTGGGACACGTTAAAATTTTTCGCCAACGTTTCGCTCTGACAATTAAAAATAATAAGATTATTCGTAGCTTTATTTTATTTCATGGCTGATGGCCACTGTTAACTTATGTTGATACCAGAACCGTGAGCACGAGCACGCCTACCGCTTAGGGTACTCAGCCGAAACCAGCACAAGGATAGTCAAGAGGGAGCTGATCCTCAGCTTAGAACCGTTTCCTGCGTATCAATGTAACTGACTATAGGGCGCCCGAGAGAGCGGAATTTCAGCTCGATCAATTATTTCTAATTCTTAAGAATTATCTCGTGTTACTACGGTTTATCACAGTGGGACATTGCCACGTCGGAATGCGTTGGCGCTAAAGAAGAAGTGTCGCAAGAAACCCTAGCGACACTTCTTGAGTCATGTTAGTTGGAGGAAACCAACATACAGTGTAACGGGTATTGCTTGAGCCGCGACTCTACATGGATACTTGGTAAGATGGTGACAGCAGTATAAATTCAGTGTTTTATAATGGATTTGCGCTTTGGTGAATAAGTCGTCCGGTTGGCCGAGTATGTGCTTCGGTCTAGACGTGAGAGAAATTTTGGATCGCGATGGATTGTGTGAGGTGGCACTTACAATTGTAGCTGCGTTACGGCAGAGGTGAAATAACGCCGGGAAGATAACTTCATTTACTCAGAAACTCAAAATCGTTGTGAAATATGAAATGAGAATAAGTAATCACATCGTAAGTCACGTCGAACCGATGGGCTTGCACATGAAGCGATTTTGATTCTTCTGAAGTCAGTGTATGAAGGCCGCGTGGTTCCTAGCTCAGTTGATATTTTATAAGTTGTTAGATCTGTATTAATACCTAAGTATTTGATTGGCTCTTTCCAGGGTGTTAGAGAATAAAGCTGTGTAGATATGGGTGTTTTACGCCGAGAATAGTACTTGCCTGTGTTCCTTCTTCTTTTCTGGAACCAGTTCCTTAAGATCATAGCTTCAGATTGGATTCGCTTACAGATAGTGTCTGGATTGAGTGAGAGATCTGATAGTGCCTAGGATGGAGGCAATAGCATTCGTTAACTTAAACCTTTGTCTATTGTGATTGGAATAAATGAACATGAGAACTTTTTCACCAACACTTTATTAAATAAATTGTACGACTTTTGATGTTTGTGTAATATATATCCTCCCTGTTTTTAACATACTAGGTCCTCATGCTGAAGCCAGTAGTCGATCGCAATACGCACAACGTTCATGACTATATCAGCCACTGCTTTAATCAGGGATGCTTTGAGAGGCTCCAAATTCTGTGAAGGTTTAGCGGAGGTTATCTCCTCCAAATGTTACCATATAGTGTAATCCAACGGGTTCAAGTCTAGGCTGGAGGAGGCTTCATGACTGATAGAGGCGAACAGCGATTTATGCGTGCTTGTTGCCCGATGAACTAGCTCTGAATCTTGGTGGTAAACCCAGAATCGATTTTGAAGCATTGTTCGAGAAAGAGATTCTAAATTTTTGTAAGGACAGTATTTTGATACACATCATTAATATGAATAAAGATAACGCTAAGCTGGATCCCAGGCATACGGTTACCCGATTCTTCAATGTCGTCGGCATATAAAATAACTCGAATTTTCAATAAAGCGTTTGATAATACGAGAAACAAACAAAGATATTTTAAAATTTTGTTTGCTACACCGTTTTCTTAATTTTTCTGCAACCACTTATTTTTTTTTAAATGGAACGAAATTAATATAGTCTTTATTTTGAGATAGCGTGAATGCTCCTAATCTATCCTATCTAATCCATTTAATCCTATATAATCTATCCAAAAAAAATTGCCCAGTATTCGAAATTTAAATTTAATAAGGATGTGACAAAACTTATAACCCGAGGTATTTAATATTTATGTTTATGAGTAAATATACGATATGGAGATTGATGAAGGTAATGGAATGTGGACGGAGTTTTTTTTTACTTTCTTCGTCCCTATTTATACTTCTTAGAATATGTACATTTTTCCAAGTATAATACGATTAATTTAATGCCAAGTATTCTCCTGTCAGCATAATTTTTGTTAAAAATCAATGTTGATAAAAACCAGAGCAGTGTAGAACCAGTTCTACGGTTGCCTTATATCAATATTTATAATCATTTATCAAGACCCAAAAGTCATAAAGTTAAAAATACCTTTTAACATTTAATAATCAGATCATAAAATAAGTATTAAAAATCGAAAAGACAGTCCTTCGAAATGTTATAATGAGTATTGATTTAAATGGGTTAGATTAAAAATCTGTGAAATATTATAACGATTGGGCCCCGACATCTGCCAGGATAAGGCGAAGTATTTTCTATACATGGATAAGATTACTTTGAAAAACTTTGTTTAAGTTTCAAAAATAAAAGAGCAGTTTAACTTAATTAGGTCTTGAAAGTGTTATTTATTATTTCATACTTTTATAATTAAAAATAAAAGTAAATAAAATAAATAAAGGATATTTTTATGATCGAGTGAGTTTTATACGAAATATATAATAATAATAAATTGATATTTCTGTTAGTCGGTTGATAAATATGCAAATTATTAAAAATCGAAAAGACAGTCCTTCGAAATGTTATAATGAGTATTGATTTAAATGGGTTAGATTAAAAATCTGTGAAATATTATAACGATTGGGCCCCGACATCTGCCAGGATAAGGCGAGGTATTTTCTATACATGGATAAGATTACTTTGAAAAACTTTGTTTAAGTTTCAAAAATAAAAGAGCAGTTTAACTTAATTAGGTCTTGAAAGTGTTATTTATTATTTCATACTTTTATAATTAAAAATAAAAGTAAATAAAGGATATTTTTATGATCGAGTGAGTTTTATACGAAATATATAATAATAATAAATTGATATTTCTGTTAGTCGGTTGATAAATATGCAAATTATTCCAAGTATAATACGATTAATTTAATGCCAAGTATTCTCCTGTCAGCATAATTTTTGTTAAAATCAATGTTGATAAAAACCAGAGCAGTGTAGAACCAGTTCTACGGTTGCCTTATATCAATATTTATAATCATTTATCAAGACCCAAAAGTCATAAAGTTAAAAATACCTTTTAACATTTAATAATCAGATCATAAAATAAGTATTAAAAATCGAAAAGACAGTCCTTCGAAATGTTATAATGAGTATTGATTTAAATGGGTTAGATTAAAAATCTGTGAAATATTATAACGATTGGGCCCCGACATCTGCCAGGATAAGGCGAGGTATTTTCTATACATGGATAAGATTACTTTGAAAAACTTTGTTTAAGTTTCAAAAATAAAAGAGCAGTTTAACTTAATTAGGTCTTGAAAGTGTTATTTATTATTTCATACTTTTATAATTAAAAATAAAAGTAAATAAAGGATATTTTTATGATCGAGTGAGTTTTATACGAAATATATAATAATAATAAATTGATATTTCTGTTAGTCGGTTGATAAATATGCAAATTGTAAAAAAAAAATAAAAGGTAGAGGGAGTATCCATATTAAATCACATTAATTTTTTGAGAATAATGAGGCAGACGTTTTTATAACAAAAGGTCCTTGGCCGTGCGTCTCGATCTTAATGTTATCTCTAATAGGTCAATAAATAAAGAGAAACGTGCGAGCTTCGGCGGTCGGGGACACTTCGTGCTTATTAAAGGAAAATTCATTATGGCTGCTCATAATATAACCACCTCAACTAACATTTTTGACATTACACTAGTGAGATTGTCACCTATATTATGGACTTCAAAAATAAGCTATACATTTGTAGTTTTAGTAAAGTCATAACAACTAAGTGGCGAAGGCATTGTGTTCACACACATATCTCATCACACTTAGTGATATATTTGACTTAGATTTTAATTTTGTCAGTGGTAGCCTTCTTCACTTCTCAAAGTTATGTTTAATCTCTGGGAATATGCATCTTACTTGTAGTAAAAGGGCTGATCTTTTCCTGCAAATTTACTCAATTACATTTCGAGGCATCAGCGGGTTTTAATGAGCGCATGAACAATTCCAAACCCGAATATACATATTATAATTTTTAATATTTTATTTATATTTATTAACGTTAAATACTAACATTTTACTTAGATTTTAATTTTGTCAGTGGTAGCCTTCTTCACTTCTCAAAGTTATGTTTAATTTCTGGGAGTATGCATCTTACTTGTAGTAAAAGGGCTGATCTTTTCCTGCAAATTTACTCAATTACATTTCGAGGCATCAGCGGGTTTTAATGAGCGCATGAACAATTCCAAACCCGAATATACATATTATAATTTTTAATATTTTATATATATTTATTAACGTAAAATACTAACATTTTATTACTACACATTTTATCTGGAGCAAACACCAGGCGTAGATGTTATCAAGTGCTTTTTGTCAGGTATTCTTGACTTGACTAATCAACTAACCAATGCAGTGGCATATGTTTAGATATAGTCATAGGAAAGAGTAAGAAATAGGTACGAACAAATAAGATACAACGAAATAGGTCATTAATTACTTTTAGTTTATTACATTTTTATTACATTATTATATTTTTTATTACTTTTAGAGAAGTACGCTCGGTTAAGTAAACCAAAAAGCATTTAAAAGAAAAGAAAATTATGTCACTAAAACTATAAATTATTTCGAATTAAACTTCCTGCAGGTTTACAAGAAGCCTCTTCAAGTCGTATGTCAACAAGTGCTTTTTAGCCGAAGATTTCATTTAGAAGAAGTCATTACATAGAATATTGTGAACACAGTAGATGAAGCAAGTAGAAGTTCTCATCCCATACCAATTCACCAATATCATTAACCTTTAAATATGAACCCTGCTAAAAGAGAGAGATGATAGAAATACAGTATGTATACTTCCTCTCCCTTTCTTAGATTTAAGTGACTATAAAATTGCTTAAGAAACAAGTTCATGTTATCTCCAAAATGTTTAGTTACGTAATGAAAAGTATGTTAAAGAATAAACATGAATATTATTAAAATACCATATAATATTTTTTTGAGATTAAAATTTTCAATTCTCCAACCGTCTTTGCAATTAGACATGACACAAAAGTGGCCTTTATAAGTGGGAACGTTTACCGAATGTTTTGAGATAACGAATATTAATAAAGATTAAGGATAAAAATTCTACAAAGAAAAAACTTTAAGCACGTTACAATCAGACTTATGAATGAAATGTAAACAGGCGCAATGAAATGATATAAATGATAGCGGGGTCGCTCGGCGGAGCGGGCCGCCGCAATCAGTACGCGGCATCTAATGCGCTAGACCCGTCCGCTTTATGACGTTACACTCTTTTATTTAGATATTTGTACGGATCCGCTCATTTTTATTCACCCAAAAGCATTATTATGTGTATATAAGTACACGTTTATTTTATTCCCATCGTTATTTTAATACGTTAAGTTTCAAAGTCGACTTCGTCACCTCGCCGGTACCTGCGCGCTCACCGCTTTGAGATATGGCGACAGTATTTAAAAGATACAAAGATAAGGTCTCTTTAAAGCAGTTTGATGTAACTCGATGCTTTACCATAATACATTTTGTTATAGTTTATGAGCAATGATTTTGTAAAACAAACGATTTTAATCTCTAAATTTTTTGGACGGGATTTTTATTTTGGATTTTGAACGTTTAAAAACTATTTGTGGTCTTTTAAAAGTGCTTATAACATTCTTTTTTTACGGAAGTTTACCAGTTTTTAGATTCCGTTGAATGTTATTAAGAGACTTTTGTGTAATTAATGCGTAGAAACACAATTTATTTTCTATATTATGCATTCAAAATGAGTAATTAGCGAAAATAGACCTAATGTTTTAACAAATTATTTCTCATTTAGAAATATAGTAGGAGAAAAAAGTATGTTAAGCTAATTTATTAAAATAGAAAAGTAAACAAAATTAAGACAAAAGAAAGATATTGCGTTTGTTATGAAAAATAATTATTTAGTTTTCATAAACCTATCATCGAAGACCACTTTATAAATTAAGATCGAATTAAAGCATTTTTCGTAATATAGCAAGAGACAAGTCGGTAGTCCGATAACAATTAGCAAGAACGCGCGGGCCGGTAGCGGCCGCCTGCTGGGCCCCCCGGCGAGCCTCTGACGCCCCACCAACGAACTCATACCCGTAATATTTAATATCTTAATAACCGCTTAGGGCGTGTTTGAACAGCACTTTGAATAATTATCCAATTTATGTCAAACAAAATGGGGCACTGATTATCTAATTTGTTAGCGTCGTAAACACTATTGATTCGCTGAAGTTTATAGTAAATAATTATTTTTAATCGAAATTATACTACATAGATTGATAACAATGTGAACTCTCAACTCTCTTTTGTACAAAATATTGATAAATAAAAATATATATAACTATAAAATATATAAAAAACAAAATATACCATATATTTAGTTACATGTAAAATAAACACGAATAAAGTTGATATCATTTTGCGGTACAGAGAAGGAACGAAAACATAAATAAACATTCTGCCCAAATTATAATATTTAATATCACCTGAAATTTAGCTATATAAAATAAAACTCTAACTGAATTTACCTTAAAGAAATTAGAAATGGAAAATATTATCCAATTTTCTTCTAGGGAGTGAGCACGAATACTATGCTTTTAGGGTGCTTATTCCATTATAAGCATCTTAATAACTAAAACACATAGTTACAAGCAAAACAGGAATAAAACTGCCAAATAAAACATCGATTGTCTAGGAAATCTGCTTTTAGCGTTACAAATATTTCAATAACATTTAATTTTAATATTACCATAATTTTTCTAAAATCGTAAAAAGGCTCGCATTTTTGATTATAACAATAATTATTAATTGCAGGTATGCATAATAGAAATAAATCACACTTAATTCAAGATTTCAGTGTAACCCTAGCCGTCTAATGACAAATGTCGGTTGCAAGGGTCGCTAATGGCTGGAAAGTTCTGTAGCAGCACACGAGCCAACACACAGCATACATTGGATATTGAGTGCGATTTGGGCAAACCGTCTCAATGAGAGTACATGCGATTGATTTACGAGACGAGCGTGTGCCCTTTGTGCTCCAGCTGACTAATGGACAGACGCTCACGGACATTTATGTAGATTGATTGTATAAATTTTATTCACAATGTTAATACAGTAACAGATTTAGACGTCATTTAGAAATGGCGTTCTAAAGTTGTGCAATTTAGGCCGTGAATAATGGATGACGAATGATTAGTGTCTGTGCCGTGCTCTTGCAATCGAGGCGGGGTTGCAGTCGTTCTGTCACCGGACTCAAACAAAGCTGAGCTGAGCTGTTCTGATTATCTCATATATTCGTAATAGCTTATAAAAACATTTACTCTATAATGTTTCTTTGTCTAATGAGTCCCTTGTGAAAAACTATAGTCTTAAAAACACGATGAAAATAAGCGTTAAATATAAAAACACCTCGAAGATGATATTTTAATACTTAGCCCTCGGCATACAAAAAGTATCCCTCAAAACATTTAGTTATGGCTCGAAGAAAAAGGACAATATCACAGTTACTTGCCGCGTCATCCTTATCGACACGGATCAAACGTAGTTAATCAAAAATTTTAATGACCATAGTTCGGAAAATAATAACTTTCTTCACCTACCAATAGATCTGCTCGCTTCGACAGTTTTGATACTTTTTGGTCATTGTTATAATAAAATTTAGGTTTTTGTAGTAAGCAGAGAAGTAGAGTTGTAGAGTGTAGGAAGAAGGAGCCTTTTTATAGGGTAGATGGCAAACGAGCAAGCAGCTCACTGATGGTGGAAGATTACTGCCGCCCATGAATGTTGTGGATAACACCAAATGCGCTGCCGGTCTATAAGAAAAGTGTAGGCTCTTTTCTTGAAGGTCCCTAAGTCGTGTCGGTTCGGATACATCGTTGGCAACAGCTGATTCCAGAGTTGTGCGTGGTAGGAAATTTCGAAATTCATAGAGATGATAAGGATATATACTTTATCTATTATCAGTCGCTCTTATAATGCGAAAAGTTAAGTGTTTTATTATCGTTATTTATTTTGTTTGAATATGGTGCCAACAAAGAATAACAATAAATAAAGCAGCCTTTCGAATGAAACCAGAGACCTTATTACCGGTGACAAACCTTAGTCCTTAGGGGCGATTACACATCCTGTATTATTATATAATGTATTATTTTATGATTCCTTATTGAGGATGAATATAGGTGTTATGTAGGTCACGCAGGAATTACTTATCAGCAGGAAAGTATTGTGCTTTCTTTATTCTTCTATACTTATTCTCTCCTCTTCCGTTTTGCTATGCAATAAGATAGGAAAAAGGTACAAATGCAGTGTCATCACCACATATGGGATATAGGACATATGTATAATAAATCCAGACCCGAAAACCAACGATTTGTGAAACACAACAATAACCATCGTATTAACAATATATGATAACATAGTTCATTCTAGTATCAAAGTGAATGTGTCCACTAAGCATTGGTCACGGTGCGTTGCGGCGCGTCGCGAGACAGTTTGGCATTTAAGCTTATTGTAACGATGTTATTGACTCCTTTCGATCCGTCCATCAAACATCCCCCATTCCGACGACGTGCCTCCGTCTGAAACACTTGCATAATTATATTTAGATACTTCAATATTTACTATCTGCAAACCATTCCTTTCATACTGTTAGGAAGTAACGGGTCTAAGAGAGTCCCCTTTACCCCTGTGGCCATCTCGAAATGCTACGATAAAACTGACTACTACTATATGGTCTTAAATATGTCCGACGTAAAATATCCAGTTCAACGACAGTAGTACAATGTGCCACACTACTACAAGCATTGAGATTCGGCATCAATAGGGAATGCGATGGGGTAAGAACCAGTGTGTTTTTTACCAGGCATTGAAATTGAAAAAACTAACACGAATTAGCACATAGCAGTAGCACACTGTGTTTCGTATGGCGAGTCTAGGGAACCTGTGAAGATCTAATTACTAGCAAATACGAGGCAATTAATCTCTGTGTGTAATGTGCATCTTAAACTCTTGTTGGTGATACAGTAATTTATGAGCCGCAACTAATACTTACTATCGGGAATCTTTTCCTGTCTATATTTATGATATATTTATAAAAAGACTGTGCTGGCTACTCCATACGAGTAACCGAGAAGTGCTCTTTGTTCCGATTTAAGTATATATCACACTGCTTGGGCGAACGAAACCGCACTTTGAAAGGCATATCTTTTTCAATTTCGACTTTCTCAATTTTTTCACCCTCATAGTTTTTTTTATGTCCGCGTTACGTTGTGGTCGGAGTACCTGGCTGCCGCGTCACGGGTCCTGGGATTGATTCCCAATCGAGTAAAATATTTGTGCAATATAAATTATTGAATTTGGGAGTTTCAGGTTTGGGTGTATAGTATGTATGTCCCTGTTTGGCCCTGTCCATGATACTGCATCTGAACTTTTCTCCGAAGTTTTAATCTCATTAATGCAGCAAGATTTAAGAGAAAACACAGGTATACATTATAAGCTAAAAAATATGGCATTGGTAAAACCTGGTACACATTGATATAAAAATGTGTTATTAAATTGTAAATAAAAAGAGATAAGATACGAGAAGCTCAGGGCTCGGAAGCACTGTTGCATCGATTCGGCACGGACGTCGTACGGGCCGCGATTCGATCGCGTGTGATCGACCGAAATAAGAAAGCCGTTTTCATTATAAAAGATTAAATAAAAATATCTGAAACGATAAAGTTCTTTAATAAAGTGATCCAATAATTTTACTCGCAAATTATTACTTATACGTTTTTATGTTTTCTTTGCAATACGGCGTAAAACCCCATATAACAATAACAAATTATCTACTCTCAACTACAGATAGAAACGTTGCTGGAGTTTCTTGCGCCACTTCTTCTCCAGCGCCCACGCATTCTGAAGTGGTGGTACAAGTAGTTAATAATAATAGTGATATTAATTAAGATAATCCTCTGTCAGAAGCAACTGACCGAGCCGAGGTTAGGCCCTCTCGGGCACCCTCGAGTCAGACGCTCTCGCGAAACAGGGTAACGGTCCGAGGCTCCTCTCGGGAGCCCTTGCGCTGGTTACCCATATATAGAGGTCTCGACTGAGAGCCATAAGCGCTCGGTCACCTCTCAACCCGGTGAAACTGTAAAAGCCCTGGGATAACAGCGGCCATCAGCCCGAAAAAAAAAAAAAAAAATAAAAAAAAAAATCTACTCTCAAAAAAGAGCCAAAGGTGCTGCTTTTAAAATTTTGTTTCGCTATTGGAAGTCATTAAAAATAAACAAAAAGTACTATTATATTTTATTGCTGAAGTTCTTTCCTGGGTTCAATTATTCGTCGAGAGGATAATATTTATGTTCCTCAAATTGTCGGTATTCAAAATATAAGTCCTTGCAACGTAACCTTCCTTTGACTATTATACATTCGTTACATTGAACTAGGGAAGGTGACGACGAATGATTGATACTGTATTTGTGCAAATGCGAACGGTACTATAATATATCATCAGATGCCATCTAGTGATAACTGGAAGATATCGTCATGGTCGTAATCGAAATAGACGTGACTGCTGAGTCTTGGATCCTGGATTCATGTGAGCACAGATTACTTATTTAGTGTCTGGATGTGGCCGTAAGGTATCTGATAGCTGGGACTATATATGAATATTCCTTCGGTCATATAGCAAAAGCCTTACATAAGATTAGATAAGGGCAGGGCGAGGTGTTTGTAAATGCCTCTAAATTTACATAAATTTAGTATTTACTTATGCTACTATTATACAATATCCTGGGTAGTTAACGTTAATTGGTAAACACTAGAAGGTCACACCGTGATCGAATTCTACAAGGGGATAATAACATCAACATGCCTGTCATAAATGAAAGTTTCCTAACCCTTTTAGATTATTTTAGAAAATAGATCGCTGCAGAAAATTGTCACTTTTATTGAACTGATTTCAATAGTGTTCGAAACACCTGTTTGTTCGGCGTATCATAACTGTGCCGGATCATTGCGGTCTACTACGCTTTGAATTTTAAAAAAAAATTGATGGTCACGTACTCCACGAATTATATGGACGAGCTAAACGACTACTAGGTACAAAAATTGTAAAAAGTGATCCGTCTCCGTTAAAAACGAATATTCGAGCGGGAACGTGAGATGACTCTTTAGTTTCGACACGTTTAATCATTCGATACCTAAATTACCCATGTTTTGTGCTTTGACTATGGATAATTTCGACAACAAAAACGAACCAGTGCTAAGGTTTTTTATTCTATTTATTTTGACCTGGGTAAGACATAACTATATTAGAGAGATACTTGACACGTTATCGATATGACGACTGATGCGTCCGCGAATAATGACGGGTGCGGCCGAAGCGCTCCGTTGCTCGTCACGTTGTGCCCACTATAAATAAATGGCAACAACAGGTGAATATATAATTTCACTCATAAAATTAGCTCTTCATGGGTGGAGTGCAATATTTAACTGTCAACAACATCCGCCTATTTATATCGAATATTAGTGTGACGGATTGGTTTAGATCACAATGAATTGAAAAGGCATTTATTCATTCAATTGCAACGCTATTCGATTCGAAGCATAGTCGGATTGGTTATTATGTTTATCAAGTACTAAAACGAACTATTGAATGCGTAACGCTACTATTTTATTAAAATGGGAATAAGATTAAAAATTAACATCTCATATATCAGAAAGATTGTTTTTATTAATCTTAGATATACAGCGTACTGAATGAAATGTTTGTTGCGGTTTATAATTTTTATAAGGGAATTATTAACTTATAAAATGGTTAAAAACCAACAAAAAGTTCTCAAACACCGGAAGCGGGGAGGGAAATTCGATAATTCATATGTTACACGTCTCTTGCGGCTTCAATGGCGTTTGATTGGCAATGCGTTGTTAATTTTTCGAATGATTTTCAGTTTTGATAATTGGAGTAGCGATAGAGCGACAGATGTTAATTGTTTAATTTTCTATTCGTATTCGAAAAGCCAAATCCATCCGTCGCGATATTTATTATTAAAACGAGTAAAGCCATACTTATAACTTTGGTAATTTAGAACGACACTTCCTCGTATGTAAAATAGGTAGGCAACTACCTAACCCAGAGCACGCGTCTCCCCACAAGTGTTCAAAGCGGGAGAAACGACTAGTCAACCCTTTGCCGCTCACTCGCTCGTGAAATCACTCAAATACTGAATATTTTAATCTGAGCAGATAACGAGCTCGCAATTCTATTAGATGAAACATGGCTATGTGAGGTTAAACACAGTCGAATGGGCCCCTCGCTGCATCGGCTTGGCGCGCTTTGCTCACTTTCGCATAGAGTCATACGATTGCCACTTTATATTGATACGGACATCTGTTTATATTTGATTAATATATTACCTATGACCCTTCTTGATCCATTAATAAATAATGAGACATTTCACACAAAATACTCATGTAATTGTAAAATAATCAATACACAGATATAATGAATGTAAATGGTTACATATGCAACACGCATAAATGCATGTTGATATTATTAAGCGCTTATTGTTTTATTTATTTATTAAAAAAAGGAACACGTTAATATTTGTAACCGTATGTGCATATATTAGATGTGATAACGTTGTATTACATATTCTTATTTATAACACGGTTATCAATAATTAAAACGTTGTACGTTATTCGATTCCTCCCGGTTCAAACTTGCCTATTGTAAAGACAGCGTACAATTCTATATGATAATAGGTATGTCGATGTTCGGTTCATTTTAAAAGCCTGTATAAATATATCACGAGAGCTATAAAGCTATCAAATATTTACTAATCTGAGCGGCGAGAGCGCGGCGCGAACCCCTTCTGGTCCCGGAGTCATAAAATAAATTGAAATAGTCGCGCCGCCCCCCAAATTAAAATATTCAAATGGGACGCACGCGCAAGAAAATTGAAAATTGTCGTCTATCGCCCGCAAATGAAACCTATAACTCCTCATATACACTTCGGGCCACAATAACAGGAATTCTGTTAACAGGTTTGTTTTGATTATGCACGATTATTTTTATGATTACATTTAGCGTTATAAATGTTTTTGTAAATCAAGATCAGTGATTAATTTAGATGTTTCGAGAGAAAATCTAAATTGTACGTTACGGTGAGTGATTAATGACCAGTTTGTATGATTAGATTCTTTGTTATTTAAAGAATTTCAGATGTCAACTTTATAACATTATAGGAGAAAAAATATTATTTAGTCATAACAACTATTGGGAATAAATAAAAAATAAAAAAGACAACAAATATTCGTATACTTGTATTCTGTATCTAATGTTGCACGTCATTGTAATGCTGTATAGAAAGCAGCAAATTCGTAATGCTTCCGAATAATGCCATAAATGGTCGTCAATTTTATGACTACAATTTGGCTACGAAACCGTATTAAGTGTTTGTTTTATGCAAGAATAGATTTAATGTAAAGCAGGAAAGAAATGTCGTTAATTCCAATGTATATTAACGACATTTCTTTTTTTTCTTTTCGTCATTATAAGTATATATTTACAATGTTTACATTTTCCTTATTTTTTATAATATAAAGCAAGGACGTGGTATTATTATTAAGTCACATAATATATCATACGTGAGAGCGACGGGGACCCTCGGTTGTTCCTTCCGCTGTTTTGTGGCCAACGCTGATTTTGTGGTTATATTCCTCGTAACCTGATAGATACAAGCACTTGTGCATCCTTTTAGTGCATCAATTAATCTGCGATATGTAAATAATATGGATTATTGTCATGTCAAGTAAACATAAAAATACGATTACACACGTTTATCATTATTCCAACTCATTCGATCTCACGTGTTTAGAATGCACTCAGAAAGAAGAAGCACGCGAAAACACAAAAAAATCAAAAAAAATCTAAATATATGATCATATACTACTTCATTCAGCGAATATTATAATTCAGAGAAATTCAAGTGTTTACAAAAAAAAATGAGTCATTATGAGGATTTAATAAGACGAGAGGCGACGTCCGGTATCAGTGCAAGCGATACCCTGGGAACTGGTTGCCTTCCGCCGACAATCGCCTGACCCTTGCCAGCGCACCAGCGCATCGGCACTACGCATCAAGAGCACCTACAATGAGAACGCGTCTTATTACATTTAACACCTTGCAATTACAAAACGACCTCGGTTGCCCTTTCGGAAACGTAATTTATTTATTTCATCGCATTTAAGATCTTAAACCTTTGCTTCCATTCAAAAAATTATTAATGCGATCGTAAAATTGGGCAAATTTTATTGTCTCGAAGACATAATGGGAAACTAATGTAGCGTGTTATTATTCAGATCGGTTGTAGCCGTAAAATACGAGTATTTGTGCCTGAGATCCATCGGCGATGCGTTGGGGGCCCACTGCGTCCATGCATTCCCAGCGGAAGCCCCTTCTGCTATTTGAATATCAAACATATTTTGGTCATATTTCATTTAAACAGTTATGATATTCTTCCTCTTCATTTTTATTACAGATACGTGTATTTAATACTAACAAAATATGTTAATTTACCCAGATAAATATCTTGGCTTGGAGATTTTTGATGCATAAACCATATTTTGTGTAAACGAGAGATACTATAAGAGAATACATTTACGTGTTAGACGATAAACGCTATATATACATATATAAATTTTACATCACATATAATTCATTTTATATATATATTTGAGCCGGATGGACGTTGTTTTATTTATTTATTAAAAAAGGAACACGTTAATATTTGTAACCGTATGTGCATATATTAGATGTGATAACGTTGTATTACATATTCTTATTTATAACACGGTTATCAATAATTAAAACGTTGTACGTTATTCGATTCCTCCCGGTTCAAACTTGCCTATTGTAAAGACAGCGTACAATTCTATATGATAATAGGTATGTCGATGTTCGGTTCATTTTAAAAGCCTGTATAAATATATCACGAGAGCTATAAAGCTATCAAATATTTACTAATCTGAGCGGCGAGAGCGCGGCGCGAACCCCTTCTGGTCCCGGAGTCATAAAATAAATTGAAATAGTCGCGCCGCCCCCCAAATTAAAATATTCAAATGGGACGCACGCGCAAGAAAATTGAAAATTGTCGTCTATCGCCCGCAAATGAAACCTATAACTCCTCATATACACTTCGGGCCACAATAACAGGAATTCTGTTAACAGGTTTGTTTTGATTATGCACGATTATTTTTATGATTACATTTAGCGTTATAAATGTTTTTGTAAATCAAGATCAGTGATTAATTTAGATGTTTCGAGAGAAAATCTAAATTGTACGTTACGGTGAGTGATTAATGACCAGTTTGTATGATTAGATTCTTTGTTATTTAAAAGAATTTCAGATGTCAACTTTATAACATTATAGGAGAAAAATATTATTTAGTCATAACAACTATTGGGAATAAATAAAAAATAAAAAAGACAACAAATATTCGTATACTTGTATTCTGTATCTAATGTTGCACGTCATTGTAATGCTGTATAGAAAGCAGCAAATTCGTAATGCTTCCGAATAATGCCATAAATGGTCGTCAATTTTATGACTACAATTTGGCTACGAAACCGTATTAAGTGTTTGTTTTATGCAAGAATAGATTTAATGTAAAGCAGGAAAGAAATGTCGTTAATTCCAATGTATATTAACGACATTTCTTTTTTTTCTTTTCGTCATTATAAGTATATATTTACAATGTTTACATTTTCCTTATTTTTTATAATATAAAGCAAGGACGTGGTATTATTATTAAGTCACATAATATATCATACGTGAGAGCGACGGGGACCCTCGGTTGTTCCTTCCGCTGTTTTGTGGCCAACGCTGATTTTGTGGTTATATTCCTCGTAACCTGATAGATACAAGCACTTGTGCATCCTTTTAGTGCATCAATTAATCTGCGATATGTAAATAATATGGATTATTGTCATGTCAAGTAAACATAAAAATACGATTACACACGTTTATCATTATTCCAACTCATTCGATCTCACGTGTTTAGAATGCACTCAGAAAGAAGAAGCACGCGAAAACACAAAAAAATCAAAAAAAATCTAAATATATGATCATATACTACTTCATTCAGCGAATATTATAATTCAGAGAAATTCAAGTGTTTACAAAAAAAAATGAGTCATTATGAGGATTTAATAAGACGAGAGGCGACGTCCGGTATCAGTGCAAGCGATACCCTGGGAACTGGTTGCCTTCCGCCGACAATCGCCTGACCCTTGCCAGCGCACCAGCGCATCGGCACTACGCATCAAGAGCACCTACAATGAGAACGCGTCTTATTACATTTAACACCTTGCAATTACAAAACGACCTCGGTTGCCCTTTCGGAAACGTAATTTATTTATTTCATCGCATTTAAGATCTTAAACCTTTGCTTCCATTCAAAAAATTATTAATGCGATCGTAAAATTGGGCAAATTTTATTGTCTCGAAGACATAATGGGAAACTAATGTAGCGTGTTATTATTCAGATCGGTTGTAGCCGTAAAATACAGTATTTGTGCCTGAGATCCATCGGCGATGCGTTGGGGGGCCCACTGCGTCCATGCATTCCCAGCGGAAGCCCCTTCTGCTATTTGAATATCAAACATATTTTGGTCATATTTCATTTAAACAGTTATGATATTCTTCCTCTTCATTTTTATTACAGATACGTGTATTTAATACTAACAAAATATGTTAATTTACCCAGATAAATATCTTGGCTTGGAGATTTTTGATGCATAAACCATATTTTGTGTAAACGAGAGATACTATAAGAGAATACATTTACGTGTTAGACGATAAACGCTATATATACATATATAAATTTTACATCACATATAATTCATTTTATATATATATTTGAGCCGGATGGACGTTGTTTTTTATTTATGATTGAAAGCATACAACAGATTGTAACATTCCGGTACTTTGAGATGTTAATCAGATTATTCACAGAAACGCACAGAGAGCGATTTGTTTGTAGAAATACGGTGGCTGCGCTTTGCTGATATGAAATTATTATTAGAACCACATGGCTGAACCAACTCTTCGCATATGAAGCCTTGTATGTTCTAATTTATTTTCGATGTAAGAATACGTTCGTAGAAGAATCGGGTATATAGACATTTTATCTATAGCTTATTAGAACACGAATGCAGCTACGTTCAACTATGATATGAACGACACGTAACTCACTATACATATGTCAGCTAGTGTTTCTTAATTTACGTGAGAATGCGAAAAGCGGAAAGTAATTGGTAGCAGCTAGTTTATTCATGCTGGTGGATTGCGTAGCGCAGATATCTGAAGCCAGTTAACCTTACCTGTCTTTTTTATAGAAGAGGTGGAGCTAGCCTGTTTTATAAGCAACAGCAGAGGAATTTACGAAAGGTTAACCAGCTCACGGACCCTCAGTTCCGTGAGCCCTTTGTCCGATGAAACTGTAAGAGCCGCATAGGCTAACAGCATCAACATCAATAGAATCTAGATAGATTACGAAAGGTTCAGAGATACTACTGGGGAAATCCCATTTCTCAAAGTAGGTGGTCGTGATAGAAAACTTTGTATATAGCGCACAGTGGTGGATTGCTAATCATTAAGATAGTATGGATGAAATTCAAACTATGATGTGGTGTACAATGGTTAAACTCAGCGGCGGAAATTAATCCGAACAATTCCTCAGAATACTGATAAGCTGACTAAAGTGCAATACAAATTGTTAATCTTTAGATCTACGTCGAGCCGATTTTTAAGAGGATCTTATCGCATGATTCCAACACTGGACAGAAAAATACAAACATGACACATTTGTTAATTCTTTAATTTATTCTTCTATTTATATGCTTAGATTGCAGATTTTAGCTTTGCGGTCTCTGGACTGACCATACCCTCATAGCGGATACCATCGGATACCTCAGAGAATACCAGTGTGAAAGAGTAACACATATATATATATATATATATATAATCATTGTTTTAAATTATTGTTATAGCTAAGTTTTAAAACAATATAATGTATCATCATTAGAGACAAGTAGGGACACGTGCGTGACAAGAGACTGACCAAACCAGGACGTAAATTTAAGACATATGAAGAAAGATTGTTTATAAATTAAAATATTATTTATTTTGTTGAATAATCCTTATTACCAACAAGTAATAAAACATCTTATTGGCCACAGGAAAACATCAACAAACGTTATGTGGTAGTGTTTTTGAAGAATTAGGTAGATTTTAGCTGCATTATGAATCGTTCAGCTTTGCGGTCTCTGGACTGACCATACCCTCATAGCGGATACCATCGGATACCTCAGAGAATACCAGTGTGAAAGAGTAACACATATATATATATATATACATATATAATCATTGTTTTAAATTATTGTTATAGCTAAGTTTTAAAACAATATATATGTACATAATGAATGCAAAGGGCAATTAGAATATAATATAATCTTCTACTTAGTGGAATTCATATCTTCGTGGTCTAATACTACCTCCTGAATATCACCATCATCCTTACTGTCTCTGCAAAACTAAAGCTAGTTTTGGACGGTACTGTTCGCGTTCGCGACAAATCTAGACAATATATCTGTTTTACTTGACCGAAGGAGAAAATGTATTTTTGCAATAAATCCGAATATATTTAGTCTGCAATCAAAATTTAATTGAAATCCAAAGTGTCTGAAATTTAGTAAGTACACACCATTTCACTACATCTACATGACATTCACATAACACTAACTAAAATGTTTTTAATAATTAAAATTTTTGTTTTGCTATTACAATTAATTCTCATTCTAATTACATTAAAATTTATAAAACATTCAAACATAGTTCTCTTGAAAGTATATATTAAAAGTATATATTTCTATGTTTTGAAAGTGTTACATGGTCTTACTTTAATTTGTTTTGTTTGGTTCTTAAACTGTTCTTTGTTGTATTTATATTTTAATTATCTGATTTATGTAAATCCGTTCTTGGCCTCAAATTAAGCTCATGTAAGATATGTATATTATATAAAGGGCTGTGGATTTTGTTCAACAATAACATAAAAAAAATCAAAAATAAGACCATCTTGCAAATATTGTATGAAATATTTCTTCAAAAGAATACAATATTAAGCATCTCCTAAATTATTCACGTGTGAAACTTAGGAAAAATTTAATGTAATATTACAATGCCAAACTATCTAGTTTTATACATACCCTCGTATACCTAACATACCTCCATAAATATCCAAGGAAGCTTTTATTATAGAAGCATTGTTAGAGTTTTTAACAATCAATGAGAAATGATTATTTTATTATAAAAATATTTGAGACCACCAAAGACTTTGCTTTTATATAGATTTTGGCTGGTAATTAATATTTATGATTATTTTATTGTTCCAAACTAGTAGTATGATTGCTCCACCCAAGGATACCATTAGTCTTGAAAATGGCTTTACAATCACTAATTTGTGCTTAGACTCCACAAAGCAAATTTTATTTATAGATTATTTTTTTATTGGATTATATTAGTACAAATGTAATATTATTTGGCCCAAATTGTATTACAATATTTTTATTTAAATGGTACTTTAAATAATACAGTGGATTCATTACTTTCTTTTATAAAACTAATATAATTCACAAATTGATGAATATAAATTTATAAAGTTATGTCGCTAATTATATAATATAAATTGTGGTTAACAAATAATTATCTAATTGTTCTTTAGATCATCTATACAGCCGCGTACATTGAAATCAGATTGGAATTTTGTGAAGCGCTGTGCTTTGATATTTTATACGACGTGTAAAGAAATTGCCTGAATTTTATAATATAAATAAATGGTCTTCTCAGAAAACTTCAAATATTCACATTTTGACTGAACACTTTAGTTTCGTTGTTCCCTGAATAAAGACTGTATCCGCCGAAACATCTGTTGGGGGCGAAAGATTCTTTCCCGAGTGGTGTATCGGTGTGGATGACTGGTTAATTGTCGCGTACGCAATGCACGTATCGCCTTTGATATGTCACAAGACGTCAGCCACCGGCAGCGGCGATTTCAACGAATCTGCACCCGGAAGAGCGAAAAAGACACGAGCCGAGCATGCACGGCAAAGTAGCGTGGCCAGGGCTTCGCTGCGGGGCTCTACTCACGCCCGCACTCCGCAGGCCGAGAGACCTACGCGACCACTCTCCAAATTAAAATGTTCATTACGTAACAAAACCTACCTTACACTTATCTGCATTATTTGTCATTATATTCGTATGACAACTATTATTGTCTCAATTGAGCACAAAACGTTTACTAATGTAGATGTAAATTAGACGAACAGCGGTTAAATATTTCGAAATAATGCAGACGAAACGTCCCAGTTCCCTGTGCATTGTATGAGTGAATTTGAGGAGCCGGCGGCGAAGGGACGGTCGGCGCGCGTCGCGACTCACAAAACAGGCAGTCTGGTGGGCGGCGTGTACGCGCCGCGCCAGGCAACTGCGGCTTTGCTCGCGCCGTCACGCTGCCAGCCAGCATGCACACGCATGCGCACTCCGCATGCGAAATACTCACACAACACGAATAATCCTCCATTGACATGCTAATTAATTTAAAATAACCGCCCATTTCGCCAAATGTAATGAAGTAATGTTAAATGAATTAACGATTAAGTGAACGGCGCAGTAGGAAAATGTGGAAAGCATCGCAATAGGCCGTGAGTGAGTCTGATCGCAATGTATGCAGACGCCGGCATAATACGAATGACGCGATATAACGGATCGACTGATATTTCTGTCCATTTTCACGACTGTTTAATAGCAATGTTAAACTTGGCGAAAGCAAACATACCCGCCCTGTTTATCGAATATTTTACGAGCTTCACTGGATTAATTTTAAAATGCTAAGCTTTGTGGAATCGGTTGAAAGATTGTTTGAATTCAGAATGTGTTGCTAGTTTAACTATTTTAGATATTTATATTACAGTTAGTCATTTTAGCATTCTGATTTACCAGCACGTATGTTTATTCAGATCAGGTGTTTATGATACACCAAATACTTTATTTCAAATAAGATTTAGGTACTGTGAAATAATTTGCCGTTGAAACATCTGGTTGAGGTCTGCTCATATCATTATTTGAATCTTTTAATAATAACAATGTTAAATATAAGACAAAGATATTTACTTATTTAAGCGTGATTGTTTAAGCATGATTAGTTCAGTCATGTGTGTAAAACGAATACTTTAAACTGAATAAAATGAATTCCTACCCACCACGTTACACTTTTTAATTTGATTGTTATCTCGTTTGTTTTAAATTTGTTAGATTAATAGAAGCTTCAATAATTTACATTATATGTACGTTCTAATGTGGTTTTGTGTAACCTCACGCCGTCCCGCTTCCGTTCAGGTGACAAGCGATATTATCAGAGGTCGTCCGACTACAGGTATTCTCCAAAACATCCGTTATTACCTATGTGAGTATGCAGGGGAGTCTTCGACCACATCGCTTTAACCAGAATTCTAGGAATTTAGGACTGATCCCTGAGCCTATAGCTCTTCACCGAGCCTTGCACGCCATATGTTGTGTCTGCAGTGTAACCGCCGCCAGAACCTCTTTAGGCTCGCCCACAATTCTGATGTAGGATAGGAATTCGGTATTTCTAGGGGTGGAAAGCGAATGTTTGAATTGTCGACGTCTCAAATGGCGCGGTATTCTTGTACGATCCACATAGTCGTACTACGCTGTGTGCCACAATCGATATCATAAAGTAATACAAGGAAGATATTGCTGTGGTCCAAACCGAGAAGGACGTAATCATCAAGTAAGAGTTTTATTAACAGAATTTTCTTATTATCAAAGTTTATAGGTGTGGTGCTTCCATTAAAAATGTTTGAGAATTGAGGCTACAGCCTTTCCAGTAGAATCATGAGAGGCTAGATAATAGTTTAAAAGAATTAGTTGCTTGACGATGAATCAAGATTTAGAAACGTTAGTACCTTTGAGGATTGAATATTTGAGTTTTTGGTTTACTCACTATACGAAGCTTATTCTAGAAATTTAAGCAGATATATTAGATTAAGTTAAATTACGTATGTTTAAAATGCATAGACATCATTTTATTATGAATCGGTAACCGTTGCGATACAGCGCATTTCCATAAAAATTTGCGTTACAGTGTAACCAATAACGAGAATTGTTTTGAAATCTAGATATAGTACTAAATATATTACAAATGTCTTTTGAATTGTTTTTCAAATAACATTGAATGTTTTTATTCTTGTATTTAAAAGAGCAATACCGAACAGTGGGTAAATTAAATAAAAAAAAAACGTAAATTAAGCTTATGTGTAATTAATTTAGGTACGTGGGTGCTTGGTATCCGTAGCCTACATAAATCTTCTAGGAGTCATAGATCATTACGCTTGCATTCTGGTGCTAATTAATTTAACGCTTTCTTTTTCATAGCTAACAAGGGGGAATGAATGAAATTCCAAAAAGCGTAAATAAACGTGTAGTGTATAAGTTATCGCAGTACTCATTAAATACATTCCTGACACGGCTTCATAAGCGCCCTGTAGAGGCGGTAGACGCCGTCTAATGGTACAGTATGATTTCAAAATAATCCTTATTTAAAAGTTTTTTTCTATACAACATCATTATACAATCTCGATATTTATTTTGGCCTGCTTTATCGGATGTTTTTTTTTCATGTTTTAATTGCTAATTGTTATTTTATTAGTACGATTTATTGGTTAACTAACCAGCATAATTTGTGAATGGATTGAAATACGCATTTTGCAAAACAATTTTTTTTTATTGCAGCCAGTTGTAACATCCTGTATTTACAGATTAATAAGTTGTGTATGACGAGTAGCTAGGGCTGCGTTTGCAGTGTGGCAGACAGATGTCATCTCGTGATATACACGCCACATTGTGTGGTAATTTTACTCGGACATTTAATTGCCGTTTCACTGTATTCAGGCAGCAGTAAGATTAATTTATTGAGACACCTTGAATTGCTAAGTTTTAAAACAATATAATGTATCATCATTAGAGACAAGTAGGGACACGTGCGTGACAAGAAGACGACCAAACCAGGACGTAAATTTAAGACATATGAAGAAAGATTGTTTATAAATTAAAATATTATTTATTTTGTTGAATAATCCTTATTACCAACAAGTAATAAAACATCTTATTGGCCACAGGAAAACATCAACAAACGTTATGTGGTAGTGTTTTGAAGAATTAGGTAGATTTTAGCTGCATTATGAATCGTTCAGCTTTGCGGTCTCTGGACTGACCATACCCTCATAGCGGATACCATCGGATACCTCAGAGAATACCAGTGTGAAAGAGTAACACATATATATATATATATATATATATATACACATATATAATCATTGTTTTAAATGATTGTTATTGCTAAGTTTTAAAACAATATATATGTACATAATGAATGCAAAGGGCACTAGAATATAATATAATTCTACTTAGTGGAATTCATATCTTCGTGGTCTAATACTACCTCCTGAATATCACCATCATCCCTTACTGTCTCTGCAAAAACTAAAAGCTAGTTTTTGGACGGTACTGTTCGCGTTCGCGACAAATCTAGACAATATATCTGTTTTACTTGACCGAAGGAGAAAATGTATTTTTTGCAATAAATCCGAATATATTTAGCCCGCAATCAAAATTTAATTGAAATCCAAAGTGCGTGTCTGAAATTTAGTAAGTACACACCATTTCACTACATCTACATTACATTCACATAACACTAACTAAAATGTTTTTAATAATTAAAATTTTTGTTTTTGCTATTACAATTAATTCTCATTCTAATTACATTAAAATTTATAAAACATTCAAACATAGTTCTCTTGAAAAGTATATATTAAAAAGTATATATTTCTATGTATGTCTATTACGCGTACATGCCAAAAATAAATAGGTTTTGAAGACTTTTATTCTGATCAGTAAATACAGTGGAAACAAGCAGACTACTCTTTTCATCTGGACACTTTTTAAAACCCTTGTTTTTTAAGGTGTTTAAGGTTCAAACGGGCACACTGTTTACCTTATGGTAAGTCATTTCTGCAGCCCATGACACTCCCATTCATATATATACACATTACAGGTATAAGCATGATGAATGTATTTCCCAATTTTACGGACTCCCAGAGTTTGCCACTCAAGAACTTTTCTACCTGTCACTTATCGCATGTTATGGTCCCATTGGCACTACAACCTACTAAGCTTTTGAGCTATGGTGGTCACCTTTGTTTTATTATAGATGTCCTCTTTCGGATTTAAGACGTAGAGAAACATTGGGTTTCGCCCAGTCCACAGCCCACGTAGTGACCGTGAGTTTTCTCATATGACCAGAAAGACGACTTCTCTATTCAGTAATTCATCAATGAAGTATCACAAAGACTTCTTTTTAGGGTCTCTAGGTATGGGTAAAAAGTGTGCTAAATATATAATTGTATTATTTATTTATTTATAAATTTATCCAACAGCGACTTACAAAGCAAAATAACTCGTTACAATAAATAACGCCAAATTCAGGATTACAAGCATGGTTAGAAGCTATTTATAAACAGCATATAACCAGCAATTTTGAGAGTTCAAATAGGAGAGGAGAAATCAAATTTAGAATTGTTATTAATGTAGCGATTGTAAAGAGTGGCCACAGTTTTTTGCCAGATTCTTTTCATGAGGTTTGCTCTACGAATTGAACGAAATATTGAGACTGGACGAGAAGATATATCGCAGTTTCCCGAAAGCTGCCCAACATAGTAAGATCTGTTAGTTGACCTCTTAATCGAAGTTAAACTACCTTCTATCTAATCGGACGATTTAAAATGATTTAGGATTCACACAATTGGAACTGAAATCTTCACAACTTAAGTAATAACATGTTGCAAAGATTTCAGAAGTCCTTATTTTGAGATTAGAAGATATATTGTATGGCAAATTGAGCATCAGTTTTTGGAAATTAAACTTTTCTTCTTTATACATATAAAGACAAATGCCCTGACTGACTAACTGATAGATAAATCAACGCAGAGCCTACTGAAGGTTAAAACATGATATTTGGACAGTAGTACTAAGGAAGGAAAGGAAACTTCCTTCCTTAGTAGTTCCAACCGTTCCCTAAGCAGCTTAAAATTTAAATTTTTAGATTTAGAAGACAAATTGAAAAATTCTATGTCTCAGTTTCTTGAAAATTCAACCCTTTAATATGAGGTGACAGTTTGGGGGATGTATTTTGGGGGATGGATGAGGGTGTCATGGGCCTCTTACCATCAGGAGAACTGTAAGCTCGTTTGGCACACTCAATACAATAAAAAAAAATCTATTGAATTCAAGTCTAGATGAGGTACCGTTTGAAACGGTATTATTTGCAATCTATTTATATTTTAAATAATTGTTAGTGATACTATAAATACTTATAAATAGAAAAACCGAGTTTACCGAGGTTTAAGCTGCGTGTAGGGTACACGGATGATATATTTCTAAACGGTTCTATGTCAACATGTTCTATTTTATGTTGGGTAAGATGCGAACTAAACAATAACACCACTGTGTCGTAAGTGAGTTATGCTGCGGGACGGATATTAAACATTACTACATTAAACACCACTACCCCCCTGGCCAATATGTCAATACATATCAAGCACTTTGACTTATCCTTTTTCTACGTTTTTACTGACAAAGAATTGTCACAACCTCGTTCGTAAATTATATATTTTATTATTTTTTATAAAACTAAGGTTGATTATCAGGCATACAGTTAATCAAATAATTATTACCTAACCACGGAGCAATAACTAAGTCCTGTAGCACCTATATTCATACCCTGCAAAGATTCAAGATACACGTGCGTTGCCACTCCTGAGGACTGATGTGGGACTGAACTGGGCGTGCGTGTCCTTACGCTTACCATACGAAAAATAGCAGAGTAATACTGTTCTTTAATGCCGGTATGCTGTGAAGGCGTAGTCCCTCACCGCACGAGCGTAACTTCGAGTTATTTACCATTTTATTATATTCACCTCGACCACCAATCATTCGTACGTGGCCCAATTGGGCCTCGTCTGTGACTTGACATCAGGAACCCAGTCATTATCGATCCTTGAGGCCGGCAATAATATGTTTACATTTTAGGAATTTGACAACTTACCTCGCAAAAGCATAATGATTTTTTGAGCGAATTTCCATACCTGTCAGATTTGCTTTCTTCAACTTTATTTCCATGAATTTCCCGTTGTAAGTTCGACTAACTTTATTACTTTTTCTAAGATTGGTACACCCTTTACAATGAGAATGAATTAAATAATTGTCCACCGCAACATCGTTGAAAATCATAATAACGAAAGATATCTCGATGATCATTAATATTTTTGTTGGCCTGTTCTTCAAAATTAGAGCCTTATTAGGAAATAAAATTTTATCAATTGTAAAAATATATCTACAAATTTTATTTCTAGTATCACTTAGGTTTTTTATTACGTGTATTTATGTTATGTGTTGTGTATTTATATTATTAAAATGCAGTCCGTGGTCGGTGTGAGTAATTCTACGAACATATTTACTTGTCCGATCTATCTTCGTGTTAGCCAGCTATTAATATTAAAAGAGGTCGACTTATACATTTTCGATGTGACTACTGTCAAATTATTCAACATTATCCATTCAGCTTTTAAGCACCACTCTTGCTTTGTCGGTAAAAAATAAAGACTATTATTTCTAACTATATTACTAAATTAAGGAAACGGATTGTAACTTGAACTGCAAGTTTGATTTTGATAATTTCTTTGGGAAACAAATTACTAGAACCTCAGGTAAAAGAACATTAAATTATTCGACTACAACTTTTTCGTCATCCTGTGCCTCAATAATAATAATAATATCCGGGAGCCGAAATTTATTTGTTTCCATAACCGATCAGTGTTATTTTTATACTATTTATAAACCAATTCTTGTAATAAATATGTCTGCGACGAAATCTCGCTAATACCATAAATTATGTGATAAAATTAAGTGGCGTCGGACAACAAAAGTCGCTTCAAATATGAGATGAGTTAAATCGCAGTTAACAGCATAATGCCTGCTTTTAGATTTTTTTGTTCGACACGTTACCGCTTCGGCATTTCCTGCCCCCGTAGAGTTAAGTTTTTTAACCACAATATGAAACCTAAGACATATTGATATTAAGTCGACTATAGATTATTATGAGAGGAAGCGTTCAGCTTCAGTAAAGTGGTGATTAATTGTTATATAAAGACCTTTATATTTCTGTTGTTATTCTCTGTCTCGTCATTTTAAAAATGCGTTACTAAATGTAACCATAAGGCTGACGTTAAGTGCTATTTCTATATTGTTTTAGGGACGTTTAAAATAGTCCAAGCAGTTGTTACTTACTCATCAATTAAAACAGGATGTTAACATACACATTTCGAACTAACATAGAGATAGAAATAGTATGTTGTTTGATTTGAGGTTCAAGGACATTTCAAGGAAATGTCCAATTAGCCAATGTATAGGCATCGTAATGCGATAATTCCGTGAGCTCAATTGATTTCACGTCCACAGATAAAACAGCTGGATGTTGTCTAACGGCCATGCTATCAGATCGACGTGTCGCTGTCGCCACACGCCGCCCACTGTGTGGGAAGTCGCCCCAGTACCGACCGGGAGATTTTTAATCAATGTGAGCAGCCTATTTCATTTCGTTTAATTTAATTTTCATCAATTACAAAACAATCAAGCACAATAATCTGTGCCTATACGATGTCTTTTTGTATCTCAAAATAAATTAAGGGACATAAACAAAAGACATTTGGACCATATACGCCCAAATAATTTGTATTTACAACAGATGAACATTCAATTATGCAAATTTTGTGGCTATTTATAGACAGTATTGTCTTAAAAGCTATACAAACGCTGGGCACTAGCTTCATATTTTACAATCATAAAAAACGTATATGGAGCAATATGTGCATAAATGTCAATATTTATCCGGCATGCAGTCGATGCTTGGAGGCAGAATCTCGATTTATACGCGGCATTTGGGTTCTTAGCCGGCGCTCACAGCGGTATATCCCATACTATAACGTCCAGCATCGTAATTGTCGATTAATTATCTCAGTTTCAATAAAACATACGCCATACAGATGAAATTGTATAATTTTTGTCGATAAACCGCCACTAATAAGGTATAAACTACCACTGTGTTCGTTGTGAATTCTTATTCGGTTTGGACATAAAAATGTAAAAGTTGTTTGACAAATTATGCACTCAAAATATTCTACATTATGCGAATACGTGATCGTGTTAAAGACCCGGTTAACGGATTAAATTACGATGTTAGAAGCTAGAGGCGTATGTGAAAGTGTACATACGTACAGTATGGAGTATGGTTAAGTATTTATGTGTCATTAATGCAGGCTTGTTAATAACGACACATCACGTCCTCGGTTCACAAGCCACCAGGATCAAGCCACACATTTATATTCCGTCAGGTTTGTTGTGGCGTTTAGATTTGGATTATGTTCGGTCATTGTCATTCAGTGGTTATGCAGGTATCAATTGGGAAACAATAATGTAAATTGATATTGGTATATCATTTCGATTTTTTATAGCATATTTAATATTAAAAAGTAAGGGAATATACAATCCTGACATTTCATAATAATAAAATAACTAAATGCAAAAGTGACATCAGGAAAGAGAAACGTTATAATTTATTTGTATAATAGAAATGAATAACTTAATTACACCCTAGTCACCATTCATAATGATGAACAAAAATGAATGTTGAAAGGCCCGATAGAATGTCAAAAGGAAACTAAAGTTGAATGAGAACTAATGACAAATTATTACAATGAAGCACACCTGCTATTCTTTTGATCCGACATTTCTCTCATTTATGACATTAATCGACCAGAATGCCCTCGTATTAACAGTTTTGTTCGTGACAAAGCCCCGCACTCAGACAATACTAGTATACTTTACCAACATTTTTTTTGTAACACATTATATTCGCTTTCATCTCATTTAATTTTAGATCAAACTATAGTTCTTACATTGAGTTCATGTCATCATTGTCTCCGCTGAATGGTAAAGTTTGTTTCTATTCGTCGTAAGTATAGAACGGGTTAAAGAGAATAATGCTTTATGCGAAAAGTGTAGGTTCCGTTTTGTTTTACGTATTTATATGCGGTATGGTTTGTAAGGTGTTGGATGTGGAACAGATAAATAATAAGCGGCATTGCTTACAGGACTGCGTAGATGTCGCGAGACCGTCTACGGAGTCACGGGTCGGATGAGCGGCGGGTGCGCAGGCGGTGAGTTTTGTCTAGCCGTGCTTCACCCGCACATTAATCTCTGCGCTTGAGATGAAGCGATATTCATTTGTCATCTTGTCCGTTGATTAACCCTTAAATACTCATTGTATTCATTTTGACTTGTGATACACAATAAGAAAATGATTTTATAAAAAGGAAGCAAACGGAAGTTGTATGCTCTTGCCACACCTAACTTACCCTTTAGATACTTATAACTGCTAAATTTTTTTCTCTCGATTCCTATCAACATCAAAATTTCAAATTTATTTACGATTAAAGTAAGTACACCTAAAACCGACAGAGAAGAAGTTTTACCGGTTAGCTGGTACAATGATATAATCTTGTCATATTTTGTTACATACTTAAATCAGTCAGTCTTAATGCACCTAAAGAGTTTCCTATTTATATGAACCATAAACCAAATATGACAGTAAAATAAAAGCTTGTAATTTATCAATGCTACGTCGTATTATTTTCCAAAACTCAACGCTATTACTTTTCGTATTGTTTTAAAAAAAATAAAACTACAAACACAAATTAAATGGACCTACCTACCCAAGGCGAATAAATTAGTCAGTCATTAGGCGGTCGGTGAACGTCTCAGAAATATTATGTGCATGAATAGAGCCCCGTATGACGGACAGCAGAAAGGGCAGGCCTTAAAGTTACCTTGTATTATTTTGTCATTATTAAATTCCCCTGTCACCGGTTGTTTTCATTTCTCCCGAGAAAATATTGTATGCAAAATTATATGACATTTGAATACACATAAAAAACATGTATTCAGATTTGTTTTGCGGTGATTTAAAGAATGTTTCATTCGAGAAATATTTGACCGATGGTCGATAAGCTCCATGTACATTCCAAGCTAAAGAATGTTTTGTTTCTTATTCAAATACTTGCAAATGCAGTCATTTAGTGTCTAATATGATTCCGATTTATTAAATACAATAATGCTTGCACACGAATTGGACCCTTGAATTAGCGGTGAAAAGTGAGCGAGGGCCCGAAATGAATCAAATGATATATGACTTAATAGTAACAACACAAAGCGCTCTTGAGGAGGTAATCATGCGGTATAGTGAAGGCCTCAATGCGTTATCGACATGTCCTCAACAAGCCGCAAAATGAAATTTCTCGACTACGTCAATCATTTTCCCCTCGGCACAATCACCCTGACGTCTACAGATATGGTGAAAGTGAAAGGAAAAGGTTTCGCTTTAAAAATATAATGTTTTTAATAAATAAAAATAATAAAAAAATCTACTAAATAAAAAAAAAACTATTTCTTCTTCTTTCTTCTTTCATTTTCTATAAAATCTCCAAAGTCCATATTTCAATACATTTCAAAGAAATGAGAAATGTTTTAAATTATTGGGCTTGAAGAACGTAATGCAAAAATTACAAATAATTATATTAATAATAGGGTACGTATTTAGTTTTTAAACTGTGAACGTATTTTCTTTCCCATACCTATACAATACTTAACTATTATGGTCTTTGTCATTATTATTAGTATGTAAATGGTCTAAGAAGTGATATATACCCTATAGTGGGTACAATTTATATAGCACACTTGCGTGCCAATTGGCGTTCACTCTATTAGATACAACTTACATGCATATTTAGTTATTAATTAATAATGATATCAAATAATAATAATCTTAGCGGTACTAGATCCTTGATCTAGTCATATAGTCAGGATTTAGACTGTCTAGCCAAGGAACTATTAAATGTTACTTAATATTACTGATGCTGCCCCGGCACTACACTCTAACCCGTCTATCTAACGTGGTGAATATGGGCAATACTTCTATAATGGGACAGTTGTGCTATTATGATTTTTTAAACGGTCTAGAAGAAGAAAGATGTGATGATGGACGGAGATGGAAAGGGAGATGGAGAACTGAACTAAATCAGTGTTAAATAGGTCAGTGTACTCTCCCATTCTTAGTTTACACATTATCAATGTTATAAAATAAAAACAAAACTGAGTATGTTCGGGTATGAGTCTCTCTCCTTTTATGTGTGTGTGTAGTAATTTTTACTATTTTTAATCTACTAGAAAAAGTTATATCTATAGCAAAATAAAATAATTTAATAACGCTCCCGTTTATGACTTAGGTTGCCCTGTAGCGTAATCAAGGCATCATTCTGATCCGTAAGCGCTGTCTCTCCAAACGATTGAATATGTGCACAAAATTGCTACATTACATAGATACGTAAAAGTACGTGATAAGGAAACTAAACTTATGTAGTCTTCCTTGCAAGTAGTTAAAGTTAATGTTATAGATAAAATATACTTAAAATTTTGACAAAATTCAAAGGTCATTGATTTGATACATATTTAATATACAAATTGAACGTAGAATTATTAAAAAATATTTGTGATTTACCTTACAAAATCAATTTAATGTTAATATTTTATACATGCCGTAAATATGAAAGAAATAGTGGTAGGTAGTGTCGCAGTGTGACTTGCATGGATGAAGAGCGTAATGACCTTACGACGTTTGGGCTAAGAGTGCAACGGCTCGCATCGTCCCCCGAATGCTATCCCAGACGGAAAAATATTCCAGAATTGAGATTGATGTCGCACGCATGTGCAGACGGCTTGTCTGTATGCAAAACAACTTGCTTTTAAATATAGAACTAATTTATGGTCATACTGCGCGATTACAGATAAAAATAACCGACTTACTCTCACTTCTTACTATTTGTCTAAATGCGGTGTGCATAAATATAAACAAAAAAGAAATCAGCCTCTCAATAAATAACGTGTAGTTAAAAATATTCGGTGGTAATTATTTTATATTTGAAATATTTGAATATTAGTTTTCGAAGATTTTTTTTATATCGTGAATCAAGAATTTTTTAAATAAGTAAGCTGAAATAAAAATTGATTCAATCAATAAATTCCATAATAAAAACCTATTTAAAAATAACTTTAACTACTACTATCAAAAAATGTATATAAAACATGTATGATATCAATAACAAAACATTTAATAAAATGAATAGTATAGATTAAAACTATGTCAATATATAATTAAAATAAATCCAATTTAAGGGTAGGCTCCCACGCGATAAGAGGTGTTATTTATACACCCTCATCTCACAAAGGAACCGCTGCCGAATATCACCCATAAATATTGGACTGAGGTGTAATTTTTCACATACCACGTCTCCTCGAGCGTCGCACCTTTAAAATAAATGCAAACAAAATTTAATAGGGAGAGATGCGCGGGATCGCGGGCTTCAGGTAAAAATAAACGATTGTCGACCGATGCTTGTGTCATTATTTTGTTTTAAGAAAGTATTCTACTGATTCAGATAATGCTCGGAAATTGTAACCTTATATATTTTATCCGATACGTGACGAATGACAAAGATGCAGAACCCTTTGCAACTCAACAAGACGGTCCCCTGAGAAAACAGAAGCTATCTCGAACGAGAGTTTACGCGATTCCCGTTTATAATTTCGCCGAGTTGCGGGTAAGGATACACAGTAAGGCGAGGACCGTGGGTCTGCATTTATTTACGGTTATTGGTTATGGACAGAGTTGAGCGATGGCCGGTGGCTCCCGCGAGCATCGTAACGCCTCGGACTTCGCCCGTGGACGCGGAGGGTGCCGCGTCTGACGGATATATCCATCATTGGGGAATACTACGTTGTTCCTAGAAATATAGGAAGAACTGATGCTTTTATTTATCACTATGCGTATTACTTAAACTTTTCTTAAAACATTAAAATCACAAATTCTAACTCTTACGGAAATATATAATTAGTCAAAAGTAAGAAAACTCAAAGTCATTTAACAGATTACATCAATAAAATACATGTTCTTGAAGGTCACAAAATAACCTGAATCCATCAAATAATTCGTTGTGCAATAAAAACGAATAGAGACATCGCACGCATTTGTAATAAAAGTCACACCATAAATAACGCTCATGAAATATAATACCTGCAATCTTCAGAAAATGGGAAAATCATTTTCCGAGGGCGGGCGCGGTCCGGCGTAATATTGTTATAAATGTACTTTTCCTAGGGCATAAATAATAATGTTCGCTACGCGGCTACTGGACACTGAGGGCATATCTGTTGCACGCTTGAAAAGTACAATGGCGAAAGTTAGATTTCACACAAATTCAATTTAATTATTCTTGTAACCAGTTTATGAATAAAAATTTTACTAAAAAAATTGATAATACATTATATATTATATAAATTTTAAGATAAATATCAAGTATAGAATCTGACTACGTATGCCTATATTCGTTTGAGGGAAGCATGTGTTCGTTTTTGTATAATACGAGGTAACAAACATGCATACAGTTCAAAATTTTAAATGGTCATGCGTTGTCACCCTGACATGGAATGCCTCGTTTACCCGTGATTAAGTCCCAGCATCTATACGTTAGTGATACGAAACATAGCAGCGTTATCATGCTCTTTCATGCTGGTGTTCTGTGGAGATGCGGTGCTTCTATGGTCTAATCGACTTATATATACCGCAGCACAGCTGCAGTGTGGCTCTACAAATGATAAACTGAGTTACTGTGTTACCACTGAAATTTATTCATCTATTGCTTATAATATACCTATGTTGATATAAATCTTATGATTTTAGTGAGTTTCACAACACGGTGCACCGGAAAATTCTGTTATTTGTATTTTAAATTTATATTCTTAAAACAAGCTTAAGAAAAATTTAATAGTGTTGGTATTTCATTAAATTTTAATATTTCTTATCAAAACTTGTAACATTTGGCCGCAGGAATCTGGTGAGTTTGTTAAACTTATTTCATAAAAAAATCATGAGACCTGGATTAATAAAAACCGTTACGAACATTATGTTTAATTTATCGTGTCAGAATTCCCAGAAATCTGATAGTTAAATTGCATGGATATCTCGTCCCGTTGGATGTGTAGATGCGAATATGAGAATTGACAGATAATAATAATATCATTTGTAAAGTTTTACTAAAAAGTTTTAATTAAGATTATATTTATATATATATATATATATACATATATATTATTATTTAGTTTCTAAGTTGTAGTTAAAATTTAGAATCTTAATATTTTTTAATATAAAATTAAAATATCTACAAATAAATATAATTTATTAGTTATTATTTTAGTCAATAAAATAAGATATTAACTAAATTTGTTTTCTCAGTTGCGCAATGTTGTTCGCTGGGTATCAACGCGGCGAAGAATCGCGCCCACCTCTGGGAGTCATTTCGCTCCGACAGCTTGTAAATTCTCCATTACGCGATATGAAATATGCGGGGTCGTCCCGCGTACTCTTTACGACGCCCATCTATGATTTTGATGAAACGAAAATACACTTTTATTACCACAATCTTTTCACTTTAAAATTGATGAATACAGATTACAATGGACTAAATATTTCGACGGTCGAATTTAGGTTGAATTTAATGTAGGCGCTCGAGAACCGATGACCTGTTTACAGCTAAAAGTGTCAAGTACTCACCCAAATATACCTATGGGTATGACGCTGAATGTTACATTACAATATTTTGCGGTTTCAACACGAAATTTGGCTTTTGTTCCCGAATCGTGGTAATGTTTTTATGTGGCCACTAAAGCGATATTATATCAATTAAGAGTGTGATTTAGCTGCGCCGGAAAAATGCAAAACAATGAGGTGTCGACATTGGTCCCGAGAAAATAACGCGCAATGAAGTGGCTGATATGTGCGATTGTGAACGTACCTAAATCTGTTCCACGATCGTGAAGCACATCAATAAATAAAACTAACTTATTCTTATCGCTTGCCAAATAAATACGTTATGCTTCAGTTTAAAATTTGAATAAGCATATGTCACAATGGTCCGAGTCAAGTGATTTCCTGAAAGGAATACAATGAATAATGGTCATAGGAAATTGTTTAGACTAAGAATAGATTATGGTATTAAGAGGCGCGTCTTTACAATTAAACATGTCGTCGCACGTCGTGTTAGACATTAAAATAAAATCACTACTATTTATGTATCTAAAAATGTCTTGCACTACGCTCTTATAATGTAATAAATCGTCTGGGAAATATAACCATCAGCGCTCTGTCATACGCGCATCGTACTGTGCCCGCGCAGCGCAGCGGGCAGACCACATCCCGCGGCCGTCCCGCTCCCTTCCCGTACCCGTCCCGCCACGTCATGCATCCATACGCCATAAATCGTAGAAACGTAAATAAAAACTAGCGTTCCATATTTTAAAACTTTATTTTAATAGCCCACTATTCAACGAGGAATTAAGACGTGTTTATTAACTGAACACTCGTAATACATACAAGTCTTCCCTTCATAAGTATCCTCGACGTCATAAATCTGTATTCATCTTAACTTTCTTATGTATGCTTATATTAAATCTTTTGATCTACCAATGATTTCTTCTCTCTTCAAGAAGCATATGTCAATTTAAAAAAAAAATAACATAACATCCAAAACATATGATAGATATCAGACATATCATGTCGTTATTTTTTTAATATCGTTGAAACCAATTACTACTCTACTTGCAGTAATCGTAATTACGTAGTCAATTAATTCTACAATACATTTCTTATAATCAGCTGGTACTGTTATTGGACTGTATATTAAAATAAAAGGTAATTCTTACGTTTCTTTTAATACTCTGATCTGAAATATCAAAATATATGTAATAATATATGTAAAGAATATCATCTGAAATTTACTAAATTCTACAAGTTTATTCATAGAAAAGTTTGCCGTATAAGTTAGAATTCTTAATATGTTTTACTTGTTGTGACAGTTATAAAATTTATCTTACAAAGGGAACAAAATTGGATATATCAATGACAATTGTAGGTAATCCAACCTGGAATTAATGTTTCGTAAGAAGTGTATGGAGAAAGTTTGTAACAACGCGTTGTACCCACATTCATAACGTACAAAACAATTTTAGTCTATTGACTATAACTCATTCTATTATCTTGTAAGTAAAAGTGCTACAGTGTCATAAATGGTTAACGTGTAAATTTTTAGGAAGCGCGTCAAGCGTTTAGAGAGATGCCACAACAGCTGTCCTACTAATCAATTACAACCTGTCATACAACTTTTGTCTTGACGACTATAAAATTGCCGCACTTTATTTTTTTCGGTGCCAAAAATCAACATCATCTCGAACGGAATGTTAACAACACGATATTTTTCAACGTGATCTTAATCTCAACAAATTGTTGAAATTGAAAATATTTAATGATGTGCACACAAAAAAAAAACTATGTAACTAATTTAAATTCATTACGACACATTAGTGATTTTGATAACCCCTCTTAAAACAATAGCCGTAGTCTTAAACTGCGGCTATAAGTGATTTAATTTGACTCGTTTTGACTTCATGCCAGAATGACTAATTCGCGTTAACATGTCGTGATTTTCATTTCATTATATTTTTCTAAATTTAAGAATTAAAGTTTGATACCAGCGGCTATTAAAGAAATGAATGTCTTTATTTATACTACATTTATTTTTAAATAAATAAATAGTTATTGCAAAATACAAGGATGGACGTGGTTTCTTTAATGTGTATATAATAAAAGCTCTTAGGGTAGGCCCATGCTGCAGCATAAATGCTTCACCTCGACCGTGATAGGATTACGTCACCGAATACTAACATGAAATATCAGCATAGCGCTGCTGTGTTTGGTGTGGTCAGTGTAGTGAACCAGAAACTCTATTTGTGGTAACTAGGTATTCCATCTCAGTCCTTACGGGTCACAACGTATGTGCCTTGTATGTATGTCGAGGATCAATTTAAGTGTTAATAGGCTGCATTAAACAGATGTACAACTACGTGTTCTTTTTTTTAAAACTGATAAATGATGCTGTTATACCGAAGGCTTTAAAGTGCAACAACTACACCGGATTTAAAGGTGGCTGAGCGCTTAGGGTGCTCAACTGACTATTTTATTGAGTAACTAGCACAAGGGTTCCCGAGAAGGAGCCTCGGCTTGGACTGTTACCCGGATCGTAGAAGTAAGCTAATTCGAGGGTACCCAAGAGGGCCGGACCATGGTTCGGTTACTTCTAACGGAGTAAACTTAATAGTTTTTAGGATATTTTCTACCACCACTTAGGAACGCGTTGGAGCAGGAGAAGAACTGACGAAAGAAACTCCAGCAACACGCTTTTTGTATATCTTGAGTATGTATATCTTGATGTACTCATAGTTAGTAAAACTATTAGTGAACGATATTCCTCAACTTGAAATCCAACCCAGGACCCGCGGTGCAGCACCCTTATTATTACGCCACCCAACCGTCATATGTATAGATGTATGTAGATATATATGATATGACATGATATGGTATGTCATATGATTTAGATATAGTGCCGATTGGCCACAGTGATTACTCATCATCGAGTGCGAGCAGCTTTGTTACTTCAGGAATGCAATGCGATTGGAAGAGTGATATAAAATTAGCAATAGTGAATATAAAATTGACGACAAAAGGAGGTGAATGGTGAAGTTAGTTAGTCAACGTAAGACTTGGTAAGACTGTTAAATAATGGTTAATGACACAAACACCGGTTCTTAACTGAATGAAGTTTCGACGACAGCTGTAGTAACACATAATGTTCATGGAATTCCACCGACACGCAATAAAATTTTATAAAACCGCGGTTATCGTAAACAGAACAAATAGCAAAGTTTACGAGCCATTCGTCGCGGTTTCCCATTTACATGATACTGGCTTGTCATAGAATACCTACCGTTCGTTATCGTTATTTCAATATTTCATAGGCTTTCGGAATGGTTTACGGTTTATATTTATATAAATAATATTTGCTTCGGCTCGTGCAATATATATATATATAAACTACTCAAAACAAAATAGGGCCCACTCTAAGTTAATCGTTGAATTTCGTCTAAAAAAAATTGTGGGGTAGTAAATATTGAAGTTAAACATTTCGAAGTATTGTTGACATGTTTATCTAACGTTATCAATATTTCAAGTCAGGAATTCAATGGTGGCTAGACAAAAAGTGAAGTACTCCAAAAAACGTTTATTACTCAAATTCTCAGTCACTTGCACCCTCAGTCACATTCTGAATGTTACAGTCGCACGTCTACTTTTTTCATTTTGACTCGATTTCGGTGTTACTCGCGATCATTATGCCTGGTTCTCGGCGTCATATGGATGTGGAAACAGCAACAAGATCAGTGTTTATGCTTCAGGAGGGAGAATGTCATAGATCAGTGGCAAGACGTCTTGGTGTGTCGCGACGAGCTATTTGAAACGCGTGGGAACGCTTTCTAGAGACAGGTAGTGTCGCGAGAAGATCTGGATCAGGAAGAGCGCGAGCTGCAACCATCCAGGAAGACCGGTATATCAGATTGACTGCACGTCGAGAGCATACGATTCCCGCCCGCGTCTTACTAAATCGACTGCGGCAATCGACTGGCACACGAATTAGTGACAAACCATTCGAAATCGGCTCCATGAAGACGGATAACGTTCCAGATCTCGTGTTATTCGTCTAAAATTGACAAGAGCGCATCGTGCAGCACGTTTGAGGTTTGCGCGCGAGCATGCGGAGTGGATAATGGACAACTGGAGAAATGTAGTGTTTACGGACGAAAGTAAAGTGAAGTTTTTCAGCGTTGATCGTCGAGTGCGCGTGTGGAGAAGAGAAGGAGAACGTATTTCAGAACCTTCCAAACATGAAACGGATCGTTTTGGAGGTCCAAATGTTATGGTGTGAGCTGAAATAAGCTTGCTCGGTAAAACTGAGCTGGTAATTCTGGAAGAAGGCTCCATAACTACCTCCCGGTATGTCGATCGAAAATATCGGCCCCATGTCATCCCGTTTTGATCCAGAGTGGGTGAAATCTTCGTCTTTATGCAAGACAATGCTCGCCCACATACGGCGCGAACAACCCAGAGAGCTCTCTCTAAAGCCAATATTACGATTTTACCGTGGCCGGCCATGAGTCCAGATCTTAATCCCATTGAACATTTATGGAACCAATTGAAAAGAAGCCTCATATCGAGCTTCAGTAATGTGACTAATCGACAAGAGCTCATAAACGCCCTAAAATTGTGCTGGGAGCGAATACCCGAGGAAAACATCACCGACTTGTTTAAAAGTGTCCCAGATAGATTCAGAGAGTGTATACGGAACAAAGGAGGACCTACTCCTTATTAAGCACCATCAAACTAATTGATGTAGTCAATAATAAAAATCAAAATCAAACTTTACTTAAATCTTAAAAATGGTGGGCCCTATTTTAGTTTATATATATATATATATAATTATATACAATGTTAAGAATGCTACAATCAACCAGAGACCAATCAACACATCCACAGACAAAACCTTGCACTCATCACTAATACCTGAAGCCGTTCTGGAAATGCCTCATAAAAACATCCGCGACTCCCTCACAGATATAACAACTTACTACAACAGAGGACAAAAGACATAAAACAACAATAGATATTGGTGTTCCCCCAGAATATCCTAAAGACCGTAACAGAACAGATTAATAAATACGTAGAATTTAAAAAGGAAGTCACACGCACTTGAAGGCAAGAAAAGATTAATGTACTCGTAGTGTGCATAGTTCTATGTACTACCATTCTGATTCATTCATTTTAACCAAAAATCTCCTTTCTTAAAACTCAAAAAATTACCCTTAAACACATGAGAGGTTACTTAAATAGACGAAAATAATACAGCCCAAAATCATGTTACATCTGAGACTGAATTATAGCGTCACATATAGTACACTGCATTGACTTGGCTTTGTCCTGCAAATACCAAATAGCTGAGAAACATTAAGGCAAAATATTATTAAGGCATAGGACCCCATCGCCCACTAGTGTAACAGTTTATGTGAAAAAAAATGTCACGCCAATACTAGCAGTCAGCACCTTTTCAAGTGGTGTTGTGTCCTGCAAATTTATTCTATGTACATGATCGATTTATCAAACACCTATCAGATATACATACATAAAACATACCCAGACCCCAAAACTAACAATTTGTGATACACAAATTTCGTCCACTGACATCGCCACGCTGCCATAGGACAGAATTATTGTGTAGCCAAAATTTATTAAAACACAACTCATATAAATATTTATTGGGTACATCAACTACTTAACCAAAGATTATATATACATAAGCAACCAACTACAATAAACTAAACGATAACGAACTCTAACTTTTATTCGTTGTTCTTACAAATGCAATAAAAAAAACCCATCCTAACATGCAGCAAAGTATAGCAGTAATAGTTGAATTTATTTCTATCCACCAAAAGATCATCTTAAATAAGAAGGCAATAAACATAAGACAATAAAACCCATAACATGCGATGTATTTACACAATTCTTCTGGGACGGATTTAGAGCTGTTAGCGCTTCTTCATAATAAAAAGGTCTGAACAAAGGCCCATTAAAATCTAAAGTCATAACAGGAAACGTGATACAGTGGCCGGCGGCTTCTTAAGCATTACCTCTTTCATCATAAGGACGCGGTGAACGGCAGCTGTCGCCCCCACTTTATGTGGTTTTCTGAGCAGCTCCTCTTTAATAATCTTGTTTATTTCCCCAAGTGGAACTTCCAGGCTAAGCGCGTAATACAGTGAACGGTTGAAAGGAAATATTAGCTTTTGTATTATTTTAAATATTAAGTAGACTACAATTACAGTTAAGACTCTATGATACTATATATACTATATCCTTGGTTTTGTGTGTCTTTGTATCACTATTATCAGCCAGTTATTAGAATACTAACCTGTATAACCCTGAGCTAGCCGTACCTGGCAATTTCCAGATAACTTATACAACTCGTGGACCGTAATAAACTAAGTTAAAACCAATAAATCCATTCGAAATCCCAGTGAAAATTGCCAGTCAGGAAAAGGCACACGTATTAAATTATCCGGTAACAAAAGCAATCAGTGGAATGCATGAGGAGAACACTAAGTTGAGACTTAAAAATAGGTCAAAGGCATAAGCATATTCTATTAGGAAACATAATCAGTTATACTTAATGAAAAATTTAAGTTTGGAAACAAATATTAGCTAACGTATCGATGTTTAAAGATCAATATACTTATGATAAACATGTAAAAACGATATGGACATTTTCATAACTTAACTTTATTTTTAATAATAAAACAATAAATTTTAAAGAAAGTTTACCGGACGCGATGCGAAAGCCATAAACATTATGAAATTATAGTGACAAACGAACACACAGTTCAATTGATTGTAAACGGTGACTCCCGACCATAAACACGTACATTCATTCTCAAGCAAGAGTCAAGATACACATGCATTATAATCGCTGAGGAATTGGATGGAATGCCTCGCTACTACTATCTAGGTCGCCAGACCCCTGCACTTGCCAAACGAAACAGCAACGTTGTGTTGCTTCTTCACACTGGTATTCTGTGGGGCGTTTACTTCCCCAAACGAGCCGAACCATTCATGCTAATACTCTCAACATACAGTAATTTAAATTGATCATGTATTGCTGGTTCTGCATCTAGACAACGAATTGCGCTTCCATGCCCTCGTTTGTACTTCTACCAAACTCAATCTTACAAGTTGGCTAATATAGGAACGATGCGATGCCTCAAACGACATTGCGTGAAAAAAGAACAAAAATTTCTTAACTTTTTTACTTTTGTTAGTTGATTTTCCTTTATTATAGATCGCATAAGTAAATATATAAAATAGTGTACAAACACATTGACTTTGATAAATTTGCCAAATATAATATGACATTCTCGAACATCGCGAAAGTTGATGGATATTTTTGTATGATATTATGGGTATGAATCGTAGTTAACTTGAAGGTATATGGTGCCATGTTGAACTGATGACACCCATTTATCCTTGATAAAGCATCATTATATAAGATGCTTTGATGAAGAGGAAGATATAATACTGGTGACAACCAGTAATGAAAGAAACCTATGGGCAGCATTGGGCTATGTATGGGATGTAATGATTAGCAATAAGCTCTCAGATTTTATATTTCACCAGACGAAACATGGCATCTCTAAATCACAACTTTAGCAGGCATAGCGTGAAAGGTCGCGTTAAGCTATTTATATCAAAGAACTTGAGATATTTTATACGCCAAATATTTAATTTTTTATTCAGATAAAATCACTCGTCAGAAGTCGGAGACAGTGTAAGCGAAAACTAGATCAAAAACCAATTCTTTGTGGGGTTTCCTTTATATTATCTTCATTCGTTTATCGTCAAAGTAATAAGTTATATCTATCGAGTCATTAAAATGCACAAGTATCGCTGATACGTGTATGACTCAATGCACAAGTACTCTACCACTAGGTACATCATCCTTATAATAATAATTATAACATTTACAATACTTATATAGCACGTTTAAGTTATCAAATGTTTACAGTGCTCGGGTACTACTAGAACAATTCAAATTGAAAAGCTCTGAGGCGTATGCCGAGAGCAACAGCGAGCAATAAGCCCTCTCGTCAGCTAATAACAACAGTAGTATCGACGGTGATATCTCAATATCGTAGGTGCGAGCAGTTAATTAACACATGACGTTGTAGTGGAAATAGAATTCCTGTAAGCGCGGGGTGCGCTCGCGCCCCGGGCCACGCTCCCCACCCGTTTGTTTACAAGCAACGAGACTTCATTACGCCGCTGGCTAATGTATTCAGCTTCAGCCTCCACGTTAACAGCGACACTTCTCGGAATCAATACGCTCCTTGTATGTTTTGATTGGCTGACGCTAAGCCAGCCAACACAAACTAATCCTAACAAACCAATAGATAAAACACACTTTCCCGTCCAAAATATCCGACAACTTTAATGACACCAAATACAACGAACAGATTTCGATGTTTAATACTCGCTTGGGATAACTTTCCTATAGTGGTAACGACCTCTGCATTGAACTTGTCCAATTTTAGGGTTAATGCGCATTAATTTGTTTTATTAACGGTTTATCGTTCCACCGTTTCCTGCCGTGTTCTGTTCTACGCCATTTCGATTGTCTGCTATTTTTGTTTCGTGACGACTCTTTTATTAACGTCATCTTAAACTGAATTCAGTTAAATATATAATTACTTTTTTCTTTCTAACATGACGTGAAGAGGATTTATCAAACAAATAGTTCTGATCTCATCACGTCATTCTATTTGGTCGTAACAGCCTGGAAATGTAGTCGTAAAATTCATAACATCGACTTCTGATCCGCGCGCCCCCAAAAATAATAATGTTTCATCTTATAAAAATATTTCCCTTACGAATGTCTCTCTGTATATCACGGTATTTGTCACAGAGGATCACCCTTTATGTTCGTTTCCAGTCAAACCCCTTAGATAAGCGAGCCTTTTATATGCCAAATATAATATATTATGGCTTACATTTCTGTCTGTAGCATAACGTGGATATGACCCGATTGCTATCACCCCTATTTTGATACTAACAACATGGGTAATTAAAATGAAGTCAAGGAATAATAGAACACATTTACAGATAGTTTATTCTTTACGAATTATAATAAATCAAAAAATTGTTTATGACAGTATGAAAGCCGAAAGCCATCTGGAATAATAAGCCAGAATTAAAATGGAAATAATTAGATTCGATTCTATATAATTTTTTTTATTAATAAACAATATTTTAATACCTAAAACGGCATATCATCTTGACAAACAATGCAAAACCAGCGCGCACGAGCCATTACTTCCAACATATGAGCAACGCAAAAATATCCGCGTATTATGGGTTATCAGAAGCAGAGTCGCGTCCCCGAGACTCCGGCCGCTATTCACGTCCCGTTTCAATTTAATGGATTGCTCGCTTTCATATTCCGAAATGAACACAATATTTGCGCTCCTATGATCACGTATAGTGATATAACGCTTCGTAATTCCACTGTCATACAACTGAAATAATATAAACTAAATATCAAAAGCTAGAGATTCTTTTAAAATAAAATTTACATTTTATTGGTAATAGTGTGAAACAGAAAGCTTAAAAAATGCAGGGAAACTTCTCACCAGTTTGTTTACACGCCTATAGCTCCCCTTTCATATGGAAGACGAAAACAAACAGAGAATGTGCCAAATAGCAAACAATATTATACGGAATGCACAATAATATCAGTTCCGGCGGCGTGGGTGCGGGCTGCGATGTTTGCCCTCAAGAATAAATATGAAATTCGAAGACGCTCGTCGCAGACGGGCAAATATTATAAGAGTTTGCTTTGGTAAAATGATAACCAGCTAGATTGAAAATACGGCTTTAGCCGCGGGTAAGGGAATAGTATCGGTGACTATTGAATTTGTGAATATTTATTACCTAAATTATTACCTAAATTTATTTGTTTGTGATATATTTTCTAATAATGTGTTAACTATCATTATAATAATATAGAATATTGTATAGCAGTGTAGATGTTGCCCCTGCTTACCTGCAAACATTTAACCAAACTTTGCTGCCGTCTGCCTTATCATCCCAAGAGAATTACTCCAAGATTTATGTTACACGTAAAACTTTATGTCGTACTTTTGTTTCCCTGTATGCAACTTATGAAAATACTATTCCCTCGCAGCCGAAGCGAACGGGTTCCAAAGAGATAGATGTGCTGATAGATAAGTAATTTCGCATCAGTCGTTGTTTATTCATTTAAATGCTTTCTTGAGCTTTAAAATTATGGCAATAGTATTTATTATTTATGATATTTGAATTAAATTTATGAAATTTACCTTAAAGAAGAATATGCTTACTCCATCATGTTCATGTATATGAGGAATTTTCACAATTTATATAATGTTAGATACATCATCCCTACATACACGGATGATTGGACTACATGTCCTGACTTAGATTATATGAGATTACAGGTCTAATTTCTAGGTCAGGGAAGATAATGATGATACACAGCATTCAGTCATAAGTCATATATAACAGACGGATACAGCACTTAATATATTTTTTTCCTATTTTAATAACATTTCCACAGAATAGATGTGTTTGTAATTTTTTACACAAAAAGATTGACTGATCGGTCGGATATATGCAATGCTACGAAACTTTCTCGGCAATGACTACGAGGTAAGAACCCCGCCAATCGCCTGAACGATAATAGAGAAACGCCTTTACGAGTGCGACACCCGCTAGACACGTCAACACAACATCGCCCCCGTTAACGGAAATCTAGGAGCTGACACACAGAGTATGCTGCGAAAAATTTCTCTGTTCGTTCATCTCTCTCTTTGTTATGTTGAAAGTGTTTAGTATTTAAATTTCAAAAGAAGTTTTAGGAATAGACATGTTCCAACTATTGACTGTATTTGTTTATATATGTATATATATATATATATATATATATATATTGTTATTTAGTATGGTATGTATGGTGGTATTTTGTATGTGTATTATTTTTTTATTGTTTTCCTTCTTTCTATTATATGATATAAAAGAAACTAGAGCAAGCAAAGTTAAATTGAAGTTAACTTGCTGGTAACTAATGACTGCGATATATCTAAATCCATCCTCAACAAAGATGCGCATGCGTTTTCATTCCTGAGGATTGAGATGGAATGTCTCGTCACCTGTAACCGGATTCCTAAAGTCATACAGCAGGGTACGCTCCTTTATCACACTGGTATTCTGTGAAGGAGTGGTTCTTCCTCAGTCTACACATTCATGGTAGAAACTAGCATAGTGGCTTTACCACTGAAAAACTTTGTGTGTACTTCGTACTTATTTCCTAAGTGAGCGAACTTGTATTTATTATGTTTTACGAACATCTGGAATACAATATATGAGCAATAACAATGTAAAATTGTGATCATTACGGGAAAATAAACGTAAAAAAACGATCTAAATACATCCATGAGAATCTTTGCTACAATAATATAAAAAGGGGCGTATGCGCAGCTCTAAGATTCCGAAACACCGCCGCCACTTTCTGCAATGTCATCTCTGCATATAAAAAGTTATGACCACTGGCAATATTTCCGAGAGGCGGGCAGGCTCTCGTCGGAGGAAACGATATGCAGTAAACGTTCGGGCGTGCGGTCTCGCGGGGCCACTGCGCCTCGCTGACCCGCCTGGTTTTATGCCAATTTTCATAAAAATAAATCTGACTTGCGCTGATTGAACCAGTCGCCACCCCGGGTTTCGTGATCGACTTTCTATTTTATTGTTATTAGCTCTGTTGCATAAGGGTGCGATGTATTGTTTTGCCATTTGGTATAAATATAACATGCGTGTGGAAATCAACAAAGAGTGAGCAACAAAATTATGTGAATTTAAACAATTTTTTTTTTATTATTACATTGAGATTAACAAACGAGCGCACTTTAATTTCACTTGATGGCAAGTGATTCCTGCGGCCTATGACATCTACATTCATCCTTGACAAGGAATCATAATGCAGATACGTTGTCACCCTTAGAACTGTAATAAAGGTCTCCGTATCCCTGCACTCTCCATACGAAACACAGCAGCAAGATGCTGCTATTTCACGCTGTCATTCTGTGAGGGCGTGGTTCTACCCCAGTCTAGCTGACCCATTCATTATGCAGCCAGAAACGAACTGCAGCGTAGCTATACCACTGTTAAAATATTGGTGTTTACATTCTTCACTCATCGGTATTTATAAGTTCAAGTACTTAATTGTAACGCTTATTCGAATAGATAGGAAGATGAGTCACTTACATTGACCGTATCCCAATTAACAACCATATGTGGTTATGGTGGTCGGGGTACACCCGAACTACAAAACCTGAGTCAGTGATGGTTTTGTAATAAATCAAAAATTTAATAACATTAATAATCTAATCATCTATATAATCGTCAACAAAAACTATTGCGTTTATAACGTAAATAAATACGACTAATGTACGACACGAGCTTTCTTACATTTTTTAGAGTGACTCTACATATTCATTATTTTCCTAGTTTTTTTTAAAAAAAGCATGCTATTGGTACTATTAACGTTACTAACATTACGGTTAACCAATCCGGTAATGCAATTTTGCTATGTTTGAACTACGCCTACGACAAAAGTGCACCTACGATTTAAATTTCGCAGACCGTACCCTAAGCCGTCGGGATATTGATGCTTCATTTTATATGCTGCTAATATAATATGAGAAGCTTACCTATTTCATTGGGGAACAAACTCGGTTTATTCGCACACCGTAAATTAAAAGCCAGCGTTAAAACACTGAGCTACCACGGCTCTTATATCAATTATATCACCGCCCATCCAATTTCAAATCAATTATATATATATATGTTATTAAATAAACAGTCAAACTACATACGAAGAACAAAACCGCATCACAATACAAAAGTATGTATTATGTATGTATCAATATGTATTGTAATATTAGAATTTGTCACTAGTCTGGCCATAAATACTGTTACATAAAAACTTTTCTTTTTTTAAACTTATTAATTATTTTGAATTTGGAACACGTATATTATTTTACAAACTTCTTTCGATTTTGTGCCATTTCACATATTTTTTTGGGTTTATTACCAAATTACAATATGGAATGGGGTAAAAAAAATAGGATTGCAGTGATCGCCTTGCACAAAGCGGGTATGGAGCCGTCGGTCATATTCCAGACACTTCAAAAGCTTGGTATCAGCCATATGTTCTGTTAGAACTACAAAGGCTGTTAATGCTGTTCAAGCCAGAATTTATCTAAACCCCATTAGGAAGCAAAAAATCTTATTGTGAAAAATGAAGTTTCCCACTCTCTCGAAGACTCTGTTGCGTATTATAAAACAAGACCTGAAGCTCGTGCTTATCGTCAATATACAGGACATGCCCTATATCAATCTTTACAATTAAAGAGAGCGGATCGATCAAAATGCCTTCTGTCGCGATACGCAGATGAAAGGCACAGAAACATCCTCTTTACCGATGAAAAAAATTTCACCATTGAAGAACACTACAATAAGCAAAATGATAAAGTGTACAGTTCTAAAGAAGCTGCTCAAGTGGTCGCAAAGGTTCAACGTAGTCATCATCCTGCGACAGTGATGGTTTGGTGGGGCGTGTCTTATCAAGGAGTCACAGAACTACATTTTTGTGAAAAAGGAGTGAAAACTTCAGCCAAAGTGTATCAAGATCTAGTGTTGGATCATGTTGTGCAACCTCTCAGTAATACACTTTTTAAAAATATACCGTGGACTTTCCAGCAGGACTCTTCACCTGGTCACAAGGCACGAACTACCCAAGCCTGGCTTGAAACCAACGTTCCGGATTTTATAAGAGCTGAAGACTGGCCCTCATCTAGCCCAGACCTCAACCTTTTAGACTTCAAATTATGGTCAGTTTTAGAGGACACGGCCTGCTCCGAACGACACGGCGACATTGAATCTCTTAAAAAATCTTTGGAGCAAGCAGTGGTGAAATTTCCCTTGGATACAATGCGTAAATACATAGATTCGTGGCCAAACAGATTAAAGGTCTAAAAGTCAAAGGTGGCCATTTCGAATAGTATATATTATTTTATTTTTTGCTAAGACTAATAAATATGTAAATTTTAATAACAGAACTTATGGCCGGACTAGGTATATTGCGATATATAGCTTTCGCCTTGTTTTTCATCTTTACGTATACTTTTTTTTTATAACATTGAGAGTAAATAACGAGAACACAGTTCACCTGACGGCATCCTACGGCTACGGACAGATTCTTGCGGCTCATGACATCTACATTATCATCCTTGCCAAGGAATCATAATACAGCTGCGTTGTCACCCTTGAGGAGTGAGATGGACTGTCCTCACCAGGCGAAACACAACAGGATTATGCTGCTATTGCGAGCTGGTATTCTGTGAGGGCGTGAACCTTCCCCAGTCAAGCTGACCCTTTAATTCTGCAGCTAGAAACGAACTGCAGCGTAGCTCTACCAGTGTTAATGGCCACCATTGTTATACATATACATGTCATACATTTAGTATAGTTCATTTTTTTTTGTATTTATATATACCTTTAATGTTCTATAAGTCATAACTGTAAATATACACTTAGACAAAAAGACATTGATCCCTAAACATTGGAGAAGATATTGAAGATATAGATATCGATGATCGACAGAGCATGAAAATGCTATAAATTTGTTATTGTTGTTAATGGTTATTTATAATCTTGAGAAGAAAAATATAGTTTTATAGTAAAACGTTGTTTATGTACAATAATTAAGCCATTCAGATTTCCTTACTGCGTTAAAAACTAATAGAATTTCATGTATTTTATGTCCAACAATGTTATGTCCGACAATCCAACATTTTATTAATACTTTAACATAAATCTTGCTATCTTAAGTACTTAAGTTTCGTAAAATATTGCATCTATTTTAAAACGGCCTCTCACAAATTCTGAAGATTGAAGACTTTGTAAAACAACCAAAACATTCGTTACCACCTCTGAGATATAATAGGGCACGATGCCATTTATGGGGATAATAGTCCCGTTAAAGCGTGTCGCAACCGCCTGACAACGGTATCTTCTGCAATATCAAAACAAGTGTTATAGTACTTTCCCGTCGATTGAAGTTAGTTTCACCAAACATATTCAGATCCTTATCGTTAACGACCACACACAGAACATCTCGCGAACGCCGCAAGCTCATTTACTAGTTGACACCGTAAGCCAATCCGGTACCCTTTAAATGGAAGGAACGAGGTGTTTAAATTACAATTAAAAATTAAACTAAATGACGTTAGTCTGAATGCAAATACGTTTTCTTCTCTGCTGCCTGAAGATTTAATATTACCGCATTAAAATAACGAGTTACTGCGGGTTGTCTGAGCAAAAGTGCAGAGTGTAGTCAAAGAAGCGTGGCGGGCGATCGTGATTTATCGTCAGCCGCTTTTGAATATTAAATAATCTTTAATGGGAGCGCATGATCGGCCCATTAGCCGACGTCGCTGCTTTCACGTTTAATAAAGAGTCATTTATAAGCCAGCGACGCTTTTCCCTTATCTGTACGAAGTATGTCGCGCGTCTGAGGAGTGCCGCCCTATCGAAATGAATTCATAACTTTTATCCTTGTAACATTTTTACTTTCAGCTGTACCATTTTTATCTAGAAACATAATTTATAGAACTCTGTATTTTATGTATGTCATGACATTTAACTGAAGTAAACTATTAAATTGGTTCTAACTTTCATCTCTACGCAGATGACTTGCAGCTCTACCGACATACTCTTGTAGCTGATATCGACCTGGCTATTAGCGTTTCACACTGATCTGAATTGCATTAACAGGTGGGCTAAGTCTTATGGGCTTCTACTTAACCCTTCCAAATCGCAAGATATGGTTATTGGTAGTAAACTTAGGCGTAATAAAATTAATCTATCTACTTTATCTGCCTTACTGATAAATGGAACAGATATAGCGTACAATGAGTCATGCAAAAATTTGGAGACTATTTTTGACTCTCACTCGTCCACACGTCAATGAAGCCAGTCACAAGATTCACTTTGGCTTTATTCGTTGAAATGCCTTCAGAGGTTTTTGCCCTTGTCAGTAAAGATCTCTCTCGATCAAGTACTTATTTTACCCATATTAGATTATGCTAATGTTTGTTACTTGGATGTAACAAACATTAGCAACATATGTTGGACAGAGGAGTTACTTAATAAACTTGAGCGCCTACAAAACTCGTGCATCCGTTACATTTTTGGGCTTACAAAATTCGACCGTGTACATTCTTAATTTAAATTCGTATATTTTCGTAAACAGCTCAAGTAGCTCCCCATATGTTTTCGTAGGAACACTCGATTACATTGCTTCCTTTTTAATATTCCCCAAAGACTCCATCATATCTCCGCTAACGGTTTTCGTTTGTACGCCGCCTGATGAATCCTGCAGATCGGTGCTTAGATCTCTCGTTGAATTTTCTGCTCATAAAACTAATTTCTATACCAACTCCTTCACTGTGCAGGGACTTCGTTTGTGGAATGCTCTTCCTGAAAAAATTCGTGCCACGAGAACTGTTATGCTTTTTAAAAAACCGGTGAAGGAATACTACTTATCTTTATCCAGTTGAATATATAATGAAACATTATGTTAGCTTTATTGTATGGTATATATATATTTATTAATTATGTTTACATTATATATATTATGTATTATTGTTTATGTTAATACATAATTAATTAATTTATGCATGTTTGTAAATAAATATTTTCCTGTATTTATTTTTATTTTATTATTATTTTTTTCTATTTTTCTTTATTTTTTTTTGTGTGTAATCTATGTTTTTTTCCCGATAATATGTCCAACACCAGGCCAGCTGAAAGAGATTTTTAAAATAAATTAACCTATGCCTAAAACAAACTAAGAATGAATGGCGAATGCATGAAGCGGACTAAGTTGAGCTTTTAATGATAATTTTAAGAAATTACTGAACAAAACTAATTACATGCTGCAATTAATATACGAATTTAATAAATTTCAAATACGTATATTGTGCACAAACTTACCCGAGGCGGTAGCAAGTTGATGTTATGCCGATTATAATTTTTATTCTTACGTCACATACTTAAACCTTTAGGACCTTACCCTGTGCGATTCCAACTGATCGGCATTATCTTTGACCTCTTTACTCTCTTCCTTGCCGACATCAATTACTAACAGGTATTGCTAACAAAAACTGATGAATCTTCGGTACTTATATGAAAACCTTCATTGATCTTTCCGATTAACATCTAGAATAATTTTCAATTAACAAAAAGCTAATTACTGAACAACACCAACATTGGTCTGTCGGGGTCATTATGTATATAAATCTCGTGGGATCGACGAGGAAGATTACTTAAGGGCACATATCATCCGTTAAGACTTCCTAATGACACTTCGGCCGTAGCCGCCGCTCATTATCGCGAAATATTCGATCGGTTCCCTCAAGTTATTCCTCTTAATATCTCGTCGGCGTGGATCGAACGGCGGGGATATCGTCACGTATGCGCTGCCGAGCGGTGTAATTATATTGGCGCAATTAAAGCCCAACTAATATATTATAATCGTTGTGTTAGCAAACAGCAGTTTTTGCCACAGCGGCGGGAGCCGACGTGGTTCTCCTTGCACACATTCGCATAGCTTGTACGTAACACCCCTTTATGATTAAAGCCGATTGATCGACATGATTGAATGTTCTAAGAACTCTTCTGCTCATATAAAGCTATGATACCGTTATATCTAACCATCGTTGAAAGATCTGATAACAATCTTTGTAACAGCATTTTGTTTTACTCCTACGTCTGAAGTGCATCTAAGACAAAAAAAATGTTTGTTGGAGAAATGTCTTTAGATAGATTCGAGTCAATGTTTCGTACCTCCTGTTGTGGGGCCCTCGGATTGTATTATCGCTCTCCTCTGCAGTCGTCGACGTTCTTCGTCCACAGGGAGCGGGAGTGCAGCGGTGGTGCAGCAGCAGACTATGCGCCAGCTTCGCAGCATCATCGTTGTCTCCCTATTCAGCGGGCCTCCCGCTCGCGAGTCTAATTAGATAAAGCTGTAGTGATCTCTGGACCAACAGCAATACTCACACAAAAAAAAACGGAGAATTTTTTTATGAAAAAATAATTTTAGTCTGTATACAGATATTTATATAACAGAGAGTACCAATAATTTTGTGTAAAATGGAATAAAAATATACATTATAAATACAATAATTGATAACGAACAGGATATTTATGGTAACATTAGGCAGTCACGTCAGTCATGTGAGCGCTTAATATAGGGGTTGGTAGATTTCCTTGCGAATCATGAGAAAATTATGCCGGTGCACATGTCGAGATGCGAGCTCGCCTTGCTTTGAGAGCATCCGACGGATAAGAATAATTACTTGCAATGATTGAACCCTTATAATTCGAATTTATTTAATAGTCGACAGATGTTAATCGGTGCTCTGGCTATAATTAGGCTTCGAAGTCTGATGAGAAAAACGTTAACGCTGCAGCCTAGCTGGTTATGTTTTAAATTAAAGCAATTTAACTCAGAGTTAGTAAGATGATTTCTAAATATTTGACTTCAGAAATTGCATATAGCGTATAATTAACTCGTACTAGAATTAATTAATTACTACCAGGACAAGTTAAATTCATGAAACTGCATTAATCCATTATTAATTGTGTAAAAATATTTTATTCGGAATAAGAGAAAAAGAAACATTTCAGATAGGTGTATTGTTTAATTTTCATAGCACTATCATATATTTACTAGGTACGTAAAATGTAGTGTATCTCTTATTTCTCTAATTTGCAAGTTTTGCTCTTATTATTGCAGCGATTATTGATTGACTCTTTCTGAACTTGTATTAGTTGCGACCTATACTACAAGAACATTTTGCTAAAAGTACCTTGAAGTATGCGTAATATATGTCAACTAACTTTGACAGTGGTAGAGCTACATTGCACTTTGTTTATACCTGCAGAATAAATCGGTCAGTTCATCCGGGGTAGGACCATGCCTTCACAGAATATCAGCGTAAAATAGCAGCATTATGCTGCTTTGTGTTCATCTAGTGCGTGTAAGGATCCGTAGACCTTCATTACTGGTGACGAGGCATTATATCTCAGTCCTCAAGGGTGACAAGTCACTTGCCATCAGGTGAACTGTGTGCTCGTTTGTTACTCTCAATGTAATACAAAAAAAAAAGACGAATGAGACGATAATCTTATTTATGAAACTAAGAGTAACAAACGAGCATACAATTCATCTGAAAGCGTGTGATAACTACGGCCCATAAACGCCTACATCCCTCCTCAAAAATGATACGAGATGCGCATGCAGTGTGAAACACTGACGTAGAATGTCCAGTCACAAGGCGCCAACACAGCGTTATTTCACGCTGGCGGAAGCAAAATATAGCGTACACATACAAATATTTAGAGCAGTGATGATAAGCAATAGTAGAGCCATATTGCTGCTTGTTTTGTTTTTTGACACTATCATCGTCATTAACATTGAAGAGTCTTAACTGGGAAAGAACCACACCTCCACAGTCACACCATCAACTGTGTGCTTCTTTGTTACTGCTAGATTTATAAAAAAAAAACTCTTTCTCTCGGGAATTGGTACGTTTAGGAATCAAGATGTCTTATCCAGTTTTGCTACAAGTACTAGGCCTTCTGTTCCTTACATTTACGATGTAAAATACTGCACCATTATGATGCTCTTTCGCGCTGGTATTTTGTGAGGGCGTGGTTCTTCCTCGTTAAGGAGGGCCACTGTTGTACCTTTTGTTGCTGCAGTTGCAGAAAGTACCGGTTTGCTTTTGCCGGTGGCACTTTCTTGAAAAGCCCATAAAATGCTTTTACAGTATACTTAGATAAGGCAGGCATTTGATAACTATAATCTAGCTGATTTTCATATGTATATTAATTTAGTCCATTATTTCAATCAAGGCTACATCACCACAAGACTCCAGATGGGATTTAATTAAATATAAATAGACTCTTAGACTTATTTCTGTTTTTGTAAGTATAAGAGAGTATCGACACAAACCTTTCAAGTGAACAATGGGAAGCAATCAATTACTAAGAGAAGAAAACTATTTTTATGATAGTGAAGTCATAACAACGTGAAGTTAACAGGCCGATGAATGTGAAAGAACAAAACGGTATAAACAGATTTAACGGTCTTAATTAGCGTCTATAGGAACGTGTCTGCTAGTCAAGTTGTTATTTTATTTTTGTCCATTGTATGTAAAACAGCGGTGGGGTTCATCCATCACTTCATATTCGCGTCTTGTCGACGGCTCCTGGGTTGTCCGTGCCGCCCTACTGCTCATACACGCTAATTGCTATAAACATTATAAAACATAAAAGTGTCGAGACTAGGATGCGGCTAAGCGTCCAGAGCTTTGATTTATGGCTTAATTTTCTGGCATACCATTCGTAAGAACATGAACATACGTAAGTCTGAATACTGTGTTGGTTAAATTCTGCTCATCTTGCATACGAATCAAAGAAAAGATGGCTACTGAGATCTTATATTTCTCTAAATATGTAGAGCATAGTTTACATATTGCAAGTTTTGCATTACATGGCCACTTGTAATATAGTAATATGTTGTAAAATAAAATAAAATATCTGGTTTCGAATTCAGCATAGTGATATTATGAAATATCAGCAATTATATAATAAATAATTTGAAACTTAATTATCTAAGTATTATTTGCCAGGCTAAACTAACAGGATTCAAAGCAAGTTATTAGTTTTATAATTGAATAGAATATTTTGTATAGATAGGAAAGCTTTAGAATAAAGTCAATTTTGTTAACAAAAGGAATAAATACGTTGCAGGGAGCTGTAGGGTTCAACTCGTGCAAAAGTGGCTCCGCACATCCTGTTAGCTGTGCGTAGATACATGGGCACATTTAAATATTGCAGTCATAAATGCCATACGCGTGCTTGTTAACGCGCTCATGTAAATTCTAATCCTTGTTGCATTTAGAACGGGGCGGCCTAGTAATTATGTGCTTTCATTTGTCTGTTTCTCAGAACAAACGAGCATGGCTCGCTGTAAGCCCGCTCCGTGTAAAGCAGTTAGCAGTACTCTAATCTCGGTCTGCCATTAATTTAAAGAATACGTCTGCGTAACCGAGTTTACCAACGTCGTCGAAAACACAATTCTCCTTCACATTTTCTTATTTGCATATTAAAATAATTTCAAGTAAACGCAATACGTAAAGTCGCCTTCCATCCGCGTCAGTGCGTTTCTGAATTGGCCTAAACGTATCTCTTCCGCTGTGGCAATACGTGCTTTATTTGAACAATAGTACAATATAATTTAACATATCAACATCTTAATCATAGTCTTGTTTATCATTTAAATTGTTTAGAACGATGACAGATAAAAGCGGGTTGTGTGCGCCCAAATAGATAAACTAGTGTGGAAATTAATGTCTACATTTACTGGTGCATGAAGTTCGTAGTTAATTATAGGTTTATAACTATTCACGTTTTTAAATGCGTATTAGTACTACAAAGGGTAGCCACTATCAGTTTTAAAGGAAACGTACTGTATATCCGTACTCGGTTAAAACATATCGCAAGACGTATCAAGACATTTATCATTTGTTAAAGGGAGGTTTAATATATGAGGCATGAAATTATTTGTATAGTCTCAATAATGTATGCAACTTTACTTTTTTTACGAGGGCAAGCGTTATCAATAAAATAAAATTTGTTAATCTGTCTGTTTCAGGTACCCTGCGGTGCGCTTTGAATGTGTTGTTAATAATTTATATTATCACTAGAAATTCGAGTGCCTAGGTAAAGATAGATTATAATAATTGTTTATGGCTTAATACAATAAATAATTGTAATGTAAACCTTTTTATCATATCATATTTGAAGAAAAAAGAAGTAAGCATGAAGTGGCCATGGACCGGCTACATCGTCGAAACGAAGGTTATGAAAGGTTATCGAATGGAAAAAAGAAGGAAAGAAGGAATTTGTTTATACGTAGGAAAACTAACATCATTGTATACAATTACACACATGATTAATAGAAAAAAAGTAAATTAAATTAAATGCTAGTTATCACACCCAACTCTGCATATGCTGGCTACAAACAACCAGCGCTGGTCTACCGTTGGGGCCGTTTGGTGACGTCACGATACAACACTAAATTGAATATACGGGTATACAAAATTTCTACCTCAATTTTTTTTTATTGTTCCTCCTTGCAATTAATAGTGATACAAAAAAACGGTAGGTGTTTCGTAGTGACGCTAATGGATATATGTACATACATTCAATACATACTAAGTTATAGGGTAAGACTAATCGACATATATGTACATACATTCAATACATACTAAGTTATAGGGTAAAACTAATTGACATATATGTACATACATTCAATACACATGCTAAGTTATAGGGTAAAACAAATATTGATAATAATATCAGCTATATAACACTCGCGTCATTCTTTTGTTTCCTCACTCATTTATTGTTCACAAAGAAAGTTTTTTAATTTGGTTCTAAAGCTATAAATAAGTTGCAAGTTTGTTATCAGCAGCCTGATATTGTCCAACGCAGTGAAGGTCGATCCTTTACTAGATCGAGTGACGACCTAATTGTTTTAATATAATTAATGTAATATAATTAAAACATACATTAGATTTTTATAGTAGTAGAGCCACGCTGCAGTTTGTTTGTAGATACATCGTTAATTGATCAGATCGACTGGGGCAGGATCACGCCCACATAGTATACCAGCGTTAAATGGCGTCATAAATTTATTGTGCTTCGTCTGTTGAATGTAATCTACTTTAGAGAAAAATGAAATAAATAAATCTATATAATCTTAGCGATCTTCTGAGCTATGTTAGCAAGTGACTGAAGTGGTTGCCCATATAGGTCGTGGAACCGACAACCGCAACAATGTAATGAGTAAGAAAGGTTCTTGAGTGACAACCTCGGACTGATAGTAGCAATGTAATGAGTAAGAAAAGTTCTTGAGTGACAACCTCGGACTGATAGTAGCAATGTAATGAGTAAGAAAGGTACTTGAGTGACAACCTCGGACTGATAGTAGCAATGTAATGAGTAAGAAAGGTTCTTGAGTGACAACCTCGGACTGATAGTAGCAATGTGCGACCCATTAATAGATAGATCAGACGATTCAGGGTATTTAAGAAATCATAATTCCAATTCCTTATCTTTTATTTCGGAAATGATTTATTGATAGTGTTTGTAGTTGTGTAGTGTTGTAGTTTCGCAGCTTAGATCAGACGATTCAGGATATTTAAGAAATCATAGTTCCAATTCCTTATCTTTTATTTCAGAAATGATTTATTGATAGTGTTTGTAGTTGTGTAGTGTTGTAGTTTCGCAGCTTAGATCAGACGATTCAAGATATTTAAGAAATCATAATTCCAATTCCTTATCTTTTATTTCGGAAATGATTTATTGATAGTGTTTGTAGTTGTGTAGTGTTGTAGTTTCGCAGCTTAGATCAGACGATTCAGGATATTTAAGAAATCATAGTTCCAATTCCTTATCTTTTATTTCAGAAATGATTTATTGATAGTGTTTGTAGTTGTGTAGTGTTGTAGTTTCGCAGCTTAGATCAGACGATTCAAGATATTTAAGAAATCATAATTCCAATTCCTTATCTTTTATTTCAGAAATTATTTATTGATAGTGTTTGTAGTTGTGTTTAAATACCTTTTCAATCCCTTTTATGTCGTAAGGTGTGATAAACAAGCGCTCAGCCCATCGAATGATAAGTGATTCCTTCTGCCCATGAAACCTAGGTCTCCGCTTTTTCTTTTTTCACCAGACGAATCAACATAGTAGCGTCAACTCATTATTAACGCTGGTATTCTGTTAAACAGTGGTAGAGCTACAGTGCAATTTGTTTCTAGCGCAGATTGAATGGGACAGCTCGACCGGGGTAGGAACACGACCTCACAGAATACTAGTGTAAAAAAGCAGCATAATGCTGCTGTCTTTCTTCTACTGAGTGTAAGGATTCGGACACCTTTATTACTGGTGACGCGGTATTCCATCTCAGTCCTCAAGGGTAATTACGCATATGCATTATGATTCCTTGTTAAGGATGAATGTAGATGTCATGGGCAGGAATCACTTGCCATCGGGTGAACTGTGTGCTCATTTGTTACTAGAAATGTAATGTAATGTAAAAAAGCGTCGTACCACCCTGGATGAGCAGACCTGTTCGTGATACAGCCGGTCTATAAGTAACATGAGCCTTCACCACGTAAAAGTTTCTAAGAACAGTTATAAGGGTTGCACTCTGTATAACTAAATATTTTCATACTATACTTGATAGACAATAAAATAATGATAACATCGTATATAAACTAAAGCATTTGTACAAAATAAAAAAAGTATTGTACATATAAATGGAACACGGTTTGGGGCGTTTAACTTTATGAATTACGTAATAAGGTACCAGTCGCCGCTTCTGATATGCGATCTAAGAACAACAAATGTTATGAATTCCTAATTTTATAACACCCACCGTTTAACGTAATTATGCGTTATTCGTTTATAACTTGTACGTTCCACATCTTCACACGTTAACCGGGAGTAGATTTACATTTTACAATATTCATTTTAGCTAATAGTTTCATTAACTACTTCTTAAACAAGCTACTTTACAGTGATAATTATTATAATAAGTTAGATAAGAATGTACGTAAAGAAATGTTTATTTTTAGTAATTAATTTGATTGAACCTTCAACATACATAAAATTATTGTGAAAAATATTTAACGTCTTTCATTCACATATGGCAAAGTATGTATCTAGAAAAGTAAATTTAATAATTTTAAGCAACTGATACACTATACCCTTGACTGCAACCCTAATAAGGAGCGTGTTTAACACTTCAGCGATTTTCAAAATTGTAATGTCAATTAATTAAGGAAAATTGGGGGAGAACTTTTGAATAGCTTATTGGGTAGATAGGCCTTAGCCTTAACTGATATTCTCGATACCGGCGTGAAAGGTGTTACATGCGCGTCGTCAACGGCATCAGATCGCATGAACGATGAATGATATTCATTTATTATCTGTGGTTCGGTTAAACGTTTTTTAGACATTCCTCGACGGCGATGCGGCGCGGCGAGGGGGTGGGGGGCTGGCACCCAGCGCGAGGCGCTCGCGCGTGAAATTATTATCATATAATACCCCGGGCTTTGAGCACAGTGCGATTATTCAAATGCTCATAGCCCCACGCCGTCGCATTCGGCTTACACCCGGCTTTCTCGCTGACATTCCTGAATACTTCGCACCGACGATTCTACTAAAATTTGTCAAATATATTCATGTATAATGCGCAACTCTTGTCATGTGTAAGATAAGCAAATGACGGAAAATGTTATGTAAATTTAAAACGCCTATAATCCTTGGAAAGCATAGCCATAATGTGAGATAGGGACTAATGGCAGAAGAATGATTTATCACAACGGATAAGACAAGGCTTAGACTAAATCATGGAGTTAAATTTTCATAATAAAGTACAGGCTAAATGCTAAAGTTTTCTTCTTGTATTTTCCTTAAAACACCATTCACTCTTTGTACAGTATTTCAATTACTAATATCCATATTGACGTATCTAAAAGTAGAGTGTATATATTACATATATTAACTTAAAATGTAAATACCATAATGGTATTTTTTTTTATTTAAAATTCAGTTAAATTTATTCAGACGTAGCTAAACATAACACGTATTTTACAAAAATAAAATGATAAGAGTAGCATTTACGCACGAGTATATTTTTTGTAATGTTGACCTTATAAATGCTTTGTAGGAGGATTAATTTATGACTTTAAACTATTTATTGATGTGAGAATGCAGGATCCAGTTGACTTGACGATAAGTGATTACCACGGCCCATAACAACTTCGTAGCTTCACATAGAAGAGTAACGGAGTAGAGGTGCCTGGCACATCTACAGTGTTAGAGCTACACTGTAGTTTGTTTCTAGCTGCAGAGTGAATGGATCAGCTCGACTGGGGTAGGACAACGCCCTCACAGACTACCAGCATAATGCTGCTGTGTTTCTTCTGGTGAGTGTAAGGATCCGGACACCTTTATTACTAATGACAAGGCATTCTACCCCAATCTTCAAAGGTAACAACGCATCTGCATTATGATTCCTTGTCACGAATGAATGTAAATGTCATGGGCCGCAGGAATCACTTGACAATAAACGAGCGTTTGTTACTCTCAATGTAATAAAGAGAAACCTATAAAGACTAAAAGGGAATCCCTAATTTTCAGTCATAGAATTTTCGCTTGTGTTACTCGCCGTACGAAAAGTAGCAATAATATACTTATAATAAATAAATATACTTAAAATACCTTACGTTAGTAGTATTCAATGACAAACAGACAAATCATTTGTTTTATCTAAACGTTGATATTAGACTTACAAATCATATCATATATCATACATAACATATTTCTACCAAAGAAGGTAATTGTTAAGATCATAACTTATAATGTTACATACTTTGTTAGAAGCTACCCTATAAATCTAATTATAAAGTAGAAACTCAATTATAAATAATGCTTAACTTAAATAAACTTATTAAAGTTGACCCTCCCGCGTGACTCAGTCTAAACTTGGCAAGTGGAAAAGGCCCCGAGACGTAAACTAAGCGTTATCTATGAGTATATTTTGCTTCGGACTCTTTATGAGTTTCAAACGAGATCCGTCACGCGACGTTAACTCGGTATAGAAGTGATAAAGTGCCCGCTAATCTGTCCTATTCGGGTCACACTTAGTACACTTTATTAATCACAAAGGTTACAAATTACAACATACTTCCTGCGGCGTGACACCTAAACTTCGTCGTATGTTAATTTTATTGTCGCCGCTATTGGACAGTTTAGACACCGTTACTAGGGCTGATTTGTTTCTATATAATAACCACCCTATTGTTTTTCTTATAATATAAACACAATTTAAATATCCTTTTATATGATAGTAAGTAGGTAAAGTATTATATATATATATATATATATATATATATATATATATATATATATATATACATTAATTCACATATCACAAAAATTCCTATGACAGTCTGAATCTTTAACTCTTTAATATATTTTACTTTTTGGTACAATCCATAACCAAAAAACAGTCACAACAGTGTTAAAGAAAAAGATTTAATGAAATTTGTATCGTTTAATTTACTCGTTTATTCCATAGAACTATATATATATATACTATTAATGCACATTAAGACAATTTGACAATGTCAAAAAATGTAAACTAAAAAATGTTTAATACCAAAAACCATTTGTTATTTGAAGTCGTATTAGAATAACAATGGAAAATTTCGGCAACATAAAATGTTTAACCTTCAATGCTGTAAAAATAAATAAAATTTTGCGTTTTAGTTATTTTTAAATAACTTTATCATTAGCATGCTGAGAATTATATATATATAAATTAAGTCACAGTAAGCTCTGATGCTAACGTAAACAAATTTCTATAAAGCAATGCAAATTAAATTTAGGAAAAAAAATCAAGTAAAAATTTTTACATACCAATTATACCTAAAATACAAACTTGTCTCTTAAAGTATTTGTAATAAACGTTAAGTTTAATGTTACGTTACGTATAGGTTTTAAAGTGAATTCCAAAAATAATCAACCACAAAATTTTATATAAAATCAAATACTTAATTTAAATCATATAGTAATGAGGGATATACAATTTACTTGATATTTAAATAGAGCGTTATTAATCAGCGCTTCGTTGTATGAAGACATTACAACAATTGTACGTTTAATGAACCTCACGGTTACATATATGTATATATTTTATATCGCTGTCTTTTAACTTAATACAGTGTTACCTATCATAAAATACATTTTTATATCGCTATCTTTTAACATAATATAGTGTTACCTATCATAAAATTTCTTTCATTCTCTAGGGCGCTGACTACACACGTGAAGAAACTGTGTTTTGTTTCACATACGTCAAGGATACAACAGTTCTCTAATCATAAAGACGGAAGTAAGGACACCTTGACGTGACCTTCCTATGTCATGTAAGCATTATGTAGTTCACTTATTATTCTTATCGCTACGACACTTTGTTTTAAGTATTTATGCACAATTTTATGCTTTTAATCGCAAAATTTACACTTTAAACGTGGGGTTCTCGACATGACGCCTTATGCAAAGCAGGTGCTACTTGATACGTGAGGACGAAGCTTCTATACGTAATGATATAAATGCCTCGAGTTACGCCAGGCAAATTTAAACCTTATTTACAAAAGCTATACAGTTTTGATGTCTTAATTAATACATTTAGTATATTAAGTATTAATTTTGAATCAATGAAATCAAATAGTACAATACTGGGCCCAAAAGTTTTCATTTTCAGTTTTACCTTGCTCTTGCGCCCATTTAGATTTGTCAAAGAATTTATCACCTAATAATCGCGTTACGCCATTATAAAACGAACATGTCGGGGTGGAAACTAACAGGTTAAAAATAATAATAAACACGATTTAATGTGTACGTGGGTTGTACGAGTACTTATTAGTATTTGGAGATAAAATGTATTTGGCCCGCTTTGGGCAAGTTATTGGGGTAAGTTATGGGTGGCGCGCGGGCTGGAGCGGCTAATTTATTCGCCGTGCACATAAATTACTTGATTATGAATTCAAGTGAACTCCACTAAGTTATTCGTCGCTTGTTGTAGCCTGTGCTTTTGTGTAACAAACAAAGGTATTAGATTTAAATCATTCCATCTTTAAGGTTCGTTAACTTGTTTTAGTTATTGCCGGTTTTACGTATAATATGCTCGACAGTATCTCTTGTAAAAATACGAATAAAAATATAGTGGAGGATATGCGTTTACCAGTTACGAGTTTGAGTATACGAGATAAAGATGAAATGAGTAGCAAAAGCGACAAGTGAGGAGAGAAAGGGAAGGAAATCTCATGAAAAGCCATAGTAGGGATTATGTAGAACACCGATGGTAATGTCGAGTTGTTTTCGAGGCGGCACTAACGCGCCGCAAGCCGCTGCAGCGCGGAATAATCGCGGATACCCATAAAAGATGTAATTTCAGATAAGCTGAAACAGACGAGCCCCGCCTCCTTAAACCCACCCCACGTCTCCCTTCCCCTCGCTGCCTACTTTCTAATGACTAATTATTATGCTGTGCGTTGCAAGCTTTAGCTAGCATAGGCTCAAGCCTATATAATCGTAACGTCATTCTTACTTCCGTTTTGCGGTAGGTCATCAATGGCATTATGCTTAAATTTTTACCAATATTATATTTTCATATGTAATAGTATTATTACATATGAAAATATAATATTGGCAATTTATAATAGTGCTATGTAAATAAATTACATGTTCGGTAAAAACAAACGATTGTTTTTAAGTTTTACAAAACATAGTTTATATTGTAAAATACTACGCCAATGAGGGTGCGTTAGCAATGTCTGTGCGTCTTATAGGAATGAGTTTCAATAGTAATAGAGCCACGTTGTAGCTAGTTTATAGCTATAACATGAATGGGTCAGCTTGACCGTGGAAGGACCGCCACACAGCGCGAAATAGAAGCATAACGCGGCTATGTTTGAAATGATGAGTGTATGGAATCTGTAACGCCTTTACTGCTAACAAGGCATCCATTTCAGTTCTCAGGGTTGACAACGCATCTGCATTATGATTCCTTGTCAAGGATGAATGTAGATGTCATGGGCCGCAGGAATCACTTACCATCAGGTGAACTGTATCATTGTTTGTAACTCTTAATATAATTTAAAAAAACAAAACTATGTAAAAAAAAGTTTCAAAGTACGTTTTCACCTAAGTATTTCAAATTTTTATTAAGGGAAACCATATCGCATTATTTTACAACGATACGTGATAAAGATTAGACCTTAACAGTGGTAGAGCCACGCTGCAGTTTGTTTGTAGCTGCAACGTAAATTGATCGGCTTGTCAGAATTCTCATAGAATTCCAGCGTTAAATAGCAATATAACAATGCTGTGTTTTGCCTGGTGAGTGTAATCTATATTAAAGAAAAACTAAATAAATTAATCAATATAATCTTATCAATTTTTTGAGTTATATTAGCAAGCTGAAGTGGCAATGGGCTGCGTATATAGGTCTTAGAACCGATAACCGATGAGGAAGAAAGATTCTTGATAACAACCTCGGTTAGGTAGCTTATGACAACCCCTAACTAGATAGAGCGACGACCTATACAAGTTTGTTGGAAGTCGATGGATGCAGACGGTTCAGGATCGTGTTCTGTGGCCATCTATGTGGAAGGCCCATGTTCAGGTGTAGACTATGGCCAGGCTGCGATATTGACGATGAATCTTATCAATAAAAAAAATATATATAATCGTTTTAATTTAGTAAATATAGTATCTATGTTTGTATTAAAGCTTTAAACGATCGAACAGTTTTCTTTTCAGTCGCAACATTGAGTAATCCCAATTTAAAATCATACGTAAATTTATTGAACCTATTTCGGTTAATTCCGTTGCCACTTAATATCAGATGGAAATTAGTTTTTAATGTGCGCAATAAATCATTAATCACACAGATATTAAAATTCAATAGTTGGATTGTTATTTTTACAATATTCATTAAGAACTAGTAATGGAGTGTGACTTCACTTCGCATTTATACCAAAATCACGACGACTTGTAAGACTTATTTTGAGCATAACGACAGCTTCCGAATGCAATCACACTACAAAAGCTACCATCATTATAAGTAAATAATATTAAGCAAATTAAAAGTAATAATAATGTATATATGTGTATATAAGGCTATAATGAGGAATCATGCTTATCTAAGAATATAATTAAAATTAATAGTGGTAAAGCTACGCTTCAGTTTGTTCCTAGCTGCAGAATGAATGGGTCAGCTTGACCGGGGTAGAATCACGCCCTCACAGAATACCAGCGTAAAGTAGCAGCATAATGCTGCTGTGTTTCGTCTGGTGAATGCAAGGAGACCTTTATGGTGACGAGGCATTTCATCTCAGTTCTCAAGGGTGACAACGCATCTTCATTATGATTCTTTGTCTAGGATGAATGGGCCGTAGGAATCACTTACCATCAGGTGAACTGTATTTTCGTTTGTCACTCGCAATGTATTCAAAAAAATATATGAAATAAAATTTTGAAAGTTGAAGTCCGCATTGATACCGTGTGGCAGACTCCACTCCAAAATCTTGTCTAGAGAGAGGCCTCTGTCCAGTCACTTCTAGTTATTTATTAACTGCATCTCTTTTACAGTTCTTACTTAATTACATTTCTCAAGCACAACTTACGAAGCTGAAGCCGGAGTTCAGGGCGGGCGCAGTAGCGGTCGCGGGCGCGTCGGCTGGCGCCGCGGTGTGCGATGTCGCAGATAGAGGACGCCGGCGACGGCCCGGCGATCTATGATACTGCCGCATTACCATAGTGTTCGCACCGCGCTCGCTCATTATCTACGATTAACAATGTTACTTATGTACATGTAAGTAAATATTATAAACGTAATGAAGAATTGAAATGAAAATCATGATTTTTTTTTATCTATTTTCATTAAGAAATAAACAACCATCATACATATATATTTCGATGTATTATATAGATTTACTAAGAGTATCTGGATTCAGTGTCGTGGATCCTAGGTTCGATTCCCAGCGGAGGAACAATATTTGTGCTGAATCACAAATTGTTGATTTTCGGATCTGGGTGTATTGTATATCCCGTGTCCCTGACACTGCATCTAAGCCTCCCTCTGATCTTAGGCGATACGGCTGCCTGTGGTTGCTCCAATGCTTACGGCAATATAAAATATTGTGCGCAGTTGATCTCACTTGTCTTTTTTTTTTGTGTGAGTATTGCTGTTGGTCCAGAGACCTTTACTAATTAGACTCGCGAGCGGGAGGCCCGCTGAGTAGGGACTCATCTGGCAATAACCAGAAGATATTATATACATTAATAAAGTTATATGTAGACAAACGTTACGGTGATACCCAGCTGATAGATTTCAAATATAGTTACATAGTTTAGTTTATGAGATGTCATCATCTTTGTAGAACATATTACAGTACCGTAAGAATTTGCGGTAACACCGAGGCAATTACTCATCGTATCCTTCCCTTGTCCGGTGTAGTGCGTATGTAATAAGATTGAAGGAAGGTTTCAGATACAACGTTAAGGTGACGCGGAACATTTGTATCACCTAGACACGAAAACCAACTATATGTAATTTAAATATATTGTTGCTCAATTTGTTACGAAACTATTAAACCTTCTAGATTATATTTTACATAATCAAAGTGTAGGAATACACCAGACCCATAAAAAAACATAAACACCACCTGTAAATAACGAAGCAAAGGTATACATAGACATGGATAATGCCCGCAGTTAGAGAAGTAATCCATCCGAATTATACAAATAGCCTGCGCCTAACGGCACCAACATATTGGCATATGTTCGTGACTAGTTTACGAGTGCTACGACATTGCATATTAATTGGTGTCGCTATCGAACCGCGCATCGGCTACGACCTAGCTTCCACACCAACTACATACCCACAACTCACATTTGTAAGCACCGTGTCTATGTTTCCCTCTGCGTGTGTGCGAGGAGCTTTCTACCTCCCCCTCCCTATCGGGCGGCGTGATAGGTACAGGCGATGTGATGATATATCAGTTTGTAAAGGGAATGCTTGTTTGAAACGTATTAAACATTGATAACGTCAGCCGATGTGCTATGGGCTTGATAAAACGTGGATATCCGCCGTGTATCAATAAATTTTAAGTAATAAATTTAATTGTTCAATTGTAACGTTTTGTTTCTTTTATCGAGTTTATACAAATGTAAAACTGTTTTATTACCCGGTGTGTTAGTTAAAATTAGTATGAAGTCGAATGTTTTGTGAACACGGCAGTGTTCCTTTTACCATAGGATCCGGGTTCAATTCTCATATGTGACGTGACACATTATTTAATTACGATAATGATGTGATCGTCAACTGTCCTGTTATTCCTTGTTTGAGGTAACTTGAGGAATTAACGTTGAGTGTGTATATTTACGTTCCCAGCATACATTCTGCAGAAATGACAACTTTAACATTACATTATGAATAGCAATCTCAAGTAAACTTAGAAATGTCACCACAATACAGCGTTATGTTTTATTGAAGACATATTAAATATGAAATCTTACACATATGAAATTATTATAAGCTTAAAAGGGATGCTTGTCAGGTATCTCGAAAAGCGCAGTATACAAGCAACGCGACCAGGCCGCTCTGCTAAACCCACAGCATGTTCCGGACAGAGTGCGCGCATTCTAATATGCAAATGTATTTAAATGCTGAGCCCTCTTCATTACGCCGGTATCGATCTTAGATACACAATTTGTAACTCGATAGCTATCCAAAGCACAACCAATCTGTCGCTACTACAGAGACCGATTTTATTTAGATTCCATGTAAATAACAATACCATTATAACAGCAACGTAACTCTACGACATAATCATCATAAATATATTATATATAAAAATGTATGTGTCTCTAATTCGCAATCGATCATTCAACATCGGGTGAACTGTGAAGTGTAATATGGCCGTCATACTGGCATTAATCGACGATAATTACACTGAAGAGTAAATTTCATTAAGATAATAGTTCAACTCAGTGAAACTGTAAAAGCCCTCTGGTTAAAAGCGGCCATCAGCCAGAAAAAAAAGAAGATAATTGTTTTATAGGAAAATCAATTTAGATTTATTTAGATGAAATTATGCATGAATAATTGAATGATAATATGATTGATTACTTGATCAAATTTAATTTCATATCATTACTAGATATCATATTTGGTTATTAGATATAACATAAAATGGTTATTAGAAATGTTCATAAGACGAAGACAACACAAAATACTAAATTTATACACTTAACATCCGCGTCCGTGAATATCTGAAAGTTAAAAAATTTTTTGTTGGTACACACATACGTATATATACGAGGGCACATTGAACAGTTTTGAGCCTAAGGTTAACATTTAAATTCAAAAGAAAAAATAATACTGGCACGTGATAGCCATTTCTTTTTTAATTATAATCTGCTGTCTTTTGTTTTAATTCTGTCAAAATTGCAAACTTTGTGATCGATTTAACAAACGAAGTTCGCGGTTTCCGTAGAAATGGATAAAATTGAGGACCGTTCCGTCATATAATATTTACAAAAAAAGGATTAACGCCAAAACAAATTTATGAAGATACGAGACTTTGGGGGAATCTGCTCTATCATATGCCACTATCAAAAGATGGGTAGCGGATTTCAAACGTGGCAGAGAAGCAGTGCAAGATGAACCTAGGAGTGGTAGGCCGCCGACGGCTACCACAGACGAAAATACCAATAAAATTTTAGACCTGATTTTGAATGACAGGAGATTGACGATTGCAGAGATAGCAGAAGCAATAGGCATTTCCTATGAACGAGCACGGAACATAATTGCGAATGATCTTGAATTTTTTGAGGTCTCTGCCAGATGGGTACCTAGACTGCTTTCAGCCGAAAACAAACGCACCCGCCAAACAGTATCACAGGATAGTTTGGATCTGTTCCAAAGTGATCCTCAATATTTTCTTAGCCGTTTCGTAACTATGGACGAAACTCGGGTTCACCAAAATACACCAGAGTCCATAGTACAATCCAAGCAATGGAAAAGAGCAGGGTCACCGCCCCCTAAAAAAGCTCGGGTCGTTTTGTCAACCAAGAAGGTAGTGGCTTCAGTTTTTTGGTACTGTAGAGGGGTCATTATAGTTGACTACCTTGAAAAAGGTAAAACCATAAATGCGGACTATTATTGCACACTCTTACAACGTTTGCGTGAAGAAATAAAAATAAAAAGGCCTGGTATGTTGTCTAAGAAAGGTTTGTTCCACCAAGATAACGCTCCTGTCCGTACTGCAGTGAAATCAATCGCACAAATACACAATTGTAGCTTTGAATTATTGCCGCATTCACCCAATTCGCCGGACTTGGCCCCGTCTGATTACCATCTCTTCCCCAATCTAAAAAAACACATGGCAGGACGAAAATTTTCGACGAATATCGAGGTACAAGAAGCTGTGACTGAAAATTGATGAAATTGAAGATTCTTTTTTTTAGAAGGAATACTAAAGCTAGAGACAAGATGGCAAAAGTGTATAGATCATTCAAAAAAAAATCATCATCATCATAGAAAAAAACGTTTTTTTTTAAAGTCGGGCTCAAAACTTTTCAATGTGCTCGTACATATACTATATGAGGGCCAGTCTTCAGCTCTTATAAAATCCGGAACGTTGGTTTCAAGCCAGGCTTGGGTAGTTCGTGCCTTGTGACCAGGTGAAGAGTCCTGCTGGAAAGTCCACGGTATATTTTTAAAAAGTATATTGCTGAGAGGTTTCACAACATGATCCAAGACTGGATCTTGATACACTTTGGCTGAAGTTTTCACTCCTTTTTCACAAAAATGTAGTTCTGTGACTCCTTGATAAGACACGCCCCACCAAACCATCACTGAAGCAGGATGATGACTACGTTGAACCTTTGCGACCACTTGAGCAGCTTCTTTAGAACTGTACACTTTATCATTTTGCTAATTGTAGTGTTCTTCAATCGTGAAATTTTTTTCATCGGTAAAGAGGATGTTTCTGTGCCTTTCATCTGCGTATCGCGACAGAAGGCATTTTGATCGATCCACTCTCTTTAATTGTAAAGATTGATATAGGGCATGTCCTGTATATTGACGATAAGCACGAGCTTCAGGTCTTGTTTTATAATACGCGACAGAGTCTTCGAGAGAGCGGGAATCTTCATTTTTCGCGATAAGATTTTTTGCTTCCTAATGGAGTTTCGATAAATTCTAACAGCACGCGCTTGAACAGCATTAGCAGCCTTTGTAGTTCTAACAGCACGCGGCCGCCCCAATCTTTTCTGGTCTTCGTCAGAGGAAGTGTTGTTGTATGTGTTTATAGTACGATATACGAACATACGGCTGCTTTTGAAGTAAGTGTCACCGTGTAAGTGTAATATGACCGACGGCTCCATACCCACTTTGTGCACCACTGCAATCCTATTTTCTTTAACACCCCATTCCATATTGTAATTTTATAATGAACACGAAAAATACGTGAAATTGCGCAAAATCGAAAGAAGTTTTTAAAATAATATACGTGTTCCAAATTCAAAATCATTAAAAAGCTGAAAAAAAGAAAAGTTTTTATATCACAGTATTTATGGCCAGACTAGTTATTACATATATATATATATATATATATGTATATGTATATATATATATATACTGCTGGGCATAAGCCTCCTCTTTAGAGAGACTTTGCGGACATAATTCACCATTTTTTTCACGATGTTTTCCTTCATATTCTTTCTAATCTGCACTAAAATTGCAATAAACAATTCTATTAGTGCCGCCGGTGACGGAATCCTCGGATCAAACTCGGTTTGCATGCATACCGTAAATTAGAATCTAATATATACTATATAGCCGTAGAAAATAAAGTTAATATTCTTCAAATTAAGTAAAGTCTAAGTTACTAATCAATTGCTTATAAATATTTATTGCACATAGTCTATTGGCAAACGTTGCTGTAATAAATTAGTATGACGATTGTTACGCTGATGGTGATGAAAATGTAAAATCAGATGTGGGTGGGCGACTGGCGCTTGATTATTGCTTGATGCATAATAATCTATCGATACTTAGAACTGACAAGAAAGGGAATTCACTTTAAATTCTCATATTTAATTGCATGATTTTCTTATATGATGTTTCATAAACGCTACCTGACGCTAAGTACTTAACCAAGATTCGGCCCTCTCAGGCACCCTCGAGTCAGTTGCTTTAGAACCCAGGGTAATGGTCCTAGCCGAGGCTCCCTCTTGGGAACCCTTGTACTGGTTACCCATTAATAAAGGTGCTGAGATGGGTGCTCTAGGCGCTCGGCTGGAATTAATCCGAACAACTCCTCAGAACACTCCCTATGGTAAATTCGGTAAAAATGCAAAGAGATGTAACATCTCTTCGCTACGCCAGTGAATCGAGCCAATTGGAAAGTATCTGGCCATCAACGATTCGTGCCGCTCTCCGTTGAATACGGTCAAACGGAAGAAGCTGGTACTGGGGTTGCCCCGGCCCAGAGATGAGAACAGTATTCCATGTGACGCCGAATCTTTTTAGCGGTGAACGTGCAAACTTGAGTCTTCGTGGGGTTAAATTAGACTAGATTTTATCGGTCCCAATCTGAAACTTTTTTTAACAAAGTCTCGACTTCAGGCACAAGTTTGTTGCGGTACTCATTGACGTTTTCTCGAGAAATTAGAAATATTGGCACGGTCAGTGTATAATGCATCCCCTGTTCTGTCATCCGCATTGCAATGAATGTTATTAATTTGCAACATTTCATTGATATGCAAAAGGAACAAGTTAGAAGACAGCACACAGCCTTGTGGAACACCGGCATTCACTGGTTTGGAGTCAGAACATGCACCGTCCACTACGACCTTGATGCTACGGTTCGAGGGAAAACTGGTGACCCACTTGTATAATTTCTCGTGAGGCCCATAGGAAGGAAGCTTCGAAAGATGCCAAACCCGATCGAAGGCCTTCATTACGTCCAGACTACTCGACTGCCTGCGCCCATCGATCAGTTAAGTAGACCAGAAGGTCACCATCTGACCGAACCCGATGGAAACCGTACTGGCGGTCACTAATCAACTCGTGTTCTTCTAGGTAACACATGAGCTGGCAGTTTACAGAATCACCGTCCTCCTGACCACCCAAAGCGCTGGCAACCACCATCATCATACACTTGCGCACTGCACCCAGAAATATAAACAATATATATATATATATATATATATATTGTAGTAGTAGAATTATAACTCAACAAAATATTATACTTATCTGAATTTAGATGTCATAGACCATAAAAAAGAGGCTTCTAGGGTTAGGTAATTATTTAAACTTTATTTCTCACACCTTACACATTGACAGAGATACATTGTCGTAGGTAGTGCATACATTGTAAAAATGAAGAAATAAACTTAAAACTAATATATATAATGAATTAGAAATAATTCTACTAAGTAAAAAACATATTTGTAATGTGTGTTATTAATAAATGATTAAAAGAGCCGATCGAACACCTGTTCCACCAGCTGGAGAGATATTCCTTCGGTCATGACAAATATTCATTGTCGACAAAAATAATGTAGATGCATCACCCCTACGGACTGAGATAGAATACCTCGTCATCAGTAATAAGTTTTTTTATGGAAAATTGTTACGCTTCTTAATTGAGGACGACATCATTATGCCATTATTTAGCCACCGTAGTTACTAGACCGCTACGTTCGACGCTGCTACCCGTCGTAGCTTATATTGAGTCTGTCTTATGGGACACCTTGAAGTATGAAGAAGACAACAATGAAGGAATTGGGCTGTTTTATTTTATCAAAGTTTTTATGTCACATATAAAAACTTTGGAAAAAGTACTTATATACCTACATACCATCATAGGGCGTAACTATGCAACTAATCAAGCGCTTCCTCATCCGTATCGAAAACCGATTAGTGGGCGACTAATCCATAACCTACAGCGAAGCTAAAACGAACAAGAGGTCTCCTCCACCTGTCGAATCTGATAAAAGTGTTTTATTTAAATTTTGTAGCCAGCGACTCAAAAACGAACAGAAAGTAGCATTTGTGTCTTATTAAAAGAAATTTATAGTTGGAACATAGTAGCTGATTGACCTCGGTCATTGAAAGGATAACTGGTTGATATCGATGCAAAAATAACGTATTCGTATCAAATCGTTGAATATAAAAGTGGCATTAAGGAATTTATGACAATTATTACACTAAAAAATATAAATAAAATAACTTAAGATTTTTTTAAAAAAATAGATTAAGAATTTAAAACAAAATGTTTTTTTAAGATCTATAATGATGAATCCTCAAGAATAGGAACAGTAAATATTAAGAAACAAAAAGGTACAAGATAGAAAATTCTTACCTATCATGATTTTACATTTATGCATAAATTGCTAATAAATATGTATTTTTTTTTTTACATTGAGAGTAAGAAACGAGCACATAGTTCACCCGATGGCAAATGATTCCTGCGGCCCATGACATCTACATTCATCCCTGACAAGGAAGCATAATACAGATGCGTTGTCACCCTTGACGACTGAGATGGAATGCCTCGTATAAAAGCTATAAAGGTCTCCGGTTCCCTGAACTCACCAGACGAAACACAGCAGCGTTATACTGCTATTTTACGCTGGTATTCTGTGAGTGTATTTATATTTTAAATACAAAAAAAGTGAACTTTAAAACGATGTTATGTATTTACAATATTATCTTGTAATTTGTCATATGAAATTAAAAATTTGAAACGAGACAAGTTAATTTCAAGGCGTGCAATACTCATTACGTCATTACATTAAAATACAATGCCTTTATAAATAAAATTCCCGGTTACACCGTGCTCAAGACAGAATGTGGTGCAAGGTGCGCCGACGCACGTGCCCATCGCCAGCGGCATCACTGCGTTATATCTGCACCAAATTCGAACTTGTGTCATATAACTTTACGTTTAAGAAACAAATAATTTGATAATGGACTCTAGGACCCTCTTGTAAGGGTTTGAATAATAATTCAAAGGAAATAAGTATTCAAAACGATATCACCTCGGGGTTAACGATTGCCGGTGTGCGCTTGCGCTACAGATGGTAGGATAAACGGACGTTTGTTTCCGCAGTAATATCTGAATTAATGGCTGCACAAAATTCCCAAAAGGTGTTCATTACCATGTCTTATGCAAGATAATATTTCTTGAGGTTGCGTCTGGTTAACTAATTAACGAGAGGTAGGTAAATGGCTTTTATAGAGTTTGCTCCTGTGTTCATCAATTTTTTTCCGATTATATTAACTTAAGGTAATTATTAAGGTAAGATGTAGGGCTGCATCGGAGATGCGCCACCTCTCGCGTGTGAAGGCGCCCGCCGTCCATCTCGCGGCTCGCTCGCTCACTGAGTACATTCCCGTGTACGTTTTTACACCTATTATTTTATGTGTCGGCGAGTAAAGTTCGGTACGTGAGTTATAAACTCGCTCGAGCCTCTCTCGCCCCTACTTTATAGGTATTAACGACTTGTCCGAGAGTTTTCTTATAAATAAATTTGAAGGGTAACAAGGCTCGCTTTTGTTGGATTAGTAGAGTGGATCTTGTTTCACTTTGTTGTGGAGCCTCTTCTATCTTTTTGTAAAACCGGAAATCCCGGAGAAATATGCCCTTTGCCTTAATTTATTTTTATATAACGCGTGTGGTAATTTTACTATCAAAATTTTAAAAGCATTCCTTAACTTTTGTAAACTATTTTTGAAATATAAAAGTTGTTTATCCTTTAGTACTTTCTTTGAAGGAAAGGCAAAGAATAAAATCAGAGACTCACGTGACATTAGGCCATAACGCGCGGAGCACACTATAAAAACGGACATATGGAACTTAAGAGCACTACCTGTAAAATATCAGAGCAGTAAAGTAAATGCAGTAGAGGGCGGTGAGGACGTGCTTCCAACAGTAGACCTTCAAAGGAAAACATTTATTTCACAAAACAAAACCATTGACTTATGTTATTTCCATACAAGTGTAGCTTAGAAATGACACAAAGTAAAATGTGTACTATTTACAATTGTATCCAAGAAATAATAGAAATTCTCTAAGAAACCGATAAGGAAAACAATAACTAAAGGTATTTCTATAATGTATTACAGTAGTCAATTTATGACTGCACTCTCGTAGTTTCGAATACCTCTAATGGAGCAAGAGTGAGACGTTCACGTCTCCCCCCACAAACTGCATTATAATGTCCTCGCCGAAAATAACCGCACATAAATATAAAACAATGTGAAACCACTTAAAGCGAATAAAATACACGTCTTCTTCAACTCAGTAAAATGAATTTATTAATAACGGAGACAATGAACGTCTGAAACAAACGTTTCGCTTTTTGTATTTTTAATTGTCCTCCGCACGAGAGAAAACACACATTAGACGAACGAAAATAAACCTCGGATCATATTCGACACACACAGTTATACATACACTCTCCATTGTTACGGACTCTCTTATACGTCACCTTACTTTTAGTTACCAATCGCATGTTAACAAGTATTAAAACTGTCACCAATTAAAAATATTGCCTCAGATTCGCAGCGTCCCCGGGAGATAATTATTGAATTGTAATTTTGCGATGTGTTGCTAACTTATTGCAGTGAGTGCACTTCTTAGATGATATCTTTGGCGTAATTAAAAATCTTGTCGTGACATTCAGAGCCCTTCCCGCCTCCGCACTCTTCTGCCTCCTTCAATATTGTTGGCGATTGAATCGCAATTAAATTTAACGAATCAAACTATACTTTATTAATAGGGTCTGATAGCTCAAAATGGCGAATATAGATATCGCTTGAATGAATCGAACGTGCTCCCGTCGAAATGCCAGACATTTTATTTATTCGCCTTAATTATGTATCTTGTCTTAATTTACGATTGGATCATACGATAATCTGAAACGTAATTTATTGTAGATGCTTAGGTATTCCAATGATTTCCATAACAAGATTTAGGATTACTGAGAATGATCTCTAGCTTGGTACTCGGCGTAAAGATTAAATGTATTATCGAGGTTTGTTCGTATTTTGCAATTAAGTAAAACCGCGGATAGCGGGGAACAGCAAGCGAGGGCGGCGACGATGCGCGCGCTTCGATAGCGTCATCGTGTTCAATTTCGTTATGTGTCGCAGCCATGACGGCCGACGTCGCGATACGACCACTGTCCGCCGATAGCCTTAATGAAAGTAATGGAGGTTTATTAGTGATACCCCGACAACTCCTTACAAACTCAGTATTTACATACTGCAATAGATGGGTCACCACAGCGAAACGTGCCAAGAGAACAAAGAAAGCCATTTGCTAATTACCTACGGTTTGCTCGCGTCGTGCACACAGACGCCCGGTCGTGAGCTCCCAAGATATGACGATAACACATTCATAAATAATTAGAGCGAAATTTTCTCATTTGTAAGACGGTAGTCATGATATTTGGTAGCTGATCCCTCTGTTCTCGGAACACAGCGATCTAGATAAATGTTGTAAGACACGCTTGTGGCTTTTTTATTCTTCTGAGAGTGAACTACAAAACGTAACTGTCATGGTGTTCTAATAGTTTAACCGTGCTTATCACTGTTGTCTAGTTTTTTTTACTTTAAATGTAAATGTTAGTGGATCTTATTCTGATTTACGATTTTGTATGACCAATGACAAATTCTTCAATATTTAATTATGAGGAGGCTATTAAGGACTACTGTTTGAATAATGATGTCTACTTTATTAACCCCATTTGAATAAATAAATAACCCAAATAATGTACGTATTTGATTATCAATAATTTATTATAAGTTCGTATACTATAATTGTAATGCAATATTACAATAATACGGCAATAAAAAAGAGTAACATTGTTTAAGAAAATTGTTACTGCAGATATTTGTGGGTCAAGTCACGCTCAAAATCTTGTCATAATAGACTATAAATTTATAATTCCTTTTCGGGTACAAAAACTTTATACTATCATAATTCTATTTTTGCAATTTAACGAAATCGTGACAAAACTGACGTTTCTTGTTTTAAAAGTTATAATTAAAAAAAAACGTTAATATTAAAATACCTTGAACATTCCAATATGTTAAGCAGATAATTAAATCACAAAATATCGTAAATCATCTAAAATATAAAAGGTCTTTGGTAATTGAAAGTGAAAGCACAGTGAGACTGCTCTATTACTATTGCAAAGTCATGCTGTAGATTAGAATTTCAAGCGTAGCCAATTGTTATGGATATTGATATATTATCGGCACCAAATATCCGCTCAGCTAATTAGGTTTAATTCGACCTTTTATTTTTTCATGTCTAGTCCACGCTCGATGTTCTATTAATTTTAAGAAAACCGTAGAGATACGGTGAAATACTATAGCTTATATTTTATGGGGGTATTTTGAAGTCACTCCCCTCACTAGGCATATCCAGACAGTCGTCAAGGATTGCTCGAGACAGGTTCCCTCGATGGACCCTGCCAAGCGACATAGAGGACCTAATGAGGCGCAAGAATGCGGCGACTCGTGCCCACGACTTATATCATACTGAAAGCAACCGCCTGGTGCTACGTACCCTTCAGCGTGAAGTCCGATCACGCATAACCTAGTACAGGAACGATTGGTGGGATAATCACCTATCCAACATCGAACCTTCCCATCTCACCTTCTGGCGACTTCTCAAATCCCTAAAAGGAGGCACCGCCCAAACAATGCCTCCCTTAGCGCGTCGCAATAAACCACCCGCCTTCTTAGACGAAGAGAAAGCCGAATGTCTGACTGACAATCTCGAGCTCCAATGCTCACCGAGCACCCTAGCGATCGACGCCGCTCACCTTGCAATGGTTGACAGCGAGGTCGACCGGAGGAGTAAGGAACCACCTTGCGATTCCGTTACTCAAGTTACATGCACCGAAGTTGAGTCCATAATTAAAAACCTGCGACCACGCAAGGCTCCCGGCCCCGATGGCATCACCAACAAGGTGATAAAACTCCTACCCATGTCCATTTTACACCTACTGGTGATAATCTACAACGTGGCCATATCCAAAGGCACCTTCCCGAACACCTGGAAGAAAGCCGACGTCGTAGGGATTCTGAAGCCCTCGAAACATCCAACCGATCGATCAGCCTATCGACCCATAAGCCTACTCAAAGTCTTGGGTAAGGTATATGAAAGGCTCGTCCTCGCCCGCCTCAAGGATTTCATGCTGTCCCGAGGGCTACCAACAGAAATAAAATACAGAATACAACAGCATAAGACAGCAAAAGCAGCAGTAAGTTAAGCACTTTGCTGTGTTTCGTCTTGTAAGTAAAAGAAACTAGATTAGTGAGTAAAAGAAACCTTATTACTGGTGACGAAGCCTTTCATTTTATTCCTTAGAAGTGATATAGCATCTACATTAGGATTCTTTGTCGAGGGTGAATATGTGTTATAACCCGCAGGAAGCCCTGACCATCAGGTGAACTAACAAAATAATACTAAATGAGTCTTAACATTTTTGAATATATAAAAGTCAACAACAGTGGGAGTTATAATTTTTTTCGATACCGAATGTGAAGTTTAACATTTTTTAAAATATGAAAAGAGGAAAACTTTTATAATCTGTGCCCATGTCAAAAGAAATTGAGTAACTGTGTACTGTCCTACAAAGGGTGAGTATAGGAATCCAGGGACCCGATTACAGGGAAGAATTCCTAGATAATAGTATATTTATTTTTATTTATTTATTTATTTACTCTTTATTGCATTAACCTTAACAAAGTTCAAAGTTCACTAAGGGTGGACTTAATGTTTATATCTTAGAGCATTCTGGGTGTCATATGTGAAGCGGCGTTGATGTGATGCCAGAGAAGGTGCCGGATTTCTGGCAGATTCGTGTGCTAAGCTATCAACGCTTTTCCCGCGAACCTGAATCTGAAAATACTTTTGCAGCATAAACCGTCACACATTGATGGAAATTGACTTTGAGCCACTAGTACCATAAAAGCAATGTATTCTTGTTATCGTATTATCTTTTATCTATCTTACATTCGTGCTAGATTTCATTAGAGTCGACTTATCACCAAAGCGCTATGCCGTCGACTGTCCCTTTGTTTCGGTATCATAACTATATAAACATGTTTTGTTACTGAATAATAGTTTGAAATAGTTCTTGTTTAAGCAAGTATTTATGTAGTTCGTCGATTTCCTTGAATATTTGTTACGACAGTATGAACATTTTTTAAACAACTGCGATTGACTATCGTCCTATCTCCCTCTCATCTGCAAACCTTCCACGAATTTTTTAAATTTAGAATATTTATCAAAATCTATCGCTCTTTAAGTAGCATCTACGTAACGTCTATTTTGGACATCGTTATAACTAAGATTTATTATTTTTTAAGTTTGGTCAATAAAAGATAAAATGTTGTATTTAAACATTCTATTTTATGTCGTGCAATTAAACTGAGAAGTATTTACAAATAATAAAAATGAACGGTGAATATTACTGAACTGTCATTTAAATATAATTCGTTGGAATCATTGCCGTAACTCAATCGGAGAAATCAAATGAAGCTGTTTTTTTATTACAGAAAAAATTTAGAAATCTCATAAGATATCTTGTGCATAAATTAAAGTTTCCGATTACCATTGACAAAGCCAAATCAAGAATAATTATGACCATGGAAAGATTGCTGGATAGTTTTAATATTTGCATAACATCTAACATTTTTATTAAACAGACATTAACAAGTTTTTAAGTAAACAAAGAAAAAGGCTAGCAGTAAATAAAAAAAACTACGTGTTCTACAGAAAATGTGTAATTCGTAGTCGATAGTACAGTGTACTAGTATAGTCGACTCTTTTATCGTTACATTTTGTTCGTACTATTTAAAAGAACCGTACACAGTGAAATTTTTACAACGCTTAGTGTATTTATATCGCAAAAGGTTATTATATCATTAGTAATCATTTAAGTGTGTTATGCACGTTGGAAATTATATGATTGTTACAGACACAAACTTATCTTTAAAATAAAAATTTCTTTCGCTGGTTCTTCTCAGGTCTTCTTTTAAAACCGCTAATAGTATTTTGATAATCAATAGGTAAGTGTAATGCTTTTATATTGAATAAGGACATTTAATTTGATTTGATAAAATTACAATCAATTATGATTACAAAAAATACTCTCAATGTTCATCGTCATTTCAGCTTCCTCAATCTTTAGGAACTCTGTGTAAACTTATTTCTAGTATCGGATGTGTATAGCGTTAATATTTAAATCGGTTGGTCTCCGACCTCATTTCATTTTTTTAAGAAAAACTGTAAATTACTTCTACAAAAATTAATTCTAAAGTAAAAATGTACTTTCGCCATATAAACTAGTATAGTTTTTTTGAGAGACCTTTGAGAAACAAAATTTCTTGAATAAAGCCTAACATTGACGAAGGTCAATACGGTATAGTTCTTAAAATATCTGAAAAATTTGCATCAATGTAATACTTCAATCGATATTAAAAACTGTAATACAATTTTAACAGTTTAATTTAAATGTTTTATAAAGTTACTGGTAAGTTAATGGTAAAAATGAGCATTTTATATATTTTATACATGGAAAAAGATATTAAAATTAAATAGGATTTTTATGAGCAAATTTTCAAATGTTGAGAACTGGATTGATACAAGTATGTTGCCAGTCGTTAATTGTCATAAAATGATTAATAAAAAAGCTCTAACGATTTTTTTAAAATTTGTAGAGACTGACAACTTCTTGTTATATATACAGAGATTGGTCAGCTTGAATTAACTAAAGATGTTGATTTAGAGTGAGAATTATGTATACAAATATTGTTTTAATAACTTTAAAAGTTTATACAGTGTAAATCAAGGCTACAGTAACAATAGAGAAAGTGTAATTGTTGTTTCACTTATAAAATACACAACAGACAAGTTTATAACATATTTTTTATTAACCAATAAATTAGTACAAAGAAATTTTAAAATTTACACGTTTTATAACACTTTAAAGCATATCACTTTCATAGTATATTAATTTTATTACCTACCGTTACATCGCGCCCTAGCATTATTTAATTAGATATACGATAACACGTGGAATTGTAAAGGCCTCGTCACATCAATTACTTTATATCACGTCATATTCATTCCACAGTGCATTTGCTTTGATTAGTGGAATGCTCTTTAAGGGACAAAGTGCCATTAAAATAAATAAACAACTATCCGAAACAATTTGAAGTGTTAAGTGACTAGTGGCTATCAAAAATTACAAGATAAGTGGTGACAATGCTCGCCTGGTGACTTATGAAGTGATTAAAAGAAAGTAGAGTCAACAGAAAAATAAATTATATCTGTTCAAAACTATTTCATGGTTAAATTTTTCAAGAATATTTTTTTAAATAAATTCATCGAAAAATATTAGAGTTATTTTAACGCATATAAAATATATTCAGTGATTGCGAATGACTACTATATAAACATTAATTTCGCAAAAAATCGTAAAAATTTTATGTCTAAGCTCATATTTAGCCAATGTTACATTCTTAACTACCATATTTAAATGCTTTAGTTCTAAGAAGTTGTTTTATTACAGTTTTATGGTATTCATTCTTAAAAATATAATTTTAGAAAGCCGCTACTTTTCATATGAAACAAATTTATTTATTGACCTTCGTCCAAACCACACTGGTCCATAACGTGCACACGCGATTGATCGCTTGATGAGACCATCTGATGGTAAGTGACAACCATCTTCAACAAAGATACAAGACGCGTTATCAGCACCGCGATCTTCCTCGTTTATTGTAATCTGGTCTCAAAATATTACTCGCTTACTAAAAAAGTCACTTGTTAACTTTATAATTGAACCACCGCTACATACTTACTCTAACTCATACGGTCTATTACGTTTGGGTCTAAAAGGTCCAACTAAAGTAGTTTGCTAATTTACATCAAGTAAGAATGCAGTAAAGTACTAGCTTCGCGTATATAAAAAAAACATTAAAATTTTAGCGTCAGGATAATAATTAGTTTACATATAGTCCTTATAATGGCCGATCATTTGTTACGCAGCGGCTGACTTTACACCGCACAGATAGCTGTAATCAAGTAACAGCGCCTTGACATCTTTATGATGTTTCAAAAACCATTACTAACGACACCTTTTTAGTTACTTGTGATAGGCTCGATTCGGACTGTCTCGAAACAGAACATTCCGAAGTCAATGCTCCTAAGCGGTACGAGTACGTTCCCCAGTATCTACGCTTGTAGGTAAATGTAGCAAAAAAAAAAGTACAACCTGCAATACTCATTATAATTCTTATTGTATAATTACTTAATGACATTTTTATTCACTTTATTCAGTAATTAAGTAAAAAATCATGTAATTTAGTAAAAAATCATGTTACATTTAAGTACATACTTCAATAAATTTATTTACAAAAAGTTTTTATAAGCAAATTTTCACGGATTTTATCGTGTTAGTTGTAACTTTTTTACACTACGTTTCGAGTATTTTTTTAGCACTTATATTCACTGGGAGTATCGAGGTGTTTGACGTTCTCACCACAATCAAACACAGCTACCGTGGGCAAGTCTTTGTTTTAGAGCGCACGAGGGATCTGGGCACAAAGGCTACAGCATGTCAAACATATTTTATATACATACATATAACAACAAGTTTCGGGTCCCGCGCCTTCGTCACAGCGACAGTCGAGAGGGTGCCTGCTGTACAACCTTCTCAGAGGAGTTTCAGACAAGATTAGCTACACCTTGAAGCGGATTTCTACATGAACAATTTACAGGCCAACAAAGAAGATTAGTCAGTTTTTACTGCTATCTGTCAAGTGCAATATCCTTGCAAGATGCGTAAGTATACAAGCTTGATGGTTAATGTGGTTTTTCTTACATAAGGCTTGGGATCCAGATACTGTGAGCTACTTTTGCGTTGATCGGACCAAAATAATTGGTGAAAAGCTGAAAGTAGTATCGAGTTAACTGTGACATCCGGACGTCAAACCGAAATCAAAGTGTATTTTTCGCGAAAATATAAAAAACTATATTTAAGAAGAATGTACAAATATATCATATATTTTGATAAGTTAAAAAACATGTAAGTGAATATTGTCAAGCTTAATGTGAATATTAATATAAGGTGCAACAAGGAAAGTAATAGTTAGAAAGTAATGAAAATATTACGTTCTTATCAATCGCGCAATATCGACCATCTCATCTAGTTTTATATCTTCCTACATAAACTATTCCACTTAATAATGCATGGCAAAATGAATTCGATAGTACTGAACGTTTGCCAAACGAAAAATTTCAAGTTATTAGAACATAAATCTCAAACGTTGCCCCGACTAGCTTCCGCAATGTAGCACACTAAAGCCGATAACGTATTATATTTTGTTTTGGCGTTCTTGTAAAAGGATAATCTCTAATAAGATAATAATAAACCCATACAAAGAATGTTAATATAAATATTTATTTTCCAAGTCACTAATACCAAATACTATTTTATTTTTATTTTATAGCACCGTTCAACACAAGTTATACTCAATTAACCTCATAATTCTATTATAAAATGAGCTAAAGCTTCTTAACCACTATTTTACACCAAGATAGACAACTTTCTCGGTGTACAATACCTTTATCGAAAATTTTCAGCACTCCTTTCCCACCTCTATTATTAAATATACAAAAACTTCTCTATAAATTAGCACAAAGTTCGATCCTCAACCACCTGTTCTGTTCGTAAACTTACAAAGGTTACTACTAGTTATCGGTTTTTGTGGTTATTAGATTGAGAGAGCTACGTTGGTGACCTCTCACGGAAATATTCACACGAATTCTATAACGCGGAGACATGCCAAATATCTATTTTTTGCAGCTCTATTAGTAAAGAAAAGACCCCGTCTCGGTTGTGTATAATATCACAAACAACACCTAGTAATTTATGATAGTGATTGGATATTGGACGGTAAGATAATGCCCAGCAGAGTTTGATTCGTGGATGAACTCTTGTTTGATGTTTGGACTTACTTTATCGAATTTTCTACTCGATAGATACTCCATATTAACATTAAATATTCCATGACTACAGGTATATTTGTAACAAGGACATTAAACATACCTTCGGCTTGTCCATATGCATCGTAAGACCATTGAAAAAGCAAAATAGAAGAATTATGTGAGATACTTTCCGATTTCGAAAATGCGTTCTTAAAGCATCAGCTAACAATCTACTACTGATAAAGACAAAATGAATAACTACGGCTTATTGTCTATCCTTAAATTGTGCAGTTTCTTTATCGTACCACGCTTGGCAGGAACTCTAATTGTTGAATAATATCGGAATCCCCATTAACGTGTTTTTGAGATGCTTATTTCATAACACTACGAGATTTTCCAACGTTATATTAGGTGATAAGCTGAACGTAGTTATAAACATTTTTATGCGTTTTGGTTTTAAAATGATAACGTTAAACTAAATCTTTTATGTTTGTTAAAATGTTTTATTTATTAGCATATATTGACATTAAATATGTCAATTTATCCAGGTCACTCTTTATTTTAAATATCATATCAGTTCCATTTTCGTGGCATAAATTTTAATAGTTATTTTATTTCTGTTTCAAATAATTAATTATATGGAAATGCGTTATATCATATATCAAGCCTTCACTAATGGCAATAATCTGTTGATACATTATTGATTAAGTGATATACAATATGACGGGTGTAGCTGGAACGTGAGTCGGTTACTAGCAAAACTTGGCTGTTCGCTCGACAGATATGACCGTCGAAGCCGGTTATATTTTATCTGAAGTAACGGCGTCTAACGTACAGCCAATTTCATAATGCTTCGCCCGCCCGCTGCGAATGTGCCTCACTTATCAATTTGATATCGGGATCTGGAAAAATAATGCGCTGCCGATGAGCGCGATCGATGGGTGAAGCGAATACGATTTCTTGGCTATTTCTTCCCTTTTGAACACAGCTACACGGGTAGGTCTAATAATACTTATACATAGTGTCAGGAAAATTATGCCATTTTTATTGTTATTAGCAAAAGATCGAAAAATCGATCGAAGTTCCGGCAACCAAGCGATGGAGATTATTCCATATAAAAATGTAAAATGTATGTCTATCTATATTGACGAGGGGCACACAAGATAGGGTACGTACCGGCTTTGCATAGATAGCTCGCAAGTGATTTCTTGGTAGTCGAGTCACGCTGATGCTAAAAACTGAATGAAGCATATATGAGTCGGCTCGAGTGAAGAAAACGTACTACTACTACATACTAAATGAGTAAATGTTCCAAAATGTTCACGATTTGCAACCACAAAAGTTCTTTTACCATATTGCAGTTGGAAACGCTGCCAGTGGTATAAAACTCGTACAATCGCAGTTGAAGAAGGTCATGGAATCGTATTCACCTAGCTTTTATTGGTATTCACGTAGCTTTATAGCTCAAGCGAAATACTAAAAATTCTTCTTCCATCATTCTCGATACTTGCAGTTCTTAACTACTTTTACCTGTGACTTTTATAACTTTATTATGTGACTCACTTTGGGTAATTTCGAGCACCAGCATAAATGAGTTGACTAATATAGTACAGCATGAAATAGCAGCATAACGTTGCAATGTTTTGTATTGTGAGTATATTTATTAATTATTACAATTATAGATAACACAGCAGTCAAGGCTCATGATTGACAGTGCATCTTGAATCGTTGTTGAGGATATACATGTCCATATGTTTGGAAGGATGCACCACAGTCGTCCCTTACCACCAGGTGAACTGTGTGCTTGATTGTCACACTTAGTTTCACTAAAGAACCATTTTTTTATCTCTTTCTGTCAATAAATATACTTATAATTTTACATACATATTTATTTTAATTACTCGTCCTTGAATTTTATGTTAAAACGTAGATGCTTATCGATACCTCTAATGCCGAATATTATGACATATGGTTTAAATTTTTATGTAAATTATGAAATTAAAGAAATATATTCAAAAATAATATTTTGGAATCTACGAATGCTGTCTGTCTAATGCTTAAACATCCTAATTATATAATGATCTGATTCAAAAATGGTGTACGTTTACTGATATACATTCTGATTTTTACTAAAAGATCAAGACGATTACAATGAATGCTATTGTTTGTTCTGTTTCAGAAATATTATTTAGAATTTTATATTTTATATTATTAGAATTATTTATATATTTTTTTATTGAGATTAGTATTTCAGATTGCACAAATTGCATCAATTGCGAGTGAATTGTAGTCTGTCGTTGAAGTTTCACTATTTGTCGCAAGCTGTTCGTCAGTTAAGTAAAAGTGCAGTATGTTACATACCACTGTCAGGAACGGGCCTCTTCTCTAAAGAAATTATTGGTTTACAGCTTGGTTAGCTCGTGTTTTATGGAATTTAATGCCATGGGTCTTTTCATGAGATATTAATATACCCAGGTACACTAAAAGTGTCTTCTTCGAAATAAAAGGAATTATCTAAATCGGTACAAAAACTCAGGGCAAATGAGGCAGCATTAATAAATAATACAGTGAAATTGAGAACCTCCTTAACTTTTTAAGTCGATTAATTCTAGGGTACTACGTATTCGCGTTAATAGGGAAGCAAATACTTGCCCTGGATCTTTTCCTCCTCATCACAATATACAATATAATAACTTTACAACATAAAAAAACTTTATCTTTGTTTGTCTTTAGCAGCAGTATGTTATCATGCAACCAAGACTTAATGTTTCAATAAACTTTTGAAATTTTGACCCAGGACACACGACTCCACTTTGACCCAAGGAAGTCAAAAGTTGCTCATAATAATATGATATTATAATTAACACTAATGACGGCCGACCAACGGCACATGGATTCGATTTCGAGCCAATAATTATAGAGACGGTGTACTCTCTGGTGGCCATTTATTCACATTTCAAACACATAAATTCGAAATGAATTGAACAAAATGATCCCTCAGTGAGTTAAAGAGTATTTTCTAAGAGTACGGGGTTGCTGATATACGGATATATCGAGCTTGAGTTTCATTTCGTTCGACTTATACAATTTAAGATACCATGAACGATCTATGCCACGTACGCTGTTTACGAACTTTCTTCAAATCTCATTGCTCTTCTAATATATTGGGCTAAGGCAGGGGACAACGAGCTAGTGCTACTATTCAACTGTTTACAGTTCTGTTATATTTTGTCCCCAATGGATCAAGTGTCATCAGACGAAATAACCACAATAAGATACGGCCGTGGTCGAAATCTAGTCATCAACTTTTGGAATGCTATCGACTATCAACAAAGTTTGGAAGTAGTTATCTCGTTATGGGTGCTCGAAAATTCAAAACTATCCTTATTAAGATCGAATGAAACCTTTTTTAGTTTTTATCGTCTCATTTTAAACATAAACTAAATACATTACAATTCCAACAAACCTTTCTAACACACGCATTCCATATTCTATTTATTTTAACCAAATCGTATGCTAATAACAAGATAAATATATTGGTCATTAAAATTTTATCATCGTATTGGTAGTCGAAAATAAAGCAGTTTTATCACATATAAATCCATAATTCAAATAATATGGCAAACATTCATTCTAATAGCGTAGCTGATTTGAATAAAATATATTACATTATCAATTATCAAAACGATAAATTCCAAAGTGTATAACCGGCTTTATGTATAAAATAGGTAAATCACTATACCAAATCAGTCAAATTGTTTGTTACACCAATTACTTCGGGATCAACACTCGTCAGCTACCGTGAATATTTCAATACGGTAATAATACCCATACACCTTAAGTTCATATGCAGAAGTTTCAAAGTCGTTTGACTTATTATAAGGGGTAATCCTCCTCCATTAATCATTTAATAACACAAATGTGCAGCCACACACTGGGCTACTACTTCCGTTGTTAAAGTTATGAAGTGGCATGTTATACAAAAATAGTTCATAACTCTAAATCAGAAAGACTAAAATACTTATTACCGTGTCAACTAGCGGCTTTTAAGCAGTTTATGACAAAGTGGTTAGTGTTTATAAAAGTAACAAGTAACTTCGGAGATCTCGTTGGAAACGGTGTTTCATGCTGGAGTCATTTAAAGGTACTTTTACGTTTTAAAAAAAGATATGTCATTAAGAATATATGTCAAAGACATACATCGAGCCGATGGCAGGAACCGTTGTTAACCCTGACGTTTTGGATTACTTTGAAGGATGATTTACTAAGAAGATTTTGTATTCTGTTTGGCCATGAGTGACACTGACGTAAGATTAGACTAAAATTCACATTTAAGACTCGTCTTCCGTCTCAATTTCCAATTAGTTAACGATACTACAATATTTAAACACATTATTCAATTATAGCTGTCAAGCTATTTGATAATTTACATACATTAAGCGGCAGAACTGATAACTATAAACATAATACAAATAACTGGACAGTGACGCATATTTGGACAGATTATTATAATATGCAACAGATTTTTTCACGTTAAATAAAACCTGATGGCTTTTCCATCAACACTACACAAACATTATTATTTAAAACATCAACTCTATTAGAGCAACCGGAAGGCAGTCATTATTTTTGACTGACTCACTGAATAAAATTAAATATTAATAATTAGTGATGAAAAATTTATAGATTAATGATAGCACATTACTGTTATAAGGTGCTAACGAATTGGGGCCACTAACATCTCATCCACTTAAGCTAAATTAATGCTATATCGTCATTTATTTTAATATTAAAAATGATGCGGTGCATGATAGCAAGCAACAATATTTCACAATAGGCATATTTAATCTATTGTAGCAGTGACAATCGCAAATAACGGGTCAAAAAATACAGCAACGCTTCATTGCATGTCTAAAGCCTAAAAACTGGCACAAAAAGATTCTCGTAATCAACGAGGTGATCTACTTCCTAATCGCAATATTAAATCGTGTAAAAGAAATGTTAATAATTAAACCACCGGTGCTTTCTTCGAGGCCGTGGACAGGTGCAACGGAGGGCATACCCCAACAAGAGCAAGACGTTGGGGCCAAAAGAGAAAAAAATCAAGAACCGTCACATTGGACTTAAAAAAATTGTTTATGAAGAAATAAAGATTCGAGGAAGCAGTCACAGTTGATTGTACGTACAGATTGCTCATAGCTCTATGACTTGATTTATTTCTTATAATAATTTTATCTGAATGACGGAAACGAGTGGTCTTAATAATTTTTTTAATCAGTTTTCCAATAATTATTCTCTATAAAAACACCGGAAATGAAACGCTTTAATCGATTCCGGACCACGCCTCGCAGTGACGTGGCGTTTGATTAACTGAAATTATATGGCGAAACGAATCGCGTCAACTTTGTATTCTGTATTGTTAACGCGGCCTTCGATTGTAAAGAAAACTAAAAAAAAATAGAAGTAATGACTACGTTATTGTTTTAGACTTGTCATTATTATCAGCGTCTATGAGGAAGTCAATTCAACTATTCAAGGGCAACAATGGATTTATTTTTATTGAATCTTTACCACAATATTTTTCCGTTATTTTATTTGCATTATATTTGTGGTTCACAAATTGTATTATATACATAATGTTTGAAGTCTTTATACAACGTGTTTACATTAAAAATTAATACCAAACGAAAAGATGGGGCCACTCTGCAAAATTTATCTCACATCTCCACTCTACCAATGACAAAAAAACTGTTACGGGTTGCAGCGGTCTGAGTGTAACATTAAAAATTCAAACCATCTTACCCACTTGTGTGAGGGATTGCCGCATATTCGCCTTTGGACAGCATTTATATTTCCTTTGATACGCGAAATATATACTTTACATCAAGAGATTTCTTACTTGATTTTTATGACCCTAATTTTCGTTGACGTCACGCGTTACTAAGTTAATTCTACGAGTACACACTTCTGACTTCAGTAGACAGTAATAGATTACAAATACGCTTGTATTCCCTTGCTGAGTAAGTTTACACGAATGTTGTTCATTTAATCGTCATGAGGTAAAAAATGGTGGCTTGTAATGAAAGGTTGTCAGCCAGTTGTTCATCATCACCCACAATTAATTTCCCGCTATAAACTTTGTTTCTATAGTACGCACCGTTACAAAAAGAGGAGAAATTTTTTTTTCAATATAGTTTGGAAAGATCGTTCATATTTTCCAAAAGGACAGTGCTCCTGAAACTTAAAAAGTAGGTAAACCACACCTAAAACTTCCTCGAGTAAAATAAACGATGCGACCTTTGTTGTATGAATATAATGGCGTTGACGAACCCGATATTTCCGTTTGATATTGTGCCCGTTTATTATTCTTTAAAGTACATTCGTTCACAAAAATGATAGGCTGTCGCAATGTGTGATTTGATTTTATAATTTCACTTATGTACAAAGTTATGAGGAAATTTCAGGAAGTAAAGCCAGTTTTTTGATAGTGAATAAATTAGACTAAATTTAGTAATAAAATTAACATAGATTAGCTGCTGTTTATTCAATCTGTATAAATATTTATCTTATTTTTGGAGAATAAGAAAAGTATGTATAAAGTATCCTTTCTTTTTTCTATAAAGTTTAGGTCACCACGCCTGTATCGTATCTCAGTACAATTTTTAATTAATGACTACAATTTCGTTATATATTTAATTACAATGAGATTTGCCTACATATCCAAGATTATACCTCATCATATATGTAGATTATTACACAAAATTACCAATATTTTATTAATAAAGTTAAGCATTTGTTTTTTGAGTGTACAAAGTTTGTGAACAAGGTGCTGGCACCTACCGCAATGTCCGGCCCTATCGTCACGACCCACTGCCCGGCTCGTCACAAAGCATCGTAACATTTTTTTTCTCAATTGCATGACAAACATATTGGCTCAACATATAAAATTAAACAAGTATATCATACTCGTAAATACGGCAAAAGGATTGGAATAATTTGCCGACTCTAGAATATATCGTGGGTGACAAAGAGAAAATTGAAACTAGACATTTTCTTTATCGGTGTTTTCATCGCTATTTATTACTAGGTTTAATTATACTTTCGAATACTTTCTGATGTTTATAAGAAAGATGATATTACATAACCAACATAAAATTTCGAATAAATTGGAATGGCACTGAAGGTAGTAAGTATTTTTTGAAAATAGACAGCTTTGAGAAAAATCGTAACTTAAAAACTTCCTTAAAAATGTTACGTGTGTTACGACTACGTAATTCAATTCACTTTGTGGTTCATTAAGCAGTGCTAAATTGCATGATTCCACCGCGACATCATACATCGACTTGTACAGGTACATATGTATACATGTACGTTCCACCTAATAGCAAGTAATCATGTACGCGTTTACTATACATTAAAACAAAATATAGAACTTAGATCTGAAGAAACTCGAACCGTCAATAACCCAATGGTTTAGTGTAGGATCAGCGAAACTTAAGATCGTAAGTTCGAATCCGCCATTCGACTATTATCGTGAAGCATCTCCTAACATTTCAAGAATAGTTTATCATCATCGTTTTAATCTCATTTGAAATGGTTAACCGGAATTTTAGTAAATTGACATTTTATAAATTAGCTGCTGAATGAATGGGTCAGTTTGACCGCGGTAGGACTACGCCGTCACAGAATACCAGCGTAAAATAGCAACATAATGCTGCTGTGTTTCGACTGGTGAGCGTAGGGACCTAATAGTAAGGTGACGAGGCATTCCATTTCAGTGTCAACTCGAGGGTGACAACGCATTTGCATTATGATTCCTTATTCAAGACTGAATGTAGATGTCATACCATAGGCCACAGGAATCACATGCCGTCAGGTGAACTGTGTACTCGTTTGTTACTCTCAATGTAATAAGAAAAAATAATTAAGAAACAAATTTCATGCACACATTAATTTCTAAATAAAACTTCAACTTCAATTTCATTTTAAATAATTTATCGAATGATTTATTTAATTAATATAGTATTTTATATAATAAAGGCATTAATAAGAACAGTTGGTTTTTTTCTTATTTGTTAGAACTGATTTAAATAATACTCATATTGCACAATATTGCAAAATGTTAAAATATTATTCAACGATATCAATAGCCAAATTATTAATATCCAAAAATATACTAATATTAATAGTGAATATTCGATCATTAAGATGATAGATAACTGCCGCTAATGTCATATAAAATTTAAACTATGATCATTTGTTGTTAAAAGAATGCCCGTATTAACATTTGATTTATAGCAAATCCGTATAGAAAAAAGTAATAATCTAAATGGTTTTGTATATCAAACGATTTATACAAAACTAAGATATAATCATAGATTTTTTAAACTAAATTAAAGACCTGTTTTATCATCATCAATACATTAATGAAGTAGTCTGTCTGCGGTAATCAAATTTTAACCTAATTCTATGTCAGTTTTTATATTATGAGATACATTGCTTGTGTTTGTGATTGGTATCGCACTATTTCTTTGTTTAATCTCCTTATAGAAAACTATATATTTTGGTATGATAATAACGTGGTGAAAGGATGTTACCTGAAATAGTTTTATAACCTAGATCCTTAATCGGAAGTATTACCGCAAATGTCAATCGATAATTGATTCCTTACTTGTTAAATTGCAGTTATGACAATGTTTATTTAGATCACAAAAAACACTTTGAATCAACATTCCTACGTTGTTTGATTTTTAAACACTGACATGTGTTAAACTGCATCAACGTAATGTTCAGAAAACAATAAATGTGTCGACAGAGGAGTAACTTAAATTTTATTGTATATGTTATAAAGTTTAAACTCTGTGAGTTTTGGGGTGCAGCGATCAGACAGCGGGTCTGCGCACGCGCCGTTATTATTGACACACCGAAGGACGCGAGCGCACATGTCGGTCGATTTGACGGCTTCCGTTTCATAAAGTTTAACGGCGTGGTTGACCCAGCTTTGTTTGCTTAGATGAATCACAACAGCGCCGTTCATTATATTCTGGTGAACTTTTAATGACTCGTGACAAACAGTACTCACCAATACACTTACAAACCGGTTAGAGTACATAAACAAGAATGTCAATAAGAATTTTTAATTTTTTATTTTTATTTTTACTCTCATAACTCTTTACCGATGCTTGTTATACGTAAATATGAGTAGACAGACAGTACATACATTATTAAATTATCAACAAGCTCATAGATATCTCAAGTCATCCTCATTGACGAATCAAGATTGCACCTCTATAATCTAAGATGATATATTTTGGTGAAATTCTTTTGTTTGTTCTAATGGTAGATTGACTGCAACAAACTCTTAAACGGAGGTACATATAAAAGATAACAATTTAATGCCCATCACCGCCCGTACTACCCTTATTATATCTAAATGAAGCCATGTTTCACACTAAGTCAGCATTTAATTAACAGAATACTCCAAAGCACTCCGCCTCACAAATATCAGGGCGACTTAATCAGAGGATCGCATCTCTTAATATACGGCCAGACGACGAGTGAGATCTGACACGAAATTCCCTAAAAATAATATTTAAAATGGTAATGGGTCCTCGTGTTCATAAATTGCTGCACCATATGTCCCCGTGTGTTGCACCTACTGTACACATAAATATGTCATGTATTGAGAAAACTGCCGCTGTATTATTTGGCCGATTAAGTTTCTTGATCACTCACGCTAGCTCGACATTAGATATACTGCATATTGAAAAATAATTAATTATTCAAAGTATTCACATATAAATTAACAACCGATAAGATTCTTTAAATTGTTTCTCACAATAAGTAAAAATAAAAAGTATATTAACTGTCGAGTCGAAAACTATAACAACAAATTCGAATAAGGCAAGGCCTTAATAGTTTTAACTCTATATATATAAATTATCGTTTTCATATCGCTGTAAGATAAAGCAGTACATGTAAATCAAAATTACAATAATATCTGTTTAACTTATATGTAAGACTATATTTAAAAACAGTAAAATATTATCGTTAAATAAAACAATATTTTTTGATGGTTCGGTAAAAGTATCGAGACAACTAGATCCCTGTAACTTGAGGCAGGCAATAAGCTGCGGCACGAGTCAAATAGTATTTTTGACACCTACAATTTTGCGATTCCGGAGATTTGTTAGCACATGGATAAAAATAAAACGTCTAAACAATTATGTTTTAACATTATACCTTTGGGAATACCAAAATATTCGTTTGCAAGTATTTATGGTGTACTAAGTCACTAAATAGAATCATATTTATGTTATCCTTATATGTAGAGTTGGTGTTAAAATATACACTCTGTGTTATTAGTTCACATAGTTGGAGTAAATGGACCATAAGATTCTGTCATAATGAGCAGCTAGAAACTGTAGCAAGAATGGATTAGTTCGACCATGGAAAGATAATACGCTGTCAAATAATACCTATGTAAAATAATAATACAAAATTAGTGTAGTTCGTATCGAGAGTAGTAAACAGAACATTCTATGGTCTTCAGGGTTGAAAATACAATATCATCTTAATTACATATTCAAGATGAATATCTGTGGGATACTATAATAACATATATTCAGGTGTAGTAAAAAGGACTTTTAAATTTTAAATGATTATTCCTTAACAGCGGTATTAACTAACCTGGTTCGATTAAAGAAGAGGGCGAGTAGCATAGTAGTCAGAGTACTTGGCTTCAGAGCTACATTTCTCGGGTTCTATTAACAGTCGGGAAACAATATTTTTGCATTACAAATTATTGGTTTTCTGATCCAACGCACTAAAAGAATCCTTGATATTGATAGGTTCAGTTGATGTCATCTGTTATCAATGTAAAGATATCACCGTATATGTGATGGACCAAAAAACGTTTTTCTTTTTTACATTGAAAACTACAAACGAGCATATAGATCCCCTGATGGTAAGCGAATCCTGCAGCCAATGACATCTACATTCATCATTGACAAGGAATCATAATGCAGATGAATTGCCACCCTTGAGGACTGAGATAGAATGCCTCGTCACTAGTACTAAGGGTCCCTGCGCTCACCAGACGAAACACACCAGCACTATGCTGCCATTTCACAATGGCATTCTGTGAGGTCATGGTCCTACCCCGACCAAGCTGACCCATTCATTTTGAAGCTAGGAAGAAGCTGCAGCTCTACCACGGAGCAATAAATATAATACAGTTTGTAAATTAGGTGGTTAGTTAAATTGTGTGCTAGAATTCTACATACTACGGATTCTGAAACATACTAGGTGCGTTGTATAGCTAGTAGTTGGTAGTTGGTAGTTAATAAAGTTATAAGTCGTATACTAATCCGTGGCGATAAATCAGTCAACTTAACTCAGTCTTGTTATGTAAGGTTATTAAGTCCCGGTGATTAAATTATGATTATATATATATATATGATAAAATATGATTAAACAAAAAATTCTTAAAATATTTATAAACTTCTCGCAACATTAAACTAGTACGCACTTACTCTTTGATGAGTTTTATTTAGTGTATTTTACTTTAATTTAAAATAAATTTTAACAGATTTTTGTCAGTTATACAAATACACCAGAACCGCACTAAGTATATACCAGTAATAATACTAAATAAACATCTTAATTGGTAAAAGATTCATAGCCTAATTATCAATTTCTTTGAAGACCAATATCCTCGGATCGTAAATAATCTTCACAATAGTTTAACTAATTGGTTTCCTCCTACTCAAAGCAAATTCCTACAACAATAATTCTTGGATCTCGGACGCTATTGCAGCCATGTGTGCGAACATCTAAAAATACGGACTACTCACCGCGCCGTACACGAAAATAAAAACTAGAAAATTAACAACTGATTAATTTGATGCTGAGCGATCGTATTTTCATTGGAAAAAAAATTTACGTGTGATATAAACTCAAGTAATTTATTCAAGGAATGGATAAGTGATATTCTATTATTTGGTTATAACATGAGTAGTAAATGAAATTAATTTCTCTATCTGGGCCCTCTTTAATAGAAAGACAACCATTTGCCTCAACATCATCGTAATTACATTCCTGGCTTTGATTTCTAGCCGATTCCTAGTTTATAGAGTTTTTCCGGTTCTTGTTACAGGATCCTTCCTCCGAACTAATCATGAACAGTATTTTACACTTCGAAAAAACATAACGCACTGTTGGTTTTGCGTCTACTGAATATTATTATGACACTATTGTTTAAATTTTGTAAGATGAGAAGACGTCATTCTATATTACAAACAAGACATCGTTACCATCATTTGAATCATTATTGAAAAGAATTTTTAATATTTGTTTTTAATTATTTTTTAGTTAAAGAATATAATACTACCATGGAACTCGAATTCAAAAGAAACTGTAATAGATTTTTTTACTATAAACGATGTGTCCTGCTTAAATATGTTTGTTTCACGTTAAACTGGGGCTACGTCTCAAGGATACGTCTAATAGGGTCGCAAAGTATGACCAACGAAAACAATAAATCCTAATGACAGCGCGCCCCCTGGGCTCCCTCAGAAACGCACTATTTTCGACTATAAATAAATGTGCAGATGGATTGATAAATATAAATATTAGGGGCGAAAAGAAGAAAAACAATGTTTATGAAACCGGTGTCGTTTGCTTCATAACTGTGAGTTACGACTTCCGACGCATGGCGACATATGGTTGTGCCGATTTTTTCCAAATACATCAGAGAATTTTAAGATCAACAAATCTATGGTATCTTATTACTTTATTACACAATTTCCTTTCAAAACTATAGGACAAGATGAATTTTCATTCGTCTGCGGTTTGGCCCGCAGTAAAATTTATAAAGCAAACTACAAATATCGGAACGCGCTTAATAATTGTTTAGCGGCAGCGAAATCAAACAGTCTGTCAAAGAGTGTACATCACAGATAAATTTTCTCTGTATAATAAGATTAACACAGTTGAGCATGCGTGTAGCCGCCGCCGCGACAGACGGGACGTTAGTCACGTCGGGCTATACTTAGCCGATTGCATTGTCTTCTGAAATATCTATTAACGATTATTGACAAGGAATCGGCACGCGAATCCTCCTCACGAAGGTGCGTCGAACTGCTATAAATATGTTTATATGCAGTGCAGCTCGGTGATCGAAACAGGTACGTGGCGGCGAAAATGTGCCTTGACCCGAGGAAAATTGCCTTGTCGTTTTTGACCATGGCAACCTTCTAGTTACTATCAGATATTATATATTTTTTTGTTTTTATAATTTAACTTGGGTAAAAAAGAGGCATAGTTCACCTGATAATGAGTAATAACTGCGTAACATAAACACCTACTATATATTAGTACTAAAGATTTCCATGCGTTGTGCCCTAAGGACTGAATGACTTGAATTCCTATTTTAGAGTAACCGAGTCTGAAAGTACATACGTACGCATCATACGAAATACAATAGCGTTATGATTCTATTTCACGTAGATAATCTAATCAGCCCATTCTTAAACAATAATGCCTTAAGCTTTCGTAAAAACACAGAGTCGTCGTTCCTTGACCTAGTAGGATGTGACGTATGTGCGACGGAAAGTACTTAGTGTAACGTATTAGCTAGGAAAGCTAACCACACTACCAAAACTAAATCTTTCTCAAAGATTGACACAATTTTTCAAAAATCACACATTAATAGCTAAACAATTCTGTTTTGATTACAATGTTTTGCATAGCAATTAATTATTAATTTTTACACATAACCTTACAGATAATTCTTAGATATTATAATGTTCTTCGCAAAGTTTTATATAACATTTACGTCATTCACACACGTCATATCATTGCAATTAAACACCTACATGTATTTAAATAACTAACAATAGCCGTCGCGTAATTCTCCAACCCGCCTAACAAATTAATGGATTCACGTCAAAATTGCAAACTGCAAATTCAAATTGATACAATTCGACAATTGATTACAATATGCACACAAAGCACTATCGTGTCCACAAACACAAGCGAGCAGTCAGCCGCCCGACATCGATTCATATCAAACGAGGGCAGCATTTCATTTTGTATGTTAAATTAAATTTCCATGAAACAAGATTGAATTTTTTGCAATCAGCACGAGCGGGGACGAGTCGGGGAATACTTGTGTAATTTCGCTCCATGCATATGTAGATATGCGGACGTAGGTCTAACATACTAACGTACCATCATAATTGAATTTGAATCGATTTAAACTTTGAAAATAACGTTTTTATAAAGTCATGGCATGATAAACATACTATAATTCACCTCGTAAGTGATTACTGTTCTTGACATCGACTTTCATCCTCATAATGCAGATGCGTGACTCCTGCAAACTAACATGGAGTGCTGCATAACTAATAAGCAACACCTTCACGTTCTTAATTTAACATTGGACTCTAGAGACTCAAGTAGAAAAGAATAAACATAATATAAATAAAGAATAAGCCTATAGTAACAAAGGGCAAACCGCGGATGGCGGTGTTGTACCTCGGACTGGCGACCGCACCGAGCCGCGGGTTGCTAGCTTGCATCGGCTTAGCTAATTTACAATTTAATTATCAGGCTGGATGATGCATCGTTAGCGCGCCAAACCGAGTTTATGCGACTAATCAATTGTTTGACGCGGCCGCTGCAATCACGCGCCGGACGCCCCGCGCCCGTCTGTTCTCTACGCCAACATTTCACTAATGAAAACTTTTTAAATAAACTTACGCATTTTGTTAACTGTTGTTAAGACATATTTTACGTGTTATAAAATAAAAAAAACAGTTAATACAATTTAAGTTTGTGTGCTTTCATTAATGAGTGGTTTATTTTCAACTAAACTTTGACACTAAAATGTTTATTTTCTTTGCCAAATAATGTTTGGAAAAAATGTCCCTCTCCCGGACTAAAATAACAGTTTTACCCCCCTTATGTCAACACTATACGTAAACTATATATACATACATATATAATATAAAATTTTAGTTTAATAACTAACATCTTGTTGGGTTTATCTGTTTTTATTTATTGTATTGGGGGTTACAAAATGAATACAATATGGAATGTCTTATCACCAGTAACATGGTATCTAGATCCTTGTTCTCACCAAACGAAACAGTGCGTTATGCTTTTATTTTAAGCTGTAATTCTATAGGATAAGTCCTTCCTCGGGCTGGCCAGCCCATCCATGCTGCAAACTGCATCTTATCAGGACGTAGAACCACGCGTTAGCCTATTAATTTATGCGAGTATTATTAACATTTATTTAAGACGTAGATTTATCAAACTAATATAGCTCAATAAATTTGATTAAATATGGCAATATCGGGCAATATAGAGCGAATTGAAATGCACACGATTCGCGATATTGAAAAGTTGACAAAATAAGTTTGAGCGTTTGCAAAGCGTCAGTAGAAATACAATCGAGAGAACAATGCGGCGGGGTGTCGCGTCCGCTGATTAAATATAGCCCAGAATCCATCAAGCGAACGACTTGATTGAGCGCTCGGTATGAATTTATGCGCTAAATATTCGACAGGTGCCAAGTGTGTCGCCGTAGAGTTCGACCGCCGATGACTAACTACCGCCGCCCCAAATATCATCTCAAATGTCAAATAATCCAGGCACCTGCTGCGCAAACACTACTGGGCAATGTCATATTTCACGTATTATCTACTCGTTTCTCATCAATTATTTTGGCCGAAATTACTATTGCAAGTTACTAATTTCTTGGCGGGAAAACGTTTACAATCCTCGAATCTTCAATCTTTAATCCCGTAAATAAATTAATGAATTATATTTTATTATATAAATATATTCATCCAACCTCAATATTTGCAACAGCAATCCGATGATATAGTATTTTTTGGAGCAATTTAAATCAATTAAATAAACCGCTTACAATACAAAGTCGCGCAGCAACTCTTAATGTGAACGTTCACAATTCGCTAATCCCGCGCCGCTACCGTTACATAAGACAGCTGAGTTGAATATAAATGTAAAACACAATAAATTTCATGCCCCGTAGGAAATGAATATTCATCACGAAATCGCCATACATACTCTCCTTAGCTACAGAATTTCGTGTTCCCTACCGACGTGTAACATTAAGTAAGAAACTAAACCTTACGGTCTACAACTATCAGTTAAAAATTGTACGACTTTACTGTACAGTTAGGGTGCCAGTCGGCGCCTCGGCAAGCCAAGTCTCGTAAATTTCAACATATAGTAAAGTGATTTACGAATAATTGTTATGTTGGCGTATAACTAGAGAAATCTTTCCGCTGTATGCCGTCTGGCTAATTTATATTATGAGGCTTAGGTAATTCGCGAGCTACGAGTAATTGGTCTACAGAACAATAGCTTTTGTCATAGCCTTATCTTTTAATACATTGTGTGTCTCTTCAAACTGCCCTCTTAAGCACCTTAGCATGACTTTAATTCGAATTTTCTATGTTCATTCCAACGATAAGGAGACAATTTATACAATAAGTATTTCATTATTATACTTTATGATTTTTATATTTATTCCCGTTCCCACCTTTTAGTACTTAATTCTGTAAATCAGTAATTAATTTGTAACAAATCAGTTTTACTTAACTATAATTTGCTAAATCATTGATTTTATACCTTTATTTATCAATATAATAATAATAAAGACAATTTATATATTTTGCATTGTGGATACTAAGCAAAAGATAAATCTTACTTCTACTTGATATATTTGTTTTATCTTTTGAGGCATATCCAATGTGGGAAAATTACTCCTTTATTTCCTGCATGACAAATTTGTTATATTCAGTACCAACCCATAGGCTACTTAAGCTTTTGGATCAACGAGGCGTTACCTCATTCGAAACATGTGTTTATCGTAACATGCGAATCGGCCTAAGGCGAATTAGTTCTCGCACAATGCAATTTGAATGCACATTACACAACGGACGAGCTACGAGCGCTTTTTATTGCGGCATCGTGAGATTTTATCTTGGAACTGCCACTTCCAGCAGGCAAATTTCATTTTCTCTCCAAACCGCCACCAGTTCTCAGCCTTTATCCTTTATAAATAAAGAGCATAGCTGCTTAGCGTTACGCTCGCTCCTCTAGTGTGAGTATGGACACATACATTGCATACACACGCACTCAACAATGCCTGTTTAAAGAATTCAACATAAAATCGGCAATAAAATTGAAAACATTTTGTTACGTTTTAAATAAGTTTTGCACAGTCAACTACCGCCGTCAAACAACTTTGGCCTTTGTTGTAGTTGCGAAGTGAACAGTTTCGTTCGCGTTCTTCAATTTTAAAATATTTCTGGATCGATAAGGAGCGTTAATTTTACGAGCCAGTGATAATTTGTTAACTTCCGACAGAGTATCAACCTAGTTGAATCGTTAGAAACACTTGCCTCGTACAATAGAATACCCTAACTCACCTATAGGAGTTGGATAATTGTTAAGATTGCAACAAGCATATGAGTATGAACCATACGTTAACGTTTATCTTCAATTTAATAAAAAAAACATTCTTTACTGATCTAAGTACGAGTAGTAAGAGTACAAGTGACCGTCTTAAATCATTCATAAACATATTTACGATACTAATATTTACCTGAGTTTATTGTGCTTTATCATTACGAAAAGTGATTGAAAAATATTATAAGTCTAAGTAACATGTACTTTAAAAATAGGTTAACTTTAATCCTTATTAGTCTGTAGAAGTGTACTGGTAGCTAGTAGCTCTATTTGATATAAAACATTTTATATTTCTTGCATTATATTATATATTTCTTGCATTTGTCACATCAATTTACTGACTAAAAAGTATTACATCTTTGTTATTAATGGTAAAAACATCAGTATCTTGATTTATTTTTAATAATGAATATAGAATTCATAAGCCATATTGACCACAAATTTGGAGGATTGTGCGTTTATTTAGGAAATTCCCTAAAATAAAAAATAATATAGTAGTACTAATATTGTGAGATTACAAGTAAATAATAATAATAATACTGAACATTCTTAATGGTAATTGTCCGATGGAAATCGTTGGAAGTGAAAGAATTAAAAGTATAATTACGGGTAGTAGCATCATATCATTCTACCATTGCTGCTTATCCCTTGTATCGCCTATTGCTGCTTATCAAGGAGATGAGTGAAGAACTGAACAAAAATATTCATAGTTTTTTTAATAAATCGTACTAAAGTATTTATTTTTATTGTAATAAATTATTTTTCGTTAGTAATTAACATTTATAATGAAATAACCATTTAATGAAAAGTTTATAGACAGCATCTCAATTCACTTCAGTTCCACTCCATTTGAGTTCGAATAACAGTATAACATGCAAATTGTAAATAATTTCTTTGAGAATCATTTTCTATTGGCTTCTCTATTGAGAAGCCATTGATGACAATACGAATGAAATGAGACCGAAGAGATTTATCTCCCTATTCTAAATGTTACACCGGACTTGGAGATACGCATATAGGTATAATCAAAATCTATATAAAAAGACCATTCAGAAACATAATTATAGACAATCCAAAATAAAAAGTTTTATGGTAATTGTAAAAAATCTATATATATAATACAATTTGGCACATTTGTCGGAGATGAGGTCAAAACTGTTTCTAGTTACGAATGCAATGCATCCGGTTTGGACGCGTGAATTTTGGGAGGGTATCGAGGATCCAATATAGTTACCGATGCATCACAGTCTTCAAGGGTAACGACGCATGTGCATCTTGAATCTTTGTTGAGCTTTCTTTCACTTACCATCGGGTGAGCTGCTTGCTCGTTTGCAACCTATTCTATAAAAAAAATAGCAGGCATCTACATGCAGGCCGCTATCATCACTCACTGACAGGTGAACTGTGTATTCGTTTGTTACCCCTAATATAATAAAAAAAACCAAAGCATCGCTGATCTATTCATCGTTGAAGATCTAGTTGTCTTCATTTCGCACTACTTATCGTCAATCAAAGTGTTCGATATGCTTATTATTTCTAAAATATTAAAAAAAAATGGTGATATGGTGGACGCAAGTTGTACGTAAGTGATATCCAATTTGGAAACACTCCTTGTAAAAATTATCAAACCGTTAAAAATCTAAAGAGTTATTTATGCAAATGCTATGCAGTACTATGCAATATAAGACTATTGGCAATGACAATGGTGAAAATCAACGGCTGCGATTTTTATTAATAACAGTAATCATATTATTATGAGGCATCCTTGGGAGTTTTCTGTCCGAAGGCATCCCTTTTCCTCAGATTATTAGACGCCGATATTAATTTTATTTTCCGTTTTATCCTTTGCTTTTCCTGCAACTTTGTTTCTTTGTGATAAAGATTTTTCATTCCAAAAATATCGTGGTGAAACAATTGTAATACATATTTGAGAAATAAATATATCGATAATGTAAGTTTGTCATCCGTGTGCAGAATTAAAGCTATTGATTTTTTTTAATTATTAAACAAGTGCGTTCAGCACTGTACAAAAGTTACATTTTCTTAAAAAAATCTAAATGTGTTTAAGGAGCAAATTCTTATTAATTTAAAAAGCATCGTTTAATCCGATGTTAAGAGGGTGGACATGACAGATTTGCGAGTTCTTTACCGATCCACGCTGCTCCTAACAAGACCGCACAAGGAATCGCAGTACATGGCAAAGTATTAAGCGACTTACGAGTATAAACGATTTAAGGTCATGTTAACTTAGCTAACATCCATTGAGTATCGTATACCTATAGATTTATGCACTTAAGGGTTATTTTTTATTTATTTTAGTACAATCTTCTTGATATTTAAAATAAATGATAGAGATCTTGAGATGTAAAAAATAGTGAATTGTTAGAAATAAATTATTATTCTTTACTTTTTATCGAAATGCTAAGAAAACATTAAATTCTTAAAAACTTAGGACTTTTAAATTGTTCTACTTTTCATTCATAACATAGTTAAAGATTTGTCCAGCGCTGAAATGCAGATCTACTGAGACGAGCGAGTGGAAATTCAACAGTTGTTCTTTTCAATAATTGTTTTACATGAGCTTTTTCTACATAAATGTAGTTATTCTATTATACTCGATCAATGTTTATATTGATATATTCGAATTAATTTATGTCGCTCATAAAGTTCTGTACAGATTTGTAAGTTATACTAATTAAGTTTTATTAATTTTGAGGTTTAGAAATTGGGAAATCTAAAAGTGACCGTGGAAAATCATTATAGATGCTAATAATTTGCCCCCTAAAGGATTCACTAACTTTGTGAAGTCAAAGACTTTGCACTTAAGTTTAGACTTATTTCTAGAATTTATAATAAGAACATCACTGTGCTGCACACATGAATTTAACGAATATTTATACAAAATGTTAATATAAATTTCGATGCAATCATAAAAACATCTTTACTTTTAAAAATATCTGTAAAGGAAACTCAAGAAATTGTAAATGACTCGAAATAAAACTGATTTAATGTCCGCGGTCTATCCCCGTAATAGTATCTCACATCACATGATACTATGGAAGTAAGTGATTAATAGAAGAGCCAAGCAGTACCAGCATTAGTCAACTGTCTGAATTTTCTAACTGAGTAGACAACCAAGCTTAGTCTACTCGCTAAATATGACAGTTAATAGTTTAGAATTGGAGTTTAGAATCTAAAATTAGTTCTAAAAACACTATTGAGTATGTGGTTTTTAATGTGATGTACTGAAGTGAGCTTTTGTTTCTTGACATTTAGTAAGGCACATTTTACACGTTAAGGTATTTAATAGATAAAAATATAAAATTTACTTTACCAGCACATGATAAATACCGGACCTCTAATGCCTAGACCGATGGGCATAGAACTAAATATAACCAAATCTGTTGATTAAGAAAAGATTTCTGATTAAATAGTAAATGTTGAATATAAAGAAAACCTTAAAGTAGTAGTCAATAGACCTACTGAATTTAACTTATCACATATATAGGTATATGAAAAGAACGAAACCAAAACCAACCTCTTGATTTTTCATATCATTACGGAAATTTTCTACTTATCAGTTCGTTACTCTTAAAGAACTCATTGGAATATCTCTCCTAACAACTCTGTGGAACCACAGTCAAAGTATTCGTACCTTGGGTTGTAAGTTTGTGTCCCAGTCAAATTCCTTGTTATATCACGTAAGGACCGTAATTGTTGAAACAATAAAAAATAAAAGATTCCGAAAGATCCGTTCGAACGATTTAAACGAATTTTAAGGACATTCAATAACAACTTGTACACAAAAAACCAGAAAATTAGAAATTTCCAGCCGTTCTGACCGATTGCAGGGTAACAGGAATAAAAGCTGAATTTTTGAATTTAAATATCGCGATTATTCTCTTACGAAATCATCTACTCTGGCTCGGAACGAAATCTCTTGCCCCTTATTGGCGGTCGGGCAACAATGGGCAATTATTTTCCGCCATGCTTTTTATTAATTACCAGAGACGGCCCCGCGAGGCCTTTGTATTTTAATTTTGACAAATTCACAGCTTTCCCAGAAGAAAGAAGTGACTCCGGCCATCTCTGCATTCCTCTGTAGCTCAACTAACAAGGAAATCTCTTTATTATGTCTTGTCCCATCCATAAATGTACCGTAATGAATATGTACGTTGCTCGAATTAAACGTTTTTCGTTATGTTTGACACAATTAAATAGGCATATCTGGTTTATAACGGGTGCAAGCGCATTATAAAATTAAGATCGTGAACTAACTAAGCGTTATATTGCATACAGTAGTTGCGCCCGTTTACAACGGCAATACACAATGCTTTAGAATAATTAAGACATTATTAGAAATTGTAGTTTGATGCTATTCAACGATAGATGGCGTTTACTTGATTCCTTCCTGATTATAGCACAGGGTACCTTGAGAGAATTTTTAATTTTTTAAATAATTCATCGATTGAAATAGAAATTATTATCGGCGTCAATGTCCTACTACGGCGAGAATAACATAGAGTTACGTAATTTTGATGAATGTTAGAAGAATGTTAACCGCATAACGCGAGTAGAAGCGGGAAGCACGGTTGCGGACGACGAGGGTGCTGGCCCGCTGGCGCGCCGCCAACAAGGTGAATGCCACTATTGCACGCACCGAGCCACGCAACCCACTTTACCCAACACGCGGAAACGTAGCGTCCTTCATTCTCACAATTTGTCAATATACAAGAACTAATGAATAAATAAACAGAGATCTTTAAATGTTTATATCTAATATTAATCATTAGTAAAAGAAGCGGCAAACTTTTGACTCTTATCATATGATTACGTTAGTTTATAACGTAATTTAGAATACAGATCATTATTCTTATTATATCATAAATGGTCTTTATCACATAGCTAGAGAGTTAATAATTGCATAATTAATAATCAAAGGAGGAATAGTCGAGGAATCGGTAGATCAAGTGGAACAAATAGAGCGAAAAATGTCAATTTCCATAAAGTCGGAAAGTGTGCCGTCCGATAATTATAACGACGCTTGCAGTCAACTGGACATTTCTTATTTAAATTGTTTAGTTCCGATTAGAAGATTGACTAATAAGATCTAGAATTAATGATTTCTCATATAACACTTGTTAGAATGCCATATAAGTTTATAATGAAGGTTGGAATTTACATACATCTAGGTAAAACATGGGAGATCTGTGCAGGTGCACGTTACTGCTAAGGAATACAAAGGGGCATATTGCAATACTGTCATCATCTTGATGTACAATGGAATAAATGATTATGTTAATTATTGTTGTTATAATTTATTTGTTTGTCATACCATATATACAATAGACTTCTTCTGACAGACTGAAACTTTTACTGCTAAACAGGAGCATTTATGACGTCATATTTATTATCCTTGACTGATAACTCCAGAATCAGGTGTCTTACGCAAAAGTTGGTGATGTAATTCCTTTTGTTATATATGGTTTCTAAATTCTTACATATCTATCGATATTATAATAATTGGCGATTATAAGAAATGCACCGTAATACATACAGAACCTACATTTACAAAAGAAAGTAAAATGTTAAATTTATATTCTTCTAGCTCGTATCCACATTTTGCGCGTATAGTAATTAGATAGGTTCTTGTATACTTCGCAACCAATCTACGTTTACAAGTTGTTTTGATTACAGATACACCAGCTTGTTAATATCAACAGAAAGAATCTAGAATTAATGACGTTTCCGGTAACTATATTATTGAGGCACCCATATCAAGGACCATATTACGTACGTACCTATGTATCGCTGCTGAAATGCAAATTGATATAATGCAGGAAGCGTCTGAGTGGGTCTCATACGGCATCAGTGGCATAAGTTCGTTTACATACGACAGTCTGCTGTATTTGCATCCCAAATGCTCGATGCGACCGCTTGTTCACTTATCTGCTCCAAGCGAAATATTAGTTTCTGCATCGCCACTCGCAATGTGCATATTTGAATGTCAATAAAGGAATAAAAAAGCCCACCGGAGGCGTTCCCGCGCAATCGAGGCGGATGTGCTTTGCACCAATGGGCGAAGAGAATACGGCATATTCATAACGATATTACCGTCGACGGAGTTGCGGCGTCATCATAATTCATATATAATAACCCTTCCGCCGCCCGCGACGGCGCGACGCGGCGAGCCGCCCTACGTCTCGTTCGCTCGCCCGCTACCTCTTCAAGAGCAACAGAGATGCCCGCCAACGTAACATGTCATAATTCATAATTTTATATCTTTACGAGCTTCGGCAACTCACTTACACGTGATCGTGAAAATTTATCGGTTCACTTCTACCTACCAAAGCCGAGAACGTTTTGGCTGGCCTTCGATGTACTGGGCTGTTTCATATTGAGAACACTTCGTAATAATATTTAGCTTTGACACATAAATAAGGAATACATTATTTGTACAATATGTTGACCTGAACTCTACTAACTAGATCTGTTGGGTATGTGGAGCCGATGACAGCTATTTGTAATTGGAATATGATGAGACGTGTGCGCGTGCGCTCGGCAAGTCTCATTCGTCAGTTTAAAAATAGAAGCCGGCGTCTGCGCCGTGACGACTCGCGCCATTAATTTATATGAAATAACTGTCGGCAGTCGGAAAAATAAGTTCGATCGAGAACGGCCTTCTACACGATAATATTTATGTTTTACGGAGTGGCAGACGAGTCAGACTCATCCGTTGATGTACGTATTTCAGAAACCATACCTACTCCTTAACCATTATCTGTATATTAAATCGATTCTCCTTACTAACAAAGTATTTTGTTTTACCATTTTTGATAATCCGTATGATTTATTTAGTTCATTTATCTAGACATTTGATAAATTGCACTGAATATTGTACCAGTCAATAATTTGAACACACCCGATAAACATAGAGGCATTTGTAGAATTATCGACAAAGCAATAAATAACCTCTATTTTGGATATAAATTTCAATTATATGCTGATACTCATTCTTTATTTAATTTATCGTTTTGTTCTAATAAATACGATACATCCTTTACCGAATCGTCTTTCAGGCTTACGTTTGTGTCAAATAAATATCCAAAAATACTGACTGAGGACTTTATGATCAAAAATACGCAAAAGGCACGTGAGACATAAATTCGTTAGCGCGCATGTAATCGTCAGGAATATACCAACAATTTACAGCATTAAATTTTAAAGTTGACATCAGAAAGAACTTCTTATGAAGCAATAATTCAGCTCGCTCTTAATGGCTCCCTTCTGTGGAATGTTTTGCAAATATTTGTAAAGAACATCCATATAGTGAGATTGGATCATTGCTTTTAATATTTACTGAGGAAGTTATTTTATCATCATTAGTAAAAATTACACTAGTTCGTATTAGTTCGTAATAAAGTTTCATCATAATATCAAAATTATTAGAACGTTAGAATATGTGACAGATGACGTCTACTAAGAATCTTTATTTTTTACTCTTTTGTATTATTCTCAAGGGTCACAGTTCACCCGACTGTTAGTGATTTCTGAGACCCATTACACCTACATCTTTGATAAGGAATCAAATGCAAAGTATTCAATTTACTCTTCAAGTATTTGTACTTAAAATAGTTTCTCTCATGTGAATTTAATAATATAAAATATGTCAAAGTAAGGTCTTAAAGATACGAAGAACGACAATAATTGTGTCGAATTTCATTCAGTGGAATTACTATAGTATATATTTTAAATATTCGTAGGTTAATTACTCTTCTTTGAAACGAAGATAGAATATTAGTAGATTAACATACAACTTAACTAATTAGTCAAATAAAATTTATTTAATTTCATATTATTTTAATTCAAATAATAATATATTAAATGTCGCATAAAGCACCAAAGCGTCTCGAGACGTAATCGTATTCGAATAAATCAAATAATTACGAAATAACAGTAACATTTACTAATTAGCCAAATCCGGAGCACTAACAACAAATCAAGAACGTACCCTTAAATGTAACTGCTCATGAAACTGTTCGTTACACCGCACTTAAAAGAGATAAAGTCTGAAGGCCGACAAAAAACATCAGTGTCAAAAACCTGGCTTGTCAGATACTGAGATCGCAGGCTTACCTCAATCTATAATTAACATGGACCAGAGACCTAACAAATTAATTAAACATGGTAAAAACACTCCCAAAGTACCATACTATACAAAAGATAAGCAATATGAAACTAATGGATTCCCGAGTTACTCGAACTAAACTCGTATTTAAATCTAAAGATATTTAAACACATCGCCCTCGCGCTTGCTCAGTCCATAAATAAAATAAATACAAATATTCTCACGTAAACGAGTAACTCGAAAGCGTTTCATTTACATTTGTGAATGTAATAAATGGGCCAAACTCGAAATACGATATTAATTTATTTCATCTCAAGAAAATAGTAAGTACGCAAGCTAATTAACTATTAGGCACTTTACTATATATATTAAAAATATAAAAAACACAAATGACAGACGATATAACGGAATGCATTTGCAATTAGCTGCTCAATTGTTGATTAAGAGATACGAAAGGGGTTAGCACACCTGCTTATATTACTCTTATCCAAAACTGATTTACGACCAGGTACTGAACCTACAAATAAGATCATCCAAAAAATACTACCAAAAAATATAATAAGAGCGCAACAAAAAGCTCAGCAAGACGCGTCAACGTCGGCCGCGCTCCATTGGTTGCGTGAACAAAGAAATATTGCCGCACTTTCATTTGTTCCCTTTTCCGCCATATTATTATTAAGCCTTGTTTTTTTTTTGTTTGGCAAACAAAGAATTCAATTAGTCTGAATAGTCATCTACCAATAAAACGTATCGTACTTTATTTAATTGATTATTAATTGAAATCCAATAACTAAATCATTTTACTGCATCCACAGGATATTTCACTATGACAGAAAAAATAAACACAAATATCTAAGATACTAATTATAGGTTAGTTTATTTAGATTATAGTTATCTAGTTTATAACATATTTTAGTGCACCATAAACAAACATAGCAAGAGTTTACAGCTCCTGACGGTCCCGGCGCACATTCGAGCCATTGTGCCTCTTATAATTTTTATTAGGGGCAATCCGTCCGCCTTGATTTACTTCTTCCCAAACTGATGGATCATTCATTTAATTTACGATTTTACCCTAGTGTTCCAAACGCAATAAAATGCTACAAAAACAAGCAAAAATGAATACGTCACGTGGATGTTTTCGTTGGCGTAAAAAATAATCCAATGGGAAAAAACGATATAGGTATTATTTGGTGATTTAGTAGTGTTAGTATATGGCTATTGTTGAGGGCCCTGAATTCGATAACTGGCTGAAGTTGTATATAATTAAAATTGCAATACAAAATGGATTAATAAAGTTCTGGATACGTGATTGTACTGCGTCGCTGACATTGCACCTGGACCTTCCTGCGATAAAAAATCTTTGATGATCGATATATCATGACCCTGTCAAGGCAACCCATTGGTGCTGCAGCATGTATTTGTACTTAACATTGTTTAATCATAAGATTTAGTAGTACATCGCCATACGGATATCGTTATTATTTTATAATTTAAATACATTGGTGTACTGTTATATATATGTATAGTATATTTTATATCCTTCTTTTGAGATAACCTTAAATAAGATTATAAAATATTTTTTTACGGTATTAGCCAACATGTGGTACTAAAATCATATTTTTTAAATAGCTCGCGAATACAAAAATAATGTCTAAAAGAAAAGTAGCATCCTATATATTAATAATGTCTAAAACATTTAAATCATGTTCTAGGTATTCCTACGGGCCATACTGTATCTTATCTTCAGAGACAGACTCTTGGCAAAGTTTCAGAAATTGTTATTATTGTAATGACGCTTCTACTCATAACCCTATTGCCTTGGCAAATGTCTTCATATTCACGATAAGCCATATTTCCCGGGAACATTAACGTCAGGTCTGATTCAACGCCGTATGTAATGAATTCTTTGATTTATATTACAGATTTTAAAAGACGTAGGCATATCGCTATGCAATGTACGTATTCACAGGGGCCACAAAACGAAATAATATAAATCGAATAGTTTCGCACGATTCTGGTCCGAGATTCACTAAAAATAGGTGAAAGCAAAAATTTTAATTATTCTCAACTACGTCATGAGCGAGTTAACAGCAACACGTTCCTTGTGCGTCTCATTTGCAAGTAGCAAGGCGTGTATTATAGAGCCGCAGTGGCAATAAGATAAAAAGGCGCTCAATAAGGTGCGATCAGAGGCAAAAATGAAATAAATTGGCGGTGAATAAGAGTGCTGTGTGCAATTGAGGCAAACACGAGCGCTCATTAGACGGGACGCTACTGCGACCCGGTGCCTCGGCGGCGACCGTCACCACGATTGCGGACCCGCCTAACTTATAAAGCTAGAATTAACTTTCGTAGCTAAACTTAATATATAATGCTGATATTGAATTCTAAATATACGTTATAGCAAAATAAGATATCCCTATGTCATTGTTCATAATGTAAACAAATTTTTTTTATTTGATTTAGTTAACTTGATTCAAAGCCCTTAGGGAATAAGTGACATAGAATACGACAGAAAATGAATTAATAAGATTTTAATTAAATTTTAAAACTTTTACTATTTGAAAATTTATCCTGATTTCTAAGCTACAGTTTACATGTGAAAATAGAGAATTAATTGATTGATACAAAATTGTGTAATCATGTAAATTTCAAATGTTAAGTATAATTCGTGAACGTGATTCTGAATAGAGCAGATTCGTAATTTAAACAAAAACGATAAAATTACATATAACTATATTATAATCAAATGTTACTGCTAAGCACAGCAGCTATTATCTGTGACCCTAAAAATATTTTACAATAGAAGGACCAACAATTTATTCAAATCAGCATTGCTTAGCAATACTCGTATGCCTGATCTTTATTAGATTTGTCTTATTTCGTTTTTGTATCAATCAAAAGGTGTTTCACACAAAAAATGTATCTGTAATGTAATGTTTAAATATTTAGCATCTGTTGATATATAACTTTATGATTCTCTTGTAAGATAATGGATCCAAATCGTTATCATAATCATTATGGATATTATAATGAGTGTGGTAATAAATTACTCCTGGTCATGACCCTCAAAACATCCCACGCGTATAGAAAGTTCAAAATAGTGGGAAAACAACACAACGCTAATCGTTTCGATTCGTTGTAATAATAAATAATATAATTTATTAATTCAAAATTCTACTGAGTTAATTATTAATACTACTAGATAATTTTATAAATACATTTTTGGTTATTTAGAATAGGTATAGAAGCCTTTGTTAGCTCAGTGCAATCGTCATGGTAGAAGTATAAAGGGAGTTCGATCCCCGTTCCAGCACCAATGAGATTGTCAAGGTGCAGTGAAGTTGCATGAAGTAAAGTCTGTTACTCCAATACCCTCTAGAGGAAACGCCCATGCCCAACTGTGGGATCTATGTTTAAGGCTGTTACTTTATTTTTTTTTCTTTAGGACAGGTACACATCTACAGCTAAATTTTACTTTAGGACAGGTACACATCGTTAAATGCTATTTAATAAACATACGAGTATATAACATATGTCTATTTAAGTAAGGAATGTATAATAAATAAATATTGCTTTTGTTGATGATTGCAATAAAATAAAAATAAGTATTACAAACACGGCGTCTTTGAAAAATCCATTTAACTTGTTTGAAGCGTCACGACTATTTATTACGTATTATAACAAAACTGGGCACAGTTCTGAGAAATCTCACATGCTAAATAAGCATCATGATCATGCAACAATGGATTCTATGCCAGCCCTTTTGCAGAAAAGCTGTAAAATCGACGCGCATTAGCATAACAAAGATGGTCGTCCCAAGTGACAAAGCGGTGATATCGTATAAGTCGACACTTTCACTTGTGTAGCGCAATTGACATAAGAAACGCTCTCGTAGAATTATTAAAGAGTATTTTTCTGGTGTGTACACCGATATGGAAATTGTTCGAAACCGAAGACTCCAGGGGAACAATGTAATAACGGCAGTAGCCACCGGAGCACGACGTGCAGAGACAAAGACTTATTCCTCTTGCATATGAACTCAAAAACAGTAGAGTAATAAAGGAAATGTGTCGCCGTTTGCATAACGCGGAACATTAAAAGACACTTTTAGTTTTAAAATACGATTTCGATAATTTAATTTTGAAGAGGAAAGTAAATTCTTAATGAATAACGAAGGGTACAATTAACAATAGTTTATCATTTTAAAATTTATTTCAGCTTGTGCACAAATAAAAATATAATGAACTCGTATATTATAATTATTAATGATATTATATAATGACTGTTGTTATTATTTTATGGGCATTTCGGGATGAATATATTTATTTCATTTAATTAACTTCGTAGCAGTAAACAACCTAAAAATTCAAGTAATTTTTATCAATTTATTCGACTCTACAGCTTATTGTCAGCCGGTAACAAGGGTGGGAGACACGGCAGATACTCTACGTCACACATCTCCACGCACCATTTGCATGCACCCGAGCGCATCCCGTCGCATCCCGGTGCTCTCCCGCTCCCGCCCGCACAACAGAAATAGTATAATGTCATATCAAATATCTAAGGACGCGTGCCCTGTAACATTGCTCGTCTAGTTCCCTTTTACCTCATGACATTCGAATATAGCTCATTTTAAATTTCAAATATATTGATATCATAAAACGTTGACAATATGAGAAATTGCTTATTACTCATCCATTAATTGAGACAAGATTTCAGTGTTAAACATTTTATTAACATTTAAACAAAGGCAAAAAATTGACCGTCGTCCAAGCCATAAATTAGCATTTCAAAAGCTGTCATTTTTTGTGTCTATAAATCCAATAAATAAATTGGACTTTTTTGTTTGGGAACTAGTCGTGACTAATTGGCCCTGCTGCATCACAAAGCGACGGCACGCATCGAAATTGCTCTGTTGGTTTTGCAAATATAATAATAAAGTTTTATTACCCCGTTTGTCAAAGGGTTTATCTAAAGGAAGACTGAAAGGCCACTCAGTAAAATGTTGGTTCGTGCCCGTCATAAGTCAAAACGTGTCAATTGTTTGGTTTCGGTCGTCATAAATCAGCTATACAAAAATACGCCTCAAAGGGAAACTGTAATGCTCAATACAAAATCATTACACAAATATAGAGTTTTGAATTGTGCTTGTACCACAGTTCCTTTTGTGGGTTGCTTGAAAAAAAATCGCAAAATTCCGTTTTCGCAACATTCCGCGAAAAGAAAGCTGAATATTAAAAGGACGGACATCTTTATTTATAATATAAGGCACCTGCTTTTTATATATTACTGCATTGTCTATGGGAATGTTACTTAATGATTACAAAACCTACATAAGTATATAAGTTAAAATGGGAAACTTAAATAACAAATAAATAAATAACAGTAGATCAACATAATAACATCAATGAATTTCTGTTTTGCGTACAAAAAGCCAATCGTTAACCCTTTGGGTCCGATGTGTAGTGTATTGACTTATTTCCTCAAAATTTGTGATCACAAGGTAAAATTTGAATACCACTGTTAAGTTGAATGCATACCAATTTATTGTTATGAAACTGTTATTATTTAAATACACAGTTATGAACTTGACCTTGAAAAATTCAGCTCGTGATTATTTGTTGTGATCTTTATTACAGCGTTTTTTAAGACTAGATGGTAATGTGGGTTCAGATGACGTCACGTTGGCGTTGATGGAAGAGTGATGGAGCGGGCCAGATCTGGGGTCAGCGGCGCAATGCGTCATCGCTAACGACGACAAATGACGTGATGTGACGCGACTGAGAATATCTAGAGCCACGTCACGTAGCGGTACGCGGTAGCGCTCCTTGATACGCTACCTACGGAGTTGCGGAATGTTTTATTTATGTATTCGTTACAGGGAAAATACATCTGTTTATATTCTGTTTAAGCATACAAACATCAATTAACACAATTAAGTATCATAGTGCATCACTTTTGCGAAGTCAAAAAAATTTTATTAGAAAAAAATACGTGTACGTTGCAGAATCCAATTTGAACTTTATCATTCTGATAGATTTTTCAAAAATACAAAAGTGATTATTTCGCAAAATACCATAAAACCTAAAACAAAACAGGATAACTACGAAATGGTTCCTTTAACACTAAAATTACACACAGCCTCTACAAGCGAAGCCTTAGGCTACAGTGTGCGAAACTTAAGGTTGAAGATTCGAATCCGCCAGTAGACTATTATGACCTAGCACAAGCATTTAAACTTAGTTGGAGTGGTTAACCGGAATGTTAGTAATATAAATAGCACTGCTAGCAATATTTTTTATTAAAATCTCTAATTAAAAGGTTAATTATTTAACAGTTAATATAATATTAATTTATAAGCAGTTAATTATAACGCTGTTCATAAAATATGTTTAATGAAGTAGTTACGATTGTTCAAAACAATAATATTGGTATCTATATAGCATATATACACACTGCTGTGATTGTTTTGTGATAAATAAACAATGGAAATGTACATATATATAACATAAAGTACTATTTATTCATGTGTATTTTTTCTTATAACTGCTGATCTTTGCTGAGTTTGCATAACCATCACATAAATATTGTGTAAATAAACTAGATATCAGAATTAGGCAATGAAGAGCACCAGTTGTAAGTGTATCCATGATTTTTGCGTGTACTAAATTTATTTATTTATTTTTTTTACTTCGAGACAAACAGAAACAAAAGATAAAATAAAAAATACAACATATAGAATATAAAACTAATTACCCTTCAAAATGCCCTTTAAAATGCCTCACTGCGAACATATTTGGTAATGTGTGTGGTATGCAAGTTATTACCAATCTGCAATAACCCTACAACTTCTATACATATATATTAAAAATAATAATAAAATCGTTAATAAACCTTTTCGTTTTTCAGTTTGTGCAATTCCACAATGGTTTAATCAATTTGAATATGGTTTTGTTTGTGTATGAATTGTGAAGATATTATATTGGGTTAACATTTAGCGTAACATTCCAAAACGTTTATATATAAAAAAATGCAAGTCTGTTTCAAAAGGCGTCTCGCGCGCGTATATGCAGGCGCAACAGGGTCGAATCAACCATTCGACTATTGTCGAAAACACAAGAATTTAAATTTAGCTGAGGAGTTTAACGCGCAAAAAAGAAACATAAAAAAAATTAACTGTGGAAACTAATGAATAATTCGGGGTTCTAGGGTAAACTCCGATTGGCGCTGGTGGCAGGAGGGCTGGTTCTTTTCATATGAGAGTATAACAATTCAGCGAGGAAATGCAGAAAAATTTCCTACCACGAGGAACAGGTCTGTAAGAATATTCTAGTTATTGGGCTATTTCCCCTGTACCTATTTGTTCAGTAAATTAGTATTAATGATTTATTATATTATAAAAAGATATATGTAGATATAAAATAAAAATAATACTTGATATTACCGATACTATGGTTTTGAAAACTTATTAAAAAAAAATCTATCTAAAACTGTAATTATCACCGTTGCCAAAACACTTGTGTACCTACATCTCTCACCACAAATCACAACATAATAAAAAAATCCTATACATAAATACTACGATTGTCTGCAGTGAAGCTTCGTGAAATGTTTGGACTAAAGTTTCCGCTTTTTAAATGTGTAACCGATGACAGGTAAGTGAATGTCGGACCTATCGGACGTATTTTTTACCGAACAGTAGGAAGATGTCAATCCTCGCAACTATCCATCACGATATTCGTTTCCCTTCATTCTTGACATATAAATTGCGCTACAATAGTTTTAGGTAATAAGTTATTACGCAAATACTAACAAAAAAAACAAAAATTTTAATAAAAAAAGTTTTAAAATATTTGTAATTGTATATGTGTTGTATATATATATATATATTTTTTATCACATTTTTAATTTCTACAGCTCGAATTATTACATTGCAATATCTTAAAAAATGTCAAAGTTTATTTTGTAATCGTATAAATGGTTTACATGTATGTACGTGATACGAGAAGTTTCCCACAGAGATTTAGCGGCGAGCCCGGCCGGCTGCACGCGACACAGAAATAGCACGCATTTGTCGAAAAATAAAATTTTCCCCAAATAGACAGAAATATACAAAAATGTGAGGCAAAGAGCGAGGGGCGAACGTGACGGCGCGCCATAATGTGCGCCCCTAATTAAAACGTTAAAAACCAACCGTTTCTGAAAAACGTCCATTCTAAAGAGAAATGTACCATTGGAATGATCACTTCTCATATTTTATGTTTGTTATTTTAGTGTTTTTTGAATGATCATACATTTCTACTCGAAGTACAAATGCATCATAAAGAAAACAAGGTGCGCATTCAATTAATGCAATAGATTAAGTCACAAAACAATCATAGTTGATTATATTGAACATTAATACAAACCAAGGTAAACCGAAATTCAAATAGCAGTTTGCGATAACTATCTAGTCTACGCGTGTACAAAATAGTCATTTAGAAATTTAAGCAGCATATTTTGAAACAGACAAGTAACGAATTGATAAATCTAGCCGTTAAAGCGATATGCAGATCAGTATCGACATTCATTACCTAATTAAAATCGCAATCCCCTTCCGCTCGCTACATTTCTCCAACGCGCTGCCAATAAATTTCATCCGCCAGTCGCCCCATAACGATAACCAGTTCCTCGGGAACTATCGTTCAATCTGCCGTCGATGCCGTATGTTGATCCGGTCGTGTACCCGCCGCTCTTTGCAGACGAGCCTGTCGATTCCTATGTATTATTTAGTACCATCACTAGAGTTAGCACAACGCTGCACGACGTCTGTGTGTGGCACACGCACACCGCGACGCGCGCAAATGACTTAGGTCGAAACCACGTCAACCCAGAGATAACGAGTTCACATATTCATAAAGAATAAAGAATTATCCAACAACGGCAACAACCCCGCTCTCCGCACAACCACGTCCAGCTTCCATCGTTATGCTCTCATTCACACTCTCCATCCGATCTCGATCTATCCGTTTCCCTCTAAGGATCCAATAAAATGGGCACTCGAAACGACCGAGTTAAAATTGGATTATCGACTTTAATTTATTCTATCGAAGAAATATTTCATTTTTGATCGGTGCTCGCTCATGAAACCCTTTTGCTCCTCACAAACGTCTTCCGAGCGGCTTCAAAAGGATCATTGTAGTCCGGCATATATCGTCCGGTTTTAATTCTTATTTTCAGATAGGGAGGGACCATTTGGCCGTCGTGTTCTTTCGGGACAAAAAGTCATTATCAAATTAAATGCGGCGCGGTCCAACCCGCACGGCCTCATCTTTATGGGCGACATATTTGATTCGAAAACTTGTTATGCTTCGTCCTAAATAAATTATAACGAGAAATTGTAATCATTAAATGGATATATTTAAAGTGTGTAGAGGTTCGCGGCCGAGGCGACGCCGAGCGAGGGTCGCGACCGGGCACATATCTGACAACACAAATGCCTGCCCGCTAAAGATATTGTGCGTAAAACTTACTGACCTTCAGGTTCAATTAACAAAAACATTTTTGATGAACCGCGATGTATAACGTATATCAGAATCTTATATCATATTATTCAGTCGTATAATTTCACATAGATTGTTATACACATGTAAATTTACCAATTTACTCTTAAAAGAGGCCTTTTCTATGTTTTAAGAATTGTAATTAGTGCCCGATATGATATACCGGAGCAAATAAAATGAAGAGCGTGCGTGGGCAAGGGACAGCTTTTGTTTCACTCTTAATTGCTTGAATGTAAATTATTTGAATTCGTGGGCGATCAATCCAGTTTAGAACAACAGTCTATTAATGTGGTAATAATATAACGTCGGTCCACTTATAATTGACAGCAAAGTCAAATTGACTCAATTTAGGTTAAAGAAAATTTTCATAGTTTTAATATTTAAATTGTTTAACTTACAAGTAAGTTACATAGAAAAATAATTTAAAATAAGAAAGTACTGCAGAATTAAATCGGAATAAAGTAAATCTTGTTATCCGATGATTTGTGTAAAGTGACAATTTGTTATTTTACGTAAGTGATTAATAAAATGTAAAACCAACGATGTGTTGAGTACGAGAAAAAAAAGAAACGCAAGATGCGTTGAAATAAAATTTTATATAGTGATCATTAACGCGGCCCGCGTCCAATATTAAATGGACAGCGGCGTAGAAGTAAAAATTAAAGACAAACATAAATATCAGGGAAAAGTTTGATTCAAACGTTCGTCCCCTGGAAACAGTCCCAATTGATGATTGGACTGTAATCCGATATATTTCACTCAACCGTAGGCGTTCATTGTAACGTATCAAATACACATGTAACACATGACAACTAGTTTATGAATGATCAGAATAAATTGTATATTTAACAAAAAACATATAGTGATATGCAGAAACATTTTTTATTTATTCGAACTCAAGATGGTGAAGACTTATGGAAATGACAATTCAAGTGACAGTGAATATAAAAAAAGTCTCTAATCATCGTTGCTACCGTGTTTGTGATGTGATCAGAAAACATTTTTTATTTATTCGAATTCAAGATAGTAAAGACTTTTGGAAATGACAATTCAAGTGAAAGTGAATATAAAAACAGTCTCTAATCATCGGTGCTACCGTGTTTGTAATATGATCAGAAAACATTTTAGTATGTAAGTAAAACCATTTGTCATTTATTCATAACCAATATACTAAAGATCCGGAGAAAGTGACAATTCACGTGACATTTACAGTAAATTTTATAAACGGTCTCTAATTATCTAAAACGTAATCATTATTTATTAAGACATGACAACAGTTAACACATTATAAAATGACACAATATACATTTACAAAAGAAATTAGTTAAGTCTTAATGTTAACTAATAAACACCCCTTAAAACTACAACGGCTGCCTTTAGTTGGTCAAAATATTTTTCTTCATAATTGAATGTACTAATTTTAATCATATTTACTATCGCACATTTGACATGGACTATACTATACGGATATTTCCTAAAGTGAACATAATTACGGATATTAGGTAGAGGTGTTGGTGCGAAGGCTGCACCAAACTGGATTGGAAGTGGAAAGGAATAAATTAAAAGTTAAGTTATGAGCGGGCCGATCTAACAACATGAATGAAACCACACTCCGCACCCCGCGTCTCTAACCCAGGACTTAGCAGCCGCGTGTGGCCTTTACCATTGCCGCTTCAGGGCTGAACTTAGAATTTAATACAAATATTTGTATTTTAACTGCTATATATCAACGCCGTACTTATAAGTGATTAAAATTATAAAACAGTAAATATAATATTTATCTTTTCATATTATTTCTTCTTGAAAATCTCCATAATTTATATTCAATCAGAATTAGCTAAGATTAGAGTTGAAAACATGCAATTTTTTTATGATTTCCATCCTTACGTGTATTGTAGAGAAAAATGCTTTAGAAAGATAAGTTTATGGTTATCATTCTTGCTACTTTCATTGTACATATGCTAATTTAATAATGTGTTAATTAAAAAAACAAAATTATTCAAAATAAAAATAACTTCATGCACATTTCCTTTATTTTCGATGCTGTTCGTTTTTGTATAGGGCGAATTTTCATGAATGCAGCCCTGGTATAAGGTGAGATGACACGTTATCGGTGCCGGTAATCTGAACCCAAAATATTACGATTCAAAACTTGGTCAAGACCTTATATCCCGAATATAGTAACTTTGGGCACCATTAAAGGGAAAAGCGGTCGTTTATAACTCCAACTCTGAATACTTTATTTGTTTAGTCATAATAAAACGTTGTCAATTAAGCGGGCTTGGAAATAATGTCTTGTGTTTTATTTAAAACCTGTTATAATGACTATAAAGATTTTTAGGAATCGTACAAGTGAAGAGCACCAATATTCTTATCGATATATTCTAATTAAAAAAGGGGGTTAAAATTCAACAGTTTGTTTACTTAGAATCAAAAATACTTTGAGACGTGATGGTGTGACAAATTTTCTTATCTATCACACCCGATTAGTTGCATTGTTGTCGAATTGGGTTTGTGCTATGATTGTGTGTCAACCTTGTCAACCACAGCTATGATAAGTTTTACGTTGAGAACCCTATAAACTACCTATAAAATAGAGTAAACCAAAGCGATAATACAAATATTTTTTTATGAAGCATAAGGGTTAAATACTCGAAGTACCTGGTTTTTGGAGGCTAGTTATATTTTCAGCTGTAGCCACTATTTTCATAATACTAATTATTGTATTTTGTGTCTGTGTTAATTGTTAAAAAAAACATCACATAACACTCTATCCGAATTAAATTTTTTTTAATTAATTATTTAATATAATTAATAAATATATTTAATAATTTTTTTTTAATTCAATTTTATCATAATTTATTACAATATTTTAAAAAAATTCAATGTCATCGCATTAGTATTATTATGTTTGATTAGAGAAAGAGATGATGACGAGTTAATGTAAGGAAATTTTGGGCCCATCTTTATATTACACATTCACATCCTTATATTATATTCTTCCCTAATAACTCCTCCCTGTCTCTCTTACTAACTAATTAATATGCTACATACAATCCAAAAAATACTAAATTTAAAAATGATAAAATAATTACTTAATTCCTATGACAACAAAATGTAATCTTAATTCTAAGTCTATAAATTGCACATTTAATTCTTACTGTCATTATAATATCAATGCATAAGATCAAGAAATGTTGAAGCATTCGGTAAATAGAAGCGACCTTTTCATTTTTAATTACTTGGCAATGCTAAGATACGTGTGCAAATATTTATTGCTGTTATGCTTGTGTTGTATTGCAATATAATACTTTAGTCGTTATGTGTCTCAGTTTAATTGAGATCTTATATTAATTAGAGTGCGAATGTGAGGCACGGGCGGCAATGTGCCCAACGCACGCATCTCCAGCACGCAACTAACTTGATATCGCCTACATAAATATTGACTTCTGTATGAGATCTAGATTTATATTGACACAGCTTACAAATACTAGAAAAATTAAAATATCGTAGTACTATATTATATAAACATATACTATATAAACCCTTTTATTAATATATTGTATGAAATAAGAGGTCCGCAAACGAGGACACTGATCATAAACGTTAAAACTTAATAAATAATAATAAAGCAGAAGAAATTTCACTCCCGAGGACTAAGTTAGAGAGCTTCATCACCTAATGAAGTAATAACCATAGCAGTGCTACTGAATTAACACACAAAAACTGACATAAAAACTGTAAAAAATAAATATGTAAACAAAATAAAAAATATAAAAATAAAAATAAAAATGTAAAAAATTACTTTTAGAGTTATTATAAAAACTATTTTTAAAGATAACAAAATGTATTGTGAAATAAAATAACATTACATTAAAAAATATATACTGATTTACTCTCGTCGCAAAGACATAAGGTATCTGGTGTAACGTTATGAAATTTTAATAAAATATTGTGAGACGGACAAACAATTTAAATTAAAAAGAATATATTTCATAAATTATTAAACCGGGTCATTGCTTCTACCGGAATAACACGCACATAAAACGTCGATCTGGTCGTTTAGAAGATCGCCACAGTCTCCGCTTTATACATCAAAAGTACGTGTTATCAGAACAAGATAAAATTATCTAAATTCGAGAGGAACATTCAAATTTGTTGCCATTTGTAAACAAATTGCGACTTAGTGGCTCTTTTAAAGCAAATGTTTAAAAACAATTCTCGTAGGTAATAGCTTATAAAAGATGTAATACATTTTAAATATCCAATTCATTAGTGTTTTGTTAATCATGGCCCACGGCTTTTCTATTGATTAATTTAGAACTCGAATAGCGAAAAGTAGAGACTTAATTATGTCAAAGTAAGAACTGACATTATTCACCTGAAGTTAAGATATGTACGATATGTATGATATGACAGGTGACATACACGACAATCAGTCATGAGGTAAGTTCGTCGTCACCTTTAAAAGCTAAGATGAATTGGTACTTTATCATTATTTCTTTCACCTATGTAAATCTTAGGGCTGACAAAGAATGTCACACACATTTATTTTTCTACAGCTAACTTGTTGTTCCTGCGTTGCTCTCCGAAAGTTCATCATAATGTCATTCTCGTTTGTTATTATAACTTCAAAAAGGTTGTGATCCCGTTCGATAATCGTCAATATGTAAAAAAAGCGGTTTGACTTTTAGACGAATGTCCAATCGCAGATTTATTATTACGAGGACGGACGGAGGGAGCGTTCATCGGCGTGTTCGCGTGCTCGATGACGTGATACCGCGCCGTCACGCGTGTTAACAACAACGTTATAACAACTTGTTAAGGCACCAAACTAACAAGCCGGCAGAATATCTCGCCTCCCGACATTAGTGATCGAAGCATGCAACAATTTTATTGCGCTCACCTACTTTCTTGTTTGTCGATTGAAATTCGCCAACGCTATAGCGTCATCTTCGTCGTCATCAAGCGGCCTGTTATCAGCATTTAATACTTTTAACCACAAAACAAAATGAAGTGGTTCCACGTCAGTTCGTTCTCGTTTAATTACTCCAATACTTCTAATTTAAAAACATTTAAACTGTAAGCGGAAATAAAAAGACAAATTGCGTTCCAGCTTAATTACAAAATAGAGTGCATAGAGTAAATAAATAGGCATCAAAAATAGCCATTTTGGAATTTCCCATATCTTAAACTGAAAACCTTTACGATTGTCCGTGTGGCAAAATCTTGAAGTGTAGCTATACAATGAGCTTTGGGCAATGTCCAATGTATATCCCGATGTATATTTTATTCTTCAGAAGCGATCTAAAATGGCATAAGTTTGCTACACGTAGGAACTGTTGAAGAAGCTTGTCTGTAGCCACACCGTACTGGAAAAGGCAATGTACGACAACCCTCCATGTGATGGAGAGGAGAATAATTAGTTTGGGTTTAGGGTACATGGCTGCTGAATTCTCAATCGAAAAACAATATTTATTTATCGCAATTTTTGGTTTCGAGTATCGTATGTACCATGTACAGTTGTGTATACAATACATGTGTAATGTACTGAACAAATCGTACGTAATTTTAACATTGCATCTGAAACTTCCTCTAATCTTATAATCCATACCTTACATCAGACTAGAGAATGGGATGATGAGTGAGTGCCTGCTTGTGCAAATTATTGCGGCACTATGTGTATATACCATATACCATATTATGCATTTGCATTTGACTATAACCAGAAAATGTCAGCGTGGTCGAAATCGGCCAGGAAGTTTAGGTTAGAGGTTATTTCGTCGATAGGTGCCGATTGCTCAGTATCTTACTACGTGAAAATTAATAAGAAAGCCTTTTCTTTGAACTAATGATGGATTGAGATGGTTACGACAGTGAAAAATTCTTTCTGAATATTCAGTAATGTCAAGTCTACAAGTCGTTGAAGAAATTTCTGCATGTTGTATATGTATATAGTAAGTCTCTAATACCGAATAATTATTGATGATGGATCTAAGTGTTTCGGGGTCGTAATCATCACCTACCATCTGGTAAAGTGTGTGCTCATTTATCACCCTTGTTTCAATAAAAAAAAAACTAACGCAAAGATTATCATCAATGTTCTCAGAATTATTTGTCTTCCATACCAATCCCCGTATGAATACGAAAAGTATTGTTTCATTAATACTCAACTAATCGCGTTAAAGTAAAACAGTAATAAAATTAACTCCTAGATAAGCAATAAAGCTATAAACAACATTTGATATGCATTAAACATCGGGTGCAATTAATTAAAGGAGACCATAAAAACTTAGTACACGAGGAGCGAAGCCTACCTTGAACCAAAACCTCAATTACATTGTTTAAGCTTCGCAAAGAAAGTTGACAAAATGATATGTGGGTTTTGTTCAAAAAACTACTTGTAATACTTTATATTTGATTGTTGTGTTTCTATTTTCGGTTGAGTCTGCATTTCATATAAAATTAGCGTACTCTGATCTATATCATATTATAGAATAATAATATAATTCAAACATATGATATATATAGCTATAACTTATAACAAATCTATGCATATAATAAGAAAAATATAATCTATGAAGAATAAATGCAAGATAATTAATTTATGTCTATAACAAAAATTGTTTGTAGTTTTCTTTCTCTAAAAATTTCATATTTCTTTCAACAATTTTTTATATACATATCCGTACATAGAAAACGAAAAATAAGATAATAATTAACATGTGAACAGTTTGTTTTATTGTTAAAAAAATTGTTATATTAATATAGTTATATAATGGAACATGGTAAATATAAAACGATGTGATCTATCATATATGAGCAAAATCATTGTAAAAAGCGATAAAAACCATCTTAAGTTACAAAACAATAAAAGATTTCCGACAGGTAACTTCGCGGCCTGTTGTCAAACCACTTGTGATATAAAAAAAAACTCTTGGTACATAAAAATTAAAGGTCGTATTCTTTATAACTCATTTTACGGAGCAATACTCGAAGAAGAATGGCAAACAAAAAGCATAATAACGTCCCTTAAAATAATATTACGTGTCACGAAACCAAAGCTTTATGAAACCCGATATTTTTGTCATATCTGTTTTTATTGCATCTCAATAGAGAATTACGGCGTCCTCCTTCATGTACAGAAAGCCATTCAATATGACGTTGCGACGGATGTTGAGAGGGTGGACTCGAAAGTTTGTAGTTTGACCGAAAGAAATAGCTGACTTTAACGTATTTCCCTGTTTTGCTTTCTATTTGTATTATTTAACAAACTACTTTTAAAATTTTTGATTTTTGAACTACTATTCTAACACCTTAACATAAATGTAGTAACCTAATATATTTTTTTACAAGTGAATTGAAGATTAGGCACTTAATTACATCTTGATATAACCTTCCATTAACTCAAGCAATACATTCTTCATTTTTCTACTAATGTAGAGTGTTCGTAGAATTACCAATGCTCTGTAAAGACTGCAACATCCAAGAAGGATATTAATCTAATAGGCTCATACAAAATTAGTGAGCGTAAAGATTTTAAATTTTGCACAAATCTAGTCGTATTTAAAGTATTGTGTTACTTGATGTATTAAATAGCCAGTTGACAATGTCGCGCGGATATTAACCCACAAAAAATGTCCTCGAATGTCCCGAGGATTTTCCGCTTCACGCAGTGCTGCACTCTCCGCGGCCCGGACTTGCCAGTTGACAAAATATTGCATTGTTCCTATTATCTAGACAGTATTTATTTAAAATGTCATTTAAATGAATGATTTTAAGCCCATTCCCTTAATACAGCTATTGTACTCCTTATAATACAGTAATGTTGGTAACGTTTTTTTTTTAATTCAATAATTTCTATTACATAAAAAGTATTACACATACACATTATACCCTAAAGGCACCAAAAAGAATTAGTAACGCCATTTTGGAAGTAGACGATAGCGTTCAAACAATTTATTACCTTTATTACTTTGTTCACTTTGTTATGGTCATCAAGTTATCGCTGACCATAAATTTGAATTCTCTCTGTGACGGTCAATAAAGGTAATGAAGGCAATCATCGGCGACCAAAACCAATAAAATAATAGAAATAAATTTGATATGAGCGACATATGGTGGCTTTGATGCGAAGCGAACCCTGTTATTGCTGTCAAACATGCGACAAATAGCTCAGACTTAGAAATCCATTTCATTTTATCCAACCGTTGATTACACAGCATTGGTCCGTTGGACGACAATGGAATACATCTAACACAACCAATACATTTACACCCCTTTCTGTTTATGAATCAACGCGATGACCAAAAAGTAAATTCCTGCTTATTATTATTCCATTACCCGTCACCCCATTTAAAAAAAAATATGTCAACCGATGATGACTGGGGAAGAGTGGGAATAATCCACATCGCCGAAATCCGGGGAGGTCGCGACCCGGGAATATTCAATGTGTTTATATAAAATAATTTTCATGTTCGACAACTCGCAACACAATGCCGTATATTTTTTGCTCTGTCGATAAATTGGCTGGATTATCATTTAATGGAGGGCTCATGTTCGTTGGGCTTGTCCCGATTCCCTATGACTGACATGATTTTATTAAATACCGTATCGAAGTGCCGCTATGGATTGATTGATTTTTAGTACACTGCGACGGAAGCTGCTTTTATAAAAAGAAATAACTTCTTACCTTAATCTATTGCTTTTATGATTTTCTTAGAGGTGATTTTGACATGGTATAATTAGGAATAAAAAAATGTTCATGATTCTCATTGAGTTACTTCGACTACAATTACTGTCTTTATTCAGCAGCATTATACATTCCACTTAGATTTTAAAATGTATTATATTACCGTGATGACTAGAAACTTAATAAGTAAAAAGCTTTTTGTATTAAAATAATCCTAATCTCTTTTATATGACAAAAACAAATCCCTATAAATCTCTTATTAACGGAAACATTTTTGTCACTATGGTATAAAAATTTACTTTATTTGACAGTAGATACGCGGATAGCATCGGAACTATGAGATCTTATCGTAACGCGGAGTCTCCCCGTTTGTTTACACTAAATATTTTGCGACACAATGAAATTACATGACATCTGTACTACAAATAACGGGAATATCTTTATTCATACCACGACGGGCAAACACGACCCCCTCGCGTTCGCATTGTTATTGAACAGAACGTCTGCTTACTGTCTCACCGAGTGTCCCCACGTATACATCTATCTATATCTATTAACAATGAGCTAAATTCAACTTAAAATAAATATAAAAAATAAAGCAAAACTGTTTTGTTTTACTTTTAAATTAAATACTGCTAGTACCATGAAAAAATCTATCCGACTAGGAAAAGATCATGTATGACGCATAATAGTGTAATTATTGCTTTGTATGGTGATTGATTAAAATGTTAGATCCAATTATTGGTTCAATTAATTCCGTCTAAGTTCTGAGAAGTAAAGTCACATTTTCACCTTGATATAGCAAATAATTATTTTATATAATGGTAATCAAATGAATTGTATGCTAATCGCTCTCACAGATTACCAGTGTAAAATATCAATATAGTGCTGCTGTGTTTTTTATGGTGAGTGTAGGGTACTGGTGACCTAATTATTGGCAACGAGGCATTCCATTATAGCAGATGTGACAACGCATGTACATCTTGAATCTTTTTTGGGGATGAATGGAATTGACAGATTTTTGTAAATGTTTATAGACCGCCGTCATAATTCACCAACAGGTCAACTTTGTGCTCATTTGTTACGTTTAGTTTCATAAAAAGTGAATAAAATACCAACCTTTTATAACCTTAATCTTGTTTAGCTGAATTCCTCCCATCTGTAAATAATAGAAAAAAGTATTGGGTAAAAGACAAATATTATTTTCTCTAAACCGAGGAACGATTTACAATAAATAAGAGTAATATTAAATTCCTCCCCCATATCGATATCAATAGTTCTACGGTAACCCCATTCGCCTTCGGCAATATCAGATATCGTGAACTTTTCCATTTTATTTTCTTTCACCGATTTTATGCACTAACAAACAGATGTTTAGCAAATTTAAACAAAACAGCAATGAAATTGATTCACAATTATGTAAGTACGTATTTAAAACAATCTAAACTTTATTCTTATTCGTTATTTTAAAACAATTATCGAATGGTTTCTTCATTAGAGTTGTCTCGTCAGTTGAACTCAGACACCGGAGTTTTATTTCTGTAAACGTTGTCATTTGAAGGCTTTAAAATTGGCAGTGCCAAGTTGCATCTTTTTTATAACTGCGGCATGAATGGGTCAACGCAACTGGGGAAAAACGCATGTCCTCGCAGAAGACCAGCGTGCTATAACGGGATAACGCTGAAAAGTCACCACTCACCATCAGGTATATAGGAAAATTATACAGAAAAAAATTATGTTTTACACGAAATATTCTATTTTGATCGTTGATATTGTATTCAAATCTATTTGTCATCGTATTATACTCACATAGGATATGGAATGCAAGCGACAAGTGAGTGAATTTGTGTATTATGTAATGCTTTTGACGTAACATTATACTATGTACAGTCGACATGTTCCGACTGGAAACTTTAACTTTCATATATTGATTCAACTAAAATATTTTGTAAACTTCCACTCCAAAAATGTACAAAACCACCAAAATGTTGCTCACCTCTGTAATCACAAAAAAACAGTAAAACAGTCGTAATACGGAATAATACGGAGTTGACGTAGTCGCTATTAGTTTTCTTTATAGCATCTATTGTCAACAGTTTCTGCCGACCGTTAGTCATCCGCAAAACGATTTCTTAGGAACATCTACCTATCAAATAGGTTTGTTCAAGTAACATTAAATTTTGTAATCATTTTCCAATACCTAATAGCTTAGTGTAAGATTTTATATTTCTTTTAACATTTGTAACAGAAATGTGTAGGCTTGACTGAAGAAGTCCAGCGTGATTCCCAGTATAATATTGCTTGTTTTGTATGCGAACTTACCTATATTCACTTATAGAATATCTCGTTAGTTTCATCTAGTATTCATTTCACTTAGTATAATAATCAATTAGTAATATAACACTACTAAAATATAGTAACAATCTGTATAATAGAGATCAATGCCTAGACACGCTGCTGGAATTACGCCTAGGATATAGCATATCTAATAAGAGGCCTATATCTCCTCTTTATACTTCATACGCGGTTTCAATGCAGACTGGTGGATTCCTAGAAATATTTTTAACATAAACAATTTAATCAATTTCAATAATATGTCACACATCTAGAAATATTTTTTTATACTCGTATCTCTAAGACATGCAGATGTTTATTATTCACCGCGGAGCACGCGGTTAAATAGCAGTTAAAATCGCAATTTACGATTGATTGGTGCCGGAACGTTAATCGAACTGGATTTTTTCGCATGCCGTGAAATTAAAAGCGAGAGTTTAGACACTAAGCTACCTTGGCGCATTAACATAACATATTAGTATCACGTCGGTTTTCCTTATTTATTAATGAGAACTCAAAAACAATTTTCTTATAAAGCAGTCTATTATTATATTTCAAGTATGTAAAAGTTTAAACACAAAAATCACATAACATAAGGTATAAGATATATTTATTTAACATCACCATTATCATTATTAGCCTTTCCAAGTCCACTTCAAAACAGGCTTTTCCAAAACTGCAAAAAAAACTGGCTCTTTTTTGGATAATATAAATAATACACTAAGACAGCGACACATTGTCGCTTTATAATATGTGATAACATTTTATTCGACCATTTTGTAGAACAAATAGGATTATCAGTTTTACTTCTTGCCATTTGTAATAGATACATGAAATTTTTTAAAAAAAACTATACAAAAAAGCAGTGAGATAATGAATTAAGTATCACGGTCACAATCTTGACAGTTATAAAATAACCGTTGTAAAATAAATAAAAATGATTACATGCACTTCGAATATTTTTTTATAAAATATAACAAATTACATATCATATATATTAGCTTTAAATAATAAAATTCCATACTTCATCTTAACTATGAGATACGGCAACGGAAATCGCATTGTCACGAAATTGGTTTGGCTGAGGATATTTGAAAGAATTATGGCTGTAATAATATAAAAACCACCTTTAAATAATGTCAGCGATGAGTACAATTAAGAGATAAATCATAGAATGGTTGCATTGAACTTGGAGTAGGATATGACTGCTACGGGTTATATTCCGGCTCGAATCGCTCTTTGCCCCAATAGCCATTAGGGACGGTCACCAATTTATCATTAAGGCAATTTTTACAATTATTGTTTGCTTTGAACGAACGATGTCAGTCCAATGTTTGCTCTACTTAATGTATTACATATGAACAGTTTTGTTCGACATTTTTATCCTATTCACCACTCGTAATAAGCTTAATATGTAATTAAAACAACGCTTTATTACTTAAATACCGAACGAATATAGACTATTAAGATTTTTGATCATAGCATATTGCAAATATTGTCATAAACATTTTGATAGATATAGGCAATTTAATTGAGTAAAAGAAAGTTATTTAATGTACGAGAAAACGTAGAAACTTATTGAAACAATATTAAAAAGGACAATTTCGAAATTTCATTGGTATAGTAATTTTGTAAGATCAGTGATATATTACTATTTATATAACATTTATTTAAGTAGAGCAACTCCGATGTACCGATGAACGGTCAGCGGTCCACCCACGCTCACAAAAGACGCGTGGGTGCAAAGATTACTCTCATTCAATTGAAGCGCATTGTGCGCCGGCGCATGCCACTTCCAGTGGCCACCTCTTAATTATCGCGCAGCTGCTGACCCGCGTCCATCTGGAACGTCACCACCTACACCCTGTTTACAGGATGATCGTGAAACTTTGCTCTAAATAACTGCTTTAATCATGTATGTATGTATGTGCTACTAAATCAAAATCCAAAATAAGAGTTAGGATACAAAGCTGCACAGAAGATTTCCTATGCAAAATGAACATTTTTTGAGTAACTGTGCCTAAGTAAACCTAATTAATAATAACTTTGCTCAGTGTGAATCTAGATACTGATATATAATGCCTGTGTGTGTCTAAGAATTAATAACAAAAATCTCCATAGGTCGACCGAGGAAGGATCGCGCTCTCACAGAATACCAGCGTGAAATAGCAGCAAAACGCTGTTGTTAGGCTTTTATCATATGGTGACTGTATGGATCCGGTGGCCCCAGGCCCTTAAGTCCCAGCTGATAGGGGTGGGGTTTCGTCCAGGAAAATGAATAACACTGAGTGGTCCCAGGTTGCCCTAACATAGTGAGAGTGGTCAGAGAGGTGAGGCCACATATGGAACTTGCTTAGGCTCAGTGCAGACCTGTGTATTCCATAGGCGATCCCGGAGCTCCTCCCAAGACACTTATAGTGAGCCACCCAAGAAAGTTTTAGTGGGTACAAATCCCACATAACCCTATCTTTCCCTCGACAGGGAAACTTATGCAAAAATTCCACCCGGACACCTAAAATGAATGGGATCCGGTGACATATCCAATTTAAGAAACGAGACATTCCACGTTACTCCTCTGAGATGATAACGGTAATAAGGATGTGCATGCATCCTGAATCATTGTTGAGGGTGGACGTAGATGTCATGGCCGTAATCATAATTTACTATCAGGTGGACTGTGTGATCGTTTCTTACCTCTATTATTATAAAAAAGAATTAAACTGGTCGATCCAAAAGTATTATTATAGTATATTTTATTTGAAACAGCCTGTGAATATGAACAATAAGTGTTAAAATTTAGTTGATCTGTGTCAATGTAAGGTGAGTGTCCGGTGACAATAGTGTATTGGTTGTGAGTGGCCATAGGTCCGGCAAATCTCATTTGTGGATTTATCATTAACCGTATTTCATCCACCCTTGTCTATGGAAGCCTATTAAGGGGTTGCCGTTTTGTAACATTGTTTCCGTCTATGGTTAATGCAGGCGGATGTTTATGGCTGTATAAAATTTTTATTTAATGATAGGAGCGGTTTGAAATATAGAGGTAATTCGATTTGTAAACGTTATGGATCGCAGGTTTGATTAGTTTAGCTGGTATATTAAAACTGATATATTAAAACTATCAGTTGGTAGTATTGTTTATCTGGATACTGGAAAGCAAAACGTTAATTATTTCAGTTATCACTAAATGATAACCATATTACTGAAATGGATCTTGTTACTGGGGAGGAGCCGTTCCATCGTAATTCCTAGGAGTGATCCCGCATTTGTATTATGATTCCTTATCGAGGATGAATACAGCTGATCCCGTTGTCGACCCATCATAATAATACGAATAAACGCAAAAAAAAAAGATAAATAAAAATAGAAAATATATCGCTACATCTCAACTGCACTCATCAGGGGAACGAGGCGTGTCCTAATCGCGCGCCTTATCGACGCTAGCTTTTGTCTTAATTCGATGGCGGATAATTTATGGGCGAGCGCTGCCCGCACTTGCCATAAATAATTCTAGTTTTGTTGCAACCCAATACGACTATAGTTTTTCTGTCAAAATTCACATAAATAATGAACGCTCGCCGGGCCCGATCTTATCTTCTCGCGACAACTCTACGAACGGTTATAAACAAAAGAGGAACTCTAATGACTGAATGAGCAATCGTAAACCCTTAAAATTTACGCGTGACTCTTTCAGCCGCTTTTTGAAAAGGTTTTATAACTCGGTCGGGAAAGGCTCACCCTCTTTCCCTAGGCGCCTACGCCAGCCGCGCCGCTACATCTGATTTATTCATACCACCCGAAACACATGATCGCTTTTTCGGATAGCGGTTATTTGAGCATATATTTTTTTACCTCAACTCGTACAGGATTGATATTTAATTTAGGGGAATATTCATTTTATTCGGCAAAAAAGCCAGAGAATTTTTTCAACGTTATAATTTATTAAAAGCTTTTACGACCTACGGTGAAGATATGTCAACGAAATGTTAAAATGAACGTTTTTAAATTTTATGTATCTGCAATTTGTTATATATAAAACATAAATTAGTATGTATAGTGCATAATTTAATAAGTATTAAAATAGTATTATTATTTATAATTATAAGGCATGAAAATTTGTTTGTAATAAAATAACGACAAGTTCAATACAATTGTAATTTAGATGAGCCAATATCGCTTGCAATTAAAACTATCCAATACGATTTGTTGACAAAAGATCCAATGTGTGGGAGGACAATAGTGGCAGATGTGCGACCCTTTCTAACCTTACTGTGCTCCCCAATACTCCAATTAGTTATTAACTAATGTTGCCATCCCAAAATTTATACATAACACTGAAACAATGCGGAAATATTACCTTAATATATTACTAGTGCATCAAATTGGGGGGTCTGCTTGGATACTGTAACCAGGCTGACGCAAGCTTGGATAGGTACCGATAACGATTCAATATTTATTGTCACCCGGCGTACGTCATTAAGATAGTGTCAAAACTCACTGGCACACACTTACCAGGTTGGACGAGGCACTCATAATTATTACTAATACCTTAAATATGTCAAAACAGGAATCCAGGTAAAAAGGCGTAATTTACGCGCGTCCGATAGAGATTTGGCAGTTGGCGCCGTGCTGCTCGAGGCGGCCGGGTTCGCATCGCGAGCGGGCGCCATGTTTTTGTCAGCCATTGTCTTTGATATAAATTTTAAATAGGAAATGTTCCTTTTTATGGAGATCTAGTTTACGGCACTGACAATGAAGGCCGCATAAATCTAACCTCTACGTCACTGCACCTCAGCGATGATCGATCGATAAACATAATTTATGTACTTCCGTTGGCTACGACACGAAATGCCTTCACAGTGTGTGTAGGATAACGTGATGGTAAGGAAAAAATCAACGTCAATTGGGTCCATTTCATCTTTATTTACAATTTAATGAACTAGTAAAAAAAAAGATATCATCTTAATTTTAATAACTTTTATAAATTTCCTCAAGTTGTCCTATGCGATCTTAGAATATCAAACACAGAATCTTTAACCTGATCGTGTCCAATGACTTAATTTTACATATTTAAAACAAGCTTTAAATATTACAGGAACTATACGGCATACTAGTACGTATGCGCCGAGTGTATAACCTACCTATGATCGCTTATTGAATTCAAATAAGCTTTGTAGCGGCTATCTATAAGCTATTATAAGTATTTTATGACACAGCTATATGGCGGTTTATTAGCATAAAAGAATTCGATATTTAAATACGCCCATTGTCATAGAAATATTTTCGATATGATTTATAGGCGAACTTTTTAATAAGGGAATTAATAAGGAACAATGCTAGTCATTGATAGCGGGCGGCCAATCAACGTGCCTCCGGGAGAGGGCTGATTAACGACAATAACTCGGCGACAATACCGACTTGACCACATTTTTTTTAGTCCCTTTCCAGTCGATCTCTAATGAATACGGTTTATCTTCAAGTTTATATAAAAAAATAAATCGCTTTTAACTGAAGAATCACGCCTTAAAAAAGAAACGCTTATTAAAATTTATTTCTTTCTCTCCCCGCGGCACTGTCGTGTACACAGCCTCGAATAAAATTAAAAAGTCAAGAATTCTTATTTATTTTAATACAATAAACCGCAATCGCTGAATAAAGATAAATAAAAAGCAATAAAAAATAAAATCGCATTAGCAATAAACAAAATACTTCAGCGGATGTGGGTAGAGCGAGAAGCGCGAACACGGCGATGCGTGGAAGAGACACTAAACATTTATGATATTACGAATATAAAATATAGTTTCATTGATATCTATATATTATTATATTTAAAATTAAATAAAGAGATATATACTTTCATACTCATCTGGTGGAATTGTCATAAAACAAAAGCAGGATTACATATATATAATAATATTTCTTAGTTTGTTCTCGTCCATGCTCCAAACATCTATAAGATTCGTTAAAAAACAATATAGAATATAATCTCTATATATTGTTGTCTTAATAGTTTAATTGCATCTTGTTTATCACGCAGTCTAGTATGCAGCAATGTATTGATGACGAGGAAAACGATCATCTTTAGCATTTTTTTATGCAAGCAGTTTGTCGAACGGAATAAGAATACAAGATGTAATGTATTTACATTTTAATACAATAGAAGTGAATTGAAGAATTGTGTTATGCTTGCAATAGAAAAATATAAAAAATAGTTTGTGGTGACTGTTTGTCTTATTCGGTTAGATGTACGTAATAAACATCCGTTGATCAATAATCCGTTCCGTTCGAGTTTTATTTCCTAAAAATTAAAAATTTATTATTCACTCACTGCAGACTACTCACTCGCTCAGTATAAAATAAATTATGAAAAACACTAAAACAATTCTAAATCTAAATATAAAATGTTTGTTATTAGGTGTAAACCGACTCTACGGTATGCTATCGGCCGATTGTCACGAGTGCTACCCTCTCCGAAGTTTTCTTAATTGTGCCGAAATATTTATTTGATTGCAAACTTTGTAGCGCAGCCGCGCAACCGAAATGGTCATCGGCATCCATACAACCGCCACAATGGCCACCGCCGGTCGTCCTCGACACGCGAATTAGGTATCCAATATGAGAATATCCATAATATTGAACGGTTCTTAAAACGGCGCTATTTCATTTCTATTTCGTTTTCGTTAACACTTGACCTCCAGTATTTTTTTCACTAATATAACATTAATCAACAATACCTTGCTAATAATTTAGACAAATCTTCAATCGTACAGTATGTGGAATTTAAAATTTTAAAAAAAATAGACTATTCGTACTCTAGATTTGTTAAGTTCCCAAGCTTTTAATTGTAACTGCATTTTTTGAACACATCTGAGGAATAAAAATAACCCCAACTGCTAAAAAATAGTACTATTTCTTATATCTATAGAAGCCAACTTGCGGGAATGGTGATCCTTAAATGGAGTTTATCATTCAGATGAATGATGTTTAATTAACTACACATTTTTGTAGGAAAAATGCAGGTGTCATTGCCTAGCTTATATAAATTCCTGATAATGCATACAGGCCATGAACCTACCTGTTGATTTTAAAAATCAATTCAGTGTTAATCAGAAATTCTTCGTTGTTTTTCGAAATAGAGGAGTAAAGTATAAAAGTAGCGTGCAATTATGTTATTTATGTATATTATTATTTATCTTATTCTATAACGTTCTTCCTAAGAGATCTATATATATTTTAATTGTAGAGACTAAACTGTGCAGGGCCCGAACATTTTCAAGTAAAACTATTGAAACAACTTGTATTATTTTAATTATTTTCGTATCAATGATCTAAACAAAGCACAGTCTTGCGCTCATTAGTAATATTACAACTACAAATCGTTCATGAAGCATTTGTGAACGTTATACTATGTTGGTGATTGGCTTCGGTAACCGTATGGTGGCCGATCTCGGACCCAACAATCGAGATTTGTAACAACGATAACGATGTCAACTAGCGTAGTCCGCTCCTGTCGTTCCCATGATTTGCGATTCCGTTCTAATCTTTATAATTACGACTTATCCATCAAACAGACGTATGATAAACATGCGACTTCAGAATCTGAACATGAATGGTTATCTTCAGCAAAAGCGCCAACGGCCATACTGTATGGTACGGTTTGATATATAACAGGTATCATTTTTTGCAAGTCGGACGTGTTTATGAACACTTGGTTATTATCTCTTTGATCTCATTTTAAATGACACATTACGTTTTTAAAGTCATTATTTTCATACGCTAATAGCGTAATAGTGTTGGTTATGGTATGAGATGCTTAATGCCGTTGATCAGACACAGAATACCGCATAAAATAGCAGTAAATTTACTTCTGTATTGTGATGGAAACCGCGGAGTGCATTACTGGTAAAGAGACATTATTATTTTAGTCCTGAGTAACGTATCTCACACCTTTCTCATTGTTGAGGATAGATGTTAAGTTGTAAGACTATGGGCCTCAAATAACGTCAGATAAGTTTGCTCCCTTGCAATTATAATGATCTCTTAAATCATTATTTTTGATACAATACTATCGTACGCAAACAACGCTATAATCACATGTGAAACCCATGTGTTCAATCGCTAATACATTTGGAGTGCTTGCAAATCAATACAGTGTACATAGTTTAATGTTTATGAAAGGTACTAATTTGTGTTAATAATAAGGTAGGTGTAACAACATTCAACGATGCTCCTAACAAAGCTGACTAATTATCGTGGCGCGGCGTATCGTAAAATAGTGCATATTGACGGAATATAGAGAGGCCGGCACACAGTGCTTAATGACATTAATCACATTGATTTATTGTGGTTCCGAGTTATTACAGGCCGGGCGCCGACGGTAGTGTGCGCGTGCACGTGCACGGTTAGCTTTTGCTTGGATGGTGTGTGTACACTCCTTGTGTAAATGTAATGCGCGACGCATACAGCGTGATGTCAGATACAGACGAACGGCTCACGTTACAAATTGCAACACTGGTGTGTTTTGAAATATGTATTTATGTTTAAAAAAAACGACACATAAATAAAAAAAAAAGAATTAATTTTTATTTTTAAGTACACCATCAAATCTGTATACAAAGTGTACATATGCAAAGGTTATTTTGTATTGTGTACGAGGTGAAGGACGTATATACCAATGAATTATGAACACCCTCGCTAATGTAAGCACACCACGGACAGATAGGCTGTGCGTGTGTGCGTGTGTACGGCATTAGGCAACAATTTACGCTGTTTGCGGCGTGTTAATATTGATTGGCTCGCTTTATTTCGACTCGCGCGAATATATACACAAAACTAGTTCATCACATGACGTAAAACAAAATAAAGAAAACTATCTTCAATAACGCTGGTCGCAAAAAAAATAATATTATCATATTTCTAATTCATATACTTATAATTGAGTTTTAGATTTAAAACAATAAAGGTAAGGACAGATTACCGAATTATCATCTCATAATTGTTTATTACTTGGATGAAACATGTAGTTGTTATAAAACCTTATATACTTATTAAATAAGCATAGCCCACTTGATTGCAGCAAATTCGATATTATAGCAAAAAGATAATCGATTAAGAAAATGTCTTTTAAAAACACAGTCATAAATCAGCAGGTGTTATACCAGACACAGAGTGATATGAGATGAAGTGAAACCGCACGTTTCCTAATAAGCTCAAGGTATGTTAGCTAACACACGCTGTTCCTACTAGCAAAGCAATCAAGAAATTGTTAATGCTCGATCCACATTTGACAAAGGTATAAAATTAATTGATTCGATATTTCAATGGTACAAGGAAGGATCACCTAGTGGAAAATGGATTCCTGTGGACCAGGACACCCACATTCCTCGAATTATAATGAAGATGCGTCATCGCCCCTGTGGATTAATATTAAATGCCTTGTCACCAGTAATAACCTTCGGTTTCTTTCTTTTACCGGACGAAACACACTAACTCTAAACTATTATTTTACTACCTATTCGTGCTACAAATAGTGTATAACTGCGGCGTAACTCTACCATGCAACATCATTTTAATTACCTTTTACTTGACCTTACCATCTTAATTATATGATTAGATCATACAAGCGACACAAACGACAAACACAAAATAAATATTAAATATTTTATTATTAAGAATATAAAGTCAAAATCCGAGTTAATAGTTGCTGCCACCAAAAACTATTTATTCACTTCAAAAGAGAAATCTAGATCAATCCACTCATGAGAAATCTCATCGCATAGAAAGGTAGACGTGCAAGCGCAAATAAATTATCTATCTTTAACTGCTTGCAATAAATTGTTGAAATATAAATAAGTAATGGTCCGCCTCCAAGAAGTCAGCACTTGAAAACAGATTTTCTAGATTGTAAGATCCATGGGAATCAAACCTGTATACAAAGTGTGCGACCTATATCGTTGAAACGTGCGGACAGCGATGGACACGTCGGGACGGCAGCGCCGCATATCAAACAAGTCATTATAATTTCATAATGCACGCTTGTCAACGTAAATAATACGCAAAATTTATGTTACGAGGTTCTCACCGTTCGGCAGAGGCGCAATGAATACTTAATAAGGTGTCATTAAGCATAGAACATTCGACGTTCAACTCATATTCATTGAGGACGTGGAAATAAATTCAATTAAGCCGTTTGTATTTCGTTACAATCGTTGGAGTAGATAGTTGCACTACATCTCGAAAGTGACAGGCTATAATCGCACTTATGTAAATGGTTTAAGATTTATATTTGCGCAACATATTCGCCAAAGACTTTCAATAGTACGACGGCAGTGAAACAGCTTTATACTTCGTACACACTTCTAATGTCCACGGCTTTTCGTCGTGAACGTGTTATGAACTCAAATGCAAATTGTATATCCATTTACATAAATCGATATTTAAACTGTTTTATGTTTTTATGTAATTTATTTTATTTATATTTACGCTTTTATTAAATGATAAAATGTTACCTGATAAGGTAAGTTTTTATATTAACTACGTTTGTACGTACTACGTTCGTTGCGTACTAGCGGTTCGGATAAATATAATATATAAGTTTGAGAGCAAAACCCTCCTACAAATAAGTTGGAACGTGTATTATCCCTCATCATTACCGTTATATTGCCACAATAATTAGCGGCCTCACGGAATAAATATAATATTCTTAATAACGATTCATCACAATAATAGTGAATGACTGTTATTTGCGAGTTGTTCGAACTTTAACTTGGATATAATAAAGTTATAAGACAAATATATATTTTGTATTTAAACAAATTAAATATAACTTTTATTTACACTTATGATCGGATGTACTAAACATCTGATCATGACAGATAATATTCGTCGATATAAAAACAAAAAACGTCAACGTTCGTCGTTCTTTTTAATTACATATTGTCAAGTACCAAACATAATTCACGGGAAAATTATACATGCATAGAAACTTTTAATACCAACAATTTATTATATAGAAAGTTTAAATTCACTCATAAAAAGTACAGTTGAAATTAAATGGCTCAGGGGATACTTGTAGCGCATTGAAATTAATGTTGATAAATATACGGACGAAGCGGTCGGCGGTCGTCGTGGCCGGAAGTAGAAACATCCATCATCCGCCCGCCCTGGATAAAAACGCTCGTTAGAACCTCCCGCACGACCTCCCTCGCCAGCCCTCTACCTGCCTCTCTATTAATGTTCTACTCAAGAGCCTCTATTACTGTTGTCATTTATTATAACCATTTCGCCAAATTGGCTGATCTCGCATAATGCGATCCAAGGGCGGAAATAAAGTTTATGTGTGATATGTGGCCTAATTTTATTTGGAGTGACGGTTTGATTAGTGGATTGGTAATGAATGCTAGGATTGAATCCTAATTGATTTTTTATTTGTTAGCCTAAGTGTTTGTTATGTTTGCAGTTGAGAATATTTCAAGTAATCGTATCTCTGATTTTTTTTTTTAAAGTAGTAATGATTCTATCGTGTACTTTCATATATCCCACGTAGAAACTATTATAATAGTATTCTGAAATCTCTCGTTGACTGAATATTACATTATAATTCATTAAAGTTAATATTTCTTTTGAAACCATACACGTACAGTACAGTACCTATGTATACATGTCGGGAGAAAATAAATAGGTCATCCAAACACAAATTACTATACACTAAGACGCATAATTTTTTTAACCGTCGTGAACGCAAACTTCAGCTAGTTTAGCATACTATCATGGAATAGCACTATAATTGTATGTGACAATTTTTCGTAGGTTGCGTGGAGATTCGGGGACCCAATCACATGACGAGACATTCCATCTCAGTCCCTCTGAGGGCTGCGTGTGAATCTTGAATTTTCGATGAGGAAGATTTTCGCAGATATCACAGACTTCAGTCATCACTTACCATCGGGTGAACTGTATGCTTGTGTGGTACCCCTAAGATTATAAAATTCAATAAATGTATAGATGTTGTTAACATGTAGGTCAGTATATATAGATCCCTCTGCTGGGCTAAGGCCCCCTCTCTAGGCAGACTGCTCAAATATCCTTTGTATTGAAACATTCTGCCACGCGACACCACTGCGGATTGACGGACTTCTCATGTCTTCGAAATATTTTTTGTTTTTCATAATTTCATTGATGCCACTGAGAATCTATTGGTTTGTTCGCTTACTACGAAATTAAATGCAAGCGCCCGAACACCAAAGTTACACGAGAACGATTATATTCATATAAGAAAAATATAAATTTGTATATGATTGAATATTGATTGAATATGTTGGACACCAAGTATTCTGAGATAGAAATTCTAAGTGTCCATAATTAGTTTAATATTTTTAGAGGTGATAAACATGTGCAATTAATTCACTTGATGGTAAGTGATTCCTGCTTCCCATGATACCCACATTCATCCTCAATAATAATGAAAAATTTGTCACCACTAGGAACTAAGATGGAATGCTTCGTCACGGTAATAAGGTCACACTCAGCGACTGCATTCGACGATATCTTCTGATTATCGTTATATGAAACCCAACAATGTTTTACTGCCATTTTACGATAAGCACCTCTCTTTAGCGAACACATTAAATCGTTACTGTACGCGATTATTCAATTAATTAGCAAGTAACAGAAACCATGTTAATTCACTTAATCTACACTAATGAGTAGGATAAAGATTTTATGACCGTTTTTACATTTATGGATGTACCTATTCGGTGTACAGCGGCATAAAAGCCAAGCTTGAAGGTTAGAGATATACGTCAGGCTTATTCCGCGTATGTGGAACGGGACGTCAAAATAAATCTAAAGCCTCTAGGGTGTGTTCAGGCAGTCGAAGTGAAGCGCGGATGAAAGGTTCTAGCAAGGGTGACATCGACGGCGTAAAGTGGTGCGAAGATATGCGTTTATCAGAACGACATTGCATAGTTTGCGATTTATGAAACAAAAAGGAATCATTGCCAAATTAGGGCTAGTTGGTCTACTACAATGAATATACTACTATAAACTAAAAAACTAAGTTCAAATACACTTGTCGTTACCATAAATATTAGGGGAAAATTAAAAGATGCAAAATAGTATTCTTTTTAACTGTAACCATTATTTCGTTTTTAAATACATATTCTTTTTAACTCAAAATGATATCTTATATTTTCGCAAATACTGCGCATTTAATAAAACTAAGTATGCAGTTTAATTAAAAAAAAGTATCTCAATGCAATAGCCTGACGTCCTTATATCATAATTAAACCAAACTACCGTCAGCCAATTTTTTTTATTTTTCGTCGGCAGAAAAAGCTTGGAGTATATTGATCTCTTGCAGTAGTATATCTATCATTATTATTAGTTTAATTCAATTAATTTTATTTTATAATCTACATTAACAGTTACAGAACAAATGGAATCACGACATAAACACAAAAACGAAAGCACGAGAATAATTTTGACAAAATATAAAATAACAAGTATTTTGTATTTTATAGAACAAAATCACACAGCACAAGTCTATTGGCAGACGAGTATTAAAATTATTATGAAACAGGCGCTCCACGATAAGGCGGGATGATACCGGCTTAACACTACCGCCCCCAGCGCCCCCGCACTATCACACGCCACGCGAGTGCCTTTCCAGTGACATCTACATAAAAACTTGCTCCAAACTCTATGCTCAAGTTTAACTCTACATTCTCTTTAATACAGACTGTAGAAATAATTTGGTTTCCTTAACATTTTTGTTGTTTTTTCCTGTCAATTAAATTAAAGGTATTTTTACTGCAAAAAGTTTTAGTTACTTCGTTGCTTCTGACGCAGTTCAGCAAAGCCATAGAAAAACTTGAGTGAAGCATATGCACCGTGGTTATAAAGACTGATATAATTGGATAAATAATTATTGTTATAACTTAACTTCTTGGTTCAAGTTAATTCAAAGAACTATAAATAAACGGAATGCTTGTGGTATTTTAAATACGCTTATGTGCTAATGATGCAAATATTGGAAGAGTAAATGAAAGAAATGTATTAATATTTATATTTGATTGCAAAATGTTAGAACAAAAAATAATATTAATTATTAATTCTTTTGATACATAAAACGTCGCGAGTTTATTAAAATTCACTTAGTGAGAGTGAGAAAATTGTACATTGATTATAAAGTTATTTAAACTTTCTTAATACCATCCGGCATAGTGACGCAGAAGCTGCAGTTTAGGTAGCTACGTTGAACGACAATTATAATCCGCACTAGGACGCCCCAGCACGGACCGTCGCAAATAAAATATATCCACGGAAGCGCGAAGGGGACGGACGCAGCGAAATTTCGTACACGAGACAAAGATAAGCTTAACCAGCACGAAATTATGAGCGTTTAACTGTTTCTAGCTGTAGAATCTGGCACGAGCGCTTCGCCGACTCGCCAGCGCGCGTTATTTACGAGGGGGTGGCCGCCAGGCGCCCTGCACCCGAGATAGTGCCTTCCCCGGAAGAGCGACGCCGCCGCCGCAACCGCCGCGCGACATATCCACGCCAACAAACCTGTCACGCAAATTTAACTCTTCATACTTGTAAAACAAACTCTAATATCACTTGAAGTCAGATTCTCTTGTGCCATCGCAGCACCTCGCGCCTGCTAGTACAGATTGCGGCTAGCCTGCAATTTCAGGTCGCCACGGTATACTCCGATATGACCTCTATCACTACACAGTAATAAAGCGATATTGCCTTGACGGTGTACAAGCGTTTTCAGCTGACCGAGGACCAAACGTTTTCCAACAGTACGTAACAGTAAAGATGTCAGTATTTTCTTGTTTATGATGGTATAAAACTATGCAAGGTAAATTTATGTTGCTTTAGATATTATTCTTAGTGAAATAACGTTCTAATTGTCTACAAGTTATTAAACAGCCTAGGTAACAACGCACTTAGTAACCTTGCAGTGCGGCCTAAATAAATTAATACAACTTGCATGTAAAGATATGCCATGGGGATTAATTATTTCGTTTGAACACGTGCATAAAGTTTATGTTAATTATCACTACTACTTAATAACGCCTATCAATAAATTGAAGTTATTGTCTCAATAAAAATCCTGCAAGTATGTGCATTGAAATCGTAAAAAGTCGTTAAGGGATAAACCATCAATACAAGCACACTAACAAAGGAACAGAGGTCACGTACCTTTGTCATTTAAGTGAAAATATACGACGTAGAGAAAAGAGAAAAATGCGCAAAACCGTCTAGAGCATAATGCCGCGCGAGACCATTACTTTTAATATAAATAAAATAACAAAATATGAGCGTCCGGCCGCTGAGTGCCCCCGGACACTTTTATATTTCAAGAGCGAATCGCGACTGCCCAAGTCCGCTACGCAAGATTTATTTTTTAAGTTCAAGCAAAACGAATCTTTTTATTTCTACTTTTAGTTAATGCGACCTTTGAAAATCGGTTCATCGTAAATAAAATCATAAAAATTTACCATTTTCATGACTCCAAAAAAAAAAAGGACGTACGTACCATAAAACGTGTGTGGTTAAAATCTCTTTTGATTAGTATAAGTCAATAACCGAGTACGCAAATCATTTTAAAAACTGAAATATTGTATATAGTTGTAAAAACAAAATTATTATTTGTCAATCTTTTCCAATTTTATTTCTCGCCATCCGATTGTTTAAATCTGTAAATTACACGAATAATTACTATTCTTCCAAAAATTATAAAGAACAGGCCAGTCCCTAGGAAGAACTTGTAAGAACTCGTATACGAACCCTGATGCTGGCTATTGGTATGGTCTCATTGCAATATAGGATGATGATTCATCTCGCACTTGGGAACGCCTATATCTCGTAAAGAAACCATGCATTATAAACCACTATTTGAGGATATGTTAACTTTCTCTATAAAAAACTGCTATATCGCTATTGATATTCTATATCAAAAATATCTTATTATCCCTAGACCATACACCTAATAAGAAAACATTATTAATTTTGCCCTTTTAAACAGAATGAACCTTAAGTGTTCCCTATAAATAAATTATGGGAAATTAGCCTTTGTTCCCTTATGATATTTTTATTCTAGCTAGGTATTAAGTAAGTTAGTCTTGTTTATTTTAGAATTAACACGCTGTAGACTCAAAAGAGGACATACTGCATCGAATGTGTCTTCTGTTGGTAGGTTAATAACACAAGACTGTATTTGTCCATAATTACCGGTCGCGTTGGTACAGAGCACCCATGGGACCGCTTTAGTCGTCATATTGATTGTATAAGTGGCTTGTTCTCAACGATGACGACATTATTTTTGCAGATAATTTGCCGTTTTTAAAATTTCATCCTTCATTGTCGAAGAAAAAACATAATAAATATTAACACGCACAATGCCTTTACGACACGTATAATTTTAAACCTCATCTCGCTTAACGTAAAATCCTCGTTTTACCTTTTAGCGTGTTGGGTGCAAGTTAAAAATAATCTTATGTCTGAACAAATGAAATATATACAGTTCAATGAGAGTATAACTGTAAAAGAAATGTTAAGGAAAAATGATATAGTTAACGTGTGTTTTAAATTCTAAAACGTCCCATATTACGATTATATTTTATTATAGTGCATACCATATTATACATACTATTATTGTAGGTACCAAAATAATTTAGTAATATATATAATATGTATAGAATAAAATATCAAAAACAAATCGTTTCTTTGTTTTCTCTTATCATGAGAATATATGGAAAGGAATAGATAATATAATCCCCTTTTTATTGATGGAATACATTTGTGCGTGGTATACATAAGCATTATACATATCAAGGCATATGGAATGCTCTACGCATCTTTAAGTTATAAATTACTATTACATTATAACTTACATTAATGTAAAAATACCATATTTTATATTAAAGAGAAAAAAAATTCAACAAATCAAGTCAATTTTCATTAAAACCCCCCAAAGTCTGTGGATTTTTTTGGAAACATTGTGGATAAACTATCAAGCGGAAAGCGAAGCGGATTTTACGAAACGCAGTAACTCAGTGCGTGTGTTTTCACTTCGTGCCCTCCATATACCAATCAATCAATGTCCGCATTTAATAACTTAATTTTGACAAAACCAACCCGGTACCTCATAAAAGACTTTACACTATCGCCGAAGGTACAAACGAAACGTGTTATTATCGCCTCAATAACCGTTCCGGCTCGCAGCTAATTACGTTCACATTAGCCCGAAACCTTGTGAGGCTTCATCGGCCAATATCGTCCATTGCGATCGTAAAGCGAAGAACAAAGAGAACGAATAGACGCTTCTATTATATATCTATGTATATCAACCACGATAAAACCGCGCGAAAACGGCGATAGCTATTCAGAGGGAGATATTAAAATGCATGGAAATAAATTCGGCGTCGCATTCGGCCGTACAGCTCTGGGGGTGCAGTAAAAATAAACAGCGACGCCATTAGAACTCACTTCCATATTCAAATTTATGAACGCGTCCGCGCCGCTCGGCCCGCCACTCACGCCGGCCCACCGGTCATTTAAACGATCGCCATAATAAATTTGACGATAAATTTAAAATTTTCACCCTCGTTTTACCTCCTGCGAAATACGTCAGCGCAGAAATTTACGTGGCGGCTTTGTAATGTGCGAATACATATAAAGCAGGATGCACATTAAACGTATTCGCTTCCATTTTATTGTTTTTAGAATTAACCAAACAATACGTTAGTTCTGTAAGCTTTTTTTATGATATTAGGGGGGAAAACGACTACACAGTGATTATAAGTAATGAAGGAGTCATTCATGACACCCATATTAATCCTCATTAAGGGATCATAATGCAGATATGTGGACTGAGATGTTTTGCTTCGTCAATCAGCGATAGTCTCCAGTTTCTACTGCAGAATGCCAAATATAATCGTTCTATTAGTGCTACAGTTCATTTAAAGTTGCGTCGAATACGCTACCACATATAAAGACAGAAATAGATAATCAACATCAACGTATTTACGTAATATTTTGATCGGTTTGCAAATAAGTTACATGTCCTTAATTGGATGGAATGTCCATCTCAAAGTCGGCAACATTTTATAAAGTATAAGGAGTAAAGGAATAAATAATAGGCGAGAGTTCCCGAACACCGTTCGTCGAGCGACGCGTGCTTTAGCTTAAATAAATAGACGTTTTCAAAATTTTGTGTATTTAAATCGTATGTTACTTGTGTTCCTGCAGCTATTTTAGTTTTAACAGCCGCACTGATGGATCTGAAATAACACCTCGCAATAGTACCGTTCAGGGAACTCGCATTAATTCATATGGGATTAGGTGTCATCATAAACAGGAATTATTTAGTCAACTGAGGTTAGAAACAACATCACGGCCGCTGGCGACCGTATTGAGGTTTGTGTTTATCGATCGGAGTTTAATGTGGGTCCTAGTGCACTTATATAATATAACTTGAAACTTTGAAGTGTTTATTAATAAATATTATATAAAAAATATGTTTAATTCTCGTCGACTTAATACCTACTTAACGGAAAAATATTATAAACATTATTTTTCACGTGACGTAGAATCACTATAACTATAAACCAGATATAACTCCAAGTTATAGTCATGGTACAGTTTGTCGCTTGCGATATGAATGATTGCTCGTCTGGAGTAGGTGCACGCCTTTATAGAATACCAACGTAAAGCATTAGTTTATTGCAAACATGTTTTGTTTTATGGAAGAAAGAAACCGGATTTTATTATTTGTGATGAGGAATTACATTTTAGTCCTTAAAGATAACCAAACCATTCCATTATGAATGACTTCAGGACTGCACTAACGGTTTCGTACATACGCCATAGACAGTCAGTAAATATGGTGACAGCCGCGAGACGGAATACGTCAGCACAGTATTTGGACCTGGCTGTTGTGGCGTAACTACTGGTTTCGATTCCCAGCCGAGGAACAATATTTGTGCATCATATCGGGTCTCGATGTATTGTATGCTCGTAAGTCCCATATCCCAGCATCTGCATCTAAATCTTTCTCCGATATTATGGCATATGCGTTACCTCGGAATAGGAGGATCGGTGGCTGCATCTAGGTTTGCACGTATCCTTATTGTACTATAATATATTCTGCGCACTGAATGTCAATCTGGTAACAACCACAAGACATAAATTCCAGAGCCCATTCTAAAATCAGCCGTGATGTCTATCATCTATCATCCTGGACATCATCATAAATTGTCACGTAGTATAGTGGAACTAAATACTGGTGGGGCGGCGTTGGAATCATTTCGTACTTTCACAAGCCGAGTGGGGTCGGTGACGTGAAAATGAATATTCATCGCTGCATACACTACAACGATATAAAAACTCCCAACATTGTTAGCCCTTAATTGAATGTTTTTAATTGTTTGATTTCTCTATCCATTTATTTTAGCATTTTTATATAGTTCTCTTAAATTAAAATACAGTACATATATCCCCAATGCTATGCTCCTCTCAACACAGAGTATTCGAGCAAAATCTACGCGGATTTGCTGAAGATTGTGGTCGTCACATTCTAAGCCTTTCTTTTAGAAATAAACAAAAAAATACTCACGATATTTCACCCGACTGATAAATTAGCACCTTATATTGCAATTCACCAATTCGTTGGTGCCGAAACCGTGAATCGAACTCGGTTTGCTTGCGAACTATGATATTAAAACTGAGTGCCCATACAATGAGTTACCACTATTTTATAGCTTGCAATCAAAAAATATATATTTAAAGAAAATTGAGGCAGTTTCTTCGTCCTCGGAAATTGCCACTTGATATATTTTTTTAAATGTCATTTAGACTAACAAACGAGCACACAGTTCACCTGATGGAAAGTGATTCCTGCGGGCCATGACATCTACATTCATCCTTGACAAGGAATCATAATGCAGATGCGTTGTCAACCTTGAGGACTGAGATGGAATGCCACGTCACCGATAATAAAGGTCTCCGGATCCCCTACCCCGATCGAACTGACCCATTCGTTCTGCAGCTAGAAACAAACTGCAGTGTAGCTCTACTACTGTAAATATCATATCACAAATTGCTAAACTACGTGACGTTAGATATCCAGAGATGTGGGGATTGCCTACAACTGTATTCTCGTTTAACATTAAAAGTTTTATATTTCATTAATTCTTGTTGTACCTCAGCAAATACTATACTGACGGTAATTGATGAATGCGTCCCATAAACACCAACATCCATCCACAACAAAGAAAAAGCGTACATTGCAATATTTATCTACTAAAGATTTCTAAAACCTAATTTCTGACAGTGTCAATAGCCTTATGATAAGATACGGTCTGCAAAACTTATGGTCGTAGGATCGAATCAGCTATGAGTCTCTTGTCGTGAACCATCCCCTAGCGCAACCATTAAATCTTAGTTGAAATGTTTAACCGGAATATTAATTATGATAATAGCATAGCTAAAATTCTTTAAAAACAAAAAAAAAATGAAAAACGTTCTGGAGCCTTGACTGAGCTGGAATGTCTAAATACTAGCAATTGGACCCCCGTTTGAATAAAGGTATATTCACAATAGGAAACGAAGCAGTTGCTATTTTAGTGTGATATTCTATCAGGGCGTGGCTATTCCCCAGTCTAGGTGACCCATTCTTCAAATATATAGAAACTGGACACGCATGCATGAGCTCGACCGGATATATCCACAAAATACCAGCGTGAAGCATAACGCAGTGTTTTGTGCGGGGAGTTGAAATCGGACCGAGGTTCGGCACTCTCGGTGCAACCTCGAGTCAGACGCTTTGCAATACAGGGTACAGTCTATGCCGAGACTCTCTCTTGGAAGCCCTTGTGCTGGTCATCCACCAATAGAGGTTTCGGCTGAAAGCCATAAGCGCTTGGTCACGTTTCAACTCGGTGAAACTGTAAAAGCCCTCGGGCTAACAGCGGCCATCAGCCCGATAAAAAAAAAAGTTAAAACCGGCGACCCAATTACTATCAAAGTGACATTCTTTATACAATACACCGCCATTATATTCGTCGACTTTCCCCCATACCTCGGCCACATTAGCGGGAATCTCGACGGGTTCGCGTAGCTAAATTCGATTGAGAATGCGAACCTCCGCGCGATATCGAAGTGTTAGTTATAGTTTCGACGTCAGTTGATCGATATTCAAAAATCATTTAGGAATTCATTTTATAATGCATATATTGTAATGTAATAAATGCAGCGCAAGTCTGCAGGAAGTCGATGAACGGGTGTGGCAACCTGTGGGGGAGGCCTGTATTCAGCAGTGGACTATTGAATGGCTGTAATGATAATGAAGATGATAAATATTATTAATGCATCATTTTATTGTATTGAGGGTGACAAACTAGCACACAGTTCAACATTGGCGATTCCTGTGACCCTTGACACCTACGTTTATCCTCGATAAGGAATCATAATGCAGATGCGTCGTCACCCTTGAGGACAGATGGAATGCCTCGTCACCAGTAACACAAAAAAAATAAAGGCCTCCGGATCCCTACACTGACCAGACGAAACATAATAATTTAATGGTGCTATTTTACGCTGGTATTTTGTGAGGACGCAGTCCTTCCTCGATCAAGCCGACCCATTCGTGTAGCACCTAGAAGCAAGCTGCAACGTATCTTTACCAATGTTAAAATAATAAAAGTAATGTATCTTTTAAAATAATCATATTAATATTATGTATCATTAGCCTACCAGGTTCCATTTCTAAATGTACATACATGCATCCACTCGTACTACTTTCATCTCATCCTTCAGACAATCAATCCGTCATTCTCTCGCACTGGATTCTTCCACGTTAAAATTCATCACTACCCTTGTAATAAAAGTAGGGATGGAAGATCCCTCCTTTCCATGTCCAAATATATCAATTTTTTCACCTAAATTGTCGCGAAGTTCCTATGTAATGTTGCCACGGAAATCCACCGTAGGGCGTCGATGAACTTTCGTCGAGACATCGCCTCACCAATTATTGCCCGATTATGTAGCTGAGGCATTACTTAAGTTTACAAATATTTTCTTAAATTATATATATTCTCATTTTTAAGGCAAACTTAACGTCTTCGATTTTTTTTTAAGTCTCAGACATGTAGCTTTCACAATGTTTTACTTCACCAACGAAAACAAGGTAAATTACTGCTTAAAATTGCAAATAAATATTTCATTGATGTCGCACGATCTCAGGTTATTCGCGTATGAGCTTTAAGGCGAATGCAGTACGGCTAGCCGTTAGCTATGTAACTGTATTATTATTAGTAATTAAAGCCCTGATATGGGCAATCTTACAAATTCGTTTTGCTGCAATCTTTCCGTCTTCATTTTTTTTTTGCTAGGAAAACTAGCAAAAGCACTTCTTTATAAAATTGTATCAAACAAGCACAGTTGACCTGTATATCCACCATATCTGAGACCTAAAATGCATATATATCAAAGCAACTGTATCGAATAACGGAATTTATTGTACGACACAACTCCTCCGGTAACTTTGCAGTATCACTTGATCCAACCTTAAACAGTATCAAGCAATTTTCTTCTACTAAAGATTTCTAATATATATTTTTTAAGTTCAGTATCAATAGCCTAATGGTTTACGGTACGGTCTGCGAAACTTGCGATCGTAGGTTCGAATCCGCCATTCAAGTATTGTCGTGAACCATCTCCTAGCACAAGCGTTTTCAGCTTAAGTCGAGTCGCTAACCGAAATGTTTGTTATGTTAATAGCATTGCTAGAATTCTTTCCAAAAAAAAACTAGTACTTTTTTAAAATATTACAGATAACAAATGACACATACTTCACCAATTGAGTATCTGATATATTTCATAATAAATTACCAATGCTCAAATCGAAAATAGTCGGGGTATTGAATCCCAGTGCAGTCGCGGATGTCTAATATTTTGTTTTGTATTACCATATCATAGACAATTACATGATCATGTAATATTTTTTTTTGTCACTGTTGTCAAAATTGACAATTTATAGTCCTTACACAACTAGTTTAATTGTAGTGGTTAAGTTAGTATATTTATTTCTATAATCTAGTTTAAAATTGCACTGTAGTTTTGTAATTTGTTTTTATGTCGTTAGTGTTTATGCATAGTTACTTAACGCAAGATGTGTTTATCTGTAAGTGTTGCCAACTTGATTTATAATGTTAAACCATGAAACCAATTAAGTAAATTATGTTGATAAGCCATAATAAATAAATAAATAAATACGAATCACAGCAGCACCATACTGCTATTTAACTCTGCTATTGTGTGAGATCGTAGTCCTCCCAACCAATCATTCATGCTGCTAGAAGTTGCTGCAGAGTGTCACTACTCATGTTTCATATAAAAAAAAATTAAATATCAAAAGTGAAGTTATAATAATTAAGTTTGGTCTTTTCAAATATAAGGCTTGTAGGACAAGGACAAGGCGCCAAAGCAAAGATACCGGTGACCCAATTTCTGGAAAAAAACAAAGATATTGGTGACCCAATTTCTGGAAAAAAATCTAAAATACTAAATTTGCACTGCTGATTGCTACACTGCACATTACAGTATGTATGTATATTATATATATATATATATATATATATATATATATATATATATATATATATATATATATATATATATTAAAACAATTAATAATAAATTTTAAAAACATGTATTATTAAATGTGTCAAGACAAATATATAAAATAATAATATGCTCATATCCGATATAAAACACCATCACTAGTTATAATCAGTTAAAAATTTCAAACAATTCTAGATAAAAGAGGATAAATTAAAATGTATGTAATGGATAATTCGTTTTCAAATCAACAGGCGTATTTCCTCAAAACATCCACTCGGACAAACGTACAGCAGACGTGTAACGAATCCCCTCCATTGATACTCGTAACTAGATCCTCGCATTTCGATTTTTAATTTTTCAAACAACTTCGCGACTTCGTTATCATAAGGACCGGGGCATGTCAATCGCTTTGTGTGACTTAAATTAAATAGGCACTCTATACGTTCGTGTTCGACTCCCGGGGCGACCCGAATCCGATATTGATGTGATGGAAGCAATTTCAACGATTCTGCCAGTCATCGGAGCAAGGCTCCCGTGAACCGGCAGTGGAGAGACCCTCGTTACGTGATCTGCAGCTAACAGGACGATGCTTTTTTATCCGGATACGTACCTCTATAATTTCGTAATGCAAGTCATGATCCCCATTGGATCTATAAGCATCCGAATACAGAAGTTGTATTAATTAGTTTTTTTATAACGTATTATTTGTTAATTTATTGGAATACAAACAGAATATAAATATAATAAAAATGAAGTTTTAAGATAAGCATGAAATCCAGATAAACACAAGTGTATCATTTTTTTTTCCAATAAGGATGTTATTGTAATCATTTAATTATCTATATCAATTACATGGGTACACATAAGTAATTTTTTATAATAAAGATGTGAAAAAAAAAAACAAAAGAATACATGATAAATTAAAAAAAAATCAAAGTTTATGTGAGTTGATCATGTAAAATGGTTAATGGTGTAAAGTAGTTATGTTAGGCATTATAGTTTTATAAAACTGTATAATTTTACTCACAAAGAGACTTCAACGTAGAGCCACGCTCCAGTTATGAACTAGCTGTAGCACGAATGGGTAGGCTCGACCGAGTTAGGGACCAGAAATTGTAGAATACCAACGTAAAATTCGAAGGGTGAAAGAAATAACCGGATACCTTATTACTCATGACGAGGCATTCCATCTTAATCCTACGTGGTGACATCGCATCTGCATTATGATTCCTTATCGAGGATATTGTACATGTCATGGGTTAATGGCATCATTTACAACCACATGAACTGTATGCTCGTTTGTCACCTATAATATATATATATATATGTATACATAAATATATATGTATATATATATATAAAGTCTTTTAGACATTTTCCATATATATAATATAATAATACAATATTCACTGTAGTATCTTGTAGTACTTAGCCTCACTTGAGGGAAAGAGATGGTTGGCCTTTTTCCAGAAATTGTAGGTGGTCACTGGTATCGATGGCAATGTTTTGGTGCCTCGACGTAGGACAAGCCTTTCATTTGAAAAGATTAAACTTAATTATTATACCTTCACTTTTTATATTGAAACATTAGTAGTGCCACCCTGCACCTATTTCCTAGCAGCACGAATGGATATGTTGAAGGACTACGCCCTCATAGGATACCAGAGTCAAATAGCGCTATAATAGTACTGTCATTCGTATGCTGAGTAGGGAATCACTCAATTATCTGTAAGGAACAAGAAGTAAAGGAAGGTCCGTCGTAGTCCTCAAGGGTGATGACGTATCTGCATTCTAATTCTTTGACGATGATTAATTTTGGTGCAATGGACCGCAGGAATCACTTCATCATCAGATGAGGTTTGTTGCCCCTGACATAATATAAAAATGTTCTGTCGGATATTAGCTTTAAAAAATCTTGAACAGAAGAATATTGCTAGATACTGTTTAAACTTTTAATTGGTATAGCAAAGTTATCAGAGAAGTTATGCCGTCCAATAATTTCTGTAACACTGATAATCGTTATTTTGAATATGAATTTTAGTTCTCTCAGAGGTGGTTGATGTTGAGGCGAACTGTGCTTGTTTGTCACACTTATATAGCGAAGAGCGATTACTAGTTCGTCTTGGTAAGGTTGTATTCCAATGGTCACACACCGGTTACTAGTTTGGATTAGACCTCGCTATCCTAAGGAAATTAAAATTGTATACAAATATATATTTATTAAAAACTTTCTTTTTATTATTCTCCGCATAATAATTCTACTATGTCATCTGGTCATAACCAGAAGCTTTCCAGATAGGAATACAAATTCCTCGACTGGGAATCGAACCTTGAACTAACGAAGTAACCGCCAGCTACTCTAACCGCTACGCCACGCGACCGCCATCGTATTTTCGTAGATTGACACTGTTGACTTCAGGAAATTAATTCAGGTGACTGTTTTATTTTTCAAATACAAAAATATGAATTAATTTACAAAAATATGTGTTTATTTTATTTTTTATTTTTTAATAACGGATATATTATTTTTTCAAAATTCTATAATCTATTCTTAAATTATTTCTATCAATTTTATATAATTTTGATTTATTGTTGTATTATATTGTTAAATAGATTCACTTATGATAATGTAAATTTTATAATTTTTTGTGTCACTAAATCTGAAACACTTGTACGCCATTGAGTTTTTTTTAATAATCTAGAATATCAACTTCGGACTTTCTGTTTTCTCAACGATTTCGAATTTCCGAATTCGAATTCGGTGACTACCTCCGATTACTAAACATTAACTGCGCAGTATATCATAATGCCGTAAACACTTGGGCAAACACAAAAGGCACTCACCCTTCGTCCCCTTTTCTAACACGATGTAATGCACATGCAATAAGATCGACAGGAAGTCTAGGATGCAGTGTCAATGGACATACACAAATACAAACAACACATCGAAACCCATAAATCAACAATTTCTCATACACAAATATTCTTCGTCGGCTAATAAGTATCGAACCGAAGACCCCCGACGCAGCAGTCAGGCACTCTAACAGCTACGCCACACGGTCGTCGCTGTATCTACCTAGAATGACGACGTTATAGACGAAAAAAATTTTTTTTTTTAAATACAGAGTTATAATTTGTCATTTAAAGTTGCCTAACTTAAACTTTTGATAAAATTTATTTTTATCTAATAAAAAATTAGTCGAAAAATTATCGCACAAATGTATGTATATATAAGTTGCATGAAGTTACCTTGGTTGTTTTATGTCTATCAAAAGACGGTACAAGAAAATTGATAAACAGAGAATTATAACTTACAAAGTGCAGCTTCAATTAGCGGATGTGGGAGGCTTCTCGGGGCAGCGGCGCCCGCCATCTAGCGGGCGTCAGCGCCGCCCACCAGCCGACCGGCGAGCCCGCGCCCGCGGACACATGTCACTTATGAATATGAGGCGTTATGATTATGAAAATATGCCCCGCCCTTAATATGGAATATGGAGGAGGGGGTCCGTGCGGGCGCGTGCGAATGGGCGAAGTTTGATTTATGAACCGGGCGCGGCCCCGCCCCCCTGTCATAACCGTGTACCTGGTGCGCGCGCGCGCTCCAACCCGCCGCCCGCCGCCCGCCGCGTCGCGCTCAGTCCCGCTTCAGATGGCGAGTGGTGCGGCCGCCACAGTTCGCATCCGCAGCCGCTCCGTAGCCCGCGCCCCGAGTCCGAGCGAGCCGTGTGTCGCCCGCGCCGCGAGCCGCGACCGCGAGTGAGCGCGCAGTGCCCGCCGCCACCTGCCAGCGCACCCGAGGCTGCCATGCGCCGGCGGTGAACCGCCAGCGCGCCCACACCCGCCATGCCGCGCATCAAGCCCGCCTGCGTGCGACGCGTCTCCATCGGTACTTACCACCACTGCACGATCATCCGCACCACCTCACACTCGACACCACTGTGATTGCCCCCCGAGTGGCGACCGTTTGCCAATATGATACAGTTTGCCACGATAAAGTTTGCAATACATCAAAAAGTGAGCACTAAAATTCGCCCACGACGCGGTGAGTAAACAGTGCAGTGAATATCCGAGCTTATTTTATAAAAGCTTCCGTTGAATGGCTCTGATAGAGCAGCGCGACTGCAGGCAGGTGTTTATAGAGAATTATATTTATTTCGGTGACAACGGCGTGCCAAAACAAACTTAAAAAGCTTTGATCATCCAGTATTCGATTTTGAGCTTTCCTTATTACAGATTTCATATAAGCTAGTAGATTATGTTTAACGGTAAATATTATTCTATAATAAATACTATAAGTATGCCTACAGAATTTGAAAAGTTTGATTTATAAATCAGGTGTACAAAATGAAGTTGGATTGAGAGAAATTGGAAAGGAATTGTAAAATTTTTAAGAAAAGTACAATGTTGCACTAGTTTTGAAATTAGATGGTTAATATTTTCTATTTTTTTACTGATTCTGCTGTGGCACGAATATTGTTTATGTCGGTCTTGTATATTTTAAAATGAAATATGTCATCATAAATTAAATCTAATCCACTGAAACAATATATCGGTAGTAGTAATTGAGTAATTTATTGAAATAAATAAATACGTACAAGTGTAGGAAAATAATCTAAAGCGATTTGCACGAAATTAAATATTGTGTGCGTCATAAGTTTTATGTAAATTTAAAACAAAACATTGAACATACCATAGGCAAATGCGGAAGTCGTTTTAATTGAAATGTTTAATACTTTTTTTTCTTCTCTGATTACTTCTAATTCCGTTAAATTAGTTTAGTGATATTTTAATAATATGTTTTTATATAAATGACAACACTCGTTTTAGTTTATCATATTTCTCACCACAATTGATACGAATTGATATTTCAATAGTGACAATTTAAAAATATTATTATCTTGTATTATGATATTACCATATTAATAATGTTTTGAAATCACATTTCCTAAACAATATTAATGCTTACTAATGTAAGTGATTGATATAACTCTGCTCATTAAATTATATATATATGAAGAAAAGACATATCGCCTATTTTGCTCTAATGCTCCTATATAAATTAATTGCACTCTTTCGCTGGATAAGGCAAAAATGTTTCTACTTATACTCTTCCGATACCCTGCTGGTTAGTGGGATATAGCCTTCTAACGCTAGGTCTCAGGGTCTTTTGTGAAAAGTAATAGAATTATTTAAAGATATCTAGATATTTTATATGCGGGTTTTTATAAAATATTCCTTGCGTTCATATGCAAATGTATACCCACGTGGCCAACAAATGTACCTGAAAATTCCCCCACTCTACATTTTATTGTTTTACGTTACGCTTCAATCATTGTGCCGGAGCGTTCTATTTATAGCGTTTTTAAAACGTTATTGTTTTACGTAGACGACCATCTTAATAGGTGGACATTTATATTTATTATAATTAAATATTATTTAAGATAGAATCTCAGTCACATACATATGTTTGAGATTCATATTTATCGCTTGTTAGATAAATAAGCTTCCAACATTTTGAGTTGATTGTGGAACGAATGTCACACGAAATAAAGATGGTATTAGGTAAACTGGTCACTTTTATATTTGACACATTTTGATAAAGGCCTTAAGTGGCTTTATATTATAGAATGACAGGCCGTCAAATTTTATTAATCTTACGCTCCGCTCTTTTATGACTGCTCTATAAATTTTTAAGCGTCTTTTTATCTATATACGATTGAAATAACCCGCCTAATCATATACTGTATGAAATACATTAAAGTCACTGTTTGCTTGTCCCACTGTTCGAATGTTCTATGACAAAAAAGAAACTTGCTAATGAGCCGGTTCTATTTCGTACTGAAAATGAAATATTGGTATCTATGCATATTGCGTCCATTTACCTTGAATGGTGAATATTAATTACTGTTGATGTTTAAATTATAGACTTTCTGTAAGTGGATTAATTACTCACTTTTAAATTACAAAGTCGAAATATTTTAATGGCATTTATATTTATTGATAAGGAACGAACGCGTAAGAGATAACGTACATGAAAATATCATGGTCGTAAAGACACGTAAACGTGTGTAATATTTAATGTAAATACAGGTAATAACTATGAATGGAAGTACGATTATTGAAGATGTTTTGTCGAAAAGCTTCATTCGTTCGTTTAATTTTTTTGCTTGGTCCGTGCGGGTCTACCCCGACGGAACGTTCTTTGGGTTGCCGCTCTTAGCGAAACGCAAGCTTTCGCCACAATCGAGTTGCGACAAACTAACAAAGCTAATCCGTCTCCTTACAGCTAAATATTTAAAGGCACCGGTGTCTCCCTACAAATGAGACGTTAAGTCTCCGCCGCAACATCATCCCGGATTATAGCAAACGCTTTGTGTCGGTGCTCACTTTTAGCCCGTTTCGACGTAAATATTGAAAATAGATGAAAAAATTTTACTTTTAAATGCGATACCCGATCATAGTCCACACTACGACATATAAAAGATATCAACCGTGAACCAAAATACCATTAACAATCTCACGGTGAAAGTCGAAAAATCATAGTGATAAGAAAATTTATTCGTCAACATTATGGACTTTTTTAATAACCGAATTAAAATATAATAAAGATAAATTTGATGTGAAACATAGCTTAATAAAAAATTCTCAAACAACTGTCTGTCTGTTGAATTAAAAAGTTAAATTATAATTTTTTATGTAACTATACTTTTATTTGGATGGTCGAGAGCAATTGTTAACAAAATTCATCAAGAGTTACGAATACAACAAAAAGATTATTGCGATATTATTGATTTTAGTTTTAACATCGACTTTTAATAATTTCAGGGCAATAAATTCTAATTAAAACAGAGGCAAATGTTAACTTACAAATAAAAAATAAATACTTTCTCCATTCATATACATAACTAAATTATAAAGCCTCCTGAATAAAAGTAAGAGGAAATAACGTAAAGAAGAGAGAGAGAGAAGAAAGCTTTTTGTCTCCGTTTTAATTTATACAAAAAATATCCCTGTTGCCATACAATTTATACATAGTCGTGTTCTTGTCAGTTAATTCATTTAAATACCAAAATGACGAAATAAAACATATACAGCAACGATCTTTGAATTATAACAATGGATGATTAGTCTTGCACCCATACCAAAGGTCAAATAGATTTCCGTCACTATGAATTTAATATAATAGGTAATAAGTAAACATACAATATGCTTGCGTCATGTCGATTAATACAATATATTTACACCCAATAAATGGTTCTTACAGTCCGACCTGGAAGTAAGAAGCCCATCGCTCTATGTCCGTGTGTTATTTTGAGAAATAAATGACTGAATTAATATTCCATATTTCTCACATCCAATTTTTCTTTTTTATGCATCTAATTTTTTTCCTGAAAGTTTTTCCCCTCATTTTTTATTCATTATTTTATAAATAAAGATGCTATTTTGAGTATAACATACAGATAAAAGATAAAAATAAATTACAAAAATAAAATAATTAATGTAAGTTACATGTGAACTTAGTAAAGAGGCAAATTTTATAATTAAAACAATGTAAATATTACAGTTGAAGTATAACTTAAAATATTAATAGTAAAATTTCAATAAATAGTTTCTTGAAATTATTAAATATAACGTATAATATCTGATAATTGTATACCTATATATATATCCTAATAAATGCGGAAACTGCGAAAGCAAAATATCGAATTCAAAACGTTACTTCCACCCGAAAAAGATCGAAGTTCATCAATTCATCAAGTCACTCTTAAAGAAATTTTACTTCAAAACTTTGCATTCCTGAACTTACACATTGATATCAACGATTAATAATTTTAATGAGGGCTACATTAAAAATAGCAGTTCTTGGCAACATTGTTTTACCATCCATCAACACACAACAGTGTCGACGTCATCTAACTATATTTATTCTACTATATGTGAATACAACAAACAAACTAAAAACATAATTACACATTAATAAACAATTAAAAAGTATAATCTAAAGCTTGTTATTACTATAGTCAACACCGAACGGTCAATTCTTTTCTCTGTAACTTTACATTATTTAATAAAAACTCAATAACTTGTACCAAATAATATTTGGAGCTTTTTTAAAGCTTTTTTTAATTACGCTTCACTATAAAATATTTTTTGTCCAATTGAGCCTAGCCGTTCTGCCACTTTATTAGCAGTGTTAGGATGATTGGGGTCATTTATATTTATGAAAGGAAACATTATGTTTTTTTTCATTAAACATAAGAACCTGCTCTATTGTATTGAAATAATCAACATTATTCTGTACGCTCCACCATAGCGCAAAATTAAAACATGGACATATTTTAATGAAACCTACACAACGTAAAAACAGGTGTAAGAATATGCACATTCTTATTGTGAAATGAACACACCGTTTAACTAATTGTTGTTTTATTAAATAAGTATTTTATTTCTTTATCCTCTCTCCATTTGAATTTACCCAAGTTACCTTATCAGGCAAACTCAGCGCCTTACGAAGACTCATATGAAAGTTCGCCGGCATGCGAGATAGAGGTTGTTAAGTACAAACGAGTTAGTCAGTTTTTTAATATATATTACAGACTTAAATATTATATTAATATATATCACTTTAAATAAGATAAAGGAAATAAACACCATTTTACTATCGTTTCGGAAAGGCCTTTTTTTAAATAAACTACGCGAATTTTTGCACAGTTTTACCTATTCAGTTTTTAACTGCAACGTTCTATTGAATTGTATCCTAACGTGTCGTTGAACCAGTTCCAAATAATTTGATTCGTACAAGAACAAAGATCAAATGTCAGGGCAGTAGTAGTAAGTACCGGCGCCGTAGCTTCCAATGAAGTAAACTAAACAAAAAAATGCTGACGCAAAAACCAATTGTCTGTACGCTATTAGTTCACGAATTCCATTAAACAATGATATCGCGTTTTTCTCGTACATGTTTTAATCGTTACTAAATAACAAAATACATACATACAGATGTAATTTTAATTTTTTACTCCAAACAAAAACTTTAATTGTTTATAACGAATAAGTGGCGTGTAAATATTGGAAATTCTAGGGCGGACACCGCGCACCGCCGACTTCGCCCATTTACAATTTATACTGTTAATAATAATCAATTTAAATTGTTTATTTGATTTGCAAAATATGGATAATGATATTTTGTAATCATTGACGATGTAAAAATGAAATAGTATAGAAGAAACTTTTTGTATGTTCTCATCTAATTTTCTGTCTATCTTTTAAATTGAACAATTACGAGGAATAGAAAAGCTCTTACAGTTTTACGTTCAATTTCTTTTGTAATACATTAAAATATAAGACTTAAATTCTTGAGCCCATTATTACATTCCGAGTTGCATTAAAAATATACAACATACGATAAAAATATTAAACACTCTTTTTAATTTTCATCAGATTCTTTAATTTTTAGATACCACAAGAATAATAAATCTCTATAACGAACAATAAATTGGACTTCCAATGATAATAGTTTAATTCGTATGTTTAATTATTGATAAACTTCGAAAGGCGAAAATTAAAAGGGATTAGATTAGATTAGATTTTATAAAAGCAAAATCAAACCATCTAATTTATAGCATTAAATGTTTTTTGTTTTTAAATTTAAAATGTATTTATGTTGATAAACGTTTTCTTAATTCTTTAGACATGATGGCATATATATATTTATATATAATGTTACTTTTAACACTTCGTTACTTAACACACTGCATCCAATAATTATTTATATCCATTCTTAACGAATGCAGATGGGGGTACACTCTCAACCTTGGGCGAAGGAGGAATACCTCTTCACCAATGATAGGGCTCCGCTTTAATCACTCACCATCTGAAACACATGACCTTTACAACAATATCCTGATAATTTGCCGGTGTAATGTGAGACATTCTCTAGGCAAATTATCCATTCCATCTAACGTCAATTTTTAACTGCAATTTAGTTGTACATTTTCGCCTCAAATAGTAATTCGAACCATTCGAATTCGTCGAAAGATAAAGTACCACCATTGACTGCAATTATATTGTATTAAAAGATATAAAAACTAAAACATATTTTGGTACGTATTGAACTCTAGGAATATGCAACATTACACATATTGTGTGTATGTTTTTTACTGTTATGATATCTCACATCTAAGTTGACAGGCCCATTTGGCAAGAATGAAAAATGACGACGGACCAGGCTGTAATTATGGGTATCGGCTCCATATCGGGTGTTTCAATAAAAAAAAACAGTTTTTCTATGGAAAAATGCGGTTACGTCTTAGTAGTGGTCCGGGCCGCACCGACCGGAAAGACTTAAAAAAAGATACTTTCATACAAATAAGACTGCACATCCATTAACGAACGACCGGTATTTACATAGCAGCGCACTATGTACGTTGTACCCTTAACGCAACAATCAAAATTATTATAGTTACCTTGAAAACAATGTATCAATACCTAGGTTTTGTTAATTAAAAGATAACTTAAAGACACTATGCTGGATAATTAAATACCTATATGGAGCGGAGATACTTTGTTGATACATTGTCATATTCTGACCATTTAGTTTAAATTAAATAAAAAGTACATATCTACGCAACAGTCACAATGTTCCAATGACACAAAATAAATTACGATGAACCAAAATAAAATATTTAAATAAAATATTATGATAAATTTTGTTTAAAATGTTATCTAACATAGTTCATTTATTAAAACATTTGTTTTATACATGTTATACTTGTAACTACGAGCATTTTCAAAGTGCAGTTTGAAAGAAATATTATTACTTTTCTATAATGTAATGGTGACTGTTTAATAAATGGTTGTTGATACTTTTACTATAAATAAACTAAATAAACTATCAAACTAAACTAGTCACAACATTCTAACAATAGTTAATATTATATTATATATCTATACAACAAAATTATTAGAATTTATTTTTACCAAATAATTAATAACACTTTTTAATATTTATTGTTATATGGTTACAAAGACTTCTGGTAATCAACGTAAGTCACATCACAAGCATAACGAAAAATTACATTTAGATTCAGAGAATAAGCATAAATAAAATAAAAGATTTATGGCCGATGCAACGTAAAACAAAAACATTCATATTAACGATATAATTGTGAAGATCTTAATTACAAATGGAAAAACAAGGTGCTCTGAATTGCACTATTACTAATTAGTAAAAGACCTGTTTATTATTGTCTAGCGTTTACAAAACCAATAATTAAAAAGATATTTTTGTTCAAATTTCTAAACAGTTGCCAGGGAATATATAATAATCAAACTAGAAGTCGATAATGTTTTTCAAGTTGAAAAAATGTACTTTTTCAAGGAAGAGAGTTCGTATGAGATAATTTAAATCAGCCACTAAACATATTTATAGTTTTACGTAGATTCGAGGTTCAAAAGTGGTAAATATTTAAACCGTATTCATAAAATATTTTACCACGTCGCAGTAATTTTATATTTAAATGTCAATATGTAGACAACAATTATTAATCATACGAAAAATCAGGTGTTATTATTTCGGAGACATTTAATCCAATTCGTAACTCATTAAGTAGTCGGTACATTGTAAAGAAGAAGGAATCGGTTCAAATGCTGCCAGCTCCTGTTAGAAATATCGACACTCCTAGTAAGCGATACACTAACACAGTTAAAATTAAGCTTCTAAAATTCCCATTTATAGTCCGCTATAACGATAAATCTGGAACAGTCCAAACTGGACAAACTCTCTTCAAAATTGAATAGGTTTATCGTAATTGACACGCTTGCCAACTGTACACATACTACACTTTTCGCAAAAAAAATCCAGTAACCAATGGCAAATTGAAAATGGTCCAATATAATTGTTATCTGTGAAACCCACAAGATTTTCAAGTAATGTCTGTTGCTACTCTTACGACATCGACGTAAAGAGATTGGATGGCAAATTCTCAGAGATCGTCAACACACGGCAATTTATAGATTTATAATTGGCACAGAATGAATAAGCTACTATTTAGTTATTGATAAAGTGGAATCCTCCCGTATAATTCACTTTCGTACGTATATTGTCAAACGTCAATCTCGTCAATTTTTGTCAAACTTTTGTAGGGCATACACGTTTCCATAGTGAACATTATTTCATATAATTTTTTCACGAAATTAAGCTTGTTTTTATACCTTCCAAAATACCCCAACTAAAACAAATATTGATATAAACAAACATTATTGATAATATTATTTTATCTCCTGCTACTTATCTGTGAACAACCAAAACATTTATAAAATTCATCAAATTTCTAACTTATATTTTAATGTATTCAATAAAAATTCAAACACATACATTACTATATATTAGATTATTTTAAATAAATTTACCATAAAATAAGTATTTGAAAAATCAAGAATATATTTCTTACAAACGTTACAAAAAATATAATAAAAATATTGTTTCTTCGTTATGAGACTACTAGCGCCATCTGTTATTGAGTAGCAGATATTATTTTTTGTACTGATTCGATTTGAACGATGGTTGTTAGCTCTTAGAGTTATTTATCCTACATAATAAATATGACCTTTATATATACTTTATAAACCCACGGTTCAGAACAGTAAGTGTGAGCTAGCTGTAACGGTACACCTATTTTAATCTTATACAGTTTGACGATATTAAACGAGAGGAAAACAGTAAACAGAATGTTTATAAAGAACACATCTAAACAAGTATTTTTATGTTTATGTGGAACGAATGTTAAATTATTTCACCCAAAATATAGTTGATACATTAAATCATTGCAGTCTTGTTGTGTTTAATAACAAAATTTAACTCAATATTTTCACCAATCTTTCATAAAGCTTATAGTTTTACAATTAAATGTTTGAAACTTTAATCCATTTTCCAAACCCTAAATTACAAAAAAATAAAAATTATGGTATTTATGTATAATTAATAGGTATCAGCGTTATTTCAGCGGGATACAGTGATAATGTTCCACGTGACCATCTATTCCACAAAAGCACTATTGCAAAACAGTGGTAGAACCACAATGCAACTATTTTCTGGCTGTTAAGTGAATGGGTTGTATCCGCCGGGGAAGGACTACCCTATAATTGGAAATCAACTTAATATTGCAGAATAATCTGATATGATTATCGTGATGAGTACATCCTACGAGTAACTCTTAGTTGAAACAACATATACAAATCTTTATATGTTTTCATACACCAGAACTCCTCAACTGTCTCCGTAACTCTTATAACGAAGACTCTATTATCAGGCTTCATAGAATATTCACAATATTTGCACATAATAGGCAAATACTCTGTTAACATATTATTACTACACATTAATACAATTCTAACAAGTAAACCCTGCTTCAAGTTTGTAACATCATCCGTTTTTGTTCTAGGTGAAAGCTCCGGCTCATGTTCAGAAGAAGAAATAAACAATGTCTTACCTGAGGATGCGAGAGATAGACCTGATGCACACATGTGCCCACGTTGTCAAGAACAATTCGAAAATCTGCACGATTTCTTGTATCACAAGAGGCTTTGTGATGAGAAGGCAATTCAAATGGGCGAAGAGAGAATGCACTCAGACCCGGAGGAAATGGTTGTTTCGGGAGACGAAGAGATGGATGGGCCTAACAAACGTTTAGAACAAGTTCGAAGGCATCGACAAGATGCTGAAAATAATAACAGCCTTGAAGACGGCGAGGCGGAAGTACCTGAAGCTGATGTACCGCCGATGGGGCTCCCCTTCCCGGTTGCCGGTCATGTAACGCTCGAAGCTCTACAAAATACGAAAGTAGCTGTAGCTCAATTTGCTGCCACTGCAATGGCCAATAACGCTGATAACGAAGCGGCATTACATGAGCTTGCTGTTTTACAAAGCACATTGTTTACACTGCAACACCAGCAAGTGTTTCAGCTACAATTAATACGCCAACTACAAAATCAACTGTCACTAACGCGACGGAAAGATGAACAACGCCCAAGCTCTCCGCCTCATGAACCTGAGCCAATCGCACCCGCGCCACCAGCTCGATCGCCGTCACCACCTCGTCCGCCACGGGAGCCATCTCCTCCTGTACCTACTCCTCCTACAAGCCAAAATTTGCCGTCAACCCATAGCCATCTTATACCTAAATCGGAACCAATTACCATTCCCAAGCTCCCGACCTCGTCACCACCAATGATGAGTCACCCACCTTATAGCTCCATATCATCATCATTAGCATCTTCAATAATTACGAATAATGATCCACCGCCGTCTTTGAATGAGCCTAATACTCTCGAAATGCTTCAAAAACGAGCACAAGAAGTACTTGATAATGCTTCACAAGGTTTATTGGCCAACAACCTTGCCGACGAACTTGCTTTTCGTAAATCCGGAAAGATGTCACCGTATGATGGAAAATCTGGAGGGCGGAACGAACCTTTCTTCAAACATCGCTGCCGATACTGCGGGAAAGTTTTCGGTAGTGACTCTGCGCTGCAAATCCACATTCGTTCGCACACAGGTGAAAGACCTTTTAAGTGTAATGTATGTGGATCTCGATTTACAACCAAAGGAAATTTAAAAGTTCATTTCCAAAGACACACTGCGAAATTTCCGCACGTAAAAATGAACCCTAATCCGATACCAGAGCATTTGGACAAATACCATCCTCCGCTATTAGCACAGCTGTCGCCGGGGCCGATTCCTGGAATGCCACCCCATCCTCTTCAATTCCCTCCAGGTGCTCCAGCACCTTTTCCGCCAAGCTTGCCGTTGTATAGACCAACACACCACGATTTAATGCCTCCGCGCCCACTAGGTGACAAACCTCTTCCACCTCACCCACTTTTTGCAATGCGAGAAGAACAAGACGTTCCAGCCGATCTCAGTAAACCTTCTGCACCGAGTCCCCCTCGTGCACCCGAGATTTTTAAATCTGAACCTCACGATGATGAATGTCATCGCGAATCAAGTTTTGAGGATAATGATCGTGTATCACCTAAGCGAGAACCTGAAGAAAATGATGCTGGTCAAGATGCTGAACAAGATCAATATCCATCAACATCCCCATACGACGATTGCAGCATGGACTCAAAATACAGCAACGAAGATCAGATTGGCAGAGAAAGTCCACAAGTGAAGCCTGATCCAGATCAACCGGAAAATCTCTCAAGTAAGAATTCACCGATATCTGGACCAATTTCAATAGCAACGGGACTTCGTACTTTTCCTACATATCCTTTGTTTCCACACTCCCCTCCTAGCAGTATTTCCTCGGGTAGCATTACGCCTTTTCCCAATATTTCTCAAGGCATGATTGAGCCTAATTTAGCTCGCGATCCTATATTTTACAATTCACTTTTGCCACGACCAGGAAGCAACGATAATTCATGGGAAAGTTTGATTGAAATAACTAAAACTTCTGAAACTTCTAAATTGCAGCAATTAGTCGATAACATAGATAATAAGGTATCAGATCCTAATGAATGCATAGTATGCCATCGAGTTCTATCTTGCAAAAGTGCTTTACAAATGCACTATCGAACACATACTGGGGAACGACCATTTCGGTGCAAACTCTGTGGTCGAGCTTTTACAACTAAAGGCAATTTAAAAACCCATATGGGCGTACATCGTATTAGGCCTCCGTCACAAATGTTGCATCAATGCCCAGTTTGTCACAAAAAGTTTTCCGATCCTACCATACTGCATCACCATATACGGCTTCACACTACTGAGCGTGCTAATATTAATTACGACCATGCCCGCAGTATTGAAGTAAACTATTTTACTCAATTCAGTAATTCTTCCGACACTTCTGAGTTTCCCCATTACCGGCCTATCCTACCGTCTATGTTCCCTACTCCATCCACTCCCGGCGACCGACGGGCGGACTCCCGCGGAACCGACGATGAGAGCGGCCGGGACGAGCGTGGTCCCGCTACACGGGAGTTCGACGACGACTCAGATATGAAGGATCGTCGAACTTCGCCGCTCTCCGTCTGCGCCACGGCGTCCGAATGCGAAGTTAAAACCATCACAACAACGGCTTCCCTCCCATCGGCGACAGGTTCGGAGAGCGGGCGGAGTGCGCGGGCTTCGCCACCGTCACCGTCGCTGTCGACGCTGTCAACACCACCGCGACTGCCTCAACACTCGCCGCTGCCGTCACCACCCACGCCTCTCGCTGCGCTCGGTGCTCTCGGTGGATCGCCCTTCAGCCCACTCGGACTCGCGTTTCCTCCCGCAGGTATGCGATAGCGGGATCTTATATATAGTATGTCTGCCCCGGTCGACCGAGCATCCGTTCCTTCCAATACATCCTAATAATGCAAACTAGTAATAACCTATTTGCGGGGCGCTTGATAACACACTGAAAGTATCTATTCTAAATGCTTCCTTGCAAGATAATGCTCTATTCATCATTTCCTTGAGAGTTTCTTCGGGCGTTCGGACAATAACAGTGACATTGAACAGTGGATTTATTTGTATGCAGTGCGTGGCAACACAACGTGTAACATCTGCTACAAGACATTCGCCTGCAACTCTGCTCTGGAGATCCATTACCGCAGCCACACCAAGGAGCGACCATTTAAGTGTACCGTCTGTGACCGCGGATTTTCAACAAAGGTATGTTGCATTACGTTTTATGTCTCATCAAAATGTATTGAAATAATAAAACTACTGTCCATAGCGCGGCAAATATTTAATCCCTCTTATAATATTAAACAGCATTGAACACATTATTTAATTAAGCGACTAAACGCACCGCGAAGGCGGTATGTCACAACAGCGTACCTTGATGCGTAGCTCCGATTGAAAGTATTGGCACGTTGCCAGTTTTTACTTTATTGTTACACAAATAGCGACACATAACTACATTTTAATGACGTTATATCTAACCGTCACGCTCTCTTCTTAAACCGCAGTGATAACAGTATTGCAGTGATCGACAACGTAATAAAATAAAATAATATAAATATTAGCAAGTGGATAAAATATATAACGCTAATAAGTTACATTATATAGTTTTGTTTATAACTCTATATTAGTCTAACAAGTAATTCCCTGACTAACAAAACGCAACTTAAATCAAATGACATCGCATCTAACTCACAAGTTTACCCGGCAAGTCGTAGCAAGTTGCCAGCGCGCTGCAGCGAACTTCATGCTCTGGTTTCATTTCATCCAAGTTTTAGTGCATTAATTTTGCAAGCAGTAATTACAAGTCTCTAGTCGACGCCCGTACTTCGCATTAGTTTAGCCGTTGTCTTCCAACAGCACATCCGAGCCACTGTCGACTTGCCGACTAATTGACGACCAACTCCGCGAACTCGTAGGCTCATTTGTTCAGATTATATCAAAATATTTTGAATACCTCAGTGCAAACACGTACCGAAATATTTATGGATAAGAACAATACACCTCCTTCTTATTTATTTTAATTATATTCTTTGTTTAGTACATACAGTTTTCATGAACTCGTGTTTTAAGAGAATCCGGTCAATATTTTTTTTTGTAAATCTATTAGAAATGTAAAAGCGTTAGTACAAAATTTATTATTATAATATTTATACTATTTAATTTCAATTCTCTCAATATACTTTTAATAATTTATTGTAGCTTAGGAAATAATTGAAGCGGCCATTATTGCGTATTTACTATATGATTATATACATTGAAATTATATTATCAAACCCGCGCGAAAGGGAAAAGTTTTTTCGACGTGATCAAACATGGGATGGCTTTTTTAAGGCATTGAATGAATCATGACTGACATCTGCGTTATCACTATTTTGGGATATATATTTAATGCATCGATTGAAAGAAAGTTTCGTGTCTTTAAATAATATAATAATAAATAATTCAAAGTATATAATGTCAATTTTCAACAAAAGTAATAAGGTAAATCAAGGTGAAGATCATTACAATCGATTTATAAATTTTGTTTGTGTCTTTTATACGGTTGTTTTTGCACGGGACACGTCAAATCTGCTGAACTGTGGAGATTGACTTAAATTAATTTATAACGGTGGTATAGTCTCGTTGCAATAGTTTGTATAATTCTGCGACATGAACAGATTGACTTGACCGGAAGGGGTGAAACACCCTCACAGAATACCAGTGTAAAATAGCAGTATAACCCTACTATATTTCGTATGGTATGTTGATATAGATATCCGGAGACCATTATTCCTCATTAGTCCTCAATGGTATTATCGTATCTGCATTATGATTACCGGGAAACATTGCTGGGTTTCATATGACGATAATCAGAAGATATCGTCGAATGCAGTCGCTATGTCTGCATTCCATCTTAGTTCTTAGTTCAAATTATCTACATTATGATTGAGGATTAATGTGGGTTTAATGGGCAGCAGGTATCATTTAACATCAGGTAAACTGTATGATCGTTAAGCCATAAATATAATAAAAAAATTGGTTGTCATCGGGTATTTCAATCAGAACACTATGAAGCTTTAAAGTATTAGCATCAAACTAATTTATGAAGTACATTGCGCTTTCGAGTCGTAACTATATGATTTGCGATTACCAAGTCCTATTCTATTGTGACTATGTACTGTTTACTTAATAAAATTGAAACAAATATAGTCTCTTAATTATTACTAAACTTGGATGCAACACAAACACGCATGTCGTACATATCTGTGACAAATATTTTTATTTAGTTACAAGTAATCAGTACGTAATTAATATTATCACTATATATTAACATTTTGAAACACGTTTTAATATTTTGCCGTAAAATATCTTGGCGTTGAAATATTAAAGAATTATCCAGACCATAAAAGAACGCGAAGAACGCCGCTACTTATAATCATAATTTATATTTAAATAATAAAGCAATTTGAGGTATACTTAAGGAAATTAATTCAATGTTATATTCAATAAATAAACGTTGTTAAAAGTGTTTTTATTTTTATGGTGATTCAAGTTTTATAATCAGTTGGGCCAATACTTCAAGTGTGTAAAGCTGCCCTTGCGTCGCGGACCATCTCCGCGCCACAAAAATGATAAGTCATAAAAACAACGTCACGGAAAACGATCGGAATATTAATTCATGTCGTAAAATATTTATTGCTTATAAATCCTTGAGCCTTTACCTACGCTTCGCATCATAAAAAGATTATTTATGCTTGACAAAGTAACATTTTTCGTATATTTCAGAAAGTGTCCATGCAGAGGTCTTATCAATAAAATATAGGTTATTTATGGCGACGCCTTGGTTTAAACTTCAAAGGAACTTTTCTCACTTCACTAGCTTCTTTTGTTTAAGTCATTTACATATACACCGTTTAAATACAAATAAGCACTTGCCCACGTACTTATGATTGACTTCGGTAGTGACCCAAAAGAGATATTACAAATCGTAATCGTATCGTATTAAAAAAGTAACACGTTTATAAGTTCGCGTACCGTTAAACTCACTTCATCGAACAAGACAGTCTCAAATGTCAGGTTTTGAAAAATATCAAAAAATTAAATTGACAGAATATGGCGATTATAAGATTCGTTAAACACTTTTTAAATAAATCGTTGATAATAAATTATTTACTTATCAGCTCAAACGTGATTTAGCGAACACCAAGAATACACGAATACATGAACAGTCAATAAAATATTATTCATCCACATATTATATTTAATTATAAAATAGATAAAGAAGCTTATAACTATCTAGACAACATGACAAAGCTTTTATTATATATTAATCGTTCACAATAAGACACTAAATATCATATTATTAGCTTAAACGTGATTTAACGAACACCAAGAATACACGAATACATAAACAGTCAATAAAATATTATTCATCCACATATTATATTTAATTATAAAATAGATAAAGAAGCTTATAACTATCTAGACAACATGACAAAGCTTTTATTATATATAAATCGTTCACAATAAGACACTAAATATCATATTATTAGCTTAAACGTGATTTAACGAACACCAAGAATACACGAATACATAAACAGTCAATAAAATATTATTCATCCACATATTATATTTAATTATAAAATAGATAAAGAAGCTTATAACTATCTAGACAACATGACAAAGCTTTTATTATATATTAATCGTTCACAATAAGACACTAAATATCATATTATTAGCTTAAACGTGATTTAACGAACACCAAGAATACACGAATACATAAACAGTCAATAAAATATTATTCATCCACATATTATATTTAATTATAAAATAGATAAAGAAGCTTATAACTATCTAGACAACATGACAAAGCTTTTATTATATATTAATCGTTCACAATAAGACACTAAATATCATATTATTAGCTTAAACGTGATTTAACGAACACCAAGAATACACGAATACATAAACAGTCAATAAAATATTATTCATCCACATATTATATTTAATTATAAAATAGATAAAGAAGCTTATAACTATCTAGACAACATGACAAAGCTTTTATTATATATTAATCGTTCACAATAAGACACTAAATATCATATTATTAGCTTAAACGTGATTTAACGAACACCAAGAATACACGAATACATAAACAGTCAATAAAATATTATTCATCCACATATTATATTTAATTATAAAATAGATAAAGAAGCTAAAAACTATCTAGACAACATGACAAAGCTTTTATTATATATTAATCGTTCACAATAAGACACTAAATATCATATTATTAGCTTAAACGTGATTTAACGAACACCAAGAATACACGAATACATAAACAGTCAATAAAATATTATTCATCCACATATTATATTTAATTATAAAATAGACAAAGAAGCTTAAAACTATCTAGACAACATGACAAAGCTTTTATTATATATTAATCGTTCACAATAAGACACTAAATATCATATAATTAAGTGATCATTCACTGTAATAAATCCTTATTATTATTTGTATCTCATCTTACGATCTATTTAAAATATTGCCTATTTTAAATAATGAATATAGATATTCATTTTAAGATGGATATACATTTAGTTGTAGCGTATTAATTAGAATGAAATCAAAATTTTGATATTAACTTTTAACCGTGGTAGATCCATGCTGCAATTAGTTTCTAGTTGCATTATGAATGAGAGAGAAAGAACCACGATCTCACAGAATACCCGCGTTAAATAGCACACCTCTACTCTTTCGTATGTTGAGTGTAGGGATTCGGATAGGAAGTTAAGGCCATTCCATCTCAGTAGTGAGGGTTATATGTGCATATTGAATGTAAATTAATATTGGATATCCATCCAGTACATGGCATGGCCAATAGTAATCACCTACTATGAGGTGAACTGTGTGTTCGTTTGTTACCCTAATATTATAATAAAATGCTTTTTTTTTGCCCAAAAGGTTGGGAAAAGTCTCAAGGATAATTTTAAATTGAATTATTGTAAGACTTATTAACCAAATAGATTTTTGTTATAATATAGAATTTTAATAATTGTAGTTCATGTTTATTAAATTCAAAATTTTTTATATATATTTTTTGAACGTAAATATTTTTTCTTTATGTAGGTGTTTAAAACAATCTTTTTGAACTTAAAATAATTATTATTCTGTCAGATATAAAAGCTATCGGTGTCACTTCCAAGTACTGCCATCATTCCCTTCGAGGCCTAATAATGTGTGGGGACAAAATGGCTGTAGTAGGTCTTTATCAGCCTTCGGTGGTAAAGATGGTTTTTCCCGGCGGTGAAAGCTTATAGTGAACCATGTACTTCCAATCCCACCATACACTCAGTATCACCTTATTGCAAGTTAATCCAGGTTTCGCTATAGTCTGCGAAGCTTGACTGCCCTTTGAACATGATCTTTTTGGCACGTTCCTGTCGTAGCTAAACCACTTTTCATCACCAGTGATCAATATTTTCAAAAAGTTCGCTTTCATTACGATTCAATAGAGAATCGCAAATGAGTACACGATTCATTAGGTTTCTTTTAATTAGTTCGTGTCGCATCCAAACATCCAGCTTTTTTGTATACTAATACCGATCTAGCTCCACTTGTCTCCACAAAAATGGCATTGTCTTTATCTGTAACAGGTTGACCAGAGCGAGCTTCATCTTAGACATCAAAATTTCCGGACTGAAAACGCTTGAACTAATTTTCTACTACTCTAACTGACACTCCATTAAGTCCATAAAAATACCAATTTTTTTTCGCGGCTTGTCTCTTATTTTTCCCTTTTTTGGAATATATTTTCAAATGTATCGAATTTCTTCATTAGATTCACTCAATTTGGCGGACAGAAAAATAATAGATAAATGGCGGGAAACTGTTAATACTTTTAATTTTTATGTTTTTAAAGTATGATCTATTTACATTTTAGATACAAACAGTTCAACCAAAGAGATATTACTGCAACTTTTTATTTATAAAATACGATGAAAAATATCCCCGACCCATTATTTTGCACCTCATTACTACTCTACTATAATCTATATTGCTTATAATAAAAAAAACTAATTAATTGATAAATATCAGGTATAGGTAATAGATGAAATGTTGTCACAATCCAGTTGTAAACAGAGTTGGTATTTTTTCTGGTAGAAAATATATTGCTAATAATAAAAAAAGCTAATTAATTGATAAATATCAGGTATAGGTAATAGATGAAATGTTGTCACAATCCAGTTGTAAAATAGTTGGTATTTTTTCTGGTAGAAAATATATTAAGCACAACGCCACGAAACAAAAGCGCTTACAAGCTCTCACATTGTAATCATATCCCAAATAAAACGACTAGTACACATTTTAAACAGTATCTAATAAAACTGTGAACTTATAAAATCTGGGATTTCGATCCCAGTCCCACTTAGTAAACCATAGAAGTTAGCTGACCTCTGCATTACGCCTAAATATTTTTATATCCCAATAACATTAAGAAGGGACCATACTGTATTATAGCTTACTTTATCATAGCTGAGAATTTATCATGCATAACCTCAGGCTTAAGCTCGCGTAAAGGTTGTTGCACGTATTTATAGGTTTGAAAGGTGTTCATGTCGTGCTTATCCTTATCTTCTTAATTACACCCTTCATCTTACAAAGGAAAAAGGGTCAATAAACATTTTATACCTCTCCTGTAAACGTCTACGTAATAGAGTTTCGTGCATATAACTTGTTAGTGTGCAAGTTATATGCACGATCATCTTAGAAATCATTTTAGAAAGGCATATACGTATGAATCTAATATCTAATATAGTACATTATTAAGCAATTATACGTTCAAATGGACCATTCTCCTCAAAGGATATTGAATCATTGTAAAATATCGGAAGCATGTTAAGCTCGTGTAATACGAAAGACATCTTAGCAACTGCAATAAATAACATTAGCCCTATTGTCCAATTATCAGTGATCTTACGTTATATATAGTAAATTATATATAACGCATTAAAAAGGAATCTTTAATTTTTGTAGATAGGAAGAAATCATTAGACTGTATCACCGGTAATAAGGTGGACTACCGACCTAGTTCTCGGGTGTGACAACATATCTGCATTAAGATTCTTTAACGAGAATGAATCTGAGAGTCATAGGCCGCAGGTTCCGCTTACTCTCAGGTGAACTATGTTCCGGCATTCTCCCGCGGCATCATCAAAATAGCATACATTATTTAATATAGTTTAGCAAAAGTGCAGATGTCAAAGATAGAGAACATTGCCTCGGCTCCTTATGGGATGTAGTCGATCTACAAACACATTTAAAATTATAATAAATGTCGCCGCACGATTCAGACCGACGGACGGCCCGATCACAAAAGTTCAACCGACGAACTATTCTTACACTCTTCATATTTTAAATTTGAACTAATTTCCCAGTGACTACACCAATGGAATCCCTATGATGCGTTTATTTAAAGATTTTTATATATAATAATAGAAAACATTTCCATGTGATTTGAATAGAAAATAAACCTATATATTTAATCTTTTCTTATATTTTACTTCTACCGTTACTATCTAAACAAATTATTTGTTTATTTTAGCATAACTTAATAAGAATATAAAGATTGGAAACATGTAACCTATTTTTAATAAAACGCATTAAAATGCAAAAATTCAAAACACGAAGAGCAAGCACATCGAAGCTTAGCGAGAAGTCTCATGAAAACCTGTTTCAGATACTTACGTTCAAAAATGTTCACACATAAAGATACGGTGACTAGTTGATTTCATTCTATTAATATAAGTGAGAAGTAGAGTAATGAGATTGTTTACAAATAGAATTATGACAAACATCCGATACAGCATTGGCTGGTGATGCTGAAGTTCGTATAAACTAGGTTTTTTAATAATCATAAATCAAAGAACAAAAAGGGAACGTATAGTTGGAAAGTTACACAATGTATGGATAAATTTACATGTTAATCATAAATATTTACAGCAAATAAAAATATCATCGTATGAATTACATAACATTTAATTCGACTTGTAACGTTGCACGATTTCCCAGAATTATTTTAATTATTGAATGCGAAAAAATTAAAAGTTGAAATAACGATAATTGTTTCGCTCCTTTTATGTATTGACCGTTGAAAAAAAAAATTGTTAACCAGATTTTATTTAGGTATACATACTTTTAAAGGATAAAAGTACGGGCTTATAATAATTTTAGCATTTAAAAATATCTGTCATGTTGACCACACAACATCATAATGTTTACTTTAGTGTGTACTCATATATCATTAAATAGCTTAATTTGGATTTTATGTTGGATGAATAATATGTAGGCAGAAAACATAAATAAAAACATCGACAATGCATACGAACGAACGCCTACTAAATTATTAACTCCCAGTTACGTTATGGACATAACCTCGGCTATAAGATAAATAAATTACAAACCTTATCTGTAACTCACAGAAATTTTAGTCGGTTAATTAAAATAATCATCAATTTCAACAAAGTTATTTCAATATGTTTGGGAACTTCCATTGCACCTTACGTAAAACAAGATATATTTTTATGAAATACAATATACAGCATAATTTTCTATACCATGTAGTATTTCATAGTACACTTTTTCTAGTACATTATATATACTAGAAAAAGTTTATATATAAGTGTTTAATATGTATATAAGAATAATTGAGCTTCTATTTAAATATTTTTTGTGTAGCTAATATGAATATTTACAAATAAGATTTTCTTCAAATATATAATAAGAATAATAATATACAACTAAATCATTATGGTACTTATGAACCAAAAGAATTATATGCTCTACCTTTACGATTTCAAAATACATATTGAAATAAAGCCTTTAATAGAGTATATTCTAATACAGGTTTTATTCTAGTCTTTAATATCTATTACTAATATTGATAATTATAAAAAAATACGTAACACAATTTTTATGTGACATGTTGTTAACAGTTCATATAACGCCGAACACAAACACCAACTGGTGTGACGTGATGGTGTGTGCGTGGTGCGTGTGTAAAGCTTTCGCGTTTTTGTGGTTCCAGAGCAGTGGCGGCGGTTGCCAGTGCGGTAGGCGCGCTCGCCCTCTCCGCCCGCCGCACGCCACTGCTTTGGACCTCTGGAACGCCTTCGTCTATCCGGTATGCGAGAGCGACGCCTGGGCGTGAACTCATACACCTACACGAAAAGTACTCACTTGTGGGCGGTGGAATGGATTGTGAAATTTAACTTTATTATTTGTAATGTTCAAAATATTAGAATAAATAAGCTCTGTCCTCTTAAAATGTTCCGCCTCCCACACAGTAGTTTTGTACCTATAGGGTTTTCAAAATTCTTTTGCGCTTACATATTACACGTTAGATACACAAAATCCAAATAAGGCCGATTTATTTATATTTGTATTGTTAAAATTAAGTTGAAAGCAAACAAAACAATATATGATTGCGACTGCCCTAAAATAAACATTACAGAGTTGTTTTTTCAAAGTTATAATCCAAAACCTTTAAATATCTCTAGAAGCTTTTTGTAAAAGTCATTTCGTAATTAGATACTCATAACAGTACAAACCTCAAAATTCTAACACCGTTAATCACAATTAGAAATAAAGAAGATTGTCATTAAAATATAACAAAATCTTCTACAGGGTAATATGAAGCAACACATGCTGACGCACAAAATCCGCGACATGCCACCCGGATTCGACAAAGGGGGCAACGGACCAATGGGACCAAACGAGGAACCTCGGGAGCCTAGCCCAGATCGTCGTTCTACACCAGACAAAATGGACCTGAAAAGGTCCCCGCCTGCTCACCCGCCTCCGCCTATGACCCACTTGCCGTCGATCGATATGCCGCCACTGCCTAAACGGCCATCCGGTAAGACCGCGGTAAACTTGAACCAGAATGGCACCTTGCTAAATTTGAAGTCCAGTTTAACTACCATATGACTGATTTTTAACTACCATAGCACTGTTTAATGTATCGTACTATCGCCTCCGTGTACAGAAATTCTAAATTCCAAGGACTCAAATATACTACGACGACCCTAAAATATACTTTAAGCGCGAATAATTTGACGAATAAATAAAAAAAAATTAAATATTGAAGCAGAAATTGGTGAAAGCCGCGATACTAACGATACTGCTATATTGGTGCCCCCTGGTTACAGGGTTAAACACACCATTTTTGATTTTATTCAGATATTTTTTGATATTAATTCTACAAAACCTTTATTACTGGCGACGAGGCATTCCATCTCAGTCCTAGAGGGTGACTACGCATCTGCAATATGATTCCTTGTCAAGGATGAACGTAGATGTCACGGGACCGCAGGAACCACTTACAAACAGTTACTGTGTGCTCGTTTGTAACTCTCAATGTAATAAAAGAATAATATTAATAAAAGAAAAGAAAGAAAGGGAAAAATATTAATAAATTAAAAAATAAATTTATTAAGAAATGAAAATAAGATCAACGTTATACAATGGAATAAAAAAATTACGCACATTAATGGGCAATTACAATGAGCACACAGTTAACAAATTCATCCTCGATAAAGAATCGCAATCCAGATGCATGGCTCACCCAGACACAATTATAATAATATCCAGTTATAAAGTTTTATACGTTCAATCACTATATATATATATACCTTTATAATGTACGTGTTTGATGATGTAGTTTATTAAAATCATACCTCTATTTACCAAGGTCTCGTTTACAGTGCCGAGTGCCCCTACGCACCCACCACCCACTGCATCCTCGAAGCACTTGTGCGGAGTGTGCCGCAAGAATTTTTCCTCGTCGTCCGCGCTTCAGATACACATGCGCACCCACACCGGTGATAAGCCCTTCCGCTGTGCTGTGTGCCAAAAAGCATTTACCACCAAAGGAAATCTTAAGGTAAACCGTTACTTATATTATTTTTCCGACCATCAAATGATCCACGTATTACGGAGGTTTGAACGGGTTTTCATACGTTTAAGTAAATTAAACGTAACCTCTAAATATAAACATTTTTACTGATAGTTTTCTAGTCTCCAATCCATTGGATATATCCCCGGATGATATTTATGTACTTATTTTTCATGTGAAACAATCGTTGCAATAACATCAATTGTCAACGACATATAGATAGACCTACGACGACCAATAAGACAAAATGCCTATCCTAATATAGCTGATGTTTCATGCGCCACTTCTTCTACAGCGCCAACATCTTCCGAAGTAGTCGTACAAATCTTTAATTAATATATATAAAAAAAAGCGATATATTAATATTTGACGCTAGTGTATTGAGATAATTTAGTCTGTCTCTGTCCAGTTCATTCCCATTACAGTTGCGCATTATTACGGTATCCTAGTAGTGCGTTTTAATAATAATATAATACATTTACATGCTTAGTAGCCGTCTATTATAGAGGCCTATTTTTAGGAATGAATGATATGAGATAATCGCGATAACGCTGATCAAAACATTATTAGGTACTGACATGGTATATGCTAGGGATGACTTATCATAAAAATTGTTGCCTAATAAGGCAACAAATACAACGTATACGATCTTTAAATTTATAATAAACAATGAAATATATATCATATATATGTACGTATATTTGTATATGTTATATATGTCTACTTATTTATATATGTGTTTTATAATTATGAATATATTGTTAATTTATATAATATAATAGTATTTTACGACAAGTTCTTTAAGCATATACCTACCTCATTTCATCTCTGCATTGACCTAAGGTTGACTGGTAGAGAATGCCTAAGGCATTAAGCCCGCCATTATACATACTGTATATGAAGCTTAAATAAATAAATAAACAAATAAATAATGATACAATTAAATATAAAACAATATTTATGAATTCAATTTAATTATTTTAACAACACACATGATAAATCTAATAATACGATAATCTATTATAGAGTGTAACAAGGTTGTAATTATGCAGGTGCATATGGGGACGCACATGTGGAGCGGGGGCGCGTCGCGGCGCGGGCGGCGAATGTCGCTGGAGCTTCCGCCGCGCCCGCTGCACGAGCCGCACGATCTGCTGCGGCGGCCAGATCTCTTCTACCCATACCTACACGCTCCCTTCCTTAATGGCATGCAGCAAAAGGTAAACTAAATCATGAACAATGCCTTTGCTAATTTGTTCTGTTAGGGATCTTATACGGGGTTTTATTTAACAAGTATTAATTATACTTACGGCACAATAGATTAATTAAATAATATTAATCACATGCATAGTATCTGCTAAATGATACACTTCTTAGCCTTGTGTAAATGTATAAAATGTCTTTTTTTCATTAATTCATCTGACTAAACATAAATAAATATTAAAAATAAGGTTCAGACAATGGGCATTTTAAAAAAAATCGTATGTTGTTCATAGCTGAACGAGATATCAGTGATACAGCAAAGCGCCGGGCAAAACGGTGTCGCCGGCAAGTTTCCGGGGCTGCTCGGATTTGGTGCGTATGGCGGACGGCCTGGCGCCGCCTCGCCATTGGAGAGACCGCCATCATTAGAAGGCGGTGATGAAAGGCAAGCAGCGATGCGCGAACTGGCGGAACGCGGCAGGGAGCTCGCCGAGCGCAGTCGCCATATGCGCGAAGAAAGCGACCACTACCGCTCGCCCCCCGCGCACACCCCACACCAGCCTCCTTCCGCACAACCCTCCCCGCCCACGCCACACCATCCACACCCACACTCCCTAGCTTCGCTACCACCACCAGCTCGTACCGAAGGACTCACAGTCTAACTACCACAAATTTGAAATTCGATACACATTCCATTACAATCCAATATCAAATCTTATCGAGAGCGACTCGAGTGAACTCGAGTAGTGTAGGCTACGAACGCAAACCGCGAGTGCGTCGCCACAGATGTGACATGTTCATAAATATGTACAAAGAAGTAGTAGTAGGTACGTGAAAACAAGGACTGATAATGATACGACGAATCGAGTGTCAGATAATAGCGTAAGAAGTGCTAAACGTAGCGCCATGAGTTGTTATTCCACGTGTTATAACGCCTAGTATTAATTTAAGTAACTTATACGCACGAGTACGGGCCTGGGGCAATCGGGGGCTCGTGTGAGTCCCACGTTTATGTCATTACTCTGTGATAGCGCACATTCAACGGCTGCATTTGGCGGACCGGTACGTCATAAAATAAGTATCGGTTATGATCGTGGCATATGCAGCCTTATGTGCTATACAACATCAAAAGTAATTATAAATTATCCCAAAAATTAATTTCATAAATCTATCTATCTTTAAATGTATATAAAATGTATGATAGTAGTAAAGAAACGAATAGTTAAAATACAGGATAAAGAATAATTAATTTTATATTTATACATTGCAACTGGAGTGCGATATGCATGATTTCCATCTCGTACCACATTCCAAAGTATTAAATTATCTCCTATTCCGGAACAGATTTTAAACTAAAATGTATAAATTGCTCCTGTATTTCAGTGATAATAAAAATTCTCTTTGCAATGTATTGTTTACAATTCGACGTCAAATGAAACTATTAAACGAATGTACACTGATCAGACTATTGTCACCTTAGACATTCAACTATTTTTAATTATTGTAACAGAGGTTAATGACATATTCATATCATGTAAATTTAAAAAAAGTATTTGCATTTGAGTCTACATAGTTATAAGTATTTAGAGTCATAGCTATTATATGCTTTAGAATACTTCAACATATCTTTGTGAAAAATGTGAGCGACTGGTGCAAACTATCTTGAAACATTTATAGATACTCTTAAGCAATTATTTGTCAACACTGTCTTAACAGACTGAACTATAAAACTGTTCCCAACAACACTATTTTCCAAATGTGCATTTTGTCGATGCTTAATAACATTAATTGTCGATATTGTAATAATTACTAAGTCACATTTGTTCATTCAGCACAATGCAATGAATGCAAAATGAATGTTTTATATTCTCAAAGCCTAGGCATCTGTGTATAAATGTCCTAATAAATTATTTATTGAATCATAAATCATGCATACACTCTTAGTATTAAAGGAACGCTTGTGGGGCGCTAGGCCCCACAACAATTTAGTTGTCTAGAATAAATTCTCATAGCACCTACAAGTTATTAATTTACAAGTTGCAAATAGAAATAGTGTAGTATTAGTCAAGTCATGGATATGATGTGTCATGTCATGTCATTATAAATAATCATTGTAAATTATTAAATGTTTATGTAAATGTCCAAAAAGTATTCAAATTATTTAAAAAACAATTATACTAATAATTCTTTTCTTTTTTGTTCTCCTTTACCTGAACCTCCCTTTTAATTTAAACATCTCCTATTGTTGATATATATGTATATATACATTGTAACCTTCAAAGCTTCAAAGAAAGTTTTTTACGTGCAATAAAATTAATCATATAGGAAATTACTAATTCCATTTCAACCAAACTTTAAAAAGCTGCAAATAATAGCTTTTCATTTAAAACAGCCTTATAGATACTTTTAATAGTTATAACGTTGACTGGAACAGCTGTTTGTTGTGTATGAACTCCATAAACAAGCACAGAGATAAAGACAATCTAATCATTATTCTTCTACTGAACACAGGTTTCACCCAAATAATGCTACAAGACAAGGTTCTGACCAAAACTCGCTCGACATATCAAGAGTCCACCGCGTAATAAATTTAATAGCATCGCTATCAAAATAATCAATCCGTCTATCACCAGGGGTTAAAACAGGAGAGAAATTGAAGAAACTTGCTTTTGCTGAACATATCAGGGAAATCGGAGATATAGCCAAAAGGAGATTTTACGTTTTAACCAATATATCTACGTCAAACTGCAGCCACACCAATAAAAACTATTTATGCACTTACATACTCTTGTACTACATGTACTTGTTATAGCATCCCTTTATTTTTTGATAGAACTACGATACGAACCGTATGTTACAAATTACTTCAGAGCCATGGATCGATATTAATTTTCTTATGTAAGGCCCTGCCAGATCTGGATTTCTTGCTGATGTACTATATTATCCAAACCTCGTTGAGACTTATTTTTTTATAGAATAGGTGGCAAACGAGCAAGCTCACCAGTGATAAGTGAACCGCCGCCCATGAACATACGCAACATCAGAGGAGTCGCTAACACGTTGCCGACCTTTAAGAGAGGTGTAGGCTCTTTTCTTGTAGGTCCCTGAGTCGTATCGGAAATACCGCTGGCGACAACTGATTCCGCACAGTAGTTGTGCGTGGCACGAAATTTTGCATAAAGCGTACAGTGGCGGATTGCCAACCATCGCAATGATCAGGATGAAACTTTGAATTATGTCGTGCCAATGCACGATGCTTAATCTCAGCGGCTGGAATTAATCCGAACAACACCTCAGAACATTCTCCATGATAAATAAGGTAAAAAATGCAAAGGAGACTATGGCCAACGTTCCAAAAGACCAGGAAAAGTGATGACGAGAGAAAGGCCAAAGATGTCTCTGTGTTTGCCCGACTGCTTACTCATCGGGTAATATCGTCGTGATCGAAATCGACTGGAGGAACTTACTTCATTATCATTATCAAAGACCTCCCCCTACGTCAATGTACTTATGAACTTTCATGTACTTTATGGGCGACTTTATCAGGTGTACTAATTGTTAAATATTAAACCATACTCGTCTATCATGTTATAAAATCACTTTCATTGGATGAAATTGTAAAAAAAATTAAGTGAAATTGGTTTAAAAGTTATTAGTGTATGCCACCAGATCATGGCAGGTTTAACTTAAATTATCAAAATAAAATATTTGACTTATTAATTTGTGCTTAATGCAGTCATAAGTCTCCGCGGTTATAAAATATAATATTAATAAAAACGAAAAGAAAAATAGAAAATGCTACATAACAGATTCGAAACTTAAGTTAAAGCTTTATATAAGTAATAGTATAGTAAAAGATATTGTGTGTATATGTGCGTACGTGCTCGTCTGCGTATCCCAGAAAAATATGAGAACACACAGGCATCGGGGCCGTTGTCGAGGGATTCAAAACATTATGCTGACACACACAACAGTTTCAGTAACACCTCTTTGTGTACGTTGTACAATTGAAAATATCAATAGCGATATACATTTTACTATAATTATTAACTATACTACGAAGAGCTGGCAGTGGCAGCTTTTTGCCACAGACTTACTATGGCATGTAGATCTATGGTAAACCGCGGGCGCGCTCTCACCTCGCGCATATGATCTGACAACGATAAACGTGCTTAAACTATTACATAGATCGATATTATTAAAATTGTTATGAAATATATACGATACAATAACATTGTGTATAGCACAATAGTCGGTATTTCAGTGTTAGCATTTTATATTAGGGGTTCCAGATACAACTTACGTATTCTAGTGAGAACCTATAGTCGACACATTTTAAACTGAGTCGTCGGGCAATAAATGTCATTGACAGTAGGAATGTCCACGCAATGCAACCCGTTATCGATACTTAGCTACGTGCGCACGCGGGGTCGATGCATCATCCCTAGAAAAGATAAAATGGCCCGTTTCAGGCACATAACGATCTATACAGTTTCTCTATCAATACGTCGAAACAAACATTTTATCTTACAAATTAAAAAAACTTTTATTTTCAGATAGCGAAAAATTATTCCTATTAATATTTAACATAATTTAGCACATCGATTGCCCGTTATCGTTATGCACCTCTACAATTTTTACGCACATCACTACACCTCTCCATAAGACCTGTAAGTGCGAGCGAGATAAATAAGCCTCAGTTCATAATGCGTCGACTATACTGACATGAAAAGCTTTAGTTTTAAGTTTTAAAAAGTTTTAGTTATACGTCACGTTAGCACGTCAAGATGTAATTTAGAGTGCAGCCCAAGAACATATAATGAGATTTTTTTATTAAGATTACATAAACTATAAGTAAATGTTATCTTATTCCTATCTATTCTTGGTTAAGCTTATTGAGAAACATTTATGAATGCTTAAATGTAGTTTATTACGGTGGCAGTAAAAAGTAAATCTGTGCAAGCCCTGTTGAAAGAGATGACAATCACTATCGTATATTATTCTTACAAAAACATTCAAGTCATCTGCGTATAAAACCAATTTAGAATGTAAACAACCCTTATCAATGTCATTGATAAAGAGATTGAACAACAATGGGCTCAAAATAGATCTTACGTGGCACCTGACGTATTCTGACTATTTGATAACCGTTTACTACAATTTTTGAAGCCGATTGGTTAGATATGTAGGATGAAAACTAGTCCTAAACCAATCTTGATTTAAAATTCAGTTACAACACTAAATTATTGTAAGAAATTAATTTCCTATTAATTATCTAATAATTTTTAAGTTAATGGCTTTTTTTAACCTTAAAAAAACGTAAAACGTATGATAACCACACAAAAATATTCCACCGCTAATATTTATTTAAAAAAAAGTGAGCAATCATAGAACCTGTAAGGTAAGACATTATATTATTATATTGACATTCAAATTGAATGCGATTTACGTTAAGGCAAAAGGCGCAGCCGAGGATAGATTTAAGGTCTCAAAAGTGCAGTCCACAAATAGTAATTTGAAAGTGACATAAAATTTAATATTTAAAAAAAAGCTTAATTCTGCCATAGACTAAAAAAAATAAAATAAATAAAAATAAAAAATAAAAATAGCCTTTATTTACTTACTACTAACTTACTTTAACAATACTAACTTAATTAAATCCTATATATAAATCTAGAAAATATGTGATTATAGTTATATTTATTGGCGTATGCTGGTAGTAGTCGCCTCTGCGGCGTAGGCCTCTCCTAAACCTTTCCAAGTATCTCTTTCCCGAGCCATTTGCATCCAGTTATTACCACACCTGCGGCTGAAAGTATCTCTCCATCGTTTGCCTGGTCTCCCTTTTCTCCTTTTCTTATCCCTTGGTATCCATTCTATTAGACGTTTCGTCCATCTGTTATTCATCCTACAAACATGTCCTGCCCAGTGCCATTTGAGTAATCGAATTCTTTTTCTTACCTCTATTACTTTTGTTTTGTTTCTGATGTCACTGTTGCGAATTTGGTCTGATAGCTTAATTCCAAGCATGCTCCTTTCCATTTTTCTTTGGCATATAGCAATTTTTCTTCGTCCTCTTTTCTTAACGACCACGTCTGACACCCATATGTTAGGCATGGTAATACTGTTGCTTCGTAGACTCGTTTCTTTATATTTATATTTACTGTATTATTTTTCATTATTTCTCTCAAGCTCCAATATTTTTTCCATGTTAAAGTTATTCTTCTTTGAATTTCTTTTGCGATACTATTTCCAAAAGATACTAATTGCCCTAGATAAATGTATTCCGATACGTATTCAATTTTTCACCCTCTACAATAATGTCTTGTGGGTCTCCATTAGTTAGAATCTTAGTTTTAATGTGTTGAGTGAAAGTCCCACTTTGTGACTTTCAATGCTAATTCCTGACCATGCTCTCGAGCTCTGTGGCACTTTCAGCGAATACCACAATGTCGTCGGCGAAGCGCAGGTGGTTCAATAGCTCTCCGTCAATATTTACTCCTTTCTTTTCCCAGTCCATACGTCTGAAGACAGATTCAAGCACAGCGGAAAATATTTTTGGCGAGATCGGGTCTCCTGTCTAACTCCTCTTTTATAGGAAACTCTGTACCTTCACGTTCTAACCGTACTTTGGCGTGGCATTTGGAGTAGATATTATGTATGATATTTATGTACGTTGAATTAACGCCTTGTTGAGTCAGTGATGTCCAAATAGCTTCAAAATATAAAGAGTCAAAGGCCTTCGTGTAATCTATAAAGCATATGTACAATATCTTTCTATATTCTTTGGCTTTTCTATTATTTGTGTTATGACTTGCATGTGATCTATAGTTGAGTATCCTTTGCGAAAACCGGCTTGTTCGCGCGGTTGATTTTCATCTAAAGTATTTGTTATTCTACTTAAAATTATTTTTGAGAATACTTTATATAAATTCGTCGTGAGACTAATCGGCCTGTAGTTTCCGAGATCACTTCTGTCCCCTTTCTTGTGAAGTAATATAATTGTAGACTTTGACCATTGCTCTGGTGTGGTTTCTGTTCTGAGGATGTTGTTAAATAATACCTGCAGAGGTTCCAGAAATGAAATCAATAGTGATTTAAGCACTTCATTAGCAATGTTGTCACTTCCTGGGGTTTTGTCATTTTTTTGGGTATTTATCGCATGTTCGATTTCTGATATGAGAACGTTTGGTGTCTCTATGTCCTTATTAACTGTGTTGTGATTATTTTGTATCGTATGATAGCATTCTGAAGAGCATGTGTTATTATCTATATTATAGAGCTTTGCGTAGAAGTTGGTTGCTTCCTTTATAATATCGAGACGTCTATATTGTTTAATTGCCTGACTATTTTTCATATTTGCTGTCCACTTTGTCTTGTCTCTCAGCTCCTTATATGCTTTGCGTATAGCTCCTGTTTTGCTTATGAATTTTCAAAGGTTTTTGGCGTATTGCTTTTTCTTTTGAATTATGTTTTGTTAATTTTTTGCTTATTTTTGTTAATTCTGACTTGATCTCAGTTGTTCTTTTCTTCTTACATAATTTTTTCCTTTGTTCTAATAGATCTTTTGTTTCTTCATCGATATAGTAATTTGATTTTTTCTTTTCTCTTGGTAATTGCTTCAGTAGCTCTTTTATTTCTATTTCTAATTTATCATATTGGTTTTGAACTTCCGTAGACACACTAATGGCTTCCATAAATTTATTTTCCAGTAATTAACGTCTTCCCTTGATAACATTGGTAACTTTATGATATAGTCCACAGGTTTTATTTTCCTTCTTCTGGGCTTTAAGTCTAAGGATAGCATACAACGTATCATCCTGTGATCAGTATTAAAGTTTAAGTTTTTTATTATATCGAATTTTTTAATGAATCTTGGTTGATTTGTGAGAATGTAATCAATTTCATTAAGTTGTTGACCATTTGGTGATCGCCAAGTCCATTTTTTGCGTGGGTTGCACGGAAACAAGCTGTTTATAATGAAATAATCTTTCTCAAGTACAAAATCAACTAATTTCTGACCATGGGAACTTCTTTTACCATATGCATATTTGCCTATGTTATTTCCTTCATTTTCCTGGGCTTTTCCTATTTTGCATTGAAATCGCCGAGCAATATAGTATTTTTGTTTGTGAAGAGTCCAAGGCCAATTGTACTGTTTGATAAAAGAGATCTATATCTTCATTTGCACAAGCCTCTGTGGGAGCGTATATTTGAACAAACGACCAAGTAGAATTGTCATTCATCCGCATTTCCAGTGCTGCCACTCGGTCCGAAAAGCTTTTTAAACTCAATATATTATTTTTCAGTTGTTTTTATTAAATATCCAACTCCACTTCTTCCATTTGATCCTGACGTGTGGTAAAAGATGAACTCAGGATATTCCTCTATTACTTCTTTTCCTCTTCTAATTTCACATAATCCAACTATGTCCCATTTTATGTCCTTTATGGCGTATTTTAATTCTTCCATTCTGCTATCTGATAATAAAGTTCTTACGTTGACACTTGCTATATGTAGGTTTAGCGATTTTTGTCTTTTGTTTTTTGTTGTACTATTGTTTGTTTGTTGTTTAAGGTTTAGGAGGTAATGGTCTGACTCCTCCACGGTGACCGGCCGGCTTGGAGGAGGTAGAGAGGTAGAAGAGGCACTAATTAGTTTTTTTGAGTATCTTCGTTCAACGATGATCGGTTGTTAAGGTTCAGCTGCGAAGAGCGTAAAAAGTTTGTCATGACTTGTGATTTGGTTTTTTTAGAAGCTTGTTTTGCCCCTTCGCTAGTAATTATTTTAGTTTCCTTTCCTGCCTCTTCAGGTGACAAAGACATAAGTCGTTTGTTTCTATCGCTGTGTGTAGGGGTTTAGATACACGTGTTTTAGTTCTACAATTTTGTCGTAGTGTAAAACTACTCTCTTTCCTCCCTGTCGCAAGCGTTCAACCTCTGGTTGTAAATCTTTACGCTTCTGTAACACACTAGGGGAAAAGTCTTCTTTTAGATATATATTTGTATTACTAAGCATTTTTCTTTTTTTCAGCAGTTCTATTTTCCTGCTGGTTGTAGTTATCGTAACAGCTACTGGTCTCGCTTTTCCAGAGTATTTCCCGATTCTGTTCACATGTTCGATTTCCCATTTCTGGCAAGGTATTTCTAAGTTGTTGTTTATTATATCCAAGATTATAGAAAGTAAGTTTCCATATCCCTTTTCCTTTTCTTCAACCCCGAAAAAAGATTACGTTTTTACGTCTCACCTGTCTTTCTAAGATATCGATGGTTTTTTGTTGTTGTTCAATTTTTATTTCTAAGTGTCTAGTTTTAATTTCGATGAGGTTGAATTTTTCGTCTATATTGTTATTAACCGATTCTTTAATATTTTGTTCCATCTCCTTCATATTCTGTTTTTGTATTGATAAATCATCTCGTATGACTTGTAAGATTTTAACAATATCTTCCATTTTTATTACTGCCCTCTATTGGCTATCGGCATAGACTATGGTAGCAAAACTAATATGATCTTGGTTTTGAAATACAAAAGAGTGGATAAGAAACATAAATAAGAAGACTTAAGTTATATTTTTTATTGGATTCACACCCTATACGTTTTTAAGATTAACATCATTATTTAGATTCCAAATGCAAATTATAGAACATGAAAAAATGATGATTTAAGAAAAGGATGAAATATGAATCTTTCCCTTTTCCTCCACTAGAAAGTATTAACGTTGTTTAAAAATTAATGACACTAGCGAGCTTCTTGACTCTATTAAGAAGCAGATCGCCCTCCCGAATGGTGGACTGATAGAGGTGCGAGCGGTCGGCATCTGCACCCCGGCCTGCTCCCGTGACAACGCAGCCTGCTACCGCGTCGATACGACACTGTAGCCGACCCGCTGCAGTAAAGCTGCAAAAGTTCAAGAAATAACAAAATTAAATAAATTAATATATTATAACAATCAATATATAAATATTATAATCAATATTTCTGGAATGTACAATATTGCATATGATACAAGTGCTTTGTTAAATATTTAGTAAAATATATTTTACGCAAGTAAAGCACTTATTTTGTACATTACACAATATTGTACATTCCAAGTGTGATTCTTATGTAATAAATTCGCCTAATCGTGTCAATTTAAACACTTATAATTTGTCTATTATTTATTTTTTATTTACTCTTTATTGCATTAACCTTAACAAAGTTAAAAGTTCACAGAGGGCGGACTTGTCAAGGACTACGAAATCAACGACGTATGATTACAAAACATTAAAACATCACTTATCATTATCGGTAATTACCTAGAAATTTCCTCTTCGACAAACTCTCGAGTGACGCCAAAGGTGTCAGCGATGTTGTCGAGACTAAGTGACCGATAGGCGCGTAATAGTTGCACGTAGGCCTTGATGCGGGCCTCGCGGACATAGTGCTGATAGTGTGGCCGGAACACTGGGTCCACACAGATTTGTGTCTCTACCTGTAAACATACAAAACTGCAGGTTATAGAGTTCATTTTATATAATATGAATAATCTGAACAACTATAATATGTAAACACACTAGTGTAAAAAGAGCACTAAGTTTAAACACAAAATGGTTGATTAATGTTAAAAATTGAGGCAGCTAATAACAAATGTGGCAATATTTAAGTTGACATAATCAAATACGAACAGCATAAACTGATAATTAATAAATTATTAATAAATAATTAATTTGACATGATTATTAAAATTATTTTAAAGTATTGTAATATTATTTGTAGTAAAATCCCAAAAGTTCAGATATTAAATTCTTTATCTCTGTCACCATCGCAATGTTGTATGTTTCTGTTTTATGCAAGATGTGAGTTTTAGATATTTATATGTTTAATATCAAGTTATCCAATTAAGTCCTATTATGTTTTGGTTCAATGGTAAATTTTAAATTTAAGAAACAAGCAGGTTATATCTTAAAAAAAACTTTTAATATATCACCTGTTTGCACAATAATTTTACATTTGTCACTTTCGCATAAGGTCCGGAAGCAAACAGGATTTCAATCAATCAGTGGTTTATAGTCCGTAAATAATTACACATAATATTTAGGTCAATTTTGCCACTGATACAGATAAAATAATGTGTGAGCAGAGATGTGTAATTGTGTAATAGTTATGTGGTCTGTTTATTGATTATAATTAATAAACAAAACCATATTTTATATATTATTAAAGTCTACCGAACAGAATATCAAGAATGAAGAAGAACCCTTTATTCAAATATAAATATGATAGGATAAGGTCCACAAAAATAGGCTTAATTTTTCTGGAATTTCAACATTTTATTATCATGTATGTATGTTTACAATTTGCTGATTGAGCCTTCAACTATGGAGCATCTGCAAGGGGTTGGAAGTGTAAACTATATTTCAGTTAAATCAATTACTACACTCTAAAAAGTTTAATTACTTGCTGTCAAATGTCCCTGTTCCTGTTTCTTTGGTAAACCAATTATTGCAGTGTTCTGCATTTTACCCATTTACACATTTTTCTCTTCCGCTTAATTTTATATAACCCCTTCACATACTCCTTCTTTATATATATACACAGAGGTTTTAATTATCAAAATAATTAAAACCTGTGTGGTTGACAACAAATGACTAGAATTCAAAATCCATTGTTTTCAATTTGTATGCTGTCGATCCTGGTTTACTGGAGATACCAGTGAGTAAAGAGGTCTCCTTCTAATAACATTTATATGTATTTCACACAGCAAAAGGTCTGCGGGTAGTTGTAGGTCAGGAACAGTATTCACAAGCACAATGAATAGATAACCGGAACACAAAAAGTGTATGTATTAGTTGCTATTTATTATTAGCTGTAATGAAGTTACATAGATTATAAACAAATATATATAAATAATTGAACCTACCCAAGCAAGGCTTTTCAAAAAGTCTGCATAACGGCATTCATGGAGAGATTCTACTAACTCCCTCAGCTCGGGGAACCTTGATCGCAACGCCTGAACAGCTGCCCCTTGCCTACGTAGAGCCGCCTGAAGGGCATGCCTTTCTAATGCCAGAGCACATGCTAATACGCAGTACTGAATTATTGTACCTGAAAATTTTAATAGGTAATTAAAATACATATATAAAAAACTCCCTGCTATTTTCATATAAAACTAATAATTTCATATATATGTAAAATATAGAATATATATATATACAGGTTGACAGGAAATATGATATATTACTGCCAAGGGTTAAGTAGAGTACACATCAGGCAAACTTGGTCATTTGACATTGTGTCCGAAACTTGATTATTTTGTGAGTTATTAATGATTTAAGAATTTAAATAAAAACACCAGAATGTGGCAAAGGTGGTTTACCATGCATACAGCACTTTTAAATTCTTACCAGTTCATACTGGTACTTGCATTAGAAGACTAAAAGAATGGAGTTTCTTTGTTTCATGATAAGTGGAGGCATGGAAGACCCCATGTTCTGGAGAAAATTATGTAGACTGTCGAGTCTGAGTTTGACCATGATGGAATCAGAAGCTGTCACAATCTGCATTATTGGACAGCAAAGGGAGACAACCCAAGGATGAAGAAAGGAAGATCCCAACAAAAAAGGTTTTTATAAATATGTGGATATTTATAATATGTTTACTTAATGGACAACTGATTGCCCCACACTACTTCCCACAAAATTTGGATGGTGAAACCTACACTTGAAAATCTTATGGGAAGATGTCCCACTATCCAATAGGCGACATCTTATATATCAGCATGATGGTTGTCCAGCTCACCTTCGGATCGGCGTATGCCAGTTGAGGTAAGAAAAAAATTCCACTTCTTCAGATTGGGCACAGTGGACCAATTCCTATGACAGTAAGGTGCCCCGATCTTACCTTGTGATTTTTATTTTTGGAGATAAATGAAGTATCTGCTGCTGCTCTATACTAGTTCTGTCAATACTGAGCAAGTGCTCCATGACCAAACTTAAGATAATAATCAGAATCCTATATAAATAACTACTAGGGTAAATTTTAACAAGAACACTGGAGGTATTATTTGAAATTATCAATCTTGAATAACTAATAAATAAGAATTGAATAACCAAGTTCAACCAGCATCACTTACATTAATTGATAAAACAACTGATTTACCATGTACTTATTGGTCAATAAAAACATTGTGAGTGATGCTGCAGTTTGTTTCTAGATGCAGAGTGACACAGTAGGTCAGCTCGACCAGGTTGTGACCATGCCCTCATAGAATACCAGCATAAGTGTTGTTTTGTCTGAGAAGTGAAGGGATCCGGAGATCTTTATTTACTGATAACAAGGCATTCTATCTCAGTCCTCAAGCGTGACAATGCATGTGCATGATTCCTTATCAAGGATGGATGTCTTGGGCCACAGGAATCACTTACCATCAGGTGACCTCTACTTGTTTGTTACTCCCAAATTAATATAAAAATAAACCTGCATCTCAAATAAAAAGCTTAAGATTTCTAACCTAACTTTACTTATAATCCTATTAACCACTCCAACTAAGCCTAAATATTGTTTATACTATTCTAAGAAAGGACCAGTAAATGACATTATATGATAATAACATCAAAATGCAAGTATAGATGCTCAATTAATATAGTTGGTTATATCAAACATTTCTCCGTAACCTGTCTGTTAATGGATTTGGGATGTTGAATTTTTAATATTAAAAATAATTATTATCAAATTAGTGCTCCTATACACAACATTTTTTGATGATCTATTAACAATCAAAAGTAATTTTAGACACAAAGAGGATTTGTGAAGTTTGCTTATCAAAGTATCAATATATGTTAGTAATATAATAAGCATCTATCAATCAAATACATTATGTAATACTAACCAAAATCAACCAATTCATAAGATTCAAATGTAGAGACACAATCAATAAACAATTCAGCTGAGTGACTATAATCTCGCACTGCAAGACAATATATTGCCTCATAGGCTTTAAGCTTGTTCCTGGAGCGCCAATCTCCACCTTTGTCTACCAATTCATGTGCCTGAAAAACAAAACCAAAATATTGGTATCAATAACAAATATTTTTTCTAGTAAATACAAATCACTGATAATATTACATGAATACCTTATTTATGGCTTTTTCCATGTCTTTTACATTGCAACCATGAAAATAAGCAATCCTAAACAAAGCAAAAATTGCATCTAATCTTCTATTGGTAGTTAAAGTTGCATCTTCATACTTTGTTGTGGCTAATGCAGTTGCAGCTTCTTTGTCTCCAATGGAGCACAAGTAATCCAATCTAAAACATTAGTAATGTGAAATATATTTTTGAATATAGTTAAATAATAAATCGCATGAAATCATGGTATTTATTTATTACCGATCTTGCCATACTGGAGTTTCCGAATCATCCTCTTCAAATTTAGACAGCCTATTTTGATTCTCTTTTGCCATCTCATCATACAAATTTTGGTCTAATGGAAATCCTAAATCTGCACATACTTCTTTATAATATGGTGACATATTTCCAGCTTTGATTCCTTGAAACAGTTGTTCCTTTAATTCTGGATTATCTTTAAATTGTGGCAAAGAAAGTTTAAATTTAATGCCCGCAAGGGCCATATATTCCGGAGTTTTTCCTTCTGCAGACAGCTCCATTTTTAGACCGGAAGCTTTTTCAGTACGGTGGAGTGTAAGAAATTCTCTTTTAATATTTCACTTTCAATACAAAAAATTCAATTATTCATAAGATTTTACAATCGTACATATGAATACACTTGGCCTAAAATGTAAATGTCAAAAATATACAGAGTCATTCATGATTCATTTCAACGAAACAAAAAAGTTTTCCTCCATGTTTGCAAAACATTATTATTTATGGTTGATAGCACTGGATACATGTTTTTTTGATTTATAAAGTTTATAACACGTATTGCCAAACATTATCAAAATAGGTATCATATTACGTAATACTTCATATGAGCACCAAATATGAATATAAATATGAAAGGATAATTATTTTTGCAAAAATTATTTATCCTTTCATATATATTTTCTCCGCTTGCTTATTTTGCCAAATATTATTATTGCTGTTTATATTGCCAAATAAAAATGTTTATATATATTTATATAGTATAATCAGTTTAATCCTTGTTTAGTGTAATAGTTATTCATTTATGTATACCCCATATATTTGTGTTTTATGATTACCTGCAAATTAAATCATTTTTTAATTTTTAATAACATTCCTTCTTTCGTCTGTTCTGTTTTTGGTATTTTCACTCTTACTGATACAACTTTAAAATTTCCTAGTATGTATACGTTTGTCACCTTGTCAACATTCCAATTTCAGAAAGTATCAGATTAAAATCGTTTCAACTCTTCATTACCATATGTTTTTGAATGGTTTACCTGCGTAGAATTATTAAAACTTAATATTAAACTGCGTAAATTATGGAATTGATTCAAATGGTAATGAAATTCTGAGCAGCAAAGGTGTGTAATGAATTCCTTTTAATTTATTGAACACTGATAATATCCAATCGTTTAAGTATGTGTTATAATATTTTATGAGGATGTAAATTTCGTTTATATGTTTGCTAGCTACATCACATAAAAAATATTTTGTCATCACACCATTTATTAAATGACCTAAGGGCACAGTACTTAGAAGGCGTCTTTTTGGCTTGCATTTTAATAATAATGTGCGTGTTTCAGTTAATCGTAGTCATTACGTCCATATGTTGGAGCCCTGACACCTAAAATCTGTCAAAATGAAATGTCAATTCTCTTACTTTTTATTCAAGAATTCACATTATTTCACTTTATGATCTGTAGTTACTGTGGCTTCTAAGCAATATAGTGTTTAATGTACACATGTGTATAGCAATTCAGATAATGGTACACATCATGATTTTTGAATTGAACCAAAAAAAATCTTAGTACATTAGCCACCACTTTACTAAAATGTGTAAATTGACTACAAAATAATTGAAAATTAATATGGATTAAAACCTAAGAAAAAACTTAGCTTAAGCCTTAAATTGCAAATGAATAAAAAAGGTAAAAAAGCAAGGAGAACAAAACGACTAGAGTCCAAACTCTAATGAAAAAGACTAGAGTCTGGACTCTAGTCCCGTAAGGAAGCAATACAAAACAATGAACTGTCAATATGGATTTCGTAATTTACGTCATGTTTTGACATTTGTTTGCTTTTCATAAATCGTTAACACTGAGCGTTTATTCAGTAATACCTAATTTTACTATAATACCATAACACCAAGCACTACATCGAATTTCAAGTGAATTGTTGGTTAAGATGTAGTATTTGAACACCATTATTATTATAGTTTTCTGGTTATGAGAATAATAAATTGCTAATACTGACAATGGATATTAATCAATTTGTTTCTAACAATCAAACCATTAAAGTAGTACCTTCTCTAGAAGAATCATTACAATCTATGGGACTTAATGTAGAGCTTGACAGAAATGCTATAACATGGTTCGAACAACTGAAAATTACTTGGAAAACTTGGAAAAAAAGCCCTACTGTTGAACACCACTTTGAATTGTTTTTTCAAACAAGTCCTGATCCGTACAGAATAGTGCTTGTTTTTGTTGTCAGATGTAAAGACTTCAAAGATTGTAAACCAAAAACACTTCCATTTTTTATAATAGAAACTTTACAAAAATGGTCATGCAATAGTGGTATTGCTCCAGATGATTGTTTAAAGCTTCCAGCATTCCGAATTGCGACAGAACAAAGGAATCAGCATTTTCTAAGTATGGTTGTTAAAACATATCAAGTTAATACAATAAAAGAAACTATTTTACCCCTTGTCAAAGATATGATAAGAAATGACAATTCTAAACAAGCTTCTCAAGTTGTCATTGCCATGGAGTTATTTGAAGATATACCTGTTGAGGATTTACTGTTTCCATTGATACTACAGGACAAACACAACATGATTGATGAATATCTATCAGAATGTCCAAATCAAGTAGGTCCTCTAGTACTTTTTTTAGATAAACTATTAAATAAAAATTTCAGCATTCGCGATTATGCACAAAAATATGTTTATGAACATAATATAAGTCATGCCAAATATGATAAATTACATTATAAACCTCTTGGTAAATTAGTGGCACGCCTATGCAATAAGTTTAACATTCCAATTGAAACATGCAGAAATCTCAGTAAAAATCGTACTGTTGGAGGTTTGAGGTACCTTATACATCAAAAATATATGGCCCATAATGTAAGTTCTGCAGTATGGGATGATTTAGTTAAAGATTCTTTAAAACAGAATTCTGAGTCAGGAAAAGAATTTATTTATATGTTATTGGAGCATGATAGAAAGGAAGCTGTAAAGTGGGCAAAATATCTTAACCTAGCAGAAACAATGTTACCACACTTATTACACGAAATGTCTTTGTATCAAAGTATTTCTTCAGAAAGTGAGAACTGGAATGCAGAAGAAAAGATACATCAAGAGTTTTACAAATTCCCTTTACCTGCTAATAGGATATTAATTATAGATACTGCAGAAAAATTTTATGAAATGACAACTACATATTTAACAGACTGTAATGTGGTCAGTATTGACTGTGAGTGGAAACCATCTTTTGGTGCTTCACAATCACATGTTGCTTTGATTCAAATTGCTATAGAAAACTATGTGTATTTAATAGACACATTGATACTTAATAAACAGCAGTATTCTAGTTTTTGGTACACATTGAACAAATTGTTATTAGACAATGCTGAAATAATAAAATTGGGATTTGGATTAGAACAAGATCTAAAAGAAATAAAAGCGTCTATTATCGGTTTAAGCAATATAAAAGTAAAAGGTGAAGGACTACTTGACTTATCTATATTGTGGAAATATCTTATTAGTTCTGGATTAACTTTGCAAAGTAGCAGCAATAATGGAGGTAACAGTCTTAGCTCTCTTGTCCAAACATGTTTTGGACTACCATTACAAAAGTCAGAACAGTGTTCTAATTGGGAAATTAGACCTTTGCGTGAAACACAAATTCAATATGCTGCTCTAGATGCACATGTTCTTTTGGAACTTTATAATTTCCTTCAGAGGCAATGTATAGAACAAGGAATTAATTTTGAAGATGTATGCAATGATGTAATGTTAGACACAAAGAAGAAATGTACTAAAAAGCCAAGAGTAGTAGATAGAACTCAGAGTTCTGCCTCAAATACTGAATTGAAAAAAGTCTGTGATGCGAAGTTTTTTGTAGAATGCAAGTTAATGAATTTAATACCATATTTGAGGTATTGTGGGATTGATACAATAGTCATGCCTAAAACAATGTTATGGCATGATATTATTAATCTAGCTGTATCTGAGGACCGCTTTATTTTACTGGCAAAACTTAAGTGCACACCTACAAAAAATTACCCCCAAAGCTCTATTTTAGAAGTAAGTATGTGTTCAAACATACATGAGCAGTTACAAGAAATAATGAGTTATTTTAACTTTCAAATAAATAAAATTGATCTTATAAGTCGTTGTATAAACTGTAATTATCCAGATTTAAGAAAACTAACAGAACAGGAAGTTGTAGATTTACTTAGTAAATACCGATATGTTAGAAGTGTGGTTAGTAGTAATAAAAGCTATGTTAATAATGTTGATGATGTAGATACTGCATATTATGATAATTTCTTTAGTGATTCCGATGGTGATGAAGGTAATGTTTATGGGCCAGTACAAAATCCACATTCAGACAATTTATGTGTTACAAGCAAAGGAGCACCTATTGAAATACAAAATTTTCATAAACTCTATAGATCTCCTCAAGCAGGTATTATTTGTGAATCTTGTGGTAGATTATTTTGGGATGGTGATGATTTGTTTCAAACAGTTAATAATGTAATGTTATCTTTTGGTTATTTAAGTACATTGTGAGGATGTTTATATATTTCTAAGGATGGTACAAAACCTCAGGTAACAATAGAATATATTTGTTTCAACATGATTTTAAAAATAAAGAAAATTTGAGCCACTCAGATGTTGGGACATTGAAATATTGTGTTGTTGTCTGTAACATTGTAAGTCATAAGGATAAAGATAGGATCAATCATTTCGGCTGCTATAATAATTTGTTTTTTTTTTCAGTAATATTGTAAAATTTTAATTTTGGTATTTTTTACTATTTTCATTAGATCAAGGGTAATATTAATATATACAAAATTATTTTATAGTAAATATTATATTTTCAGTATGGTTAATATTTCATGGATGAAGTTATCCATAATAATTAAGGAAGGGTTGCAGAGGTGCAGCAAATAAAATACTCTGCAACCAAAACCACTGAATTAACATGGGCTGTCACTTAAGATGATTACAACTTATTTCAATACCATTTGTATTACCTTGATGTGTAAACTGTCTTTTATGTCATATCTATAAGAAGTGGTCTGTAATTATTCATCAAAACCTAGTTTGACTTTGCATTACAAAATTACATAAATAATTAACCTGAGTTGATAGCAGTCAAATTTTACAGTATTGTAACTAAAATTGAATATGTAATAAATGTATAATGTAAATCCAGGAATTTATTTAGTTATTACCAGAGAATAAAACATGATATTATATGATACACAATTTATTATTCTAGAAATTGCAAATGCTATATATCAATCAAGCAATATACATAAAAACAGGTTTCTGATTTACTCTCTAAAAATATATTAAACCATAATAAAATAAGTGTAATTAATTTTACATAATAATAATATTATTATGAATAACGAATATTACCCATGTTTTTTTGATTAAAGGATGAAACATTTTCATAATAATATTTAGGTTAAAGCACCTAGATATTTTGATTGAGTGTACTGTTTTAATAAGATACAAATAGTACAAAACTACTTAATACCTTAAATAGCACATATGCATGTTGGGAAATATGAAATGTTTTCATAAACATCTTGATTTCTTACGTAAATACTACATGTAGAAAGAATTGAAGATTTCAGTACATTTTTTATTAAATTAAAATGTGAAATTTAGCTATAAATAACATTACATTCAATATAAAGCTTAATATAATAAGAAAATGACACTAACTACTTTTCAAATAATAATGCTATAAAAACAAACAAAGCCCATATTTTTAAGGAAATAAAAAAAATATTTTGTTAATAATTGGGGTGTCTTCTCATATTTAGTTTTAATGAACAGTTTAATTATAAAAAAATATGTTGTGTGAATACCAATTGTGTTGTGTGATAAATCTCTTAATAATAAGTTATTAATAAATATATGTATACCAGTGTTTACAGCATTCTATTAATATTAGGTATAAACTTTAATAGAATAATATAATATAGTAGATATTAGACATATAATAGAATATAAATAAAGTAACTGAATTTTAGTGGGAATCTTGACAATGTATGAAATATAATTAAAGAAATCTATGTGCATTTCTGTAGTTTTTTTAAATTGTGTACTAACCATAACTAAAGTCTTCATACTATGTACGTGGCCTTTACGATTAATGAGTCGATCTGATTATAAACAGTTACAAAAAATGAAGAAATACGATCATCACACAAGTTTATGATAAACAAAAAGAAGACATAAATTATATAAAATATTACCACTTAATAATATTGTTAATTAAGCCATCCATAACACCGGAATTGTTAAAATATTAAAGGCATTTTATTGATAAAGCCATACAATGACTTCTTAATAATAAATTTAAATGATCGGCGATTTTACATAAAAGGCAATATTTGTCATTGTATCAAGGAAGTATCGGATTTTCTAGAAGTCCATGGTAGCACCAACACATTCTTAACAATCTCAAACCAAATTAGCTTATTTCCATGAGTAATAGTTGAGTATTCATATACACTAAGATTGAACCCCTACACAAGGCAAACGCCTTTCCTATGGGGAAAAACAACTATGATGTCCAGTTACAATATGGCTAGTAAACAAATAATAAAATAATTAATTATTCCGAGTAACCACACAAGCCCTCAAATATAGGGAATATTTCTTATCAAATATGTAATGTACATAATACCATTAAATGCTCATATATCAATGAGGCCTAAGACCTAAACATTGTCCAATTACATTTGTATATTTATTGCGATACCTAGTAAAGTTTGTAAACGTAATTAAAGTGTGTATTTAGACATTAAAATATAGTGATAAAAATGTGACTGTTTATAAAATGTACTAGATCTTCTTCACTGATATTTTCATTTCCTTGGATGTCCAATTTTTCTAAATCCATATTTGGAAAATCTTTCAATGTGTTCAGTTTATTATCTCTTAAAATTAATATCTGAAAATTAATAATTTTATATCAATAAACAGACAATTTTGTTATATAACTCAGTAATTTGTTCACGACAAATAGTCGAAACAAAATTAGTTAAGAATGAAACACATATAATAAATTCAGAACAACAAATATAAATTGCGTCATGAAAATTCCATAAAGAAGTAATGTCAATAACAGAAAAATCTATTTAGATAAAGCTGTAGAGGTCACTGGACAAACAGCGATACTGATACAAAAAAAAAAAAAAAACAGAAAACATTTATTGAACACAGATTAACATTTCGCCTTTTATTTCAAATACAATGCATTCTGAACAGAAATAACTTTAAATGATTTCATACCTTACAATGTTGAAGAATATTTAAAGAAGGTAGAATGTTGGAACCTAGGTTTTGGTTTGATAAATCTACCACTTTACAATAGCTATAATATTGTAAATGAGGCAAACTTGTTATTTTATCTGAAAATGTTGGCTTGAAGACAAGATTGTTACAGGCATAGTCTATCGGTAACTGGTCCTCTATACTCCATTTGGATATAAGGTCATTGTAATATCCAGCTCTTTGTTGGTCTAAATTTTTTAGGATTTTTAAGTTGACAATGGCCTCTTTATGATAAAACTTTGCATCAATACAATGAAGGAAGACAGTAGTTGTTAAAAGCGTCCCTGAAAGTAAACAATAAAATAAAAATTATTAGGTGTTAAATAAGTATTTATTGTTTATTGAGGCTTACTACTATTAACTCATATAATTTTGTAATGAAACAAAGAACTTAAAAAAAAACAAAGTGAAATTTATTATGTGTTGGTTTATATAATACTTATCACAAGAATAAAATCATTAGAACTGAACAAAAATTACTGCACATACTTATTACAGTTCAGAAAATATTACAAAGAACGAAATGTATCAATTACTTTAACATTGCAAATGTAATTTTTGTAATTCAATTGAATTAAATTTCAAATTCACATCAGTTTTACTTACATTTGTTGTCTGGTTCCAAAAGAAGCAATTGACGGCAAGCCTCAAGCTGTTCATTTAATTCTTCAATTACAGGCTGTGAATAATTATTTTGAAAGCTAATTTCAGTTCTACCAATGTATGTCATTGATTTATATTTTAAACATTTAATGACTAGCTTTCCTTTATTCTCATGTTCATATTCCACCTAATAAGAAAAACAAAGAACATTATAAAATAGTATAAAAGATATACAAAAATTTGTTATACAAAAACAGCTATTGAGCTTATAAAACATTGCTGTGAATTTTTTTTTATTGTGGGTAAACTACTCACAACCAGGTTTACATTCTCACAGTAACCACATGATTCTTCAGTCAGTTTGTATTAGACCTATTAACCTTGCTACACATAAGTGTGCATGGTTGCACTTTACACACCTTCAGAATAATTACCTTGATATCAATATCCTCATTTATAGCCTCATTATGTTTAAAAATCCATAAGCTATCATAATTACGTCCATTACAAGAAACCCAATCACCATTTATCACAATGTCATTGAAAAGGACTTGTGTTTTTGATCGCACATATTCAAGAGAAACATGCTTGCTAAATGCAATTGTAGCCTTAAGTGGTGTCACAGTGCATGTTACCAGATTAATAGTCGTTTTAACTGCACCTGAAAAGAATAATTTGAAAATTATATGAATGATCATGTAACCTAATCTTTTACTGCATGCCTTTATTCTTACAATATGAAAAACTTGGGGCACACTAATGTTAAATATTTTTTGTTAATCAGATGCACATGTAAGATAATAAGAGTGACAGTAATATCAAGAAGACATTTTCGCCTGCAATATAATGTTAATATCTGCAAATTATTAGATTTTTTTTGATCTCGCTTATTATAAAAATAATGTCATTGAAAATTAAATAGTGGACTTCCTTGTCCTGTATGTTGTTGAGTTGTAAAGTTATCACATAAAAACCTGAAAAACTTAACATATTAACCCAGTTTTGTTATTAGCTTCACATTAATGTAGAGTGGAAGTCTATTGAATATTAATTATTTTGGTTGTTTATAAGAACTTCTTACTGTTTTATGTTTGGTTAGTCATATAATAAAATTATTATCTTTTCATAATATTTTTACATTATAACATAATTTACATAATTCTGGTGAAAACTTTTAGATTTTCAATTTTTTAAATTTCTGTACCTAATAACCAACGCTGATAGAACCATGCACTAGTATCGTCGGGATCAGTAAATGCTGCATTTTGGACCATTTTTAATTCATGCTTATGGTATATGTCTTGTATTGGTCGTCCACCTGTAACAATAATTAAAGTATTATTATTTTTGCAAAAATATATATATATATATAATTATTATTATTTGTAACTACCTTTAATATCAGGGTATAATTGTAAAAGCCTTTTACTTCTGTAGTGCCAAGCAGAGTAGTTTGAAAAATTATCAAGTAATTTCTCTGTTGTAAAGTCAAATTCATCTTGCAATGGAGCTTTGCACTGGCTGACAACAAAACGACGATAATCCCAGGTATGAACTTAAAAAGATTAAGGCAATATTATTTTCTTAATATTGATATATGAAATAACTTTTTAAATAATCAAATTACAAACCCAACTGGCATTATGGGGCGTTACAGCAAAATGATAAAACACACTAACTTAGCCGATAGATATTCCCTCTTGTCATGTAAATGTCCATATTAAAGTCAAACATAAACAGATGAAGGAAAATTATTTCCATTCATTGTTTTTTTTTTTTTGTGTATTGCTCTTGTGCTGATCCAGAGATCTCTACAGCTTTATCTAATTAGGCTACGCGAGCGGGAGGCCCGCTGATGCATTGTAAGTTCTAGAGTCTAGTCTCTATAGTGATACAAAGGAGTGGTGAGGGGAGGATGATATTTTATAATTCCTCCACACAGTTACCACAATGTATTCTATATAACGGGTTATACAAAATGCTGCGCAGATTGATTAAACCATGTCGTGATTGTGATATGTGATTTTATGGTGTGTGTGTGTGGGTGTTTTACCCAGTTACCCAGTACCAGTTGAATTTAGCAACAAATAATAATCAGGATTCAAAGCAAAAGCAGCAATAACAATGGCTCAAGTTACTTAACTTTAAAAGAGGTACTACAGAAAGAAATAAGGTACAAGCTAAACAATGAAAAAAATAAGTTAAGGTACAAAAATGTTTATAGATGCTACTAAAATACGCTAAAACTATCACACTTTTAAGTAATCAAACTTACATATTTTTTGTAACAATAATTTTTCACTAATACTTACAATTTCTTTCATCTAATTTGAGGTATGTATTACATACATTAAGTTCCTTTTCCCAGTCTGGATCGGCCCTTGTAGTTAGCACCCATTCTCTTTGATGCCATGCGCAATATGACTTAGGATTAATTTTTAAACAAAATTCGGTCATACTTAATTCATCATCAAAGAGTTTTGTAATTTCCTCATGATGATTATTATTCTTTCTGAAAATTCACAATACAAATTCGTTTTGTATAAGGTATGTGCAGAAAATTTGGACATAAAGGCAATTATTTAATAAATTGCAATTCTCTTACGTAGCATTTAACATGTGCCATTAGTACTCATAATGATATTTTGCCTTATAGGTATTTCTATTGTACAGGACATGAATTAATTGATTCATTTGTACAAGTCTTCAAATGGTCTTTCAAAATTCGAATTTTGCATGCATATAATCTATGTTAGTCAGTGTTGCTAAGCAATATTCAAATATGTTCCATGATATTATTAAACTAGAGATGAATTTGAAGTATTATCAAAACTTCAAGTTTATAACAAATTAACCCAACAGTGTTGTTTTATATATAAAACAGATTATTTTTAAATTTTCATTTCAGAGCTAAATAATACTCAAATAAATATTATAATTATTAATTGTTATGTGGTTTAATTTTATTCTTCATATTAAATTTGTAAAACTGATACTCAACTAAAAATATGGAGATTTAAGCCCCCTAGTTTGTGCCCCCAATTTCATTGCAAATACTTTAAATACTTTAAAAATACAAATACAAAGTTTTTGAATCTTGATATGACATGATAATAATATATTCTAAAAAAAAATGTGATCATATTACCTAATGCATTGTACTATTTCTCTTCTTATATTCCAAAGTGTGTAAATATCAGGATTAGACATTAACACTTTGCTGGTAAGATCCAATAATTCTTTATCAAGCTCACCATGTTTCCTCTGAAAATAAATAAATAATATTAAGTTATTTAAGAAGGATCATCTTCTACTAAGTGCTAACACAAATAAAATACTATCAGCCATTATTACTACTATTACAGTAATAAGGTATTCAATCTTACTCATCCTTACTATAAAAAGCATTTTGTATGTAAGCAATATACATTTGTATTTGACAGGATACAAGTATATTGGTGATGTCATATTTGACTACCGATGTTGAAGTGGTGTAAAAATGTGAACAAGATCAGAATAAGAGCATTATTGATTTCAACCTCTCTACCATAACTTGAAAAGCACATTTTGCAAGGGGAATTAATTTAGCATATGTAATATTTTCTTTCTATATTGTTTAACTAACTCTCAGAATATCTATATCTATTGAAGTTTATTGATTTTAAAAATAATTTCATCTATTTTGTGTTCAAGCAAGTTGAGAATGCATATTGGTAAAGGGAGAATGTTTGAGGATGATGATGAAAATTTTACTTTTATCATACAATATACACCTATTTCATTTCATTTAAATAACTGTGGAATATTTTAGATACTCATATACAATATTTCTATCAGGGAAAAGTGGAGTGAAGTTAATGTGCAATTATAGAACTAGATATGAATTAAAAAAATCATTCAAGATTTTGAACTTATGGTACTACCTATCCCTATCATCCAAATCTTATACACCCATCTTAACTTTACAAATATACCAATCTATATAATTAATTGGACATGCTATTAAAACTAATTAAAAATGGGTAAAAATGACATCATTTCCCACACCGTCAGCCAACAGACGTTTTTTTTCCATTATCAAAAACATAGTTTGCAACAGTACTAAAATAGTAGGTTGAAACTAAGTATACAATTACATATACTTACAATAACTCTAGTAAGGCAGAAAGCCAAAAGGTCTGTGATGTCTCTTTAGTGTCACATTATAGGTACTTGGTGTCATTATCACTGATTTTAGAAATAGTCGAATCATTGGCAATGAAACAACAGATGGATGCTAAAGATGCTGCTTAGAATGGTATCCGGCAAAGGTATTGTCTCACATTCTTTTAAGAATTTTTAACTATTATATATTGATATCTAATCTATAGTTCTTTAGTAAACTCACTTAGATACATCTGGAAATCTCTTTGTGATATGACCTAAATGATTTAAAGGCAAACCACATTTTCTTTGAACATCATAAATTTTCATCATTTTATGATTCTCTTCCTCCATAAATTCCTCATAATTACCTTTAATTCTCTTTTAACTTCCACAAATTCTATTCTTATTTATACTCCAGCTGATAGCTTTAACTATATTGAGTGTTATTTAAAGACATCTGACAATTAATATGGTTACCCCATATCATCATGTACTAGGTTACATGTTTTATTATGTATTGCTACTTATCAAGTAATTAAATATATAAAAAAGTGTATTTTTTCCTTTGTATATATTGTGCTAGTTAATAGTATGTTTATTTTAGGAATAGTATCATTTGTTTAAACTTAAATCCAGTAATACATTCAGATATTCTTTTTATAATGAAGACTTACCTCAATTTCTCTTCATACCATGGGTTGACTGGCTGAGAATGAATTAAGGCATTAAGTATACCCTTGGTGGCCCTTTTTGTAAAGTGTGAAGAATAAAGTTCAAACAAATTGACTCCAACAACTTTAAACTATAAATGTATGTTTATACTAAGATGGTTTTGTGATTTTAACATGTGATCTTTTGTTTTAGATAATTCAATAAAGGCTGACCATTTAGCCTCTTATAATAAATACACTTTCCTTATATAGTAACAATCTCTCTCTCTGTTATAAAGTATGCATCTTTACAGGTTTAACACAGGAGTTTAACAAAACATGTTTTTATTTATAACAATATATTGGCCAATTCAAGAAAACTGTTAGAAAGAATAGTGGTACTTGTATTATTTATATTATGTTAACTATACATTTTAACATTACCTTATGTTGTATATTTTGCATAAAGTTTTTGAATAGTTTTAGTTTTTCTTGCCTTTCCTTTTCTTTCCTAGCTTTTTCTTCTTCTGTTGTTCTAACCTTTATCCTACCGTGCTGAAAATTAGTGATTGCTTTTTTACAAGTATACAATTCTAAAACCTTGCTTATACCATTCTTATTCATTTTCTCTTACCATTTTGGAAATATTCTATTATTTTGTAATGAATTTTTACATGAGCAAAAGATGAAAAAAATTATAATTGCATTTTCCTCATGTGTAAAGAAGTAATATAATAGAAAGCAATAATCAGCTACTTCTTATTATTAGTAGTTAATACTTTTAGTAGTATCGCTAAAATGGCTAGGCACTTTAGCAGTAACTTATGTCAATGTCAATATTTCTTGTTTTCTTCTCTTTGTCCATTAAGGCTAAGGCAAAAGAATATTTTTTACACAGCCTATGAACCTATTTGTATGATTATTTTGCTTTTGTAATCGTAAATAGTATAGTAGTAGTGTGTTTTATATTATATGTTACTTTTTTTTACGGATGATTGATGTTGTTAGCTCGAAGGCTTTTACAACTACCGAGCCGTGGCCGAGCTCAGCAAAGACTGCTTGGACCGCTAACTAGATCGCTTATGTAAGCTAATTTGAGGGTGCCAGAGAGGGCCAGATCAAAGCTCGATCATTTACCTCTAATGGAAATTATATTGTCTTGCTATTGGACTTTCATTCAGTACAAAAGTACTTCGGTATGTGGCCGTTATCAACCCCAACACATTTACAACTGCAGATATATAAATCCACGCATATAAATTAAATTCTGATTCTGAATAATTAGATAAAATTTTGTATACTCGATACGTGAACGCCTATACATTAAATATTTTCAGACCGTTGTATATTGCAATAATAATAATAAATTTGGATAGAATATTAAATTAAGAAATCTATTAGATCTAATATATATCTAATAGATTTCTTCTAATTGTAAAAAAACAGCTAAGCCTTCTTTGTATTTAGCCTTATATATGAAATGAATGTTCCTTGTTGTATTCAATTCTTTTATAATAATATTTCTATTGCATAACGTAAATTTAACGTATATTTCAATTATTTTTATTATATTAATTAGGTATGTCGTTACCATATATATAGGTCTTCCAGGATCTGATGGCAAAAAAAAAGTTTAAAAATAGTGATTTTCATATGGCAACAAAAAAAGTGTCATCTGTCAACTGAAATTTCAAGGAATTGTTTTTGGTTTGGCTTCAAATTTCCTTTAAAAAGTGGTGAAAATGTCGAAGAAACCTCTTCGATCGCAAGCATGAAATATTGTTTTCAATGTTTATCAAAGAATACTTGATGAACAAGGCGCAGAACAAACACAATCATCGATATTGAGCCATGTGTAAGCGTTGACTGGTTAGTAGGAATGACACGTCTTGATACTTTGGTTTATTGCATTTTTCGTGTGTATTATATTATGTATACTAAACCTTGGTTTATTTCAGGGGTTTCTAATACTACCATAAGACGAATTGTTGCTGAAGGTAGATCTAACAGAGGCGTATAGACCTACAAGTGAAATAAAATCTTTAACAGAAGAAGCTTTCTCTCAAATAGGGATCGATGAATGGCAAAAATCTTGTGAACATGTAATAAAAATTGAAAATCAGTTCATAGAACAAGATCGATTAATTGAGATGCAGGTTTATCATAAATACTGCGTCTTCCTCTTCCGATGACTTTTTTATGGATGTGCAGTATTTGGAAGCATTTTCAAGTTCTGATAGCCTATAATTAATTAATAAAGTCATAAAAGAGGAAATTGGAGTTTTCATCTAAATTTCGAACCCCACATTCGCCACAGTAAGATGTTCAAAAATTATCCTTGTCCATTGGATACATTTTTATATTTGCATGTATCACAAAGAATCAGCCGCTATAAGGAAAATGAAGTATCAAAACGTTTTACTCCAATTTCCCCAGTATTGCTAGCGTCAATTTCTTTTTTCCCTTTTTGCTACTATTTACTATTTTTGCTGTTATTACTTTAGGTCTATCAGATCCTGATAGACCTATAGTAATAACAGGGTGGGTGATAGCATATAAGCCTATGGATACACCAGCATTAGAGGGGTTCGCAGTTAGAGAATATACCTTGATGCTTCGGTTCGAAATAAAACTGACAACTGTAAATAAGTTGATAGTTATTAATACTACATTATTTTGGAGAACAAAGAGGTAAGTTATGTGTGATGCTATTTTATGTGACTAAGGGTGACAAACGAGCCCAGTTCACTTGATGAGATAACCGCGAACCATAAACTACTACAATTAACTTTCACGAAGGTTCATTCTACACAGCAGCGTTTTGCTGGATTTTTATGCTAGTATTCTGTAAGGTGTGAATTTATGGATATGAAAGTAAAAATAATGGTTCGTAGTGTGGATTTTGAGTATTCACAAATTTTCTGTATAGTCTTAGTAAAGTGTTACCAGATTATTTTAATGGATCAGTCTATAAATGAGGCAATTGATACCTAAATGAAGACTAAAGAAAGGAAAAGAAGGCGATAAATTCAAATTGAATATAGTAACAATTTAGCTTGCTAGTATGCTTTGTATCTTTCTACGAGGAACAGGGTACTATACTTTTTAGGGTAATATAATTCTACATATTTTGTTGGTTTGTAAAAAAAAGGAAAATGATGATATTGTGTCAGTCAGTTCAAGGTTGTAAAATATGTGTAAAGTCCTTAAATAAATTTAAAAAATAAGTGTCAATCTTCTGTCAATTCTTGTTGTTACTGTGTTCGAGTTTCAGACCAACCATCATACGAACAAGACCTGGCTGTATGGACTGAAGTCCTTTGCCTTTCCCATTAGGGATAAATTAATATCATCATGTTACTGTGTTCTTTATTGTATGATTTAATGACTTTTTAGTTGAAGTTTAAGTGCGTTTGTTGTAAAATAATGAATAATGCATCGCAATTTTCTTTACGGTGGAATAATTACGTGTCTCACGTTACGGAAGCATTCAACGAACTTAGATTTTCAAATGACTTAGTTGATGTGACATTATGCTGTGAAGGTGGCAAAATCAAGGCCCACAAAATGTTATTGTCAGCATGTAGTAGTTATTTCAAGCAAATTTTTAAGGAAAACCCATGCCAGCACCCTGTAATCATATTCAGGAATGTCAAATTTGAAGATCTTAATGCAATTATTAATTTCATGTATCATGGCGAAGTAAATATATTTCAGGAACAACTGGAATCATTTCTTATAACAGCTGAACTCTTAGAGGTAAAAGGCTTAACTGATAATGCAGAAGAAGAGACATCTAAAACTCAAATAATGTTCATTGATAATATGTCATTAGACTTAAGCTCAAAATCGAGTAGAATAAATGAAGATGTAATACCTAATCCAACTGATGAACCAATCAATCTTGCTACTATACAGACTAATAGGGATGAACACATTCCAGAGGTTAGCATGCAGCAAAATTCGCACAATATCGTTCCTGAATTACAAACTGAGAAAAATTCAGCTGATGATAGTACAAATGTGAGAACAAGAGGGTCCTTATTACCTAGCGAAGAGATGCAAGTTGATACACAGTCAACTTCTGCAGAAGATCTGTCAGACAAAAATAGTGGTTGGTAATGTTATCTTTATTATCTCAAAACTTATTGGTTATAGTGTTTAAATTTAAATGTCATCAGAAATTTACATCTAAGTAGAATTTATGTTATAGGACAATATTTTTGATACAAAAATTACCAGTTTCTTTGGTGTCTTTCTCTGACTCATTTTGAATTATGACCATGAATAATTAGTTTCTATTGAGTGTGATACCACCCTCTGCCATCTTTATTGTGTCAGACCATCTTGTAGGCACCAGACCCTGAGCATGTCTGCCAACCATTTTGTCTAAATGGTTGGCAGACCCTGCTTTTCCAGACAGTGCTTTGAAGACAAGATAGGTGTATTTAATTGTTGTGTTGCATATACTGCATCTAATGCTTCCCATACAATCAATATTTACATAAATATAAAATAATGAGATAATAATAGATTAAATAGAAAATTATTTTAATTGCAAAATGTAGTTAATAAATACATAATATAAATTTGTGTATAGGCTGTTGAAAAAATAGTGCTCTAAGGAACTACAAGTTGTTACAGTACATTCTTCTACTATATGTTTACACCATTTTACAATCTACAGGTTTCAGTGTAAACACATCCATAACAACATTAGAATAAATATGTTTTGATTGTGTTTAAATGCATGATGTTAAAATTAATCTCAGAAGCTGGAATAGACCTATTAATTCTTCTAACATTCACAAAATCTCAACCAGCCACAAGGATTTTCCTCCTTCCTTACCAAGTTCCTGAGAAATATTGGTGTGGGTACAATGCATCATCTGAGCTGAGCTCTCATCTGATCCTAATTTACAAACTGTTATTGATATGTAGAAGAAACAGGGTAGAAGATAGCAACAGCAATTGAGAACACCAGCATTCATTGGTTTAGTCAAAGCATTCACTGGTTTAGCTTCAGAGCCCACAGTAACTTGTGTAATTTCTCAGTAAGCCCATAAGAAGAAAGATTCCATAGAAAAACTTTATGACAAACCTGATTAAAGATGTTTACAATGTCTAGACTACCTTTAGTCTTGACTGTGCCCATCTATGAGTGAAGTAGACTAGTAGACCACCAGCCAAGAGACCTCTGTGGAAGCTATACTCATGTTCATGTATAAGCTGGTGCTCCACTAGGTATCTCCTGAGCTGGCAATTTATATTTAGAGAATACAGAGGGTAATGGCTAAAGGCCAGAAGTTGGATGGATTTTTCATCAAATTTGCCATTTTGCCTCTGCACTTCTGAAAGACCTGGAGGTGGTATTGATTTTTTAAAAATACGTTGGATATCCAACCCAGGATAGTGGTGCATGGCCCAGGTCTGGTAATACTTTTACTTCAGACATGACACCACTTTGATGTAGAGACTAAATCAAAACAGTAGTAGAGCCATTCTGCAGTTTGATTCTAGCTGCAGCATGTATGGATCTGCTAGATTAGGAACGGACCACACCCTCACAGAATACGAATGTAAAACAGCAGTATACCACTGCTTTGTTTCGTCTGGTATGCAGTGCAGGTACTCCGAGACCTTTAATACATTATGCATTCCTGATGGACTATGATTAGTCCTCAGGGGTAATAACAATGGATTTCCATTATGATTCTTAATCGAAGATGAATATGAATGCTATTATGAGCCACCAGAATTACTTACCACAAGGTGAAATGTCTGTTACCCTCCTTACAATAATAAAATTAATAATGTTGAGAATTAGCTTCTGATGGGCATCACTGAAAATGGAATGGAAGAGTTCCATCCTAGCAATGAAGCCCAGATATCTGGATGAGAGGTCAACAGAAGGTCCAACGGGGAAGGTATATGATCCTCTCCCTACTCTAATTCTTTCCTGAGGTATGAGTTGATACACCTACACGAGTTATTACTGCTATGGGAAGGCACACATACACATAAAGACATAGACATAAAGAAGGCATGATCATGCTCAGCCAAAGGAAGGACACATACTGAGAACAGTCATAATCTGACTAATTCACAAATTTTTAAATTAAATTTGTATCCCGGGTCTGAGGTATCAACCCAAAGAAGATATCTGCTTCATGGTAAGAAAAAACAAGGCCAAGATGGCAATGGACAGTGTAAGATAGGAATGAAGTCCGATGTTGTAGAAATCCATAGCGAGTGTGGTAGGGTAGTCCACATTTTGCTCTATTTGCCTGAATAGGATATCTTATATATATGACACAATTGCCCTCCCCTTCATACAACGCCAAATACTCTGAGCGTCACGCCCAGTTGTACTGCTACCGTATTTGTAAGAGGTGGGTATCCACACTCACTGGACGAAACATAGTGTATGATTAATCTACTTTACTATATGTCGGTATTTTGCAAGGCTATGGTACTTTCTAGCAACATGTTGTTTTGCGTGATTAGGAATTTCTGTTATAAAGATTGTCTGAGGTAATGTAAAAAATGAAACTATATGATATAAATAAATAAATCGATTATTGCTGATTTATCATCACAAAAATAAATCTGGTATAATCAATTATTAAATTATAATGTTATATTAATATAATATTAAATTACATGGTATTTTTTATGTATTTTTAGTCATTATGATCTACGAATTATCTTTTTTTTATTCTCAAAATTAAAACATCTCTGCAGATTTTCTCTATTGAAATTAGTATTTCTATTTGTATTTAATATCTAATAATAAAAAGCAATTGCTTGTTGTATTAGGATCGTTTGCAAGTTAGCTACTAAGGTAACAACTATGAAGTGGGGTTGAACCATATGAATATTAACTGTTCAGAAGGTAATTTCCTTTAAAATAATAATATTTTTCATTATGTTTCTCTGTTTCAGACTCTGATTTGGCCAAGTTTCGGTGTCAATTATGTCCAAAAGGGTTTAAACATCCAACTTCCTTAACTCTACATAAAGATTCACATGCAGGTAAAACGCAATGCCCAGTATGTCATAGGTCATTTTCAAGGTCTTATGATATGAGGAGTCACTTACAGAGGATTCACCAGGGGAAACAATTGACAATCAAAGAGATCAGATATAAAGGCAATAGTGATACAGTAGCAAAGCAGTTTACATCTAATATATAGCATGAAATTAGCAAATATTACTGTTACAATAGCACACAGTGCAACATGCCTATTATTTTAATCATTGTCATAGCTTATTTACTAAATATCTAAAAAGTGTAGTAATAGAATAAATATTTATTAAAATTTTTGTAAGTCACAAATGAACTTGCTCAGTGTTGTAGCTTTTGCTATTTTTATACTAGTCTTAAACATTACTGTTTCATTGTATAAAATTGTTTCTATTATTATATTTGTTTGTTTTATTTCCAAATTATACTTTACCAACATTGCTAATACACAAGCTTAAATATTACTTATATAAAGAGAGGCTCCCTGAGTTTAATAAGATTACTGTTATTAAAAGTTTCATAATCAATGTTTATAAGTTTTAAATTATAAGTACTAAGAAAAATATTCTAAATGTTATTCCACTAGTATATTTCTAAATTTCTAAATAATATAAAACAAAATTATATATAAAGTTAATTTGATTTTTACATTTCTACTTTGGGAATTTGTATAAAAAGTTTAGCATGTATAGAATACAAACTGCATCACTATATGTTTCCAAATAGACAATCTTCAATTGATTTCTTTATTCAAAGGTTGCTCCATTACCATTTTCGGTCGTCATACCTTCATGTGACTTTATCTTATCGACCATTGCTTTGCTACGGAGGCGAATGAAAGGACCAATAGAGGAAATTTAGTTTGGCACCTCAGGCCGCACGTCTGTTTTATAAATAAATTACTATATACCTACCCATTAAATGTAACTTTAACAATAAGTATCACTCGCATTATACGAATAGTAAATGGGTGAGTAAAAAATAAAATAAATTAATACCTATAGGTATTATGTATTTGAATTATAAAACTGGCCTTAAAAATTAATATGATTCGTTTGTTGTACTTTTTTAGTTAACTCATATATTTGGCCTGCATGCAATCTTCCTTGCGTCTTCTAAATGACTGGACTGGACAGACGTTTACGATATATGTTTTTAGGAAGTCCACTGCTTGCACTCGATGTTCGATGATTTGTGAATTGAACGGTGTGTCATGTTTATAATCGATAATTTCATTAATATACTGATTTTTCTGAAATCCAAGTGGGTTAAATAATGATTGATATCATATAGTGATAAGACGCGATAATTCCATGAAGGACCTATTCATATACCAAGGAAGAATTTTTTTTAAAGAATGTAATAATAAGACCTATGTGTAAATATTTATCAAAATCTAATCGATTAATTATACATCATTTTATTCAAGGTGGCCGTCTTTGGCTTTGAAACAGGCTTTTAATCTCTGGCTGAATCTATGGATTTACGTCTCCGTGGGAAAATTTGCCATTGCCGACTGAAAGATTTCTTGAAGGAAAATAATGATTTATTGTCTGGACAGTATCATCACGTACTAAAAAAGATGGAATTAAACTATGTATCCAAAATAACCTCAGTTCTAGTAAAATAATAAAAATCCGAATATCCAAAACCAAACTTTACGGTATTTTATCTGAGGTTATATCTAGTTTTAGTGGTATACAACTACCTAAAATTAAGCATATCAGGATGTGCTTAATCATGTAATAAATTGGTGGCATTTCACGTAATATGACACTGGCGTCTAATTTGGTTAAATCATGATATAAGTTGGACCAGTCAATAAATAACAGTATATAGGTCAATTCATGATATGGCCACATTGTAGAATAGATATGTATATGCAAACTTAACCATCACCTTATATATCTATAAAATATATATAAAGTTTTGTTTTACGTTCATCATGGCGGGTGCCATGTTATTTTTTTAATTGAAAAGTAATTAAATAATTGAGAAGTTAAAAAAGCTGTGTTATATGAATTGGAAAGTGATGGTGATAAATTATTCTTAGGTTACTTAAATAAAGAATAAGGAGTTTGGTAACTAACCAATACAGTTTTCGGAATTCAATATCGTAAAAAAAAGATAGGATAGGAATTATTTATAAAAATAGTTTTTTTGATTATTCATTATTTTTAGGACAAGCAAAATGAAAGGCATACGAGTTTCAATTTTGGCAACGAGTAAGGCTAATTTATTTATTTATTAATTAACAGCAAATTTTGTGTTTGAATACAACAATTATGTAAAAATTAAAATATACTAGACGAAACAAAGTCATAAACCCAGAACAAAAAACTCCGAAAAATACTACAATCGATAAAAAACTAATTGTCCATGGTCGAATTCTAGCAATAAAAAAATCTGTTTAATAGAAGTATTCCTTTCAGGAATTTTTGATATTTATAGTTAACGTTGTCATACGTCGTTGTTGCTTTTATTTCTGTCGGTATACAGTTGTCTAACGCAACTACTTGGTATCGAGGGCATAGCGCAGACACTCAGCCTGAGGATTTCTAGATTCTGTTGATGTTGATACTGTTAGCCTATGCGGCTCTTACAGCTTCATCGGACACGGCTCACGGAACTGAGGGGTCCGTGAGCTGGTTAGCCAAGGGATGAAACTAGACGTTTGCTTTTGGTGTCGCTGTGACTCGTAGTTGGATATTTACATAAAAGTGCCATTATATGAAGACCGCAAGAATATCCAGACACAAACACTGCTGAACTGCACGATTCCTATTGAGAAAAATTGACTATCGTCCTTATTGTTCTTTTAGAGGTACTTATTATATTGTAGTCAAAACCGTTGCCCTAAAATTGTACGCTGTTTTGAATCCTTAAGAGCATAATATATAAACTTACGATGTTCAATCCCTATGACGTGTCTCGTAGGTTTATAGACCATAGAAAGGTGAGTTAATATTACCTTCAATAGTGTTTAGTACGTTCTCACAATCAAGCTGGCTATGTAAAAACTTATTTTTTTAATTTTTCACTAGATTAATTTTATCTCCATGTATTAATATGTCTATTATTCTTCCACTCTACAGTACCAGGCCCTCACTGAACACCAGCGTAAAATTGCAGCATAATGCTATGACTCGTTTGATGAGTGCAGGGATCCGGTGACCTTAATTATTGGTGACGAGGCATTCCATCTCAGTCTTCAAGGGTGAAAACGCATCTGTATTACGATTACCTTGTCAAGGATGAATGTACATGTCATGGGCCGCAGGGATCACTTACCATCAGGTGAACTGTGTGTTCGTTTGTTACTCTCAATGAAAAAAAAAATGTGCCATCGTTCAATAATTCTTCAATGAAGTCTTCTGTTGGAAAGTACACTTTTTTCTTCTAGGTATCCAACATAGTAATACATAGGAAATGCAGATATTTATTTTAATATTAGCTTAAATAATAATTTAAATGTATACATTATAATTTGTTCTTTATTGTATAAACCATTCTATGGCGTAAGTATAACACTATATGACAGTTATATTCAGTTGTAGACTTAAATCTAAGCAACAAGGGAAATATGATAAACAAGTGTGAGTGAATACGAATTTTTGTGTCAATTTACATTATATAACCAATATAACACTATGGTTACAATTTGATATAGGAAAAACATTATTTGTTTGACCCTGAGTAAGTAAGATGTGGCCAGCCCAATCCCACTTCAGTTTGGATGATTTGAGTTGAGAGACTTGGAAGCTCGGTATGATGCTCCTTATTTTGTCTGTGAATTTTACTTCACGAATCTGTCCCATGGCTTATGGCCATAAAGCAGACCTTTAATATTAAGTTAGGGACCAAATTAGAGCACCGTATGTGAGGATGGGGAAAATGTATATGTTTATGATTTTATTTTTCAGTTACAAAAACATTTTCCGTTTTAGGTGTTTCAGTTTCCAATAGTTTTCCAGGCGTCTTGTGGTTTTTTGTGTGCATGGATCGTATATTTTAAGCAAAAAAATCCTATCTAATCTAATCCTATCGTATATTGTACAAAACTGGCTTAATTTGACCTAAAACGTTGTCAAAGATGTATATATATTTTCACCAATTCATTGTATAATTGAGTAAATATTCTTTTGTATTTTGATAATGGGTGTAAAAGTGGGGTATTAATATTTTTACTATGTCTTACTTTTGGTATAGCACGCGAAAATTGTAAGATTCTGCTAAAACGTCAACCGCGAGTCTTATTTTTTAGCGTGTGTGGGTGTTTGGAGTAGATAGCTATAGCAAATAATGACAAGAAGAAAGGGGAACCAGTGCAGCTAAGCTAGGGGGAGCGAACCGATGCATACTTCTGTAGCCGGGACGGGTTGGCACAGGCGGGGATGGCGGGGGTCGGGCGGGCTGCGCTCGATACGCGCGCGCGCCGCGCCGTTCGCTCTCAGAGAGTCACAGTCGCTGTTTGACGCCCCGCGTGTTTGGTTACTGACGTTTCTAACCGTCAACCACCAAAAACTACGATATTGATATTTTAAAATTATACTGTGAAGTACGTTTACTATTACGATTACTATTAGATAACTACATAGTTTAAATATCATTATAAATAAAATATCTCTTTATGTCATACGAATTTTGTTCATGAATATATTTTCGGCAATTTGTTTACGTTCGGTTTAACATGTTTTCGGTATTATCGAAAGTATTAATAGGCGTCGTGAAATAAATTGTTTATAGTTGCATATTTTCAGTGATGTCATTAGGAATATTTTACATTAAAATTAAATATCTAACCCTAAAAATTGGTCCTTTTTTCGACCGGCAATCTGAAGCTGCTGAAAAAATTCAATCAAATGTCGGGGTTCTTTAAATCTACTTGCCAGTCGTTTGGTGTATTAACGATGTGAAATAGCGTGAGCTTTACACGGGAAAATAAGTGCGTGAATATTTGATGGTGCGTCGTGAAAGAAAGCGCATACAGTCGAGATTGGCTCGCAAAACGTCGCGCGACGGCGCAACGGGGGTATTGATCGGCGGCGGCGGGTCGCGAGACGCCGGCGTTCCCGCCTGCCGCCTAAATAAAGCTCCGCATGTGTGCCGCCCTACGTCGATGCCGTCGACTCTGACATCGCCCTCGAGTTGACGCTTGATTTGCGCTACTATGCAGTCGCACATGATTCAATTAATTTAATACGAGTGCATTTCAATCATTTCATATTAAGTTATCGAAGTCTGTTACTATTTTTCCGTTTAAATTACTGCCTGTTCACGAACGCGATTACTTTTATCTCAAGGTCAGAAAACAAATGCTTATTGCATTCGAAACAAATCACGGTATATTCAAATTCTTGTATATCTATGACAAAATTGCAAGGTTACATAATCAATAGTTTAATAATCAATCCAGAATTGAAGCATGTTGTTGAAATAAATTCTTTACTTTTAGGTGGAAATGTCGGGATAAGTGAATCAAGCTAAAAGTGAGAGCCATGGCGCACGTGCTGGCGAGCGCGGCCCTGCTCTGCGCCCTAAGCATGATCGAGACGCGTGCGTTTACAGTCTTGCCGCACGACGTCCGCCCTGGTCATGCCATACGTCACTTCGCAGGGAACTATTCTCGCTACACCCTACTTGATCCTGAATACGCCTCCTACTTCACACTTTTAGATGATGGACTTCTAATGACAACTGCCAATTTGGAGCCCTTACTCGACCAATCATTGAATCTTGCCGTTTTAGAACAGACTCCATATAGCAGTTCTGCCCATTCAGTACATCTTCTCGTGGTAGACCGTCGTAAAATGCTCAGTTTTCCGACAGCTAACGGGCTACACGGTGAAATTCGAGAAAATGCACAAGCGGGTTCAGTTGTAGATCTTCCGCCAATAAGAGCCGCGGCATTGCTTAACGTTGGATCTATAGCTTACAAGATAATTAAAGGAAACGAAGAATTCTTGTTTTCTTTACGTGATAAATCCAAGAGTGAGATACCTGAAGTTGCATCAGTTATTACAGATGGTGATGTGGAAATACTAGCTATGAAGGCTTTAGACGCTGAAGCTAAAAAAACGTACCATTTAGTAGTACAAGCAACAGATTTGAACGGAGTTAACAAAGCAAACCTTCCCGTCAGAGTAGATGTAATAAATGAAAACGACCATGAGCCTATTTTCGACCAGGATATATATTACTTTGCTGTTAATGGTAGCTTAGATCAAAACAGTGATAATACTACAGGACATTGGCAACGTTTCTCAAGCATTGGCAAGGTTCGTGCTCATGATGCAGACGGTGATCGAGTTTATTATTCATTGAAAATATCCAGCAATCTGGTTGTTATTGTACCGCAAACAGGAGAATTAATTCTCGTTGGTGAACCCCACAATCACGAAGCGAAATTGGAGGTGCTCGCTCACGATACAGGGTCGCCTCCCCGTAAGAGTCGCCCAGCACAAGTATTCTTAGAGTTTGTAGTACGCGATCAGAAGGATCTTCCTGCTTTGCGTCGACAAAAGCGGCGTGTTACACGAGCTGTTCGACCAACAAAGCGTATAGAATTTACAGAGGCTGATGGTGAAGTAGAAGGACGCGCGGTCTTCACACTTGAGAAAGAAACTGATCGCGAAACATTTAAAATTCGGGATGAAAATCCGTGGGTCACTGTTGAACCTAGTGGTGTAGTGAAAGTTAAAAAGAAGTGGGACTATGAGGAGTTGGGACCTGAGAAGACCATTGACTTTTGGGTTACCATCACCAATGCTGGAAATGGAGGTAAGTTGCACCTTTTTACATCGAAAACTGTATACTAGAAAGTAGAAAATTTAAAAATAAAATGTTTAAATATGAACGTAAACAATAGTTCATGGTAACCTAATAGGTGACTTAAAATTTAATATTATGTGTTAAAAATTCCAAAGAAATTGTGTTCTCTTTTTAACCTGCAGTAAACTTTTGTAGTAACATCTCCATCTGGGGTGAACAGAGATAATGATAGGGAAGGATAATGAGCGAAGAGAGCATATTTATAGCATCTATTAAGAGCGGCTTTTATGGTTGCTTAGTCGAGGTTGGGGACCGTTAATTCTATACGGTAGGATACTATTTATAAAAAAGATTACTAAACTTATTGTTTCTTGTTAAAATCTACATTATATATTATCAGTTTTTATGCTTACCAAATAGAATCGTTGTCCTTACGGATAAATTCTAACGTAAGGTCATAATACGCACCTGTCGTAGTTAATACGGCAGTCGCGCGTAACATTACGTTGAAAAGTCCGTCGTCAACGGTGGCCACGAGATGATCATGAAGAAAGCATCAAAATCAAAGCCAAAATGTTTATGTTGTGCCCTTCAAATCAAATACAATGGAAAGCAGTCATATTACTACCACAAACAGTTTGCATATTTAATATAAACTATTTAGTTGTCAAGTATTTTTATGAGTAATCTCTTTACAAAATTTTAAGATATCATTTATCCTATCTATCATTGAAAATCAAATATTATGTTTATATAGTCTGATAAAAGTCCTGGGCAAGCAATGTGTCTATGTGAATGTGCTAATCTCGAGAACTATTAAACGGATTTAAATGCAATTTTCACTTTTTAGTTTAGTATTCATTTTTAGAGTATGTAACCTGTATTATAAATTGTTGTATAACTTATAGGAGATGTTTCTTAATCAAATTAAAACCAAATTCTTTTCTGCCAGCCAGCTACGAAGCCAGGCCGAGGCGTTTGTAGTTTTTAATTGAATCAATCGGCACATACAAAATGAGCAAGTAATAAATAATGACAAATATATTTAATAATATACTTAAAACACCAAATATATCTTACTAAAAAAGAATTTTCATATTAATTGACACTTAAGTCCATAAGTACATAAAAAGTTGGGTATGTATGATACATATACGTTAGCAGATTGTAAATTTAATTTTGCAAACATATAGGTATTGTCATTTTGTTATAAACATATAGGTGCTACGAAACGATCCTATTATAATAATATAATTAATGTATTTTTTTGTAATTTATCTGGAGATCTGCAACCAAGTTACCAACCAATACTTGTATTGCTTGAATGTCCATTAGAGAAATATAAATAAAATCGTACGAATGACGAATTGTAGCGACAGGTTGCTGGGACAGGAGGCCACCGCAAAGAATGCGTTGAAAATCCTGGGACCTGTCGCACGGCCATCCCCGATTCTTTACGCGTTGATCACGACATTGTGATGGAATGCAGTATTGCCTATTGGATATTTACAATTTTTTTTAATAGAAGTTCTTAACCTTCTTATGATTATATAGTAATAATACAATTATAATATGCATTGAGCTTTAGATAATTAAAACTAAAAGGTTTAGTATCTTAAATCAAAATTTCTTCAGATCCGTATTGATAATTATTGATTAAAATAACTAGCGTAGGTTTATTTACGTTTATTATATATTATCTACGTGTTGTGACGGTTAATATCGTATAAATTTATTAGTACACTTTTTGTCACGGTGTGTGGCCAAGCCGCGGGCGCCGAGATCAAGAACTTATAGCTTAATCAATACTCACCGCATATAAAATTATAACATATTTGTTGAATATAACGTGCTGAGACTAGGTAATTAACCAGGTCGAAACATTTTATAATTGTTACATTTAATATATTACATGTCTTAATATAATCTTGCGTTAATACTGAGAGTTGAAAGTAACCTATTGTCTACTCATTGCAGTAGTTCAATTTTGACCATTCGAGCTATAATATTTCTAAAATAATTATCTTAAAAAAAATAGCTGTAATTTGTGCTCGAGTTAGCTTTTCATATCTTGGAACTAGTAAGCGCAAATTTAAATGCATATGCAGTCCCTGTCTAGTTTTATATATAATATGACGACGAAAGATTTTTTTACATATTTACTTATTTTACTTATTTGATAGTTTTCGGATGGTTGGCGTGTTCATTTATGTGCCGTTTCCTTGACATTGCATCTGAACCCTCCTCCTATCTTGTTGAACTTGCATTCCATTACACAATGAAAGGTATAACGATTTAGAAGTGCCTCTGTATTTGTGCGTTTGCTGAGGCACTGTAATAAATCCTACGCAGTTCATGTAATAACGACAAAATAATGCTGTGTATGATATCGACCAGAATGACATCCTAATTTCGTTATACACACAATCTTTTACTCTTTTAGTTATTGCCGTTTCCCTGACATTACTTCTGAACCCTCCTCCTATCTTGTTGAACTTGCATTCCATTACACAAAGAAAGGTATAACGATTTAGAAGTGCCTCTGTATTTGTGCGTTTGCTGAGGCACTGTAATAAATCCTACGCAGTTCATGTAATAACGACAAAATAATGCTGTGTATGATATCGACCAGAATGACATCTAATTTCGTTATACACAATCTTTTACTCTTTTAGTTATTGCCGTTTCCCTGACATTACTTCTGAACCCTCCTCCTATCTTGTTGAACTTGCATTCCATTACACAATGAAAGGTATAACGATTTAGAAGTGCCTCTGTATTTGTGCGTTTTCTGAGGCACTGTAATAAATCCTACGCAGTTCATGTAATAACGACAAAATAATGCTGTGTATGATATCGACCAGAATGACATCCTAATTTCGTTATACACACAATCTTAACTCTTTTAGTTATACTCTCTCCTTTGTCCACAATTTCTTTGAAAACCCAAGTTTTAGCAACAGAATATTAAATTTATATGACAAAAGGGGTTCGGTTTTGGTATACAAAAGTAGCTTACACAAACTACTTTCGACACATTTCTCGTCAAAAGCTTCGTCTGTTTGGCATATTATTTTACTATGCACTTTCAACTTTGACGTATATCATTAAAATAGAGCTTTGGAAAATAAATTTAAAAAATAAGTTTTCGAAAATAAAAAATGTAGCATTTCGATTGCTGAGGTAATCGATCAAACAAACGCGCTTGAATCATCGAGACACCTTAATGCCGCAAGATGGATGGAAGTACAGTGCAAAATGCATTACAAAAAAAGTTCAGTCTTTGTCTACGGATATTTAGATTCTACTTGCTACCTATAGTATGTCACATTTTAGGATAGTAAATTCATTCTCTTGTTATAAATATTTTTTGAATAAATAGCGAATTTGAAATTGATATTTACAGCGGTAGAGACATTCTGCACTTAGTTTTTTAATTATGAACTACTCGTCTTCACAGAATATCAGCCTGAAGTAGCGGCATAACGCTGCACGCTATGCCATTGTATGGTGAATGTAGAGAACCGGAGACCCTAATTATGGTTACGAGGCATATTATATCAGGGTTGCACGCATGTGCATCTTGAATCTTTGTTGCGAATGTATGTAGGTGTTTATGGGCCACAATCTTCCCTTTTTTATATAATATGTCAGGCTTACAAACTGACTAAGATAATGTGACATATTTGATGAGATCGATACCTAGAATAAACGGGATTATTTCTAATTATTATTATGATATATTTATACAATATTGCATATACACTACCACAATTTCCTTGCACGCCACGGATTGAGTGGTTGTGCATGCCTTAAGGCAATAAGTCTGCCCTTTGTGACCAAAAAAGTTAAAATGAATAAATAAATAAATAAATGCCTTGTTATTTCTATATCTATTTTTTATTTGGTCTCCAGACCCCTACACTCACCAAACGAAACACAGCAGCGTTGTGCTGTCATTTCGCGCCGGTATTCCGAAACGGCGTGATTCTTCCCCGGTCGATACGACCCATTCTTTTCGCAACTAAATACTAGCTGCAGTGTGGCTCCACCACTGTAGAAACTCATAATTGGTGAACGGTGTGCAATTTTGTCACCCATTTATCTCACAATAAAAATCTATGAAACTTAAAAGTGACAATGGAGCACACGGTTCATCTGATATTAGGAGACACCTGTAAACCATGGCATTAATATCCATCCTAGATATATTATTAGCTGTAAGGACTATTGCGGACTGCTTCTAGTAATAGGATTTTCAGCTTCATTAAGTATTTTTTTTTCTTTTGTAAATAAAAAAAGTAATAGCATAATTCCTAAAGACATTTTGAGGAAGATTCTACTTGCTTCGTGACTGTCAATGTTGTATATGTCTAATATATGTTTAAAATAACAAATTACCATAGCAGTAATGGTAGGCGAGATCGATTAAAGGATATGGGGTGTCCCATCTTATTCTCTAGTCGCGATAATATAGCATCATCTATATTCTTAATAGATTATAGAAATGGGTGTTTATGAGTGCAGTAACGATTTGCAGAAGGGTTAACTAAGGGTTATCCCTTACTAAAAATGATGTATTCAAACCAACAAGTTTTTTTAAAGCAGACTTTAAATATTATATTTTTATAGGAGATTTTAAAAATTTTTTGAAATCTTATGAACCGAGTGTTGATCCATCCCTAATCCGTGCTTGGCCTCAGGAAATATATTTGTTTTTAGATAATGAATTTAAGTAAGGTGTCTGATAGATGTCAGTATACATATATTATTTAGAAATAGAAATATTTCTTTCATTATGCAATCTACTATACATATGAACAAAGACATACAGAATGAACTATTCTGTTCACGGTTTACGAACTACAGTCAGCGTATTGGAAACAAACACGTATTGTACGAGTATCATGGGAGAATAGTTTGATATATTTTATTGTAGTTTTTACAGTACGCAAACTTGTATTGTGAAAACCACATTGCGATACTTATTCATTACAGACATTCTACTGATAATTTATTATGAAACATTTTTAGAATCTTCATATGTTTACAAATTATTCAACTTTATTATATAAATTATTCAAAAGTATTGAGTTCAAGTGGTCAAACATGAGATTAATGTTATTGAAGTTACATAATGAATATATTATAATTATTAATATATTTGAAATTTTATTTTTATTTATTTTATCAGATTCGGATGACAGTTACAACCTAGATTGGTAGGTGCGACATATTCCGTTCCTCTAAATCAATAATTGAATAAGATGCTGGTGTGACGTCTAGCGCGTCGAGTTTGAATTGGTATATCCGGAATATGCACCAGGAGGTCGGGTTTATAGAGGTCTAGAAACGGATTTAGTCTTATGCGATTTCAAATGTTATTGACCTGCACAATAATCTAGTATTATATAATATTATTTTTAATAATATAATATTATTTTCATAAAATTATAATGAGACAAAAGAAACATAATGAAAGACAAATACATATTTATGACGATAAAATATTATCTGCAAATCAATGGAAGCAATAATAATAGATCAAAACCACACAAAAATATCAAAGCCGAACTAATTTCCAAAGTTGTACCTGATTTTAATCAGGTTATTATTTTAAATCGATCTTCAATGAATAATCCCATGGTTCAGCCAAGAAAAGCAGTTATGGAGAGGCATGTACGACTTGATTAAATAATTGAAAAATCGAATCTTGTATTATCGCAGTCAACAATTTTAACCAACTATATGCATTTTATTGATCAGTATGTCCTACTCTAAATACACGTGTCTTTATTGAAAATGAAGTAAAATTATAAATAATAAAAAAATAAAAAAAATAATAAATTGCTTTAGGCGTTATCGCCGCCTTCACTTTTAGTACAGTTTCAGTAAAATCCATCAGTGAAAAGACGTCAGTAAGCACAGTCATTCTCGGGATATAATTTTTGTGGAGCCGGTCTCCAGTCTAAGGTCTCGTTGGTAATAAAATATTGCAATAGGTTGCATTATTGTTACGCACGCACAGACTTAGCGAATTAATATATTACATTTGAACGACTTGCAAGTTTAGGTTGAATAAAGGGAGATTTAATTAAAACTTAAGTTTACACAAGATTTCGTTTAAGAAAATAAAGTGTAGTATGATTGGTAAATATATTTATATTCCCATGACACGTCTTTACAAATGGTGCGTATTTGTATCGTTTATCTTAATATCTCTTGACTCATAGGTTTCTTGTTTTGCTTTGCGTGGTAATTTTTACAAGCGTTTAATAGAGAGCTGGCAGTATTGTGACTCGCAAACAATTTCTGCTCTGTTGCTTTGTGTTATTTGTTAAATTTACTCGTTCATTCAATCAATGGCGATGGGCGCGGGCGTCGGTCGCACTACAATTGATGTTCTGGCCAATTCCCCTCATTGTGTCCATTCGCCGCAATTACATATGCGCACTTCCTATGTCTGACCCCACGAACTCTATGACCACCATCTGCTCCTGTTTATTTTCACTTATAATTATTAACGATGAGAAAGTTACGAGGCTTGTTAATAAGGATGCATTTCAACAAATTATTTTATATATCTCTTGTTTTGAAACAGGCAAAGTTCAAAAACGTCCATTTAGATATTTATTTTTGATAGATACTTCCTGGACGATGCCTTCAAATATTTACGGAGGTTTCTGTACATCAATTTATCTTAATATATTTTCCTGGCAGGGGTAAATACTTTAATAAATTTTGCCGACCCTCAATAAGCTTTATGTTCCCCTACGACGTCGAAGTCGTATGGGGTCCATGGCTCCCTGCAACTCGTGGTAAGTTATTGTTGTCATTTGGATGCAAGAAAATATATTTTTAAGCTTATACTCATTCGAACGACACGTATTTTATATTCAATATTAAAGATAATATTTTCTTTAATAAATGGAACTTGTTGAAAAATTGTGTTTATTTAAATCATGTAGATTCTAAATTTATTTTCTAAAATTTTCTTTGTAGATGTAATTTGAGTCAGTTGTAGAAAGACTGCATTACATTTTAATTATTTAGAGTATTTATCTAACTTCATAACATAATATTTCAAGGAGAAGTTTGAACAGGACACTTTGGTTTAAATTTGCGGGAATTCTATTAAGAAAAATTGGAAGTAGTTATTCTTCAAGAATAACAAACATTTTGGTCGTGACCTGAGAGTGATGCAAGCGCATCTCACTTATAATTAGATCTAACACGTTGTGAATGTAAACAGTATGTAGGGTTCGGCGCACGAATGGTATTCTCCCGCTACCCGACCATAGGCTTTCTCTGTGATTGTGATTTGATTGTGGTCATTTAGTCTTATGCTTAAATGCCATGGTTAAGCAGCCGCATGTAACAGTTATCCGCCTCAATACACAGTATCATCAAATAGTATATACAATAGTTCGTGCTGTTTGTAATTATGTGTATTCCACTAAATCTATCCTCTCTATAGCTTATTAAGAGTTATTCACCTTTGTATAAATAGTATTTTTGATATATTTTTTTTAATTTTATCATATGTGTTGTATCAATCAAAAATGAAGAATCAATTTAAATTTTAATTATATTACATTTCGTTATGTTACAATGAAATTTTTACTTCTTCGGAGTATCAATGGAGTAACACAAAATCAACTGCTTTAGTTTAACACAACGTTTTCGAGAAAGTCCATACATTAATCTAGAGTTTAAGTTATATTACCAAAGTTTAATTACGTATGTTTAATTACGCAGTTTGTTAGACTAGGGGTGGTTAGTGAGTGGCAAGCAATTGTACTTTCAGGGGTGTACAATGAAGCTTTGTAGGTTACTACCTACCGTACTTCATTCCGCATTGTTCTTAATGGCAACGGTGGTTCTCAAGCGCCCTCCACATCCCTGATTGATATTCACAGTTGGTACCAGACGTCTTGCAAACTTCAACCCATGGCGCCCCTGAACAACAACGTGTAAGTAGATTTTGCAAAATTTATGACAAGAGGTGATTTGAACGCAAACTTTGGAACAGCTTTACCACAAGTCTTTTATTATGTAGCTATTATTAAGACCACGATAGAGAAATAAGAATAATTGAACATGTTCATAAATAAAACAATACGTAATATATTATATAATATATAATAATACAAGAAACGTACATATATTTCCTGGAGTTTTAATAAAATGCTAGGGTTCATTGAGATTGAATTTAATTTTTTGATTAGTAGAAATTGTTTGTTGAGTGTTGTATTAGAACCTTTTACGGCTAGGCGTGGAACAGGCGTAAGGTCAAAGAGGGCGCGAGTTCACGTCTGCCTCAAGAAGAGTTACGACTAGTTCGTGTCTCTAATTATAGACGTCGACTACGTGTTGCTTTCGGTGATCGATGGAGTTACGACGTGTGATACTCTCTTTTCTAAACTAATTTACGTTCCGTACGCCAAAAAATCTCGGCTTGGTGGCTTTGGTGTTATAATATAACCTTATAGTTATTGTTGATCTATTGTCGCATTAACATTATCTAGCTGTAGAAGTCAAGATTGTCATCAGAACCACGTTTTCAATAACTGTAACATAGAGGTGTAATAGTTTTTTATGAAATTAGAATGACATACACATACATTTTAGTAATTTCAAGTATCATGGATTTTATTTTTATAAAAAAAAGTACTAAAAGAGATACATACTTTATTTCATGGTCTAATCGCTTTTTTCGTCTATCAATCAATGACTTAGTCATATATGTAAATCTGGGCAGAGAGACAATATTGTACTTATTTATATTTATTGACAATTCGAAAAAGCACAAAAATTCGCAAAAATATTAACATATGATGTGTATTTTAACCCTGTATGCCTATAAGCTTTTCGTAAATTAAGCCTTTTAATACATTTATTTAAACTGGTTTTACAACTAGGATTATTATATTGAAGTCTGCATGGTGCGGGGCTCCCATGTCGTTTCTGTTGTATTAGAACAATATTGTGGAAATACGAGGGAATACGGAGGGCGCTTAATTAAGATTTAGTGAACATTTGGGATGATGGTATTAGTAGAGTAACCAAAGTTCCAAATATATACGGACAGGTACTAATCATTGAATGTCATTAGGCGAAGATCTTTTTTCTGTTGGTGAGTACTGTTGCTGCTGTTATCACGTAAATAAAAAATAGTGGCTCTATGCGAATAAAGTTTTAGGAAAACGAAGGTATAACTGAAGTGAAGTTTTTTTTTATTTCTTTAGTAGTGCCCCCAACATTCGAAGTAGCGGATACAACTAGTTATAATATTGTATCTATTATATTGGCTCTATAACTATAATATAATTTTGAATTTAAGAATTAATTAAATATCTTGATTTTATACAAACTGTATATATATATGCATATATATATTTATATATGTATATATATATTTATATATGTATATATATATATAAATATATATATATATATATATGTATATATATATATATATATCTATATATATATATATATATATCTATATATATATATATATCTATATATATATTTATATTAAATGTATTCAAGAGCAGGAATCTCCGTATATATATATATTCCTATATGGTAACCGTTGTATAAAATATGTCAGTGGGCTCCGATGCCCTTGGGAAATATGTTGAGAGATATAATAACATGATGGTAGCCCAAGAGGACATTGTAATTAACTATACCCTAAAGTCGACTATGATGTATCGAGTGCTTATTTAAGTGTATGGCAAAACTAACTTTACCTCTTATATTTAATATTATTATATCAATTCTCAGGTAAATATGTGGTTAATTTGGCTTTTTAATTTAATTTTGGATAGTGTAAATATTATATTTTTAAAAAAAAATATTCCCTATGGACCCCAGTGCAGTATGATGAATAAGAGGTTGATATTTTTTTGATATTATGACTATTTAGATATAATTTTCGTTTTATAGTTTACAAGACAAATGATTAAAATATAATTATGATAAACTGTGATACGTTGCATTTTAATCTATACGGTTAGCGGAAGTTTTGTCGGTCTGCAAATACTTTCAAAGTTAGCGGTTAACGACGCCGATGTCGTGCATCAGCTATTTGTCCGATTCTTGCACGGTGATTAAACAATACTTCAGATTGCGAAAGCTGACGCCAAGTTCGATACGGATTGTGGTCGTCACGCTTAAATATCATCTCGAACTTATAATGTTTTTAGCCACACTTAACCTACTTTAACTATAAACACTTTGAATCGCATTTTAGAACGCAATTGTAAATGTCCAAAAGTGTTCGTTAGTAAATGTCTTTAATACGTAACTTTATCGTATAAACATTATTCAAACTTAAATACCACAAAAAGCTTAAAGCCTTAAAATTAACATATAATAATAAAAAAGCTTTAAATTAATATTTTTATGTCGTATAGGGGCCCTATACGACATAAAAATATTAATTAATGATATTCATTAGGCATATATTAACATATTCGACAGGCAGGACACCCGTCGTTTCTTTACAATTTTAATACCCAATTGCATGTTAGTAAAATTGTTTTAAGTACGTAATACAGTTTTATAAAGTTTAAGAAAACGACTTTATGTTGCTAGAAGTTTTAAAAGAACTGATTCAAACGCAGACGTTAATAGCACGGGAGGGAGAAAAATGTTGAGTCCTAATTAGTTCTCTAGTTGATTAATAATTTATAATGAAATATGTAAGCTTATAATTTAATATTTATTAAAATTAGTTTCATTCTGTTTATGTACAAAGTTTTAATGAAGTAAGTATATTAAAATATTGAGATTATTGCGTTTTAGACGAAATAGGTCACGACGGCATGGTTATGATTATTTAGGCTTAGATTTTTTATTTTTAATAAATGATACTCCTAAAGACAATTAATATCGTGACTGCTTATTTGCAACATGCGCTTTAATTGCTTGGGAATTCAGTAATGACGCAACTACTTGTTAAGTAGTAACGAGGAAAGTTTCTTGTCAATTATTCGCTAGCGAGGCGTTTGGTGTTAACGATATTATCGAATCAGTTTCAAGACGACAATAATTTACTAGTTAAACTGTGTACTCTCTGATATCTGCTCGTTACTATATTTTTACATTGACGTTGATACTTAATAATTTAACATTATGTTAAATATATATATATCTAAGAGATATAATTATCGTTATATTCTAGCTAAAATCACACTACTAAATTATATATTTTGTAATGATTTGCTGTAATGTCTAGGGAAATAATTTTATGGGTACCTATATAGGTTTCTTAATTTTTCGTCTATTCATATCAAAGCTTGTGTATCAACCTAAATTTAATAATTCAGCGAAATCTAGTGAAATTATGGACAGACGTATTTATAAGACTACATATATTATTCTAATATGGTACAAGATAAAGACGAAAAGGTTTGCCTATGTCTGTGGAAAGTTGGGTACAAGTAAATTGATTACTATAAATAATTCTGAAGAATAAGAAATTCTGTACTAGATACCATTCATATAATAGTCAAAGGATATGTTCAGTTCTAATAAAAACGTAGCCTAGGCAATGGTGTTACCTAACCTGGTTACTAGTATTTCATAAAATAGTTGACTGAGAAGCTTTTTTATTTTAATTTATTACTTTATACACTTGTGTTTCGTATGGTGTAGGGATCCGAGGTAAAGGTAACGATGTATTCCATCTCAATGATCAGGGGTTTTAAATAATCTGTATCTTGAATCATTATTGATGATGGATGTGGATGTTATGGGTCACAGTCATTCACCACCAGGTGAACTTAGTCTCGTTCATCGCTCCCATTTACTGCTTAAAAAGAAGCCTTATTGAGATGCAATTTTCATCAAAATTGCACATTGCTCGTGTCTATAGCGAGTGGCCTTCGCGCTCAAAGAGTTCTCACGGCTTCATTTGAGAACCTTTGCTTAAACTTCGTGATACTCGCAAAGCGTAGTGAATACGTAGTACTTTATCATTCCGTTTAAAGAAAGCATCTTTCTAGTTTGTCCGTAATTGAGTCGTGCTTTGCGTGTCGTAAATTATTTTGCTATGTTTTATAATATCTCTCTTATGAAATTGTCGTTTTATTGAACTGGCCACTTTGATCTCAAATAATCTGGCGTTTGGATAGCGAATTCCAAATTCAAATGTATTTCAAATTTAGGCTTGTGTATTTGTGTTTCGACTTTCATGATTCATTTGTTTTCGCGCCATTTGATTTTTCTTCAACATACTTCTGTTAAAAAAATGGAAAATCCGAAATATCGCGTTATATACGAATATGAGTTCGTTCCACCGCGTCACAAGCGCTACAGAAACAGTTCGAAGGATTAATGATGGGTATGGGGAAGGTACTATAAAACAAAGCACGGTACGTTTGATTCCAATGTTTTAGTTCTGGAGATTTGACCTCTAAGACAATCCCTGCGGACGGTTGGACACCCAAGTTGATAATGAAGAATTAAAGGAGATCGGGGAAGCGGATCCATCAAAAATCACGTCAGAGTTAGCGTATTAACGTAATGTATGAATATTAAGTCTATCACGATGATGACTATGGTCCATGATATTTGTATTTAGTGTTGTCATCCCTGAGGATTGAGATGGGATGCTTTCTAACCTGTAATTGAGATCCCTGATATATCCATGCTATGAAGAAAATCGTAAAGTTAAATGAATAGTATAAGATCAGGAAAGTTAAACAAATTATATATAATATTACATAAAATGGGTGAACTAAACATATATCAGTATTTATATTAAATAACACAGTTCAAAAGATAGCTTAATAAAGGATTTAGCAGGCATAGTTGCTATACGTTAAGAGCTATTATAAGCTGTTATTCTGTGAGGCTGTGGTCCTTGCTTAGTTGAGCTGACCAATTCGTGTAGTTAGAGACTATAAAACTAAATATTTTTTGTATTAATAATATATTGAATAGTTTATACATGTGAATATCATAAGTAAACACATTATGAACGGTAATCTAACAAAATAATGTAGAATTTGGTCGAAATTTAATTTTACCTTAAACAATATTTCTTAGTAGTATTCTGTATTGTTTTTATAAATAAGTATACATTATTATAAATGTCAGATTAAGCCTTATTACATTATATAATTGTAACATGTCATACAAGACAAATATCGGCGGTTAGTACATAATTATGCTTCTATGAAATATTATTTTAAATTTGAGTTTCGTTTTAGCTTCGTCATCCCAGTCACACGTGGGACGACCTCGCCAGCAGCGAGAAAAGAAATTAAAGTGGGGTCGTTTTCAATGTTGTATTTCTCGCATCTCGCCGCGGCATGTAGGTCGAGTGTAGGGCTGCCATCTATAAAGCGTCTGACTGTGGATTTAACAGAACTGACATATCGAGCCTTCATACAAGAAGCGCTTTCACGGCTTTTGAATTTTAGACTTTTTAAATGAACCTTATATACCTTATTAAATGGAAAGAAGACTTCTTTTTAAATAAATACGCCAGTGCTTTTCAACAACCTCAGTGGTATATGTATGTAATATGTAGAGTTAACATAAAGTTGCCGCGAAAGAAAAAACATTACCTCATTTCCTACAATCAACGCCTTTATTATTCCTTACAAGAAAAAAAATAGGCGATGAAGCAACATATTGTCGTATATATATTACCACTTAACTGTTAGGTCTTTAGATATGAAATTAACGTATTTTATGGAAAAAGTAAAAAACTTTTTTTTATGAAATTATATATTTAATCAATTGAAGTATGTATTTTCGCTGTTTTGTAGGTAGTTCATTGATTCCATTGCTGGAAAAAAAATGGGAGCGTGAATCAATAAAATCTTTGAAAGCGGTTTGAACTGCCTCATCGGAATTAAAATTTTTCTTGCAAGAAATTGTTTAAATTTCGAAAAAAGTGGACAGCAGATTATGTTGGAGCATGGTCCTGGCAGCATGGTGGGTGTCGGAGACATCACAATTGCAGCTTCTGTTATTTAGCGACCGTCTGTCTTTCTCCTGGGTTCAATCTCTGTGTGCGTTTCCAGTTGTCGTACCGTTCCAATATATCCATTTTTCATCACAAGGAACGATACGTTTCAAAATTTGTCATTGAGACGATTGAGTAATGTAACGCAGCACATAATGCGTGTTTGTTGGTGAGCTTCACTCAACACACGCACACTTTGACGTGGTTTGCGATGGATCCGCTTCCACGATCACCTTTAATTCTTCATTGTTCATTTGGGTCTCCAGCCACCCGCGGGGTTTGTTTGGAGGTCAAAATCTCGAAAACTTTTGAACCAAACACGTACCTTGCTTTCTTTTACAGTAGCTTTCCAATACACATAATTAATCTTTCGAGGTGATTATTCAGCGCTGGTGCCACAGTGGAACTCATATTCGTAAATAACGCGATATTTCAAGTTTTCCATTTTGTTAATAGAAGGATGTCAAAAAAAAAACAAACGGCGCGAAAAAAATGAATCACTAAATTCGAAACAAAAATACACAAGACTAAATTTGAAATAGGTTTGAATTTAGAATTCCTAACCAAAAGTTAGATTATTTGAGATCAAAGTGGCCAGTACGACAAAACGCCAATTTCGTATGTTCCTAATATTTTAATTATGAACGTAGTCTAATTTTTTCATTAAAATCATCATGTAAATAATGACCTTTGTTTTTAAGAAAACATTAAGCATTTAACATCCAGCTGCTGTCAATACGACACGTGGTACTTTAAATACAACCACTGCAGAGTATTAATTCAGGTATACAGATACTAAAGGATGATGACCTGATGCATGGCGGCCCTAGTAAAAGGCTCGTAAAATAAAAATACGAGCCCACGCATAGAATCGTGTTTAATCGTTAGCATTAGCGATGCCGCAGTGCAAGTGCATCCTGCGTTAAGAGCGAGATAGGAAAAAGCCCACTGTGATGCTGACGCAGCTTTTGATATCATAATTAAGCCGGGACCGAGGGGTCGGGGCGTAGTAATTGTTTATCTTACGGTTATAAATGAGTTTGATAATTTAGAGGTCAGAGAAATAAGTTATTTATGTCATGGTTTGACTGATTACTTATAAAGGTAATTTTATGGTGTGTGCTCAGTTCCTAAATGCCATTAACGATAATATAATGATGAAAAGGTTTTTTAGTTTATTACTTTCGTGTAATCCAATGGCTTAGTGATCAAAGTGTCGGGTTATTGAGTTATAGAGTTCTACTTCCGATTCACAGTTAGGAATATTGGTGCAACACAAATGATGATTGTAATATAAAACGACGAAGAATTTCTTTTGGTATGTGTTTTTTTATTTATAAATATGCTTATAAAATATGTTGATCGTTCAAAAATTTTAACGTAATACGTGGGTGACCAGTGCCGTTCTATTTCTTTAAAATATTTAAGTAACATTTCACACCGTTTACCAAAGTGGTATTTAAACAAAAATATGGTAAAAAAATATAAAAGTACAAAAATATGTGTTAAAATGTAAGGTAATCAACATCTTTATTGCTCAGGTGGTTTTCGGGCGTCGATAAAATATTTGCAAAGTAATCATCATTGATCGTAAACATGAATCTCGTGAGAAAGGTAAGGTTATTTCATGTATTTGAGATAAAAATGCTTATGTTAGGGATATATTATGTGATTTACAATTCATTATATATGTCTTAGTAAAGGACATGGGCCACTCTCCATACATTGCACGGCCCACTAAACGTAGTTCAAGGACAGTAATGAAATTACGTTTAAATAACAGACATATCCCTTTTATTATAAACAAATTAAAATCAATATTGTTGATGGGGTTACAGAGATATTTAAAAAATAAGATAAGAATTTTAGGTTAAATCATATGATTTTGGTGTCAATACACTGACACTTTAACATCATCATCAGCTTAAATATTATTTATATTACTATACTTTATGACACAGAACTAATCCAATGAACGCCAAGACATTGATGACAAATTTTATAATAAGTATGTAAAAATGAAATGTTTTTTTCTATAGATATTTCATTAATGTCCTTGAGAGCACGAGTAGCTGGGCCGAAAATGGCCCATGTCCTTTCGATCATTAATAAGTGCCAGTCACCAAGAGGTGTCGATGTGCACGATCATGACACATGCATACATTAAAACATACTTGCTCGTTGCTAACGCGAAATTAACAGGGCCTTTCGCTAGTATATCTCCGGTCGATATAATAGCTATAATTGACATTGTATGCTAGGACATTCCCTATCGGCATTGTCCTAGCATACATTCTCTTATTCGTTTCGTTGATATGTCCTAACTATTGAAGTGCTACTTGCTTAATTCTAGTCCCATCTTTTGTCATTTCATACTTTTCCTTTATAAGGCAAGGCCATTCTACTCTTTCGTGACTGCATGCATTTCTACGAATTCCTAGAATTTTTTATATATTATTACTGGAGTTGACTATATTATGTTCTAATTTGTATTTCGAGATTCGAACTTGTATCCAATATCCAATCCAGTAGTCGTCTTACGCTTGACGCGGGACAGCATTGTTGTCATTCGCTTTAGTAACTACTACGAATTTGTTAAACTTAATTACTTACACCAATTCGTTTTCATACTATAGAAATAATTTTATGCTTCTTTTAAAACCATATTTTCTATGTACCTATGTTATGTTCTATGATATTAAATCTCTTTTAGGGTAATACTTTCTAACCGCCCGCCAACGATTACTTTTTTTATAAATGTATATAAAAATATGTAGAAACTAAGCAGATTTTTTTTCTAATTTAAATCATTAGCGCTGTGTATTTGTAGATCTTCTATTTAAATCGTCTAAAACAATGGTATGAAAAGGCAGTTATTTTTAAAATAGAATGAACAATTAAAAAAATCGACTGTTAATGACTAGACTTTACATAAAATTGCATTTAATTATTATTTTTCGATGGAAACTTTGCCTGTGCAGTTAATTAAATAGAAATTTTGATGATCTTATAAGCAACGAAAATTGTGAGTCACTGCCTCCAGGTTCGCAATTGTACTTTTTTTGTGCATATCATATATCACTGATATGTTTTTAATAATCTTTTTTTATTTAATCAAGATATAATTAAAAATTTTGCTATCCATATCCATCTAAGATTGACGTTATCGTCTGGTATTTGCGTTTTCTGAATTATTCTTCTGTTAAGTATATAAAAAAAATGTTTATCAATACAGTCTATTTTGTTTGTTCTACTTTGTTGAACATAGCCCTTAGATAGTCATAAAGTGTATATATGTGGACGGTGCGTCAGCCCTTTCGACGGTGCCAAATTGGTTAACCAGAAGTTGCTACAAATCTGCGACACATATGCTCGTCCCATATTGCTCCATGATTTTAGGAAAATGCTCTAACCGGTGCGTGTTTCCAGTGAGGACTTTTTCAATCTAGATTCTGTTGATGTTGATGCTTGTTAGCCTATGTGGCTTTTACAGCTTCACCGGACGCAGGGCTCACGGAACTGAGAGGTCCGTGTGCTGGTGAGCTATTTGCCGAAGAAGAGATATTCAGACTTTGAGTCACTCAGCGAGCTGTTGGGAGGGGAGAGAATGAATAGAAATCCGTAGTAGAACGAGGTAGATCAACATAGATCATTGGATCAGCAAGTGAAAAAAGAGGCCATGGACCGGCCGCATAGGTCGTACAACTTAAAAAAATATAATCACAAAAAAATTTAAAGCAAAATCATATAACGAATAAATTGAACATGGAATACTTTTTGTTTTGGATCACTCTATTGATCTGTCTGTTTATTGACATCGGAGAAGTGGCTTCCTTATTTTATTTAAACATTTTTAACAACTATATATCGTATAAAATAAAACGGTAGTGTCGCTTGTACCGAACGAGCACAACTGAGATAGTACGTACACTATAAACATAGTATTAAAATAGATTTCCTGTTACTGATGAATGGGAAATAAATATCTGAAGTAACGTCTACACGTAGGAAATGATAAAAGAAAATAAATAGCTCCTTCGAGCTAGAGTCTGTAACGACTTGTTCCGTAAGTAGAATTAAGGAATACGAGGAGGAATTTCTTTCCACTGATCGGAAGCTTTTATCTTGCAAGAATATATTATAGTGGCATAAATATTACCTAATAAAGTAAACAAAAACTATTTTGTTCACGCCCAAACTATACTTACATCTCCCTGGTTGTTCGATGTGGAGTAGTGTAACTATCGTGGCTATTAATACTGCGCACTTCAAAACACAACCACCGAGGTTACTATGTGCAACCCGTCTATTGTACGCTTGTTACACTAGATACAACCGCATGTCAGGGCTGTCCTCACCACCCACAGCTTCCGATTGACCAGACAACAGGTGGCGTCCGTCAGAGGCTAGCTCCGCATACCTCACGGTCGGTTGATATCACCATCCATTCTCCACTCTGGAGAATCTTCCGCTAGCTAGGAAACTGGCAACTTTGGTGGCACTATCAGATAGGAACGTGATCAGAGCAGATCGACACGCTCAGTAATCGCTTTGCGTAAGTAAGAGAACCAAACTCTAAAACCAGCTCACGAACCCCTCAGTTCCATGATCCCTGTGTCCGATGAAGCTGTAAGAGCCGCAAAGGCTAACAGCATCAACATCGACAGAATCTAGGTACGCTTGTTTCATGGCATGTTTTCGAAAAGAAATATCTTTTTGTGTCATGTCTTTCAGTAAAATAAAAAAAGGTTTAAAAAGGAGAATTGTCAGTGCAAACAATGATAACATATTCGCAGCCCCCGCTTCCATAATAAGATTAGTAGCTTGTTAAAGTTCTTGCCTCTGCAATACTATGTTAACTTTACAATATAGAATCAATATACAAGAAGCACGCAGATACAGATTGACCGTGACACTCTGTAAATTTATTACTATAGGTATACATAAATACAAATATGTTTTTAAAAATACATAATACATACGATATCGGCGAAGAGATATGATCAAATATATAAAAAATAGGCTAAAGAGAATTCTTCTTGTATAAATTAAGTAGCATCCCAGATTTAAATAATGCACTAATTTAGAGCAAGTTGTCGTAGCAGCGGGCGGATGCACGTGTGCGACAATTCCTCGACGGCTTTTTATTGCCCGCAAAACTCGCCGGTTCCCAACTGAGCGCCCGCAAAACCGCCCCTTGTATAATTAACGACTATTATAAATTGGAGCATATCTGTTTCTTTTTCGTTGTACGGATCCATGAATATACTGTTTGATGTTTTATGTATGTATATGACTGTTGTGTTTTCTTGTGCTTGTAAGTGATTGTAAAAATAATGTAGATTTTTTTATAAGTTGAAATATAAAATGGGAGAAACTATACAATAAGACTTCTAGTAAAAACTTTTAAATCTGAGTATACAACTTGATGGCGAACAAGTGTTGAAATAAATGTTATTTTTATAGAAAAGAACAGCATTTTTGTGCACAAAATGCCGTGCTTATGCACGCGGTACATTTTTGAGAACGGATCATCATCAAGGATTAATACGGTGTGTCACTGTACTAGTGATTAGGTCGAGGTTTACTTTTTTTATTATAAGCAAGTTAGTATGATTTTGTTACTTTAGACTGTTGCCATGTGAGCAGTTATTACTCCTTTTTTCTAACCGACCGCCGCGCCGATTGATTTAAGCTGTAGTTAGCTTCTAGCTAGAACAGATAAATACTAATTATATATCAGGCTCAAACTTAATAATACGCTAATTATTTTAATTATTAGATCTTATTATTATAACCTTTTTCTGCATAACTCCGCTTTACTTATAACCCATAATAGGTTTTCTAAAAATAAATTAGATAATAATTGTCAAAATTAATAAAAGAGGCACACGTTAAATTAAAGTAAAGGCGAGTGATGATCATAGAACAATATTCAAACAAACCTTGTCAAACATATATAGCAAATCAAAAGTATGACATTTTAATTATTTGTTATTGAAATAAAAATTAAATACCATGCAAGGTCTACGTCCATCAAAACATCGACCGGCATTAGAGCAGGCGGATATCTGTTGTTCTTTATGGGCTCTCCCTTTTAGTGCTTTGTCGAAATATTTACGCCCCATATTGAACATGAAATTCCAAACAATGCAAAGCCGGGCGCATATGCGCGCAGGCCGCCACACGTGCGCTCTCTAGGACCGCGTTCTCAGATTAGTGGAAGAATACAATAAACAACATGGTCACGGCTACTTTTTTTTGTTTGCTCTTTTATAAAATCATTTAACGCCATTTATTACTGTGATTCTATTTTACGGGATTTGATTTTATAATTTAATTTTAATTTCGTTCGTTTCCAATGAGAAAAATTTATAGAATTATATTTTATACTTGGTCATAATTATATAGTCACTACAGATTTCTCTATATATTTTTACTTAATAAGACAATTGCAATCCCTGTAATGATTGTTATAATATCTAAATATTTGACAAGGCGTTATAAATAAAGAGCTCAGTGTCTAAGGTACGCGACCCAACCGATAGTGATTCCCGGTCCCCACACCAATGAAATTGTTAATTGCAATTTCAAGTGCTGATGTACCATTTACTCGACAGTGATGGAAAACTTCGTCAGGATATCTGCATGTATAAGAAAAATATAATATTATATTTCGAAGACATGTTAAGTCCGGAAATCCACAATGGAGCTGGGTGGCGGTTATGCATTATGCTCCAATATCCACTGTAGGGAGGAATCTAATGCCCAGCAGTGGAATTTGTATATATATATATATATATATATGTGTATATATATATGTATATATATATACATATATATATATATACCTATATATATGGATCTTCACTTATTTTTATAAGATATGTTTTTAATACAAGAAAATAACTAATTACTAGATATCAAAGCGATGTTAGTTTCTGCTTTTATTCAAAGCCGTTGTCTTTCTTTGGTAATGTACTGTAACTCGCAACAAAATTTATTAATAAAATAAAATAAAGTATTTATTAATAGGTTACTAGAAAGGATGGGGACCATTTTATATGTCTTTCTGTCTTTCATTGTATCTGTATTTCTGGTAGCTATTTTTATGTCGGTGGAGCATTTTTTCAACTATGGGCTTTAAACGAGCACACAGTTTCCCTGATGGTAAGTGTGTGTCAGTGAGTCAGTGTAATACTCATAAACACAGTCCTTGAAAAATAATCTCTGCTACTCTACTCTGCCTATTAGTAATTGGGTTTCCGTTTCCCTACACTCATACGAAACAGCAGAGTTATACTACTATTTCACGCTGGTATTGCTAAGGCCGTGGCCTTTCCCCCGTCGAGTCGACGTTATGCATCTTGCACCGTGTCTAAAGTCTAATGAATACAGGTTTTGTGTTTTCCAATAATTTAGTAATTAACCTTTAGACGCGGTAATCCGAAAGAAATATTTTATTATTTTTTATAGAAAACTTACGTTGATTATAACTTTCCGGTGTTTTCTAATATATAAGTAGAACATAGCTGGATCGGGAGTCCCAAGTTCGCACTTAATTAAAACTTCCCGGAAAACGTTTTGCTTATTGTAAACTTCGATTAAAATTTCGAAGTTAAACTTTGTATATTTATTAAATTAATTGACAGCCGCGTTGTGTGGTGGTCTGGGTCACTGTACGTGGCCTGGGCTTCATTCACAGCCCAGAAAAGAAAATTGGTATTACAAATAGTTGTTTTTCGGGTTTATATGTGTTGTATGTCCCGTGTTACTAATATTGCACCTGAACTATTTACATATGAATTAATTACATTGGATTAGGTCTTTGTGTTTGCACGAACTCTTATGGCACTGTAATATACAGGGTGATGGGAAATTAAACATTACATGCAAGGGGAAAAGTAGAGCTAATTTGGTCATATTATATGGTGGCAGAAATAACCAAGTTTCGGTTATTTCTGAGTTATCAAGATTTAAGTATTTTAAATAAAACCCCAATTTTCATGTTAAAAATGTACCACAATCCATCAGACGTTCTACAGACGTATCCACAGAATATCTATCTTACTTAACAGCACGATGGATGTCCAGCTCACTTTCAGCTCGGTGAACGCCAGTGGATGAATAAAATTTTCCACTTCGCTGGACATCAACTTCGCAAGTACTAATCCTTTATTGTTGGGTCGATGCCTTACTTCACTTTACTTCCTTCGTCGCTACAACTCCTTATGGGTCTGGGCCACTTCATCTTTCAAGCAGTTGATACCATCTGGTACTAACCAGAAGATATCGCCGTGTTCGGAGTGAACTAGGAGCAGGATATACAATTATCTGACTAATTTTTTAACGCTGCTACTACTATACTATGTATACTAGAAACTCGTATTCGAGTCATAATAATCTCTAAAGACGTCTCTACGGTCAATGAATATGGTAAGTTACTCTTGTCATGTTTCATTGAGTATTTATGTTATATAATTAAATGTAAATACATTTGTATAATAGTTTTGTTTTATTTTAGCTATTGTATTATATATTTAATTTGAAACCTGGTGGTGGTAGATACATATATATATATTTAATGAATGTACCAAACTATAATTATATTTCACTTAATGGTTTGACTGGCTGAGAATGCCTAGAGGCATTAAGAGCTAGGTACTAAAGGTACAAAGTTTTAATATGTATGTATAAATCACTGAATTTTCTTTTTTTTAAATTACATCGAGAGTAACAAATGAGCACACAGCGGTCCATGACATTTACATTAATCCTTGACAAGGAATCATAATGTAGATGCGTTGTCACCTTGGAGGACTGAGATGGAACGCCTCATCACCAGTAATAGAGGTATCTCACCAGACAAAACACAGCAGCATTATGATGCTATTTTACGCTGGAATTCTGTGAGGGCGCGCTCCTACCTCGGGTGAGCTGACCCATTAATTCTGCAGCTAGAAACAAACTGTCGTGTAGCTCTACCACCGTCACAATGAATAGATATAATCAATTGGAATCTAGTATTGCATTCATGATCCCTGAACTGATTTGTGATTGTAGCCTTTAATAAATCCTGTCCAATATGCTATCGGGCTATCGCGTATAAATCACTACGATGCAATTAAGTATGACTTATGGTAAAACTGACTGAATTACTGTCATCTCGTGAGTTACATGTAGAACGTTAATACGTAACTATTGCTCACAATAAATTCTGCACAATTACGGAATCGTATGTCGATCGAGCACAGATTGTAACTTCAACTAAACAATGGTTGCCACAAATTACGAATGTAACTTACATTAGTTAAGTAACGTTAAGCGCTCTAACGATCAATATGTAGTATTATTATATACAAATTTAAGGTATTATGTAATTGCCGTATCATATTTTAATTGTCTTAATATTGCGTAACAAATGAGTACACAGTTCATCTGATAGTTAGTGATTCCTGTAAAATCGCATTCATCTTCTATAAGGAATACTTATGTTTCATAATGCATATACGTTCTCGTTCTAGAGTTCTAAGATGGAATGCCTCATGTATATGTAATAAGGTCACTTAAATTTACCAGATCAAACACATTAGCGTTAAACTACTATTTTCGCTGATATTCTGGAAAAGGAGGGTTATGTCCCAATGGAACCGACCTATTCGTGCTACTGTTAGTCTATAGATGCGGTGTGGATCTGTTATATAAAAAATGAGTAACATTAATATTTAAAATTAAATTAAAATCAATTCACTATATGCTATTATTTTATTCAGTTGTTTTAAAATTCATTGATAATTTGATACAATATTTATATCAGCGGTAGAACTAGTCTCTAGTTGTAGCATGAATGAGTCAGCTTGACTGTGCCAGGACCACTGTGCCCTCACCTAATACAGTGTGAATAAGCAGCATAACGCGTAACGTTGTGTTTCTAAAACGATTACGGGGGGTTGGGTCCCCACATCCCTAAATATAGGGATCTTGGTGCCTAATTACTGGTAGGCATTAAACCTCAGTCCTCAGGGTTTTTTTTATAGAATAGGTAGCAAACTGATGGTAAATGAGTACAGACTCCCATGAACATCTGCAACACCAGAGGAGTCGCCAATGCGCTGCCGGCCTTTAAGAAAGATGTAGGTGCCTAAGTCGTATCGGTTCGATAATACTGTTGGCATCACCTGATTCCATAGAGTAGTTGTGTGTGGTAGGAAATTTCGCCTAAAGCGTACAGTCGTGGATTGCGAACCGTCGAGATGAAGACGATGAAATCCTGAATTCAGTCGTACGATGTTTAAACTCAACGGCTGGAATTAATCCCAACAACTCCTACGAACTCCTCCCTATGGTAAATTCGGTAAAAAATGACAAGATATACAACGTTTCGTCGTCAAATGGAAGAAGCCGGTACTGGGGTGCCCAGGCCCAGAGATGAGAACAGTATTGTGATCTTTGTTTACGATATATATAGGTGTTTATGGACTCCATTAATTTATCATCAAATGAATTATGTGCTTTTTTGTCACACTTAATTTTATAAAAGTAATCTATTGAGATCAACGTCATATTTTTGTCGCGAATATGCTTTATTAAAGTTAACAAACGTGCGATGTACTTTTGGCAAAAACGATAGATTCTATGTCGTCGATGTCGATGTATAGAATCTTACAAGATTTAACTATCATTTAAGAATTGAAAAAAAAAAAAAATTTCATTTGTCCTTGTACTCCTGCATACATCATGTATCGTTTGGGATTCGTAATTCTTATTCAAAAAGTGAGTAATTTTAATTCATGCTTCATTCGATTAGAGATAATAGGAGTGAGAGTATATGTTAGTGTATCCCTTATACTTTGACGTTTGACCACTACAATAAATTAAAACGATGTAAACATCATTATAGAACAGCTTGATTAAACGATTGACTAGATAGAATTTAAATGTATATATACTCCGTATTTAGTTCACGGCTATCTAGTAACACGTCTGTATGATATAAACAAAAAAAAAATAATTGAACAACCGTCGAACGTGCCGTATACTCCGAACTAAATACAGAGTTTAACGACATATGTGGTATCTACACGATCAAAGTCTATTACTTATTCATCGGGATCGCTTTATCGTTTATTTTTTGGTATGGACGTATGAGCGGACGTGACGCTCGAATTGAATTTTATAACTACAAGGGCTAATTCAATATTCTAATATCAGACTAATATTGGTTTTACTAATTGGAATTTTATAACTATAAGAGCTAACTCACTATTCTAATATCAGCCTAATATTGGTTTTACTAATTGGAATTTAAATTGCTACTGTGTCTAGAAAATGCTGGAACAGATTTATGTTTGAATATGTACGAGTAATTGGTGGATTTAGTTGACTGAGTATTAAATTTGAGCACACCGCCGGAAAATAAGGATTTCTCGTGAAAGCGCTTGTGTAATCTGGTACGGAACTGCTTGTTTTGTAGAATTATGATAATCTAATAATAAAAAGTTGAATCCATGCAGAAGTATGCTTTGACCCGTCAAAAGAGGTGTCGTTAAAAGGCGAGGGTGCCGTTGCGGGGTCAGCATCGATCGAGACGGCGCGGCGGCGAAACAAGTCGACGCGAGGTGACTCGGCGACATGTTCGATTGACTCCACGGGGTGCCTTGATATCATCTTATTATGAACACATCATTTTATTTCGAGTAAAAAATAGTAAATCCGTACAAATTGATTTTTATGAACTATTAAATACGTAACCGTTGTTGAAATTGTTTGATTAAATTACTTTACAAGAATATCACTTCTCTTCTTTTAAAATAGTATTATTTAATAACTGCAAAATCTGTTTTAATGACGGCATTGTTAATGACAACATATTATAATAGGTACAGATCAATTATAACATATTCTGACTGTGATTCGTCTTAATTCGTATCGTAAGAATGAACAACGCAAAAGCACTTCTCTTAGCAAAAGAGGATCGCTTGAAGTGCAGTCAACTCGGTCCCTGAGAATGAACAACGCGGAAGACGTCTTTGCAAAACAGTTCTAGAATCAAGGTCTATACACGGATTTGTGATATTGTGCTCTACGGTTTGTTTTGCTTCAAATTATGGTAAAAGTAGTGAATGACTGATGCCCATAAAAACTAAAAATAGGTACATCCATCCTCAATATATATTTAAGGTGCAAGTGCGTTATCACCTCTGAGAACTGAAATTGAATGTTTTGTTAGCAGTGATTGGATTAAAAACAGTTGTAGTAATGAGAATAGTACCAACGAGGAGGTAGTTAATTGCTTATATATTGCTGCAGTGGTCTGATACCATCATATGGAGGGTCTCTTCGTTTTGTGACTTAACCTTAACGCGTTACGTTATATATTTTTAAAACTCTAAAGATATGTTAATAAAAAAAAAGTAAAAACTGCGCATTCTGCTCCAGAGTACTTTAAATTAGTAAATAGTCGACCCAGTGAGTATATAAAATATTTTGCATCAAAAAAGCTGGCCTAATGTAAAAAATAAATATTAGTATCATTCATCACCCAACTATAAATCTAATCTTAAAACTAAATATCATAAAAAAAATATAGTTTCATATAATATCCGAATAATATAAAATGTTAATAATATAATGAAATTCTTGAATCCTATATAACCTCGTTTTAAATAAATCTAGGGATATCTAACCATTTTGTTTTCTTTTTATATGGGCTTACATGTAAGATTAGTAATTGAGTACAAATTAATATTGAAAGATTTGGTGGACATAAACGAATAGCTCTTAGAGGCCTCAATCGCGTTTAACAGAGAGAGCAAGGGTTATCTTTTTTCACCGGAGGGTGTGAAGTACTCGCCTTAAAAATTAAAAAATCTGAATCTCATTAGTACAAGTCAATAGAGTTCGGATCGCAATTCGTCTAGTTCGACGTCCTAGCTAAGGTAAATAAATAAAGTGAAATCTATGGAATAATAAGCACATATCTGTATAATATAATACACGCAGCGCAGGTTGTTTATTACTATTTTAAGCTGATTCACCGTGATCGGCTGATCGGCGGTAAATATACTACTTTAATTTGTATCATAAATATATTTTGTACTTCCTGGATTTACAGATGGACTATCCAATGAGTACAAGTGACGTGACATGAAGAATGGCATCAATATCCATATTTGTACAATAAGCAAATTGTTGATCTTTCTGCTCGCATTTTTTATTATCTTCACTCGTAGTCTTTTCGTATAAGTGTTTCTGTTTCGGTGTGTCTATGCATGTGTGCATATTAGTGTAGTAATCATACGACACTAATATAACTATCGAAGCACAGAACAATTGATGTAAAGTAAATAGCAAGTAAGCAGCACATGGATATCAAAGTACCCAATTAGGACGCCGTAAAAAACAAAGTAGCTTGGGTTTAAATTTTATTAAGTATCATAAGTTCGATTCTCTGCTTTAAATATATATGAAGACATCTTTATTTATGTTAGCACCCAGTAGACATGCGTGGCGGACTATCCTCTTATAGCATAGACCATTAAAGCCCTTGTAGTCCATTTCGATCATATGCTCTGATTATTATCAGATGATTTCAATTGTGTATGATATTTTATCTTAAGTATTTTCGCAAAAACAGAGGCACTCCTCACACGTCATCCCCTTTTTTAGTACGATGTTGCGATTGAGCATGTTATGTATAATAAGATCAGAGGCATATTCAGATTCAGTTATATAGTGTATCCATGACATGTCCTTTGATACACAATTTTTTTTATTACCTTAAAAGTAACAAACGAGCATACAGTTCGCCTGATGGTAAGTGATTCCTGCGGCTCACGACATCATAGCTCATTCATCCTTGACAAGGAATCATAATGCAGATGCGTTGTCACCCTTGAGGACTGAGATGGAATGCCTCGTCACCAGTAATAAAGGTCTCCGGATCCCTTAACTCACCACACGAAACACAGCAACATTATGGTGCTATTTCTCGCTGGTATTCTGTGAGGGTAGGTGGACCTACCCCGTTCGAGCTGACCCATTCATTCTGCAGCTAGTAACAAACTGTAGTGTAGCTCTACCGCTACAATACTACTATATACAATATACTTTCACCAAAAATCGATAATGAATTTCACGGCAATTTTTTTGTAACTCGGCTGGGAATCTTTTATAGGGCCTGTGAAACGGCTCCGAGTATTCAGTCCCATAAGCGGTAGTTTATGTTTCAGTGGTCCTATAATGTAGATTATTTCTTTTTTCTTATCATTTTTTATGACATCATTGTTATACATAAAGTAACACGTATATTAAATAATATAAGGTGTGTGAATTTATGTATACACAATGATTTTTAACGTAACGGGTTATTACACATGTTACATAAAACAGTTGAAATCCCGTTTTGTGCTTCGCTTTGATGACTTTTAAAGCGGGCGTCTCCGGAAGGAAGTGAACGGGTAAATTACCGACCGGTTGACGCATACGTTACGTGCGGTCATTTACTCCGCAATCAATATGGCCCCAGTTTGCTCATGCTGCGATTTGCAAATGTCAGTTACACAATACAATAATAATTTGATTATAAACACATTAACTCTTGTATGTAGGTATTTGCTACGATAAATACATTGCTAATGCCTATTTCTGACTACTACTGCTAATTCGTTTGTCGAAGTACCCATTCTATTTTATTGAATTCTAGTTAAACGTTTTACTGTGTGTTGCGTCAAATTTATAGTATGTTATATATTAATATATAGACACAATATAAAATGTTTTTGTTGTTAGGTTTTATTTTGTGCATTTGTGTGAAGAAATATATTGTACTTATTTTACATTTGATATATTATTTTTTGAATTATCAAATGTCTTATTGCACCGGTTTATTGAAGTAAAATTTTTGGACAGTTTAAATATGACTATTTCATGCGCGTTTATTTTTAACTTTTTATCTTACGATAATGAGTGCTTTACAGCACTCATTATCACGGTTGATATTTCAAACATATAGCTGACTTGAAAATTCTAAGAAGTTTGGGACATTATTTAAAAGCGGCTGCTCCATTGCATCAGAATTGATAAACCAAAGTGTTCGTAAAAGTACACCGGATTCCTACCATAGATGTTTGTTGAAGCTAATTGAAAGACATAATTATATCCCGAACCAGACCTACCACTGTGAGACCTCAAAATACTTTGAGCTACTTCTGTGTAGATCGAAATAAAAATAAATAATTAAGAGCTGATGATGTTTCAGTTTAATTATGACGTTAAGACTTGAACACTTCGGTGAGAATGAATGATATAAAGTACTTGAAATGTAAAGAAAAAAAAGATAAAAATAAAGGCGATAAAATCTGTATAGATTACTTCTATTTAATGTATGCGCGTAAATATAAGAAATTATTTGTTGACCGTTATTAAGGTAGAATTAATTGAGTTTCAAAATGACTAGCTACAAAAACAATTTGTTTTTTTCCCTTTTATACGTTAGAGATTATCTACAACAACACCTGGATCTTTCCTTTATTGATATTTGGCCGAGGGATACTGACCGCTTTGTTGTGATTTTTGTTAATAGTTATTATATGTTATTTTAAGTACCGAATCATAGCTATTTATTACGAATCCTTTCTCCTAGCACAAACGTTTTCAGCTTAGTTGGTGTGGTTAGTAATGTTAATAGAACTACTAATATTCTTTAAAAATGCTAATTGACATAAACTAACAAATAGCGACCGTCCGTTACTTTTTGTATTCTGTCTAAAAAAATGATTATAATATCAAAAATAGCAATGGCTTTACATATTTAAAAGAGTATTATATTCAATTCAGAAGTCGTAAACAAAATTTGCCTGGACCTTATGCAAATATCCTTGGTCGGAGTTCTATTGTGAGTTCGGAAATTGCTTACTATTCAGATATTTCCATTTGATCTACTGGGTTCCTATAGCACGATTCAACCATTGATACTTTTGTCGTTCACACAATAGCGGAAACGTGACCGCTTTGACGATCTGGAGCGAAGATATCCACCACTTGGCTTAAGATTGAGCTGTAGATGTGTAGCTTCGTGCGGTTGCAACGCATATTGTCTGATTTTAGATATTTTTTTCTATATTTAACATAAACAGGTTGCGTTACAAAACTTGTAAGTGTGTGTACTTATACGTATGTTAAATATTAAAACACATTTCTCAGGGATGACACAGTGCTAGAATTTTCGTTCCTGTTTAGGGCTGTCAAAAATAGCATTTACGACCAGGTACACTTTGCAATCGTTTGTCATCCCGGTCCTATTCAAGTGTTATAAATTTAACCTGAACAGAACGGTTGAGTGTAAGGTCATGATTTCCATGTGCGTAGTAGTGCTCACAAAACACTAAAGAATAAATGTATTGTAGATTCCATTAAAAACTTTATTTATTGTATGAAAAGTTGTATGAAACATTTTCACGTAGAACCTCCACATCTGTATGTAAATTACTTCATTAGCGTTACACAAATTTGTTCAGTTTACGCTATTCCCGGTGTGTTTTCAACACGTTCTCTCTTTGTTCCCAATACACGTACGGGTATAACATTTTAACACTACTTTTTTTTTAAAAGATTGCAATTAACATTTCTAACATTCCAGTTAACCACTCCAAATAAGCTTAAGGGCTTGTGCTAGGAGATAGTTCACGACAATAGACGAATGGGGGATACGTACCGACGACCTTAAGTTTCACAGACCTTACCATCAGATTATTCACGGTTCATAAAAAAACATCGTTTTATTTTTGAGTGGACTAACTTTGTTTTAAAACACTTGAATACGTGACGAAGCTAGCATAGTTCATTCTGTGATACGATCGTTGTATTATATTAGTGGTTTGAATTTAATTTCGTGTATTAACAGATTTTATTTTTAATGTGCTGTAAAAACGTGATGATTATTCGCATTCTTGGTATGGCAATTATAGTTCTAGAACCTGATTAGGTTTAAGATTTTGGTACAGTAATCGGAAAAAATAATATCGATCAGATTAGTATAACGTCAGTCAAGGGATTAGTTGTCCTTTTCATGTACTTAATTTTATTGAAAAACATTAAAAACAGCAACTCTAAAAATCATAACATAATGTTATTATCACTTAATATATTGAATTATTATATAAATTGGAAGCCGCATATCGTATATGTTTTGTTTGGTTGCAGAGATAGTAAATACGTATTTATTAACAGAACTACCACAGTTCTTGATACTGAGTCTTGCGCCGGCATTCAATTAATTTCGTAATAATTGTCCGACTTTCGTCCACGTTACCAGAATTCACTTTAACGTGTGTAATTATATAGGGATATAGCATAACAGATTTTTTTATTAGAAAAGGATTTACAGAAGATTCATATAATATAATGGATACGGCGTATATTTTCAACGCATTCATTATACGCCACATCATTATATTTTCTGGTTTGATATAGAACGAATAAATTATTGCTAATGTTTAGAAGCCCTAGATTTTCAACGAGATTAAAATATTGTACGTCCTTTCATTCAAACATCGTCCAGCAATTTGCATAAATAAATCTAGTTAAGCTTTACGAGGACAAGTTGAACTGCTGCATCCGATTTTATTTATTTGAAAAGTCAATAACTTTAAAGAATTGATTTCAGAAAACTTAATTCGAGACAGCAGTATATGCAGAGAATGTTTAATATCTGTCAAAGCTATGGCTTATGTCCTGACCACGCTCGCTTTGAGAATGCCTTTGTATACTTGACCTATGGACGTATAATATTACTACCTATATTATCATACAATAATATGCAGTAAATGTAAATACCAAAATACATGCTTGTGATTAATTTGAAATTTATTCGGGTATTATCTATCTATCACCATCTCTATGTTGAGTTCTTCGTAATGTGTATTTGTGTTACGCCTTCTAAATAATAGAGATTGCTTACACATCTCGTGTGTGAGTGAGATATTGTGGGAGCGAAAATAAATATACTGACGATGAGTTAGACGGTGACGTAGCGTCGGGTGGCCGCAGATTGAGATGAGTTAGCGAAACAAAGTTATCGCAATAATGGCTTCGATGAAATAAATTGCCAACGTGAGTAGCGGAAATGATATTAAGGGGAAGTTAGAAGTGAACCCACGTGAGTCCCGGTCTCTTGTTCAAACTAAATGTTGGCATAAATGTACAGCGATACTTTCCTTCTTTTTATTGCTAAATGTTACATAATAGAACTGTATAATAATATATAACATAACAAAACATAACAGAACTGTAAAAAATAATATTATCATATCATATTTGTTTACACAATAACAGTTATTTGTATTGTAGTGTAGTTTATTCTTCATTTTTTGTAAAATAAATATATTGCCATCGTATTTTTTTCTGTAAATAAATATAATATAGTTAATAATAAGATATTACCGCCCCCGTCGTAAGTAATACAGGAAAGATTTATTGAGACATATGGATCGTTTCTGACTAGGCCTACGGACAATACCAACTCCAATCTACAACTGCGATGAAATTTAAAAACAATACGCTCCATTTGTGAGCATCCGGTCCAAAGCAAACGAAAAAAAGAACTCATTGGGAATTTGGTATATACAAACAGATAGCTGCATGACGGCAGAGTCCTTTGTTCCCCTCGCCCTCATGCCCCGGGCTAATCGAGTAAGGTATTCCTAGGGTGGGTACTCTATAATATTTCTCTTTACTGATAAGATATTACGGCCTATGACACACATCAACATTAATAACTTCTATCATGCTCAATTACTGAGACGAAGTACCTCCAGATGACTGTATTACGTCGGTGAATCATTTTTGTTTAAAGTTTTATGTTTATATAATTTTTTTCGTTCCATGTTTTATTTTTCTAAAATTTTTCTTTTAGTCAATATAAATAGGTCTCGTGTTCAGTGTACAGGACAGAAAGTTACTTTATATTTTTAAAGATACTTATCTTTTACTCTTGTTCAACTATCGTGCTCGAGTCACGCCGCAGTTATTAAGTTGTGAATTGTCTCGAACGGGGTAGTAGTAATTCGCTTTCCGGAATAATAGCATAAAGTAGTTACTTACTGTTTTTCGTGAAGTGACACCTTATTGGCAATATTACATCTTAGAAAGGATATATTTTAGTATTATTTACATTTCTTTTTAACGATTAACTCTCAAAAGTGTAAATAAATTTTATTTAAACGTTTGAATCATGTTCAATAACAATATTAAAATAATTAAAAAGGATAAAAGTATATTCATTTTTCAATACCGTTTGTGAAATGCTTTGAATAAATAGACCCATAGAAAAAACTTGTTCGCCTTATACTCTTTGTAGAATCTTTTTATCAGTATTCTCTTGAATTAACATTGTTTCTTTTGTCCTCTTTGCATATAATTGGAAAAGTTTGGTATTATTCTGTTGTACTTAATAATAATAAAATTAATGTTTTTAAAGATATAACGAATTTGCTTTTACAATTTTTAAATTCTAAGTTTTGTTGTTATTGATAATTTCTGTTTCAAACTTGAACTCTATTATTGTTACAAACTTAATTTCGGAAATCTACTTTCGCCTATCATGTTGTATGTTTCTTTTCACATCACCACGTCACCGTTTCGTTGGATATTATATTTTTTACAGTCATATTTTAATTTATGATGACCATACATATAAAATTTGTGAATATTGGTATACAATAGAAAAGTTGGTGTTTTTTACCTAACACAGCTAGGCGCCCTTTGCAGAATGCGTTTGTAAATTAAAGCCACCACCAGAACGACGAATTCCAAGCACTACATTACCACTCCAAAACTAAGTACAAACGTTTCACAAAGAGGCCTGGATTCTTGTTTATGCAAAAGCTGTTAGCATCCAACTCTGAGCTTGCGGATCCGGAATCCACAAGGTAGTTACTACTCGTGATTTCTTACATTACTATAAAGTGCTACAGTCTAAAACTTTGTCCGTTGTCCATCCGTGATTTTTTTTTATTACATTGAGAGTAACTAACGAGCACACAGTTCACCTGATGGCAAGTAATTTTTGCGGTCCATGACATCTACATTCATCCTTGGCAAGGAATCATAATGCAGATTCGTTGTTACCCTTGAGGACTGAGGTGGAATGCCTCGTTACCGGTAATAAAGGTCTCCGGATTCCTGCACTTACCAGACGAATCACAGCAGCGTTATGCTGCTATTTTACCCTGGTATTCGGCCGGGGTAGGGCGTGGTCCTACCCCGGTCGACCTGACCCATTCCTTCTGCAGCTAAAAATAAACATGCAGTGTAGCTCTACCACTGTTATAAGTGATTTAAGACACCTAAGATTTGAGCCAACTGAGTATTTTCTAAAGAATTGAGAACTGAGTGAGAATTTTCAATTCCTACCAAGCCGTCCAAGGATAGGTGCGTGGCCCCATCCTCGGATGGTCGGACCTGTTGTCGGAAGCTGGAGGCGGAGTGAACCGTTTTGAAACGCGGGTGTATCTTGTGTTGTTGCGGTTTTGCTTCAATTAAAAGCGAAGGTGGAGTAACGTGGTTTTGGTGTTTGGTTCGATGCCCGATGCAATTGGACTAATACTCGAAACCCCTGAAAAGTAATTGCCACCTAAGATGTGATGTGGTTTATGAGACTTCTATTCGACGGATTTGGTTACAGTTCGTAGGTTGCTGCGTTTATCACTACCAGATTAGAATAGAGAAAATGGTTTAGAACTACCGACAGGGATCTGATCATTGCAGGGATGGCTTGGACAAATATGACACTGGCACCGGCCATCATCGGTATTATGCAGATCGTGTACAGACGGCATTTTTCCTTGGGGATATTTTGCTGTTTGTGCAGGGTAGAGTTTGCTCTTTTTATCGTAGACGTTCTATGCCCCCATTCCGATCGTCAGTGACCCGAGGGGGCCCGTTTACGATAGAAGATTTAAATACGAAGAGCCATGCTCTCATGATTGCCTTTGAACCCCCCGGTGGCCACCCTCAGTATATTGGGAAGTCCCCGGTCCCCCTTCTGGACTGGGCCTAAGCATATCCCAGGGGAGGCCACGCCTCCCCTAGCACCCTCGTTGTGTTACGGCAACTCGAGACTGCTTCGAGATTACGTCCTCCACTGGTACGCTTACTCAGATCGTCACAGACTCTGATCGGTCACGAAGCCGAAGTTCACTTTTAGTCGCGAGTACGAGAGGCAGGGGGTACTTTAGTCCTATTCTTTAAGCCCGGAAGTACGCGTGACGTGCGCGTAGTTCCGAAATGCTCATCAGAAACAATCTTACAGTGCACTGACGCAAGTAACGTGGCTCTTAGAGCGTCACACCCGCAGCGTGCTTCTATCAATTATCAAGTTTGTCAAAAAAAATATCTATGAATTTCCGTAAAGTTATGCTCTATTCTATTAACTACGTTTATGTGATCATACATATATCAAAATTATTTTACTAGAAAGTTTTTTTTTTAAATATTGCATTTGTATATTCAAGTAATGTTAAACTATTCAAGTGAATAATCGGCATATTGCTATGAGGCGCATTCCTCATCGTGTGGGAGTCACTAAGGTCTCTATTGAATGGAAAGAAAATACTTTTATATTGATAAAATAAAAAAAACGAGTGTTCATAGGTATAGTTCATTATTCATAACACGTTGAAGTAGTGAAGAACATAGATTATTGTAAATGATTTCTGTTAAAACCACTTGGCGGTTAAAAGAAGGTATGGCTTAATAGGTCGAATCGAGAAATGAGATCATTCTTTCACGGAATACTAGCATCAGATAACAGATTAACCCTGCACTCCGTTCAAATTCCCAATATATTTAAGCCAATTATGTCTGGGCATCGAATAGTTTTTTTTATTGAATACAAAGTTGATCATCACTGCACTCGGCCGCCGCGATGTCTTCGACAGAGGAAGTGTTGTTGTATGTGTTGATAGTACGATTTACGAACATACGGCTGATACCAAGCTTTTGAAGTTTCTGGAATATGACCGACGGCTCCATACCCACTTTGTGCAAGGCGATCACTGCTATCCTATTTTCTTTAACACCCCATTCCATATTGTAATTCGATGATGAACACAAAAATATGTGCAATTGGCGCAAAATCGAAAGAAAAGTTCTTATATGTAGATATATTTTTATATAAATAAATTTCTTTTGTTTGTATTGCATATATTTATCAATAAAATATATTTGGTCCCTTTTTTTTGTTTTCTGAACGCGTATTGCGTGGTACTACTTGATATTGATACTTGATATACTGCTTACGGCTAAGGATTATGTTACAATGAAACAATCCATAAATGAAACATTTAGAAAAGTAACCTAAAAATTTATTTTAACAAGACAAAAATCATGACATTTAAAACAAATAATAAAAACAATAATAATATAGCACTAGACATTAAATATAATGATAAAACTATTGATGAAATTAATGAGGCAAGAATTTTGGGACTAACCATTGACAATATGATGATATGGAAATCCCACACAAAGAATTTATGCATTAAACTTAACAGATTTTCATACGCTCTAAGGCAGCTTGCTAAAACAACAAACATAGCGACTCGAATTACAGCGTATCATGGCTTTGTAGATTCAACACTTAGATTTGGTATTATATTTTGGGGCAATTCTGACGACAGGGAAAACGTGCTTAAAGCACAAAATAAATGCATTAGGGCGCTAAAAAATATACAAAATAGAGACACATGTAGACCTCATTTCATTGAATTAAAATTTTTAACTTTCATCTCACTTTACATATTAGAGATATGTGCTTTTGTCAAAAACAACCTGTACCTGTATGGACGCTACGTAAGCAGTCGCCATAATGATAAGCTCACGGCAATAGCTCCAAGAACATCACTGGCGAAAAAAAGTATTATTTTTATGGCGACAAAGATTTAAAAGTATGTAGAGAATTCAAAGTTATTTAAGTCCGAATTAAAAAGACTCTTGCTAAGAAAAGCTTACTATTCTTTAGATGATTCTTCAATGACAATTTTTAAAAAAATTAATGCCTAATGTTTTTATGCAATTGGGATAAATATTATTAGTTTTTATTATTAGTGTAATTCTTTCTTTTGACTAATTTTGTATGCCCGCAGGGTAGGACATAGCTGGACAAATTACTTCTGAATTATATATCCAATACCTATGGTCCACAAACAAATGATTTTGATTTGATTTGATTTTAAGCTTCCGTCAATTTTAGTACTTATGTATTTTAAAGAAGGTCATTCATTTTCGAAGTACTTATAGATAACTGCTTGCAGTCCATTACACTTACATCCACCACGGGGTTTATTTATTATTAGAAATCAAGATGCAATTTCGTTTTTACTCATAGGGACTTCCCGGCTCCGACGGTATCACCAACAAAGTGATCCCGTCAATACTCCTACCCATGTCCATTGGCACCCGACACCTGGAAGGAAGCTGATTTCATAGGGATTCTTAAGACCTAGTAACACTCAACCGATCCATCAGCCTGTCGACCCATAAGCTTATTTAAAGCATTGGGTAGGGTGTACGAAAGGCTTGACCTCGCCCGTCTCAATGACTTCATGCTGTCCCAAGGACTTCCCATCAATGAGCAGGCTCCCTCTCGGAAGCCCTTTTGCTGGTTACCCACTCATAGATGTTTGAATAAGTGCTCGGTCACCTCTCAACCCGGTGAAACTGTAAAATCCCACGGTCTAACAGCTGCCATCCCATCAGTTTGAAAAAAAAATCATTACATTGCTTTGTTAAGAGTTATTACTTTGGAATACTATACTTTAACTTTAAACAATGTATCTTGGCATTTTTATAATTATAAAATGATTTCTTTATACATACCTCATTGAAAGTTATCGGTGTATATACACTACTCTAGTAATATTTGGAATAATTCCTATGGCAATATTAAAAACGAAACAATATGTTAAGTCCTTAAAAGGTAAAGAAAATTAATAAAATACTTAGGATATGCTCAATCAAAACAGGAAAAATGTATTTATGAATGAAATATTGTAAAGTTTTCAAGCAGTGATAAAATTTAATATAGTAATATATTTTTTAATAATCGCTCAAGCTAAAAGTCCTTCCGTAGCTTTGAGGTAGCGTTAAAATATTGTATAATTTGAAACTTATATTAATTTTGTGAATGTTGGAAGTGTTAATAAATTCGTACATTACAGCGTAGGTTTATATCCAACATTCATCATGAGTGTTGATTAGTTGATAAACATGCTTTTGTGCCGCTCCTTCAACGAAAAAGGAATATTATTTTTGACATTCTGCCATTAGGTCTTTCTCTTTCTTTAATAAGTGAAAAAAAGTCATAACAAAAAACTCGACTACATGATAAATATATTGATGATTTTAGTCAAGTAACTAATATATATTGTGGGAATCTTCATGATAAGCAATTTCATGTAATATGGTAGTATAGTGATGTTTGGAAACAATATGTTTATTACTGAAAGAAAATTGTCTCTTTGTGACGTCACCAATTCTACGTGACATGGACTTGACATATATAAGGATATATAAAATCCATTTACCTTTTTACTTTTTTTACGAGCTAATGAAGAATTTCTCATATGCGCGCGGTAAACAACTTCTTGGACTGCCAACTGCTAAAATGAGGAGGTTGAAATATATAAATCCTTTTAGATAGCTTTAATTGACATCCTACTTTTCATTTGTTACAGTTTACATTTTATAAAACGAAAAATAGATGTATGTCATGTATTCTTATATTCTATCTTTATAACCTTGCCACTGCGTTTTACCTTTTTATTTAAATTCTCTACAGCGTTCTCATGTTTCTAAAAATTTTGCTGCATTTCTGAATATTGAAGAAAATGTAAGGCAGCGAAATGTAGTTTATTTAGAATAAGCTCTGTAGTTTAATCCCTACAGTCCAGTCAGCGGAAATGCGGAGGCACGTTATCGAGGGGCGGCGTGATATATCGCTACTTTCTTAAAGAAATATTGTCCAACGCATGCGATATACCGATCTTTCTTGTACATGCGGGTGTTAGAGAAGTAAAGAAAACATGAGATTGATTTATATTGCGTAATGTATACGGTTTATAGATTTATGATGATGACGACTATCTTTTAAAATTGTCTGGAAAATTTTATCGAACTTTATTAATTTGTATAATATTTGGCATTCTGTTCTATGCAAAGTACGGAACTAAATCTATGAGTTTTAAAATTATGATTAAAAATAAAAATAATGATATACTTCAGGAATTCCCAACTATGTTTATATATAAATGTCCTTAAGGAAACGGTTATTTCTTTTATATTAAAGTTTACTTCACGTTGTTGTAAGGAAAGTAGTTTACAACTATGTGAATCATGGTTTGGTCATAGTAAGTCGTTATAACAAACAAATTGAATTGAGTTTTGTGTTCCTGGGGGTGTTCTTTAGCTATATCAAATTTTAACCACTATCTACCCACGATATGACAACATGCTCCGTTAAACTCCTCGTAAAATATAATTTTCACAATAGGGACGATACAATGCGACTATTTCGTATTCTAAAAATGAATTATAGTTCAAGTTCCGCAATGCGGTGTTTGCATGGGGTAGTGGAAACGGTCGGCGATTGCATTGGTGCAAGGGCTGAAAGGGATACAGGACTAAGCTCATTCCGTTTAATGAAACGAAATTAAACGATTAACGAACGTTGTTCAAACATCCATGTTGTTGATGTTTCCCACGTTGGCCATGTTTTATGAAAAATTAATAGTATTTTGTCTTTATAACTTATTTAAGGTAAAATAATAAATCGATATTCACTATTCATTGCGTTACTTCTAATATAAATTATGAGTAACTTATTGACAGCAACACTAGGGAAAATACTGTAAAATTCTTCCGAATGTGACGTTTTTTTAATTATTCAATTGAAACCAACCAGTCACATATATAGCATAAAAAAAAATTATGCTATATATGTGACTGGCTGATTGAGTTTGCTTTCACATTAATTAAAAAAAAATAATAATAAGCGTATCTAAACTTTATTTATTCTGGCTTAGATTGAACAAGCGCGAGATCAGTTTGGGGGAGATGATCAGTTTAGGGGAGACGGACGGATGTCGCCGATTTATCCGTGACGGAGACACAGCATTCGGATTGATTGTTCCCGACAATAAAATCAATAATAACGATTTTGTTATTGGTACAGCGACCCTCGTTGCCTTTCAACTGCTATAGAATGCGGTGAATTCCAGCTTTATTATGATATTTACTATTTACTTATTAATTTTGTTTATGTATATGGACATAACTATTTTTTTGAAAAATTCTTTTTGACGCATATACTGTGAATACTACTTTTTTCATTTTCGTAATATTATAAAGTTGTCGATTACAATATAGACATTTTGTTTTTAAAAATTACTAAGCTATAATGCATTGATTGATAGTCGAATTTAGTGTACATTTTTAAATATAAATATATAAAACAGCTAGGTTATACTTAAAATACCTAAAAAGAAACCGGTTACCAGTTTTACCGGTTATCGGTTAAACTAAGTATCTATCAATCAATGTATTTATAGCATAGTAATTTTTAAAAACAAAATGTCTGTATTGGAATCGACAACTTTGTCTAGGTTTTTTCCTCATAAATTTAGTTGCTGAAATTATTAAAAAAAAAGGAGACAGCACTAATTGTCGTGAGCTTTTTTGATTATTCATAACATGCAATGCTAAAACGCGCTCTAAAGAATACCAACAATGTATAAAAATCGCCTGCAACGGTTTGGTACGGTAAAACGCATGACTTAATCCGTTGTAATCTACTTTTATTAATTTAAAATAATATGTAATTTCATGAATGTTTTTAGAAAAATTACATAACTATATCAACATTATTTTGCCTCTTAAATATTTTAATAATATCTATTATTAAAAATATAATATTCGCCAAGTGTTTATAAAATATGGATACTTTAAATGTACACAATGTAACAATATCCAAAAAAATATCTTAGCCGTCCTCTGCTCACAATGGCTTTACCATAATAATCAATGACAGCATATAGAAATAAAAATAAGGGTGATGAACTGAAGCCGGAATGAAATTTTGTTAAACATAACATAAAATATGTTTTTTTAAAAAAAAATTACCGATATAAAACAGATGCTGTAGAATAATTTCCTCCTAAGCGTATTTTAATGGTCGTTAAAACAAGCAATAGAATTATTCAGCTTTCTATTTCTACGCATTACAGTGTTTTTATTACTCATCCTTAGCTTTTATGATTTGGCGATAACTTTATTGGATTCTATTTTAACGTATTTTCAAGAAGAGGACGTAGTTCAACGTAGAGTGCCTTCCTCGGAGCCCTGGCTTAATATTATATATTTTATATATAACATATTTCCACTACAAACTTATCAAATTTATTCAAATTACTATTAAGTTGTAGTGGTAGAGCTACACTGCAGTTTCTAGCTGCAGAATGAATGGGTCAGCTCTACCGGGGTAGGATCACGCCTTCACAGAATACCAGCGTGAAATAGCAGCATAATGTTCCTGTGTTTCGTCTGGTGAGTTTAGAGATCCGGCATTCACGGTTCAGGCATTAAGTCCTCAAGGGTGAAAACGCATCTGCATTATGATTCTTTGTCAAGGATGAATGTAGATGTCATGGACCGCAGGAATCACTTACCGTCACGTGAACTGTGTGCTCGTTTATTAGTTTCAAAGTAATAAAAATAAGGAAGTTAATTTATGCAAACTTCGCTTTAGCAAAAGCTTATTTAGATACCGTAAAAAAAGAAATGAATGATAGCATTGCAATTCAATATTCAGAGATGCAAACTTTTATTTAGTTTATATGGTAAAAGCATAATAATTCTTTTTTCTTTACTTTTTAGTTATTTTAAAACGAAGTGTGTTACCTTTACTTTGTTCTTGATGTTTTTTGGCACATATAAAATCCTTCCCGGCATTCACATATTCAGCGTCATTATTTTATATATCTCACAAATTATTCTGTTATATTTTACGAGCTGTTGTTTGCGTTCATTAAATTCTGTTTATTTGACTTGGATGTGTTGATTGCAAGATTTACAACTTTACTTGTTATTGTACAACAAAATAAGACAGAATCAAATTTGAAATATTTTGATTACATATAATATAATATAATTTGCATGAGGTCAGGCGATAACCTCTTCTTGATGTGATGATCTCTGTTTAAATATTTCGATAGATTAATATGGTTGTACTCGTTTTAAATCTCCTAACACTTATAAGACGAAAAAGCTGGGCGGCACTTGCGACTAGATGTTCAGTGTTAACTAAATTCGCTATTTCTAAAATTGTAAACTTGGGACAAATAATAACAAATGTATATACTTTCAAAGTTCAATCGCATTGCTAGCATTTCTATCTTAGAAAATTCCATGAATTCAAACTGCAGACTGGATTTTTATTTTCAAAGTTTATCACGGATCGTTTGTGTCTGTACTAGCGCAACACTTTTCTGAGGCGAGATTTACTCTGTACCCGAATTTCTATCTAAAAACGGACAGAGAGATTTCAGGGAAAAAGGTTTGTGAGAAACGTATCCCCCGGCGTCATTGGACGCATTCATTGTCTACGTAAACACCCTTTTGAGACGTCTACAAGGGACGTGTGCTAGACACCCCAACGACGGGGAATGATACCTGCAAAATGCTTTCGTATGTGAGCAGGCGAGTAATAATTTAAATAAAATTTCGTTTCTATTATAATTTGTGTACAAATGAAAGCTTATTTACACTAAATTTAATTTGAATTAAGCTGTGCATTGTGGGTGTGTGTTTGAATATGTCTGCACGGTACTGGTACTTTTTAAAAACTAACCAAGTATCTAAACCCGAATTAACGGTTACGGTTTAAATTGTGTCTCGTTATTTATGTTACGTATAAAGTCCAAACCAACACATGGTTCTGTAGATTAGATCGTAATTTAAAATCTATGACGTGTTTTCATTGATCTTGACTATGAAGGTTAAACGTAGGTAATCACACTTATTTCGTTTTAAAGTCTAGTACCGTGTACCGAGAGTAAAAATAATTTGTTTATAATTTATCTATATATTCTATAAAATTAGTAAATGTTAGGTACAGTTGTTTCTTTATTTTATTTTTAACCATCTAAGCTAGGTTTTAGTATTTTAAACATTTAAATATTTTGATTAAGAAAATTAAAATAGTTTTATATTTTAACAATAGCTTTAACTTAAAACATGTTAGTTCAATTAATTGATTCCAGTTTCGTCGAATGCATTATACTACCCGTATTTATCATTAGTATCCTTTAATTTTTTTATTTTAAATTATTTAAATTACAATGATACGAGTGACTCGTAAAGCAAAATACAAAGCAGGTCCATGGTGGCATCCTCGTCGCCGCGGGTAGTTTGCACGATATATAAGAAAGTTTTTGCACAAGTAAAGCTTACGAGCGTGCTCCGGGCCACAACTGATGAGTTTAGGAAGTTGCTTTTTCTCGTTTGTTATTGGGGACATGTTACGGTCCTGAATATAAAATCGCCTGGCTTAGGCTCGTCTATCATATTCTTGCAAGATAAAAATTGTGAACGTTTATAGATGATTTGTCATACCTTCTTTTTTATATTATTCAACCGTTTTAAACTTATAAAAAGACTTTTCATTTACATGATATTAGTATTAAAGATAATGTTATAGATAAATAAAATATTTTACATTAAGATCATTTTATATGTATTCCCCATACAATTTATTACGTATTAATAGTCCGTCAGTTAAGCTGAAAATGTAAGAGCGTATTCGTAGCCGAGAGCGAGACGAAATTATTGATTTTAGCGCAGCGAGCTCCCAAAGTTTTACCGTTCTCCCCTTCCAGATAAAGTACTTATATTTGATAAGAAATATTTCCTTTCTTAATCCTATGGGTTAATATTGGTGACCAAGAGGTATTATCAATTTGATTTGGGAAATTTATTTTGAAATCACATTTGGGGTTATTAGCTTTATTTAAACCACTTTGTTTACTATAGATTATTTCCATCTTTTGGTTTTATTTTTAGTCAAAAAACGGTCTTAATACTAAAATACATTAAAAAAATATTCTGTATAATAAAACACTTTATTACTATACTAGTATCTTTTTTTTTATTTAAAGGTCAAAGTGCAAGTTTGTAAAGTATTCTTTGTTGGTATCCCAACACATGTGTAGTACGTACAGAGAGGCGATGTGTTAAAAATAGACCGTACCGGACATTGAACCGTGTAGTGCCGGACATCGCTGTAATGGAGAAGTGTCTCGTTGCTCTCGTTTTACGTTTTCGCGACTGAATCAATTTCCCGACCATCTAAAGTAAGGATTCCGAAACCTACATTTCTGGATCCTCAATTTAAGTTTAAAGCATAGACATTTCTTTTTCAACAATAATAAGTCTAATTCCTACAAACATGATCTTTCCATGTTACGTAGATCAATTATATATGTTGATACCTGGTACTACAATTTATACGTTTGTGCATAAAAGCAAGAAGCTTCTATGTTATTATTGTAGAATAAGGATTGTATTGGAAATTTCGCGTCCAGTGTAAAACTACTACAAAATCTTCTATGTCGCTAGTTGATCGCTCACGGCTCGCAGGTGCTCTTGTTCTATGATTTGTTATGGTGGATCGGAGAAAGCTGTTTGGGGGCGAGGTTATTCTCTATTTGAAAAACAGACAGTATATGACAAAACTTTGACTTTACTATTTAAAATGTATAAAAGAGAGTTACAAACGAGCACACAGTTCACCTGATGTCGAGTGATTGCTGCGGCCCATGCAATCTACATTCATCCTCGACAAGGAATCATAAAGCAGATGCGTTGTCACCCTTGGGGACAGAGATGGAACGCCTCGTCACCAGTAATAAAGGTCTCCGAATCCGTTCACTCACCAGACTAAACACAGCAGCGTTATGCTGCTATTTCACGCCGGTATTCTATGAGGGCGTGGTCCTACCCCAGTCGAGCTGACCCATTCATTCTGCAGTTAGAAACAAACGTTTGCTTCCACTATTCAGCTTGCAATTTTTTTATTACTGCACATCACTAATGGTCCTTTTGTCATGTCCGCGTACAGAAAATTCGGACATTGGAGTGAACATTGCCAACGGGAGTCGCTTTGTTTTGCGGATAGTGCGTGGGTTTCAACATTGTGTGGAACATAGCGGTTTTATGTCGTTGGATTTATAGACAGACTGCGTAACTGTAGATAGACTGAGATAAAGAAGCCGTGTTGTGCGGCTTCTCTATATTTGTTTTTCCTTATCATATTAAATATACATATTCAAAATGAAAGTGCGAAATGAGCAGAAGTGGCTCATTGTCAAAATGCTCGCTTTTAATTCACGGTACACCGAGTAACCAGTTTAAATTTAGTTCAGTAGTAGCAGTAGTAGGTAGTAGTTACGAGATTTACAATTTTAAAAGCTGATTTACCACGTGCTCGGCGGTGAAGGAAACAATCGTAAGGAAATCTGCCGAATGTCAACATAAAAAAAAAATTCAAAGATATTAGAAATCCACCAATCTGCAATGGAGTCGCGTGTCCACTACGCACTAACACTCTCTAGAGAGCAGGCCTATGCCCAACAGTGGGATTAGCATGTATAGGCTATCACTTTACTCTTTACTTTTGATCTAAAAGTAATGAGACTTATGGTTTTCTTTCACAATAAAAGCAATAACTACTGCGAATTTTAGGGTCGCAGGTTTAAATCCGCCGTTTGACTATTATCATGAACCATCCTAGCACATGCATTTAAGCTTGGTTGGAGTGGTTAACAGGAATTTCAGTAATATTAATAGCACTGATATTAATCTTTTCAATTGAGCAATGCTGAAATATTTTATTGTATGCGTAATGCGTTTGGAATCTTTGCAATGTATATAATATAATATTTCTAATGTCTTGTCCCCAAATAAATTCAAGTATAGAAGGGTGTTGAAATGTGTGAGTGAAAATGAAATATTTTCCGCTTTGTTGATATTAGAATCCAGAATAGAATCGAGATTTCGGTACATCGATATCAAAGCCAATGAAAATACCTCCACCAAAACAGCGACTAAAAAACTCAATACACGAATGACAATCATCCATTGTTTGGTATAATCGATATCAGATACTAACCATAGAGTTAGGAGGATTACGTAAACCGACAATTATATATGTATTTGTTAGTAGTAAGTTTCCGCTAAACGAGATTCCATTGTTGGACGGTTCGACAGCCCTACTCCCCAGGGCGCGCTTTACGTCCCCCTGCCTGCGGCGGCGTTATTTTCGTTCGCCTTTGCTTGCCTGTATCGCTTCGCTTACTAGCCATCTGCAATAAATTGTTTGTGATCTGGAATTTTCTGTGACAACGCCGTTTACAATTTCGGTGAATGCAAAACAATAAAAGGGACTCTACAAAACTCTTTTTCTTACATATAAAAAGAAGGAGATTTATTTATCGTTGAATTTGATTGATTTGAATTGATTGAACCGTTTATTGACAGTTGAAAGTTTAAGAACATATCTTCTCTCACCTCTATCTTCTTTTATTTTATAAAAATTGTATTATTTGAGTAATAAATCGTAATTATATATTGTACTAAGTTGTTATTATAATTAATTTTTAATGTGCGTCACATCTACTAGATAAACTAATGTAAACAGTATATATCCGTACATAAAACGATTATAAATTTAATATAAAAGGATAAAAGCAAGATACTACATATTCGTGACGTGAGACACATTTTTTTAATACAATCCCTATATTCAAGGCCTATATTCCTTAATACAAAATCTATTAAGGAATATAGGCCTCCCCCACAGACCGACACAGACTACAATCCTCAGCCACCTGCAGATTTGCATAGGTCGACTCTATCTAGTTGGGCATGCCACTCAAGATTCTTTTAGTTATCGGTTCTACGACCTGTATTCCATATCAGAATTTACATACAAAACCTAAACTGATCTGAAAAAAATTAAATTATTATTGTGAAATAGGGCGTTAAAATTATTTTCGTGTAAGTCACTTCGATTGATGTGTAAATGAAATATAATCGTAGGGCTTTTGTAGGCGCCCGAGTGGCTCGTATCGTGACTAATGAAGCCCTGCACTGCTATTTTAATTGCCCCTATAGTAGTAGCCCATATTCCATATAGCCGCTGTCAAATGATCCGACAAATTGACCGTAACACGCGATGCTATGTTCACTTAAGTTTGTACCTTTTGTTATGTAAGGTTTTGGGTTAGATATATAATAGCAAAATTCGTCAAGAGCTGTAAATGAACTAAATTTGGCATATTATATAATATAAAACTAACCGAAACAGTCAATACGGAGTATTAAATTTTTTTGGTGGTGGTGCTACACTGCTGTTTTTTCCTGCTGCAGAATGAATGGGATGGATGTAGATGTCATGGGCCGCAGGAATTACTTACCATCAGGTGAACTGTGTGCTCGTACATTCAAAGTAATAAAACAAAATGCAATTTAAAATAAATATTTCAACATCCTCATATCAGCGCGTTTGGGAACGAAAAGCATATGGCGTGAGCGGTTACCGCGTCGCTTGATTTATTTTACATATACCCGCTTCTACGTACTTATCCAAATGGGTAACATAATTTTCATTCAACAATTAACCGTGTCATATGCATATTTATATGCGCGCTGGCTAAACATTAATCAGACTCATTGGTGGTTCGAATTTCGGAGGCAAATGCCCTGTTACCCTGAAACGCGATCTGTCGTATATATGTATTAGATACAATGATGATGATCATATCGTTTAGACCACGGTGATATCTTCTGGTTATTCTTAGATGACATCTATTGTGCGGGATATAATATAGTGTCAGCATATGCGGAAACACAGAGACAATCACTCGCTACCCCTAATCCCTACCCAGAGAGAGCTTCAGATGTAGTGTAGATGATATGGACACAATATACATATGCTCAAGTAACAAATCCAACAGTCTGTTTATAATATACAAATGTGGTTCCTTCATTATGAGAATCGAATCCAGGATCTGCGAGCAGCAACTAGGTAGTCCAGCCACTATGCTACGCAGTCGTGCAATTTGTCTAATTGTCAACGTATGTACTACTTTCGTATACAATTTGCAATGCGTGCAATGTACAATTTATAACGCAGCAATGATTATTTCAAGGCACAAATTTTTTACAGCAATTTTCCTCTCTACAGCTTTGTACCAAATAACCATTTGTATTACGTAATTTAAGATTAAAGGAACAAAATCGTAAAGACCGTAAGAATAAGCTTTATATTCTAAAAACTGTCATTGTACCTGACCGCAATCGGTATTTAGTTTATATCCCGAGCACGTTTTTGTGTTTTGGGGACTCCTGAATTTAAGTAGGGATAATGTCTTAAAGATGAAGAAAAGATATTACGAACACAACTTAATCAAAATATTTTGAAAACATAGTTTATAAACATTTTTTTTGCAGAGGATAAATAAATGTTTAACCGTTCAATGCTTAGGAGTAATGATGTCCAATATGTGAATAATAGACATTTATTGAGCACATGCAAACTGTTAAATGACATAATAAATGAATAAGCAGAAAAATGTTCATGGTCATTATTTAATGCACACTTGGTATTGCGTTATGTCATAACACTAAATTAGTGATTAGAGTACGTAGCTAATGCGTAGCGAGTCTTGGATAGTATATCTAGCTGAAACCAAAAGCTAGTTATTATATTTGTTTTGCTATCGACACGAAAAATGTTTGCCCATGCTACGTCTGTAGCTTTTGTCCTATAATAATGCTTTTGAATCTACACGACAATTGGCGTGACTTTTGCTCGATAAAGTACTTCTGCTCGTCAGTGTAAGCAATAAAATCGACAATACAATTCGGTAATTAAATTACTCAAAAAAATTACATATTTTTATAAACTATTCATATTTTAAAAAAAAGCCACGTATTTTCTTTACAGTGAAATAAAATAGCGTACTATTTATTTTTCAAATTTTCATGGTATTTTCCTGAGTTTTAGGGAAGCGGTCGTAAATTCTCAGTTTCTCTCTTATTTCTCAGTCAGTGCTTAGTGTTACCTCCTCTGGCCTCGATCACAGTTATATTGTATGGTTATATAGTGTATTTGATTTGTTTATAATCATGTAATTTTCTTTTCAGGTAAGTTGAGAAATCTGCAAAGAAGAGAAAGAAGACGTTGGTAAATAATCTCGTGCAGAGAAATAGCCAAATATCATGTTCTGTTGATATGGTACGGGTATGCCAGTAATAGCTAAGTAAATTTCTATTAATGGTAGGTTTCAATGCCAGTAATAATGCCGCAAATTCTGACATTAGTATTTGAGATTTAAACGTGTTTTGAACAAAGATTTTAATGTACTTATTATTACAATTGTTATATTTTTTTTGCAAAAGATTTTATGTTATAAACTACATAACTGTTTTGATTGAAAATAACCCTACTCGGATTCTGATAAACGGTTATTCAAGCGCGGAAGAATTGATTAGCTAATTATCTAGCGGCGTTGTTAGGGTTGAGCTGACATTTGGGTTGTAGATTTATGGATTTTGAAATTGGAATAGCGCTACCAGATATTTTCGTCCCTTTAAATGAATGTTACTGTACTAACGTTATTTGTAACTTTCTAAATTTAAATGAAAAAAAATAATTTTTTACTTTAAATTACGTTACAAGTCTATTTATGGGAATTTTCTCTACGACTGTGCGTGATCAGGACGATTTGACACATTTGAGGTCAAAGCGCAAATGTGCCCATTTATGTCGAAGTCGGCATTAACCCAGTAAATCTCATCATAAAATATGTCCAGTTAACACCCTGCTCGTAGATCAAAGCTGTTACGTTGGAGCTTGGATCCAACTTATTAAAGTTTCACTACCTCATTCCCGGACGGGTCGCCGCTGTGTTCATATTGAAAGCTCTATGAGAAAGCATCACTTCCTAACTACCCTTCAAGAACTGTGAATATTGCAATAAAGGAAGGAATAACTTCCTCTGTTTATATAGTGTCTGTTGCATTTTCACTTAAAGTTAATAACCAAACTATTGAATAATTCATTAAGGCATATTTAAAACGAAATAACTAAGAGGAGATATCTAGTAAATAGAGAATTATATATCATGTGTGACTCACACCTGTCAAAAATGATTTTCGATTGATGTATGTATAACTTTAAGTAGAATTATACAAAGACAGTTACAATTTTACCTTTTGTATGTATTTATTAATATTAAACAAACAATTTACATGTTAAATAATATTAATGATTTATGTACTACTCTCTTAGTGCTTTTTTATCAGCAATGCTAAGAGCTTATTTATTCTATTACATTACTATTGTAAATTTATATTTCAACGTAATATAGATAACATTCTGTATTTACTTTATACAGTCAATGTAGTTTTAAGTGTCGTTAAGTTTTATTTGTCATGGCCGTCGTGTGTTGCCACTAGGAGAGCACGCGTTTGTAGTATACGCATGCGTAGCGACATGGGATGGCGAGAGTACGGAGACGATCGAGACGTCGGAGCCCTACCCATCTTTAGGGGGTGTGAGGTGCCCTCCCCCTCCCCCATCACCGCTAAAGTTTCCGCCACCTTTCTTCCTTCTCTCATACCTCTCTACACGATGATATTAAAACCTGCCGTATTTCACGGATACCAACGAGTGTCATTTTTGCCACTGTTCTCCTCGCAATCAAGGATTCAAAATTGGATTTGTGATATTGGTTTTGTTTGATTGATCCGTGCTAAAATAAAAATAGTATAACATGATTGCAAATTATTGATAACACAATTATTTGTCTCATAAAAAGGATGGTTTGGACGCAAAATGGAGACAGAGTCGTTCGTAGTTATTGCACTTCACCCCTGCGGTTAAACACCTACCGAAATTTAAAAATTCTGCAAAATTTAAAAATAACTCTGAGGTTTGTTTATCGTACTATCAAACGATGTAGTAAAGGTTCGATCTTCGAAGACCGTAAAAATAGTGGCTACTTACCTATATGGTTAGGACACCAGCTATACCATCAAAGCAATGCGGGTGCGAATTCAACGTAATCTCTTCCGCTAGCAAGTCCTTCAGTTGGAATTAAGCAGGACTACGATTAAAAGAGTGCTAAATGAATACCTGGGATTTCGAGGTTATCGATCAGAAACAGGGCATTTCCTTAATGACGGTAAAAACTAAGGCTCTAGAGAGCCCGGTCTTTGTTAAAGCGCCACACGGCAAAAAAATACCGTTAATCCTTTTTTCAGATGATCTTTTTTTTAACGTTAAAGGAAGTTACAATAAACAAAATAATATAATGTAATAAGATGTACGCCCTCAACAGTAAATAAGCGAGCAAGCATATCTCGAGGATCCATGTGTTAAACCTAGGCCGAACTGAGATGTTTTTCTGTGAAATAGGTGTGAAAACTAGCGGTGTTGTCTATCTAAATACCGTCCTTATAAACTTTGTGGAACTTCTTCCTGCAACGATGCCTGTAATACGTCATAGGGTATTCCATCACGACACAGTGCTAACTCATCGGGCAGCCAGTGTGCAAAACTGACTGTTCACCCACGGTATCGACTTCATCAGGTACGACGAATGGCTCTCCCATTGGAGTACAAAATATGGAAAAATTTCAAAGCCTGAGTCAGTCAGTGGTTGATATAAACGTGAAAGTTGTGATCGACGACTGGCCCTATATCGGAGGTTGAGGGTTGGTATTCCAAATCAGAGAGGGCTTTTTGAATATTGATTGATGTTTAATTGATGATTGATGAATTAATTGATAAATGATTGATTAATTGATGTTTTTACTATATATATATAACTATATAGATATATATATATATATATATATATATATATATATATATAACATCAAAAGTACGTACTTTTATTTATTTTATTAAGTGTTTGTGGCAGAAATTATGATTAGGTAATAAATATGTAAATCCTGTGCATATACCTCCTGCCTAAAGAAATCTAACCGTCGGGCATTGAACTTGGCTTGTTAGCGTACCAGATTTATCTGCTTGTGTCATTAAATATATAAAAAGTTTAATATTTTATTCATGTATTTATAACATAATTTATTAACTTTTATTTAGTTGAATAATTACAGCAAAGTTATAATTATTCTTGTTAAAGTTAAATAATATAATAAGTATTTTGAATCAAAACACGTTCTCGATGTTTTACTATACTCATTAAAACACATCGTTCTCAGAAACTGGAGAGCTTTAGTAAGGAGGCTAAGTTTTAAAATTTTTGGGTCATTTGAGTTAAGAATGAAACGTAATATTTCAATTTCGAGTTTACAATAACTGCTTCTTAAAGGAAACGGTTTTTATCTTGGCAATGGCAAATATTATCAATGGGATTGGCGGCAGGCCAACAGGCCGAATGCTAGAAGCTGATGCAGCGACTCGCTATCATGCTCCAGTTATTTAGGTTCAATATAATTTTGTGATTCTGTATTAAAATATGAAACTCGAAAGTTTAGATTCTACTTACCTATACAATATCCATAATTATGTTGAATTTTATCTTACAATGCAATTATTTATTAATATCAGAATACTATATTTTTTTTATTCCATTGAGTGTAACAAACGAGCACTGTTCACCTGATGGCAAGTGATTCCTGTGGCCATGACATCTACATTCATCCTTGACAAGATATCATAATGCAGGTTCGTTGCTACCCTTGAGGACTGAGATGGAATGCCTCGTCGCCAGTAATAATGGTCTCCGGATCGCTATAGCGACGAAACACAACAGCATTAATCTGTTATTTTACGCTGGTATTCTGTGAGGGCGTGGTCCTACCTCAGTCGAGCTTACCCATTCATGTTGCAGCTAATAACTAACTCAGTAGTACCTTCATGATTTATGAAACTTACCAAGGGGTGACAATGACGGCAATTTGCCTATGTTGCGCTAAGATCTATTTCTAGTAGACGACTTTAAAATGATTAGTTTTATGTAGAGTAAAAGCTGCAGAAAGCTGCATTACTAAAAAGGTAGTGGAAGTAACTGTCGTAATACATCTAATAAATTAGTTTACAATAGGGACCTATCTGAGTCTTGGGAAGTGATAACGTACTCTTAAAGCATTCACTAACCGTCAAGTTAACTAAAGCTGCAATAATAAAAAAGTAGTAGCTGTAACTGTCGTAATACATGTAATATCTTAGCTTACAACATGTACGCACAGTGGTAGAGCTACACTGCCGTTTGTTTCTAGCTGCAGAATGAATGGGTCAGCTTGACAGGGGAAGGAAGACGCCCTCAGAGAATACCAGCGTGAAACAGCAGCATAATGCTGCTGTGTTTCATCTGGTGAGTGTAGCGATCCGCAGATCTTTATTACTGGTGACAAGGCGTTCCATCTCGGTCTTCAAGGGTAACAACGCATCTTCATTATGATTCCTTGTCAAGGATGAATGTAGATGTCATGGGCCACAGATGAACTGTTCGCTCGTTTGTTACTTTGAGTGCAATAAAAAAAAGGAACAAAATTGCAACAGTAACAAAGTAGTAACTGTAATTATCGTAGTACATCTAATATCTTAGCTTACAAAAGGGACGTGTCCTAGTCTTAAGAAGTGGCAACGTACTTTTTAGGCACTAATCACTAACCGTCAAGTGAACTAATGCTGTAATAATAAAAAAAATAGTAGCGTAACTGTCATACTAAATATCTTAGCTTATAAAAGGGACGTGTCCTAGTCTTAAGAAGTGGCAACGTTCTTTTTAGCCACTAATCACTAACCGTCAAGTGAACTAATGCTGTAATAATAAAAAAAATAGTAGCGTAACTGTTATACTAAATATCTTAGCTTACAAAAGGGACGTGTCCTAGTCTTAAGAAGTGGCAACGTTCTTTTTAGGCACTAATCACTAACCGTCAAGTGAACTAATGCTGTAATAATAAAAAAAATAGTAGCGTAACTGTCATACTAAATATCTTAGCTTATAAAAGGGACGTGTCCTAGTCTTAAGAAGTGGCAACGTTCTTTTTAGCCACTAATCACTAACCGTCAAGTGAACTAATGCTGTAATAATAAAAAAAATAGTAGCGTAACTGTTATACTAAATATCTTAGCTTACAAAAGGGACGTGTCCTAGTCTTAAGAAGTGGCAACATTCTTTTTAGGCACTAATCACTAACCGTCAAGTGAACTAATGCTGTAATAATAAAAAAAATAGTAGCGTAACTGTCATACTAAATATCTTAGCTTACAATATCCTACTTCCTAGCATTTTTAAAGTTTCTTTTTAGTTAATATTTGGTTATTACAATTCCTTTACTATAATTGCATTACTTTAAGTACTAAAACTTATTTTGTTTCGAGAGAGAGAGATTTATTTGGGTACTGATCAAGTTGGATCATCTAATATTTTATCTTTTACTTGATAAATAAGTTGGGCTAAGTGTTTTTATATGTTACCTTTAAAATCATATAAGATTTTGCTAGACACCCCTTTACTTTAGGTATTTTTTGTAAATCGATTTGTTTAAGCTTTTTGCCTGTCATGTCTCGATACGGAATAATCTATAAATATTAAATATCAATGGTTAAAATGGATCGTTCGTTTTAACGTACTTAAATTGAATGCGTGATGCTTTAAATCGTTTATTTTGTTTTCATTTTTGGCTCCCGCGATTTAACCAAGAAGTCTCTTATTTTTCACTAGGTTTATTATTGAAGTTTTACATATTGAAGTTTACTAAGTTTTTAAAATACTGTTTTTACAGTAAACTTAACTTGCTTTTGGACCCTCAGCAACAAAATGGGATTTATTTTGGCAATTATATGCGTCGCGACTATACGACGATATTATTTACTCCTTGTGCATGAAAAAATAATATTTAAGTATGAATAAAGAAATATTAATATTAAATGATGTGATTGAATTATATAAACTTTTAATTTACATTATAAAATTTGAGAAGACTTAAAAACAGAATCTTATTGGAAATAAGTGTTTCCAAATAAAAGTTAAATTCATAATTGAATAAACGATACCTATTTTTTCTTGCTATATATATTATTTTACTTATGCTGTGAAACCGTGTTGCACTATAGATTAAAAATAAATTATTTAATAATTATTAAGTCTCAACCTAAAGACCGAATATAGATCATTCGATCAATTGAATAGATAGCAGGCGATGAATCGTTCATTTATTCACACAGTTATTTTGAAACAGTTTTAAAGAGTCTAAGCTGGAATAAAATATTTCCGTTTTTATATCCGACCCCGATTTACGTCTACCGGACGTACGTTTCGGAACAATGTATGAATAGTCTGAATGCGCCAATATTGTGTAATTTGGTGAAATAAAATACATCCAATATAATAATTTTTATTGAAGAGCAATGCTGAATCCACTAATAAACTGACTAAATCACTAAAGGAACGATTTGGTCTAGCGCTGATTTGCTTTGTTTGGTGACAAAAACTGGAGACTTATGATAATTCGCCTTCAAAGATGGAAATCTACGAGCCGTAGTTATCGTTTACCATCATACGAAATGTAAAATATTTATGATTATTAGATATACACGTAAAGTTTTTATACGGCGTACATGAATTTGTCTATTATGTATTTGCGAAGTTTGCGAGTCGCTTATAGACATGATCATACAAGCATTTTAGACTTGTGTTTCTATAATATACTAAGTTTCCCTATTGTCCTGAAGTTTTGCCGTCAACATGTTCAACGATGATATAATAATATATATATTCAGCACATGTATGATCAGTAAACGAAGAGATTTGCGAAGCGGCGTGGTCTCTAAACAAATAGTCTCTCACGTTTAATACGAATGTATGTTTGTAGAATTTTGGCCGCTGTCCAGAATCTGTGGTCTAAATGCAAAACGAATTCACCCATATTGTTGTCAGCCGGGATTATATATCAAATTATATTTACTCCCTCAATTAGCATAGTTGTTTATCCTACAGAAATTCTTAAAGTTCGACGATGAACGAGAAAGACGAATCTGCAGTGAATAAATAAATTATTTTGTACACCAGAAAATTGTTGTGTGATAAAATGTTTCGTTTATTTTGATAGCTATTTCTTAGGTTTGGTAGTTCGTTGTTTGGTCAAAGATTAAGTAACCAGTTGGTAATTACATTATTTAAAGTATTACTATACCATGTATAGTAGTGCAGTCAGATGTTTAATTTTCACTGACAATTTGGAATTCAGTTTAAGACCAAATTTAAAGAAAGGAACAACACAAAGTTAATATGTTAAGATGCGATGTAAAAATAATTTAAGTAGTTATAGTTGTCTTTATATAAATATCAGATAGTATAAAAAAATATATCACAAGAACACCACCACCTGAAGTGTACTAGTCAAATAAAATAATCAATAAAAGGTAATAATCAAAGAAAAGTAGTGAAATAAATATATCGCTTTAATTTTGCATATATATACGTTCTTTAGCTAATTCAAATAAAATCAAACGTCTTCGTTCAATATAGAAGCATTACACTTACTTATTTCGTAATGCCTGCTTATGCGAAATAAGGTCGTATTAATGAGATCTAACACCATTCCCCGTTTAATAGTACATCAGTTTTTACATGTTTGAAATTGGGAGTTGTAAATTTAATGCATTTACTTTTTTTTACTATATAACAATAAATTATTAGCACTAAGCATTAGCAGTATTATTTAAATCGTCATTAATTAGGTAGTATGCATACCATATTACCAACTACAGTAATAAGGTATGCCTTTTTAACTTATCATCCCATTGTTGGCCTGTTTCTGGAGAGGCTCTTGGAGCATGGTCCGCAACGTGGCTCCATTTGGGATTAACGGACTTCATATGTTTTGTAATGTATTTTTTTTACATTCATTAGTAATAGCAGGTTTCTTCACGATGCATTTATTCACCGAGCACGTGATAATTCAGTACTAAACATTGCAATTAACATCTTCATTGATGCTGGCTCGCATCGGGATCCAATTTTGATGCTCACGTAAAATTAAAAGCGAGTGCTTCAGCATTTCGTACTACGGCTTACACGTTCATTATAACACATTCAAATATAGACTAGATTAATCGCAGGTTCCTTTTCATTTAATCTACTATAAAGTAACAAATCATATAGGTATTACAATAAAATGGGAATATTTGCAAAAACGGATTTATTGTTTTTATTGGGCCGTTTTATTTGAACACTGAATGTGTCGGAATGTTGAACCAACGGAAAATATTTTGCAGTAGATCTATGAAAATTCTGTAGGCGGAAGAGATGTAGCTTTATTACTGGCAATAATTACTAAAAGTGAATTATTGAAATTGTATTGAATTTTGTAACATTTTTCGTATTAAGATATATTTGCCGATTTCTCTGCGTTGTATGGTAGTTAATGAAGAACATTTTAAAATAATATGTGTTTTTTAATTACATCAATGAAAAATTAACAAAGTTTAAGAATCATGTAAATTTGTTTTTTTTTAAGTATTGTACCTACCTAAATATATAATACAATATGGAATTATTACCCTTAATTTAAAATAACGTAAGATTAAACATTTAATAATCTGTTCGTCACCCACAATTTTTCAGATAAATAGTCGTTTGATTCTTACATTTTGTATAAGTGTATTAATGTCTCGTTTTAAATTTACTAACTTATGTTACTTTTTCACGCATACTTCACCAGTGGCCTTAAAATGTAAGTATTAATATTCACTAATTATTGTTATATATTAAAATTTTTAATTCTTCTTCGTGCAACCTATCTATACAAATAAATATACTCATACTTATTTATTTAGTTGGCAAAATGCTCGTTTTAACATTTCCTGAAACTGTTTAAAGCACGGACATAAAATGTCTTTGCTACATTGTCAAAAAGTAGAGTAGTAGTTAGTTAGTAGTTAACTAGAACAGTTGCGTAAAATTCGAATGTAATATAGTTGTAAAGTATAGTATAGTATACCTTATAAATTTTCTGTGCAGTCTTTTCAGTTTATGTCATTTTATTTTACTTCTGCACTTTAAGTAAATGTATATTGTTCACACTCTTAACAAATTTTATTGTTTCAAATGTATAAAGCTGTGATATAAGTGCTAAGTCTTGCAAGAGATTTATCTTTTCATAATAGTAAAGTTATGTTCAATAAATACTATTCGATTAGATTTATAATGGTGATAAGTATACAAACAAATGTATTATGTATTTTGTTATATTTATTTGTAATATATGTGTTTTGAATCAAAATTTTTAAGCATGAGATACGTTTTTATTATATAGGGGATTTTTTTCCTCGAGCGCGATAAATTCAGTAGAAATTCATCTGTGTAATTGAATGGTGTTATAGATTCATCGTCCATTAAAATTGGACTCTTAGATCGGCCTCATACTGCTATCCCATATCAGAAATACTGATTTGGGATAGTTATTTATAATATCGATTTGGGATTTACAACGTAGCAGATTCATACAAATCTATAGACCTATCTCATACTCCGATTTGGAATTTCTGATCTTAGCACAGTGCATTCGGAATTCCTGATGGAATTTCGTTCCGAATGAAATTTTCTCATACTTATATTTGAACAGTAAATTCCGTATGGAACGCCCACAGTGTGACAACTGTAGTCAGTGTTGTGTTTATTTCTGAGCACTTGCACACGCGGCTAAATTTGATATATAAATTTGATTATAGCCGTGGAAGGCTACACTAGACTTATGGGATATTAGTCACGATGTCATTACCACAACATCTTAAAGACCTAGCTTGACAAGGCATTACGAAAGGAATGCACAGTAACTAGAAAAGTTTCGAACATATGAAAAACAAGCACATGTAATTTTTCTTGTTGCTGCCACTTTAAAACATAAACGATGCAGAAAACACAACGTTTTCTACTGAACGTAGAAGCTATTATATTCAGTAAATCTTTGCAAAAACACTTGAAAACATGTGAAAAAGAGTTAAATATGCAGTAACTGACTAAGGCATCATGACTAATGAAGAAAAAATCTAATGAAAAGAAAAAAACTTTTATGATCATTTCCTTTGTGTCACTGATGTAATTTTACTAAAGCATTAAGTTATAATTGTTGCAAAGAATAATTCTTTACTGACATATATTCATTTTGCACTTATCGTTTAACTAAATTTCATGTCAATTCAATTGCATTTAGTTGACGTGAGCGTTACCCGACAACAGTATGATTATGTGCTTTATTGATTAATTACACACACGTATTCCTCATTGTTTATTTTTATATATGATATTTTGTTAACACCTAATAATTTTTTCATAATTTCTTTTTGTCATTGTTATTGGGAGGCTTATTAGAGCATGTTCCGAAAGGTTTTCTATTATTTGTTTATTAAGATTTTCTATGGTACTACAGTATTCATAATTCATATCGTGGTAATATAGTAAAGTATTTTATTTTATATGCAAGTAAAAAATAATAAATCTATATGTATCTTTCAACAAGAACAAATGCTTTAATCACACCAAGTTCATCTACCAACACATGTTAACTTCATGCCTACTACAAACATAAGTCTCATATATGTATATATGGTTTCTCAAACGCTTCATTGTTTAAAATAATATGTTCGCCAAGCAGCAATATCATACATACAATAGTATAAAGTGAAGAGGCATACATAGTTTTTATGATTTTTTTATCGTGGATGAATGTGCGTCATGGGTCGCAAGAATTACGTATCATCTGAACTGCCTGTTCAATTTATTTAACATAGAAAAGTCTACACTTATGCCAAGGAATCATTAATTAGTATTATTAAACAAAATTCATGAAAATTGAAGAATCGCCTGTTTGGAAAAACAGTATCAGAAATATAGTTCTCTATTATAGTATAGATCACTGAAAAAAATACTAAAAAGCCAAAATAACAATATATAATACGAAAGAAATTTACATTCCATTACCAAGAATCTGAGAATATTTATAATATCCATTGCTTCGTTTGATATACAAAATGTTCAGATGGATCAATTCAATAAATTTATACAAAACAAGGAAAAAATTACGCTAACTATAGAAGCAACCCTTATACCCTATGAGCCTAGTCCATCCTCAGTAAGCCTGTACACAATCCTGGGATGTAGTAGCCTCACCGTTATCTACATATAATGGTAAAGGAAATGTACAGCATCAGCGCTCCAAGATGAAGAATTTCATGTACAGTCGATGGTTCTAGAAAGGAAAGAAGGGATCTACGCAAACAAAGTTTTCAGAACGGCTTACCATAGACTTAGAGGAAGAAGTTTACCGCAGGATACTGGAGTTTTTCCCACAATAGTGTTACAATGAGTAATATTTATCTATAAAAACATATGGTGGTATGGTTAACGCACATTAAATATTTATACTTAGAAACTTGTACTTGTACGTATAGTCATCATAGCGTTGTATTAGAACATGTACAAAATTGTATATAGAACATGTTAGAATAAGGCGTTATAAGATACCAGTTGCACTGTTAGGATAAGTTAAAAAAAAGTTTTTTAAACTGTTCCTGTGGCGTCTCACCTAACTCACGTCGCGCATTAATTAGCATCTCTATCTTATAATACCCGTTTAGTATGAAATAGATGAAGATAGATACTTATACTGAAACAATAAGCTTTAGCATAAAAATAATTTTAATTATTTAGAAGACTTCGCTGCCAGGACGATCGCAGTACCAGCTTCGAACATCGTATACGCTTCTACTCGTACTTGAAAGTATAGGTATTATAAGAAGGCGACATGATTTTCTTGGAAGTTCCAGATGAATTTACTTTATGATCATACAGCGAGAGCTTAACAATAAAATATATCATTTGCATATTCCAGATACGGACAATCAACGGGTGATCATCCACGTGAAGGATGTCAACGATGAGCCTCCATACTTCATTAACCGACCTTTACCGATGCAAACGGTAGTACAGCTCAACGCGGCTCCGAATACACCAGTTTTCACTCTTCAAGCTAGAGATCCTGACACGGATCACAACATTCACTACTTTATCGTCAGAGATCGAACTGGTGGGCGTTTCGAAGTAGATGAGAGGTCAGGCGTCGTCCGCACAAGGGGAACAGATCCATTTCAATTGGATATGGAGTACGTCCTGTATGTGAAAGCTGAAGATCAGGTGAGCTATCAATGTTTCCTCTTCTTAGTAAAATAATTGGGAATTTAGTATTTATAGATCATCATTATAAATTGTAATAGACATAAATTTACTGTCTGTCTATCTGTGTAGAAATCAAATAGTGTATGGATGAGTCTATTGGCAAGTATTTTATATCCGTGAAAATGGTGTCTAGAAATAAATCAAAATACCTCATGCAGCTTATATAGATTCAAATAATGTACATATATATATGATTTATTATTTACCTATGTATTGTCTTATTACATTTTAATCTACATTGTTAACAAATACGTCATTATAGGGGAACCGGGGTAGGACGATGCTCTTGCAGTATACGTTGAGCGTACTGATAGTTTCTAGATCTGGCCGAACTAGAAAAGGTATAAAAAATAGAGTAATAAATAATAAAAATAATAAAGAATATATACGCTATTATAGAAAATGGAGTTTTCTTGTAGCATAATATACTTATATATTTTAAAATATATTCCACAGAATTGCATGTTCGAATCGAGAAAATGGTCGTTCTATAAATAAAATCGTAAAAATCATAGATCCGTTTACACGGGCGACTAAGTTCCGAGAAGTCATTGAGCCAATCAAATCTTAAATCAAATCATAGAAGAACAAAAGAGAACACTAAGCCATCTGCTTTTTGTAATTTTGTCATAATGCATAACTGCATAAATCTGAATACTGAAACTTTCAGTATGGCCTACGTACCAATTTAATTTATAATGTGGCAAAACGTTGATGTGTGTGTGACAAGACAAGTGACAAGGACTGGAAACTTAATTAGTATAACGAAGCATTTCAGTTTAACTTGTAAGGGGTATCTCATAAATATGCATCTATAGGCACATGTCAATGTGTTTGATTAGGAAGCAGTAAGATTCGTTTATCACTGTAATAATTTTCTACTTTTTTACATCTCCATAATCGCATCAATCAATCAATAAGAATTATATTTAATAATAAAGAAACATTAAATTTTCCAGAGCGGCCGTGTGGACGAGAGACGGTTTCAGTCGACACCGGAAGAGAGGCTGAGTATTGTAGGCGGTAAACGTGCTCCACAGTTTTATCTATCCAACTACGAGACAGAGATTGCCGAGAACCAAAAGAAAGATTCCGAGTAAGTGTATATGCTCTAAATGTGATGTTTACTTGTTAGCCACATTTCCCTCTGCGTCTTATTGGGAAAAAAATCGTTTCAGTTTCGTCATGGAACGTGTATCCTACATGATAGTGAGGACGACAAAGTAAAAAAAAGTATTTTAATATTATAAGCTATTACATAAAATGCATTATACCATAAAATATGATTATGATATCTCTCTGATATCTATTTTCTCTTCTTTTCAGTTGATATTTTCTACCAACGTATTAACATGCCCAGAAATCATCTTGACAAAGAGTTAAAATTGTCAAGAAGTGTAATATGTCCTATGTTGATAATCTGTTGTGACATTTTTGACTAAAAGTACGACGTCGTATTTTATTATAAGAAAACATTCCATTTGTATTCAGTACTTATTCCCAGGCCTCTACTTAATATTTGCACTTAACACTAAGATAGACATTTATTTCTATCATTATGTTGGATGCTGTAAATTTTAATGCAAAAATTATAAAAATGTTGGTTTGTCTCTGTATTTTTCTATACGATGTTTTACAAATATTTGAGAGTTTCATGTTCAGTAGCAATATGTTGTGGTCATGTGTGAGGTCACTTAGATAGTGTAATATACATCTACATAGAATAAAAAAAATCTTTTATGGAACATTATACTCTGTGATAAGTGTTACCAATAATTTAAAAGAACTAAAAATTTACATTTTTTTAAAATAAATTACTTTGTTCATAACTCTTTAAGAATAACTGTATTAAAGCCTAAAAGTGAAGTTATGTATACATATATATATATATATATATATATATATATATATATATATATATATATAACTTCACTTTTAGGCTTATATATACATATATATATATATATACATACATACATACAATATAATACCTAGTCCGAACATAAGTCTGTTATAAATGAAAATGCATTTTTTTTGTAATGAATTAATGTAATATTATCTCATTACAAAAAAAGTTATAAATGTAAATCTGTTTGGCCACCAATCTATAGATTTACGCACTGTTTCCAAGGGATATTTCTCCACTGCTTGCTCCAAAGATTTTTTAAGAGAAACAATGTCGCCGTGTCGTTTAAAGCAGGCCATGTCCTCTAAAACTGACCATAGTTTAAAGTCTAAAGGGTTGAGGTCTGGGCTAGACGAGGGCCAGTCTTCAGCTCTTATAAAATCCGGAACGTTGTTTTCAAGCCAGGCTTGGGTAGTTCGTGCCTTGTGACCAGGTGAAGAGTCCTGCTGGAAAGTCCACGGTACATTTTTAAAAAGTGTATTGCTGAGAGGTTTCACAACATGATCCAACACTGTATCTTGATACACTTTGGCTGAAGTTTTCACTCCTTTTTCACAAAAATGTAGTTTTGTGACTCCTTGATAAGACACGCCCCACCAAACGATCACTGACGCAGGATGATGACCACGTTGTACCTTTCCGACCACTTGAGCAGCTTCTTTAGAACTGTGAGCGTAGACTTTATCATTTTGCTTATTGTAGTGTTCTTCAATGAAAATTTTTTCATCAGTAAAGAGGATATTTCTGTGCCTTTATCCTGCGTATCGCTACAGAAGGCGTTTTGATCGATCCACTCTCATAACTGTAAAGATTGATTTAGGGCATGTCCTGTATATCGACGAGAAGCACCGAGCTTCAGGTCTTGTTTTATAATACGCGACAGAGTTCTAGCGGGAATCTTCCATTCTCACGATAAGATTTTTGGTTCTTAATGGGGTTTTGACGAATTCTGGCTTTAACAGCATTCACAGCCTTTGTAGTTCTAACAGCACGCAGCTGCCCCGATCTTTTCTGGTCTTCGACAGAGGAAGTGTTGTTGTATCTGTTAATAGTACTATATACCAACATACGGCTGATACCAAGCTTTTGAAGTGTCTGGAATATGATTGACGGCGCCATACCCACTTTGTGCAAGTCGGTCACTGCAATCCTATTTCATATTTTTAACACCCCATTCTATTTATGTAATTTGATAATAAAAACGAAAAAATATGTGAAATGGTGCATAATCGAAAGAAGTTTGTAAAATAATATACTATATATAGTGTTCCAAATTCAAAATAATTAAAAGTTGAAAAAAAGAAAAGTTTTTATCTACAATATTTATGGTCAGACTAGTATATATATATATATATGTATACATACATGTATGTATATATATATATATATATATATATATATATATATACATGTATGTATATATATATATATATATATATATATATATATGTAAATATTACAATCATTTTAAGTTGCTCCTTATTTCTGACTCTTTATCTGTTAACATGTTTGTTAAATTTTTCTTTCAGTATAATATCCGTAAAGGCAAAATCCTTCGCGGATCGAGAAATCCGGTACACCTTGAAAGCACAGGGTCAGGGAGCCGGCACCTTCAACATTGGACCGACATCGGGAATTGTGAAATTGGCGAAAGAATTGGACTTTGAAGACTTGCGGCAGCCGCATGTGTATTCTCTGGTCGTTACTGCTACTGAAGACTCTGGTGGATTCTCTACTTCCGTTGAGGTTAATATTTATTTATTTTATCATTATTGGTCACACCTTACAAAAAGGGCAACACAGGGTGGACTTAATGCCTTAAAGCATTATCTACTATTCAACCCGTGGCATGGAGAGAAATGTTGGTTTTTCTTTATTTACAATGTATGCACCATTGTAAAAAAAGAAAAAAAAACTTTAAATTAAAAAAAATATATATTAAAATATAATTAATTAGAAATGATTCTACTAATAAAAAATAAAATAACATACCATATACATAAAAGTAAATATATATATACAATACTATATAAATATATTTATATATAGATAGCTATACATAATATACATAAATACATAATTAAACACATAACAAACAACGACATTTACCATATTATTTAGCATCAGATGTCTTTACGTAGTGGGAACACTACCATAATTTTAAAAGATAACCTATTCGATCCTCTTCTTATATCTTCGGGCGAGGAGTTCCATAGACATAACTGTATGGTTGGGAGTTGCCAACGAAATCAGTGACGTGATGTGGAGTGTGGAGAGATCTAATTTGATTCGAAGAAAAGCGAAAGCGGAATCTTTAAGATAAGAAGAAGCAGTTGGATCATTCAAGATGTAGAAGAGAACAAGTAAAGTTCTAGAGTTATGCCTCTGCTGAATGATGAGCCTCCTAAGGCGAGTACAATATTAAGATCGTGATCATATTTACGAAAATAGAAAATATATGATGCAATTATTGTAGAGGCGCTCTAGCTTGTTAGGAGAAGCTATGTTTAAATCTGGTTAACACTCATCTGCATATTCGATAATAGGTACTATAAATGTCTGAACAAGCATGAGCTTGGTCGTAAAAGGAAGAATGTTAGAAGAAAGAAGATAGGAAGAAAACCACTTCAATGCCGTGGAGGCTAATCTATGATTGGATAGGATGTATATCATGGTCGACTATGTCAAAAGCGTTAGAAAAGTCCACATGCACCACCACTGTAATTTTTTATTTTCCATTCCATATGTAATGTCATCGGTCATTTTAAGTAATGCAGAGATGGTACTGTTGTTGCAAGGAAAAAACCCAGACTGGTATATACTCATTACTTATTATTTTTCATACATGAATGAACAGTCTTGCTTATGAACACAGGCTTACAAAAGGATAGAGCCTTAGGCCAAAAATATTGAGGGAGTGTACCTTTTCTAAAGTTTTGGATAAACTTCTTAGTCGAGAGAAAAGTTTATGATGTGTGTGACTGCAGGGAGAAGGTATTCTACCAAATCGGTTATCATAATTCTATTAATTTTATCGCAACCCGCAGCATTGGATTTTATTGCAAGAATAACCTTATTAACCTCAGCATGATCTGCAGGAGACCAACGCCATATTATAAAACTAAAGACAATAAAGACTTGCATTTAGCAATAACAGAGACCTTATTCGTTTTTCAAATAAATCACTAAATTTTTAATATACTTGCTGCTGGCTACCAAACCCTTCTTATTATTTCCATTTTCTTGAGTATTTTCAAGAAACGCGCCTAAAGAAAAAACTATTTTATTGTTATCTCAATATTAATATCATTTTCAACGAGCTACTATAGGGAAAGAGAAATAGAGAGAGAAAGAGCAAATATTAAAGTTAGATTAGAGTTATAAGAGAAATATGAACATTGGACTGTACGTGAGTGAAAAAATGTGCTATTTTCAAAAAGTGACAAAATATTAATAACTTTATATAAAGCCTTTAAAAAAGGTCTATAATTAATTATAATAAACTTCAATATATATTTACATAAATTTTTTAATCGTTTGTGTGGGCATTGTGAGATAAATAGTAGAAATATTTTTAATAAAGTTGAGATGTTCCACATTTTTATTCGGTTGTACGAATTAAATGGTATGGCCAACTAATTAATAAATTTTAAAATAATGTTTATTATTATTTATTATAGACCTTTTTTAAAGATATTATGTAAATTTATCAATATTTTGTCGTATGTCCTTAAGCATCAATAATAGCCGGAATCGCTTTGAATTTATTATTTTTTCTATCTATTTTATATATAAATATTAGTAGATACTAAAGTTTTTACCTGAAATCTGTGTAACACACGACTAAGTTGAAAACTGAAAGCCTTCATATTTCCTGGACAACATTTACACAGATACCTTAGATTTCGAGTTTCCAAGGTTCTAGGAACAGTTGAATATACGTAAGTGAGTAACGATCCAAGAGCTTATCTAACTCTATTTCGGAGATTTCCTGGACGTGTAAGTGATATTCTTATGGTCATTTGTATAAAAGTTCTATAAAGGCAAAGCAACGGGTGAGGACGGAATTAACGCAGTTTCTATAAGTAGTATTAGTCTTTCTTCTGAAGTTATTTTAGCCGTCACACGTGTATGCCACGTGTGACGGCTAAAATAACTTCAACTAAAGAAATGACTGGAAAGTCATGCATGACGAATAATCCCGACCCCAGTTTGTTGCGGAAAGACTGATGATACTAAGAAAGTGCAACGTATCTGTACGCTCCGAGTACGCTCCATTAGCTAGACAGAATCATATGAAATATCCAAATCTAACCGCTGCATTGAAAGGTGCCGATAAATTAGAAAGAATATGAACTTAGAAACAATACTGAATTCATAACTCACACTCGACTTGTTATACTCAATGACTGCAATATACTACTGGCACTTTGGTAAGAAGATAAACATTGTCAAGACGAAGTTTATGTCTGATATTCATGTACACATATACCGATTGTTGTTGTGAGCACTTCGATCGAAAGTGTTGACGAATACACTAACTTGGGGCAATGGCTGGCAAATGGTCTGCTTGAAGAGCAGAAGAAGCGAATGGCCTATCAAAAGACAGGAATGTTGATTATATGCATCCAGTCCTGGAGAATAGGATAATCAGGCGGCGCCCATTAAAGATTAAGAACACGCCTTTAATCAATAGCTCCACACGGATCAGAATGAGTTAATTGAAGATCGAAGGCAATGCGGTAACCATATACCCTATAGAATCAATTTTATATTTTTAAGCGAAATGAAGGACAGTCCCTCACGATAAGGCGACAAGATTGGGTAGCAGGTGTGTTGCAGGAATTAGAAAGATGCGGGTGGCACAGGTTCGTCCTTTGTGGCAATCTTTTGGGAAGAGAATCTGTAGTTAGCATTAAACTAGAGATCCACCAAGATGATGGTGACCTTGTAGGTTCTGTGGAACGTTTATAGGCTGTCAATTAACTCATTAGTAAGCAATCGCTTGTTTTGTATTTTATTTAGAGCTCAATAGTCAAAAGTCAATAAAACAAAATATAAAATGTCTTTTATATTTTTGGATAAATTACAGTGGTTATGAATTATTTTTGAGTACCTCTCTGACTAGCGAACATTAGCAATCAATTTCGTATATTTTACCCTATTCCTTGTAAGATATAATAGCGTAGCCAGGATAACTTTCTTCGAACGACGCCTCTTCCAAAAACTTTCCCCATTATAAACACTTACAGGAGTTCATATGTGTTGTATGTGTTCAAGATATGCAATCAATAGGTGTCTGTAAATACGAAAGAGACACGCTGCATAAATTGCTTATCATTATGTTATTTGTGGTCCGAGTTCGGTATATATTAAATATTACTTGAAATAAACCAATTTTAAAATAGAAAACAAGCCAAAGTTATCTAGTCACGTCTTGCAAAAATTTTGCAGTCTTTGTGTGTGGGCTGCAGGACAAAGGTCTACCTAGTTAAACTTCTAGGAAGACTTGTGTTGGTGAAGCGGGATTTTTACTGCCCTCTTCACAAGGGCAATAATTAATGTTATAGTAGTGATGACTAGGTAATTTAATTTGACTTATTTTTAAGCTAATTTTCCGCGTTTGCTCGTAATATTAAATTATCAGGGCGTAGGAGAATTCTTTATACCATCGCCAACGTTATTCGTACCTATAGGTGTTTCTATAGAAAAATATTATATTATATTTCCTCTAACACTTCTTTAGTCTCTGATCTATGTATAAAACAATAAAATTTAATGCATTATTCTTTCGTTTATTTTTATTATAAAAAGACCGATTGATTGTGTTAATAGTAACTTTATCATGTATAAACTGGACTTTCACCAAGTATCAAGTACTCAGAAGTATAAATTATATATCCAAATATTTTTTATAAATTGCAGTTAACTATTCGCGTCACCGATGTAAACGATAACGCGCCCAAATTCGAGCTGCCGGACTACCAAGCGCACAACGTTGATGAAGACATCGCCAAAGGCACCAGTATACTGAAAGTTAAAGCCATGGATGCCGATTCTGGGAAAAATGCTGAAATAGAATATCTAGTTTCAGGTAAAAAATATATAACTTTACAAATATTTTTATATCTCAAATTCGTAGGTTACTTCTAAAGGTTAATATTTTCATGGCCATAACAACGATAAAGCAAGTTTTAGCCTGAACATAGTACTTTACAAATATTTTTTCGTATGGCAAGTACTTTTACTCCATAATTAAGGCGCTTGTCACTCAAAAATCCTAACGAGATTCATTTCTTGAAATTAATTAAATTTCAGATGATCACTTTGCTGTTGACAACAACGGCATCATCACCAACAATAAACAACTCGACGCAGACAACAATAATGCTTATTATGAATTTGTTGTTACTGCCAAGGATAAAGGAGAGCCAGCAAAAACTGGAACCGCTACAGTCAGAGTCTACACCAAAAACAAAAATGATGAGGAACCCAAATTCTCACAGCAAGTTTATACGCCGAACGTAGATGAAAATGCTGGACCAAACACTTTGGTAACAACTGTAGTGGCTTCAGACAAAGACGGTGATAATGTACGTTTCGGGTTTGTGGGCGGAGGGACAAGCTCAGGACAATTCGTAATTGAGGAAATTACTGGAGTAATTCGACTGCACAATAAACCTATTTCCTTAGATAGAGATAAGTACGAATTAAACGTAACGGCAATGGATGACGGTGCATGTTGTGTAAACGGAGATACTACTATTCATACATCAACAGCTGTCGTGGTTGTTTTTATAACAGACGTAAATGATAATAAACCTATCTTCAAAGATTGTCCCACTTACTTTCCTAAAGTTGAAGAAGGCGCTCCAAATGGAAGCCCAGTTATAAAAGTACATGCAACGGACGAAGACAAAGGCGTTAATGGTCAAGTTAAATATTCAATTGTACAGCAACCTAATCAGAAAGGTACTAAATTTACAGTGGACGAGGAAACGGGTGAGGTTTCTACGAATAAAGTGTTTGATAGGGAGGGGGATGATGGAAAATTTGTCTCGGTAACTGTTAAAGCTACCGACCAAGGTGAACCATCGTTGGAAGGTGTTTGTTCATTTACTGTGGAAATTACTGATGTAAATGACAATCCGCCACTATTTGACAGACAAGTAAGTTATAGTTTTGTGAATAGTTAATTTAATAATAATTTTATTACTAGTTAGAGCACAAATTTGCCACAACAAGCCACATGTACCAATACCTTCTCGCTTTTACTAGATTATAATAATATGCAGTAACATTTTATTTTATTTTATCTTCAAATTCAAATAATGTATTGCAGAAATACGTGGAAAATGTTAAACAAGATGCTAGTATAGGTACTAATATACTAAGAGTTTCTGCATCTGATGAGGATGCCGACAATAACGGGGCTATTGTTTACACCTTAAGTGCGCCTTATAATCCCGCTGATATAGAGTATTTCGAGATTCAACCCGAATCGGGTTGGATCGTACTTAAGAAGCCTTTAGACGTAAGTATTACTATAACATCTGCCTTCATTAATTCACTAGCGTGTAGTGTTAAGAGTGATGAGTGAATGAGATCAAACTAACTATAAAGTTTGGTGGATGAGTGCTACCTACAGACCCTAGGATTCAATTGGCACTTTAAGTTTATTTACGTGTAAATAGTTCTAAATTGTCTGCTGCTGTAAATTGCTGTGAAGAGGGGTTAATCCTGGCTGTGAGGAGTAGTTGTCCATTAAACGGCGGCTCACTCGGGTGCGGGGCTCTCGCGGGCTGTCGCGCCGGGGGCTTGTTCTTCTTGCAGCACAATTAGTTTCAGTTGCCGCCAGCGTCGGCTCAGCACTAAATCTTCGTTAAGATTAATTTCCGCAGCACTATCTTGCATTAACTATTAACTAAACAATAATTGCGACTTGTGTAATATATTTATACTTAACGACAATACTGCTGTAAATATTTCACCGTTAAGATCTGTTTAGTTCTAAAACATGTACAGTTTCCGTAAACGCACATCTGTATATTTCGCACAAAATAGTTTTTGAAATTTATTTTACTGTAAGTACATACTCGATTGATTAATTTAAGAAGCTTACGCTTTTGAACATACCTTTCAGTATTATATGTACGTACATGTTTTGTTACTAATCTCCAATTTTGTTTTTGTGTTCTGCGTGCGATCTTTCGCTGAAGGCGGTTCGATGCTCGCCTCGTAATCTATCACTGGTGTGCTAGACGACTACTCATATTACAGAACACCGTATATATTTCCACATATATAATTTTTAATATAATCATCATAACTCTGTATTTTTTACAGGACACCAGTATATTGTTATGATTTGTATTAATGTTAGTTTTAACTGAAATGGTCAGATTGCTCTACGGGCAGTTTGGCCATTTAGCCAGTTGTGACATTATTCCTTCTGTGAAAGGGGCATCGTTCTCAAAACCTAAATTTGTACAGTTAACAGTAACGTCCATCGTTTGTAATATATTCATCATATTGAGTGTCGTTTTGTTGTAGTCATTAAGAGGTCATTAAACATTCTTATGACAACCTGACCTTTCCGCCATGTCTTGTATGCAGAGCTGCATGCATTTGCCTGCTTACCGTTAAGTTTTATTTAATTTTTACAATTAGTTTAGTTTTTATTGTAAAAAGTATTATAATGTACAGATTGTATTTTTCCTTATTGTACATACAAAAAATGTATAATACAGTAAATATTATTATTTCCAATTTTATTTTTTGCACCATCTAATATTGGCTAAATGAACATCAAATTGTAAGTACGTATGAAAGAAGCTTGGACGTGACAGCAGATGACGTGAGTGGATTTAATTTTTTTATTATGTAGTGAAATTTTTTCTAATTCTACTCTTGTTTTAGTTTGGCTTTGTGGATGTATGGGCGACGAACGTTTGTTTTTTTTTGTTATTAATAAAATGAATACTTACAGCCAATAAGTTCAATTTGAAAGTGGATATTTGTTTTTTAATTATTTCAATTATTTCTTAGCAATGAGTACTTATATGTTTATATTTGAGTTGTGTTATGTTTTTTTTTGTCCCCGCTGACCTCTGACCCGTATATCTGTAGCGGGACAGGTATCGACTGCGCGTGCGTGCCTCCGACAGAGGCGACCCGCCCTCCTCTGCAGACGTGGACGTTGAATTAGACGTGGTAGACAGGAACAATAAGCCCCCCATCTGGGACATGTCCACGTATGGCCCCGTTCACATCAAAGAGAATGTCACAGTGGGTACCGTAGTGACCAGTGTGAAAGCAAGGTTGGTATAAGGCGCAGCGGGCCTCCGGGCCCGCCGCTCCTCCACTCCTTAACACTACTAACGACGTGGTTTTGTCTGTTTCCATCGACTCTTTCTCCAATAGCGAGAAACGTACAAGTTGGAGGCTATGGCTCAAGACAAGGGCTTCCCACCCTTGTCCAGAACCGTGGAGGTCCAGATAGACGTAGTGGATCGCGCGAACAATCCCCCTGTGTGGGACCACACAGTGTACGGGCCAATCTACATTCGAGAGAATTTGCCCGTGGGTGCCAAAGTGGTGTCCGTTAAAGCAAGGTGCGTGGCTAACTGTTCGGCACGGGCACCGCACGCAGCCCCGACACCTGCACGCAGTGTGCGAGGCCGCGGCGCTTAGCACTACCGCGTCTCCTCCTATTTGCCAACAATCTCGAATTGCCACAAGGCTCACGTTTTCCACCAAATATATATAGCTGACAGTTTTATTAAAACTCGAAGTTGATGGCAAATCGGACTGGCATGTAAGGTGTTAGTGCGCCGCGTGCATCTTCAACTGTCGTTATTATTTGCCTCTCACTTGGTGATGAGTATTGTTACGTAAATGTTCATAAAATTCAAATGCATCGTCACGATCACATGGAATCTAATCGAGTTTCACCGGCGTGCATTTAGAAGGGCTCACTGCTTATATGGAACGGTGTCACTGTACGATTGCTTAAAAACATCGGTTAATGGATGTTTTTGAGCAATGCGTTTATTGTTTTGTGATGACTTGGTAGGTATCAAAATAATGTATATCCGTAACATGCATGTAGGCTGAGATGTAAATGCATCAGTATATTTATTACCAGTCTTATAACACTTTCCCTGCGGATCAAAGTAGCATGTGAGACAAAAAATGAATGTTTTATTTTGTAGTATTAAATAGGTGGTAATGTTTGTTCATCATTTATCATTTTATTTATTTTTTCATCAGTTATTTCGCTTAAGCTAAATAGTTCAAAAGAAAAATTAATTTCCGAAAAAATAATGTATCTTTTTATATTTATTTGTCTGAATCAGTAAAAATAAATTTACAGTAATTAATTAAAGACGTTTTACTATCATTATTAAATCGTATAAATCATTGGCATTTTAGCACTTTCTGTTACCAACCGCATAGGTCTTATGTTTGTTTCAAAGAAAACCAAAAATCGTAAGAAAATTTTTAAATTTTCTTAACAAATCGAGTTAGGTGCTACTTAATCCACTAGTATAAACTATAAATCACCAAAATAAGTTTCGCAAAATACCGACAGGATCATATGTGAAGTAGAATACATGTCAATTTATGAATGTGCATTATTTACTGCAGGTGCTATAGATGTATTTGTATAATTTTTTGTTTCTTTATAGTGCATCAATCACACTGAGTGTCGGCTGATGGCAAGCCTGGTTCACATCTCTATTGTCTATCTGTGCGTCCTAAAATACACATTTCAAACTGACAACGTTAATAAAGACGAAACCATACTAACTCACTATACTAACACTTTGTTTTTCATAATTATGATATTTATATTTCATAATGGGCACTTATTTATATAATTTAAGGTGACATTGTCACTATAAAAGTCCTGTTTATTTCAATGTATGGGATTTTCACCCATTATTTATTTATTTTCGCCTATTATTTATAAACTGAAGTCCTTTTAATAAATTTTCACAAACATAAATAATTAAATTTCCCCTTTTGTCTGTAAATCATAGTTTTTTTCATTCATTTAGCATATGGTATCAAAAGTTTTATTTTTATTTTGTTGTACTCTGAATGAGTAGTTTTATTAGATTACCTTGGGCCATTCCCATTAAATTATTTTAGTATCATTAATAATTCCGCATTTGATGTTGTCATGTGCCTATCGTAGCAAATATTTTTTTGCATTTTATGCTTATGATTTAGTGTAATAGAATTTATCGATTTATAATATTTTCAGTTCTGGGATTGAGAATAATCCGACAGTGTTTTATCGATTGATGCCTGGCTCCACGGCACAAACTAACAAGTTTCACACATTTTATTTGCAACAAAGATCTGACAACGGATTTACATGGGCTGATATAAAAGTCAATCATCCGTTAGATTATGAAAGCATCAAGGAATACAATTTGACAATTCGAGTGGAGGTAAGATTTCATTGCATTTTCAGTTATTTCATCCTTGTTAAATTAATGACTTAAATGTTGCTATTAAAAACAGAACAGTCTCTAGTCACTATTAATAGCAACTGATGATATGGATGTTAGTAAGTCTATTATCACAATTAGGGTATATAGATACTACAAATATATGCCTTGTATGAATGACTTTTTCATCATCTCATAGACTACTGTAGACTACTAGAGACACGAAATTTGGACAGAGTTTTTTTTTCATAAACATGCACTAAGAAGGGTATTTTGCGAATTACATCCCATTCTGAGTGAGAATTCGTGAGATATTTCTTACCAGAGTGAATTACTCTGGAAAGGACTTACAAATACAAGTCAAATGACTCCATACGTAATGAATTTATTACTAAGTTTTTTTTGAAAAGTGGATAAAACTGCAATGTTTGTATACGTAGGTCACCGCCGTGGTGGGTGTACTCGAAAGTATTATCTCGATTAAGTAATAGATATCGTAAGAGCCTAGTACGGGTAGTATTTATTATTCTATTTATAATTTTATAATACAATGTTTACCACCTTAGATTGTAAAAACTTACAGAGAAGCGTACCCTACAGATTATTTATACCAAAGCGTATACGTAAATTAAGGTAACCGGGTAACGAATCAATTTTTGATTTACACGATTTTGAAATAAAAAACCACGGGCTATTTAGAGACCTCTCTTTGATAAAGAGAGGTCTGTCCTAGTTAATTTCTTCGTCAGAAGAAGCCTAAACCTATTTGCACTAAGGCCTCGGTTATTTAATGAATTTGTGACATACATGATGCGCACATTCAGAATTGCCTTAAATTTAACATCGACAATGATTATTAACTTGTTCGGACTGTTTGTTGCTTAATTGCTTCTGTGCCATTTTATGTGTATAACGTGTTTGAAAATGTTTTTGTTGTTACTTATCTGATAATAATTATAATCGTATTTTTTATTAATTATATAATCACTCGTTTAAACAGTAGGACAACAGATAACATAAAGCATAGTACACAATATGGCTTTAGAAAATTATATCATTGAAATATTTATTAATTCGCTGCGTCAATATATAAACCAATAATTTTATTCGTTAACAAATTCCTAATTTAATAAACTCTGCGATAATGGCCACCAAGGGTTTTGAGGTTGGTTTTAAATTTACATTTGCTTTTTTATGTTTCATGTCAGCTATAATAAATAATTTTACACATTATCAAACGCTGTTTTTGTGAAGATCAATTGTTATCGATCAGAATTACGTGTGGTCTGTGGAACAACATTAGTTCCTCTTTTGAACATGTGGATGATTTTTAAGATATAAATTTACTTGAAAGATGTACAGGCTTGGAAATGATAATATATTAAGTTCCTTAAAGTTTACATGTTTCATACCATTTAATTTCTTTCAAGACTAAAACAATTCCTTTGTTCAGTGCTCTTTTTGAATGAGAGCTGTCATTGGCCTAATTTAGTTAGCCATACTTTAATGTCGGTACAATATAACCATTATATAGGTATGAAGTAAGCGTCGAATGTTAAGACGATATTTTTATCAATCTATTATTTAAAACATATTCATACAAATCAATATATTATTTTATACTATGAATAACTATGAGTTTTTGGTTTAAATGTTAAATATACATAATAACTATTTTCTAGGTGTTTTGTCATAAAGTACCAGTGATAAAAATATAACCAAGTCATGTATTGAATATCTCATCATCAAGTTTCACAATCGCAGTCATATCTTTCTATAACGTAACATTATGTATTATTGATAGATAAAGGTATCATAAACCTTATTCGCATGCACTTGTAATATACACATAGTATGACTAATCAAACAAGTAAATTATAATAATAATAAAAATGTAAAAATACAAAAAACAATAAAACCTGAATAATAACACATGAGCGGAGTCAAGTATCGGCGATTATCCTGGCGTCTGGTTCTGTTTATAGGTCAGGGCGATCGGTCAATCGTATTTTGCTTAAAAAAAAAGTAATAAGCACTTAGGTCATACTAAAAGTTTCTGGTTGAAGTATTGGTAAGCAAGTCGGCTGTTGAGTAATTTTAAAATTATCTTATTAAAGCTTATAAGTGAGATTAATTAGTGAAACGTTTTTCTTTTATCAATGCCATGTAAAAAATCCTTTGTAGACTTGAAATCTATCAACGCTCTATGGAAATTCTGTAAATTTCGAATTGGAAGGTAGTTGTCGAAGGTGTAGAAGGTGGTCACGTAGAGTGATTAAACTTTATAACAGGAGTCTGGAGCTTCTCCTTCGTCCTTAAAGACACGTGAGGCCTGATATAGTCTTGTTGGTTTTCGGTTATACGGTATTGGACGAAGTATATTTGTATTCAGTTGCGCAAGCTGATCATAATATAGGTCTGCTGTGGTATTTTGATCTCATTGCAATTAGTTTTTTTAAACAAGTTTCCATTGCATATAATCTCAACAATTCCACCAATATCAATGCAAAGCGACCGCTTTTCTTGGTGGAAATTTCTCTTTACAAATATCGGACGGGAACTGCATGGCGTTGTCTTGGCTCGTTTCCTCACTAAATTATCATACAATATACACTTTCATATAAAAATAATTTAATTTTATATTTTTGAATGTATAAAATTAAATGCAATTTTAATACTCTACAATAAAGCATTCGAAACATTGATAATTTAAACATCTTAAAATTAAACTCCATAAATCCCTAAAATTTGCTTTATTCAATTATTTTATTGGAGATTAAATACGCCTACTTTCGTTATGTTTTCCAATAGTTCTTGCTAGCAGTAAAAATAAAAAGTTCAAAATATTGCCAATAGATTTCGCTACTTTTTATCTGTCGAAGTATTTGTAATAAATTCTCAGTTGTATTGTATGTCATATATACATATAATACATATAATAATAATGCTCTTGAATCGAAATATAAGTTTTAACGAAACCTACCAAAAAATAGAACCAAAAACTCTTCCACTGCACTTTTAATTTTATGTAAGCTGTGACATTTTAACAGTGATAGCGCCACAATGAAGCTAGTTTCTAGCTGCAACATCTGGGCAGGCACAAGCGGGGGAGTACCATTTCCTCACAGAATATAATATAACATTTATGATAAAATAAACCGTCTTAATTGTGTCATTAACATCTTTTTTGATGGGCAGGCCTTTAACGTCGACGTCGTCTTTTTTGATGGGCAGGCCTTTGCGTCGACGCGATGTTAATAAATCCTTCTCATTTAAGTGATCCAAGTGAAGCTAACAATTTCTTTCTGCAATCACCGGGTTCTTTTTCTATCGACAAATATACCTTGATATTTTTTACAGGTATTAAATTTACTAAAATAAATTTTATTATGAAAAAGGTACAAATGAAAAAAATTATTATTTTGTGATGGAGTGATGAATGAAATGATAAGACTTACTCTCGGGTCCACAATACATGTAATAAGAAATATAATAATAAGAGTCAATACAACCTGACGTCTTACCGGAAAAATGGAAACTATCAAAAATTAAATTTTCCATTGATCACTTAAAAGATTTTAGCATTCTGCCATTCCTTTCCAATATATAGTAAAAATGATTGTATGTGATTCATTAATCAACTACTAAGAAAATTAGGAAATTGTACCTGCTTTACAATTGGGTTTCCTAGGTGGTTATGGAAACGAACAATAGCTTTGGCAAAGGTGACTGATCGTGAACGTACTTACGTCAAGGAAAATTTAGTATATTGAATTTGTTAGATGTTTCTAGAGCGTTTGAGACAATAAATATTGAATTACTTTTAGGAAAATTATGTTATTATAGAATATGGATATGAATATGAGGACGCATGTGTTTGGTTCAGTCCATTCTTTTCGCAATACGTAAATCTCATGGATGACAGAGGTGTAAATGTCATATAATATAAAAGATATTGGTAGCGGCACATCTCAAGGCTCCACTCTTAGCTCTATTCTTTTTACTACACTACAACTATCTCTTATACATAGATGATACTCAGTTGTATTATTCATTTCGGCCCACATTAAGATACGTAATGACTTAAATAACATATCACAATGGGCCGAAACGAACTCGCTTCGAATTAATCCGGCAAAGTATTTGATACTTGGTAATAGGCAACAATGTAAATCTATAAGTAAACAGACACTCAGGTAAGATATGTCAAGTCAGCAGGTAGACGAAACGGAATATGCAAATATTATGAACTTATAAATTATTAAGAACTTATATATTATTACGCAGTAGGATCAAAAATGCATTTTATAGGCTGAAATATCTGTACAAATTTGATAAATATGTTTCGGAGGAAGTTAGGAAAATAATTGTGTACTCATTAGTATAGTCTCTTTTTAAATACTGTGTCATCGTTTATGGACCAAGGATAACGAAAGAACAATACGGAGTATACAACGCGTAAAAAATGCTTGTTTGCAATACTGCTGCAATATTCCAAAACGCGTATATATAACTCCTTACCTTATTTGGAAAGCACCATTAAATATGACGGCTGGTTGGCAATAACATTGTGCTTTTTATGTACAGCTAGTAAAATAAAACAGATATAATAGAGCTTTTGAAAGCGGGTGGAGGACCGATCCTTCAAGTTCTCCAATAGCTGTTTGATCTCGTTGTCGAGGCCGAGCTACGCCGTAGGCGTGGTTCAGGGTTGTTGTGTGGCTATTATTCTAGAATGGCGATAATACACTCCTAAAGAACTATACACCGATATCCCTTATCAGCTGCATCTACTAGTATATCTTGCTTTCGTGGGTCACACACATATACACTATTTGGCAAATAATACAGACCACTGTGGAGTATTATCTGCCTCTGTGCCTGGCGGAATCAAAGACTTTCCCATGTGAACTATGTGAGAAACCGTTTGATCAGTTAAAATATGGGCAGTACTGTAGGCCCTTTAGCGGTGCCAAATTGACTGAAGGAATTTAAAGAAAACCAGCTTTCAAGCTATCGAACTGGAAAGGATATGGTATTAACGTTAGCTTTAATGCGTTTAAACGTTAGCACTTTCGATTTTCCCACGACATAGTCATCATGGTAGAATGACCTGAGTACTATGGCCGAAAACCTCAATAGTGTCTCCTAACGGGTAGGTCTTAAGATGGACAAGACGAATATCAATCTATTAACCATGCCACACAAATACCGGTTGTTATTGGCACCACTAGGCTCGAAGTTATGACAAATATACTTACCTAGGGCATATAGGCTGATTAGGTAAATCCGACTTCGACATAGAGGTCAACCGAAGGATCCCGTATCGTACTTTGTGGCAACCTATGGGGAGGCCTATATTCAGGAGTGGATGGATAGGCAGTAATGGTGATTTTGATAACTATTAATTAATGCCTTAATAAGTACAGATATAAAAAGTGTTTTCTCCCTCATCCCTATCTCATTAATTCCGCGATATTATTGACTTTCGTCAATCGTATATCGCCGGTCGTATATCATCAATCAAAAGTATTGATTGATGATTTACTTTCACATGTTGACGATGTTTTAAAAGTAATTTCGATTATAAATAATCTTAATTATTTCCATAATAACTTAGCATTTTACATAATTTTCTGAATTAGAATGAATTAATGGAAGAAAATTACCTGGAAATGTGACATTTAATTAATATTTATAAATAATGGTAGAAATAAAAATAAACATATATTTATATAATTGTAATAAAAAAAAGAATCATTATGATCCCTAACCAAAACCGTATAGTTGCTAAGAAAAAATACTTTTTCATATGAAATAAAATGTATATTTGGGGCTAGAGTTCGAATGATGAATATAAAACCAAAAAATATTATTAAGTTTTGTATGTAACAGAACACATATGTAAACATAATTTTAATAGAGATATTGTTTAACATATGCTTACTTTTATTTAACTAAAAATGGAAACATAACTCTCCTCTTTAAAACAGTTCATTACAGGCTTATATAAATATCAAAAAAAAATAAATAATAAAAAGGAGTTTTATTTGTAACAGAACAATGGTGCACAACAACTAGCTTCGGAAGCTACTGTTTATATTATGCTGGAAGACGTGAACGACGAGATACCTCTATTTACGGAACGGGAGCAAGAAACGGTACTGGAGGGCGAACCGATCGGAACGAAAGTCACCCAAGTGAACGCAATTGACAAAGATGGAACATTCCCGAACAATCAAGTAAGTATTATTTTATTGTCATTTGTGAAATACGATTACAGACTTAAAGGAAAGGATGAGAGCTGAAATAAAAGAAACTGTTATTGATACCCAGATACCGCAACACCTACATGCCAGCTATAACGTGGATCAGTTATAAAGTGTATTGTTAAATTTATAAGAATTTCTAAGTGATCCACTCATTTCCATTATTTACAATATAATAATTTATGACATTCTTCTGGTCCAGAAGTCAACCATAGTGCATCTGCTCAATGTTTCCAAATGAAGACAACTGCGCATTATATATTATAGTGTCGTAGTTAATTGCACAAACACTGAAAAATAACTCAATTATCATTTCCATTCCTAATTCGTTGCTGTGCACTATGATTGTGATGTGATGAGGAAGATTCGGATACAGTGTCAGACATACGTAACGTACTATATACCACTCAATAACTTCAAAATCGAATATGAACTGATGTGCAACATATTAAAAAACCGTGAAAACTACGAGTAGCTTTTTTTGACAAAAAAAATCTTTAATTGTAAATTTGTATATTTTTTAAATTATAATTTATTTTATAACGACAAAAAACACAAATTTTAAGAGGCGTTTTATTGGCGGTGAAACATAGTAGGAGGAAGATATGTAGAACGAATGTTTCAGACATAGTAAAAACAATAAAATATTTCAAACAAAGGTCCGTCCGCTCATCAGTACTCAGGTATCGTGTAATATTAGCTCATGGATGAATTGTAGCATGAGCAAGTGAGGTCACGGTTTCAGTATAGTATTTAGTGTCTACCCCAAGAAAAAAGGAATCTGTGTGCTAATATTTTATACATTTTAAGTGACTCTTAGGCCGGAATTACACATTGGCCGGAATTACTCATCACCTCATTTTCAATATTCTTGTTTGGTAAGTCATTTGTCTCGCGATCACAAATATATACTTTATTTTTATTGCATTGCAATAGTCGCGGTAGCACAGGTTTCTAGCATTCGCTTTAGTAGCAAATTATTTTCAATTAAAAAAATGTTTTTTTTTAAATTATTTTCATTGGCAATATATTATTTAGTAAACTATGCCACCCTTAATGTAGATAAATACGTTCGCGTTTGTGTGGTGTACACAGAAATAACTAAGTTTTTGATTTTATAAATCATAAAACACTATTTACATATACATATATAATTGTCCTTGTGTCATCTGACATCTGTAAATCGTATTTTAAGGATTCGGTTTCTCTATTCAATTCTTAACTGCTTCTTGAATGCTTAAAATATAGGATTGTAACTTGCGGGAAAAACAGCGCTCATACGCCATAGTTTTTCAGAAATGGCTCCTACCCTAAGTAATAAATTACCAAATAAAATAACAAAATTGAAGATTTTAAGAGAACTATACAAAAGTTATTAGTCGAAAAAGCATATTAATTTTTTGTTTATTGTTAGCCCTAGTAAAATAGTAAAAAGAAAAAAAAGCTTTTTAAAATCGCATACAACAAAGACAACAAGGTTAATACGTAAAAGCGAATATATCACAGCCGTGAAAATTATTCATGGAAGAAGATAATAAACGAAGCCTTAGTATTTATTCTTTTACTATTAATAAAAAACTCACAGCAATGTTATTATTGTTACATTTTTACGTATTTCGTAATACGGACCGTGAAAAGCGAAATGCAGTGTCATGAATGTTATACGAATATATTTTGTAATTAACATAATTGTTGTTGTAGACCCATAAATGTGATGATAAAGTGTTTTTATACGAATAAAATGGAAAGTTTTGCATGACCGAATTGTTGAAATTGTTACATTATAAATTTTAGTATGGTATTATTAATGGCCGCATAGTTTGTAGTAGGAACACATATTACACGTTTTAATGTAATATAAAAAAAAACTATCAGCACTTAGTATATTACAGAAGTATTATTAACAGTAGCCTATCTGTGCTATATGGGAGAAATAGTTTACTATAAAATGTATTAGCGCTTCACTTCCCGGGTATATAGGCAAGACCAAAAGACCTATTATCTTTACCTATGAAATTGCCGTTTTGTATGAAATAAGTTAAAGTATTTTTTTTTCATACTTTTTTATTTCTGTTATTCAAAGTAATCACCTATGTAATCGATGCATCTTTGCCAACGCAGTGGTAGTTTGTTGATGCCCTTCTTGTCAAAATCAGCTGGACGGGAGGCAACAAACTATTCAAAGGCATTTTGTACTGCCTCTCCGTAATTGAATTTTTTTCCCGCTAAAAAGTTGTCCAAATTTTGGAAAAAGTAATAGTCGATGGGTGCAAGGTCTGGTGAGTACGGTGGATGAGGCAGAGCTTCCAACCCCAATTCTTGCAGCTTGGAGACTGTCTGTTATGCAGTATGGGGTCGCGCGTTGTCGTCTAGGAGCAGCGGGGACGACCGATTGACCAAAGCTGGTCGCAGATGTGCGAGCTTCTCCACCATTGTCTTCAGTTCTTCACAGTACACATCATAATGCTCATGCCGTTTAGTAAAAAACTGTGATGAATCACACCGGCACTATACCACTAAACAGTGAACATCAACTTTCTAGAGGTCTTTTTTCGTTTAGGGTATTGTTTTGGTGCTGAACCAAGATCTAACCAATTTGCTGAGCACTTTCGATTGTCGAACAGAATCCAATTATCGTCACACGTAAGAATTCGATTCAAAATTCTTACATTTCTGTGCCTGTCGAGCAGTGCGAGGCAGGTCTCAACGCGTACGTTGCGCTGGCGTTAAGTTCGTGCGGCACCCATCTATCAAGCTTTTTTACCTTGCCAATTTGTCGCAATTTTGTAGCAAAAGCTGCTGCTAGCTCGGCTTTAATTCATCATTGTTGACCAAAGAGTCCGGACGACCACGAGGTTCATTTTTCAAATCAAAATTTCCAGAACGGAACCAGGCAAACCAATAACGGGTTGTGGGTTCGTTTGTAAAGTTCTCTCCGTAAACGTTACGTGCCGTTCGTGACACGACGGAACTCATATTCCATAATTACACGAATTTTAATAATACAAAGCTAATTAATAAACAAAAGACTGACTTTGTAAAAAGAATGTCATGTTTTTAAAACAAAATTAATTTAAATTTAGAATTCACAGCCAATCAAAACTTTTTTTTGGTTTGAAATGACCAATACTGAAGAACGGCAATTTCATAGGTAAAGACCTAATAAACATGAGATCATGGATGTAGTATCGGTCTATTTTAATATCGATATATTTGTCTTCCCATTGTTCCGCCAAAAGCATGTTTCCAATTGTAATCACGAGACATTGTCCATGTTTTTTCAATAAAAGTACCAATCACAAAAACACCACACCAAACTCGTAAAAGAGTCTATGTCTAAATTTGAAACTACAACACAATTACTTTTTTGAATGATTGCGGAGCGAGCATTCGCGGTTGATTAAATTTTGATTAAAATAGTTATATTAGTTTCTGTTATTCTACGAAGCTTTGAATAGGTTTTTGCTATTTAATGTTACATATAATACGTTGTTTTAAAATCACGGAAAAACAAAAGGCTATTACGCTCTATTACGTCAGAACATTGAAATAGATGTGGTAGATAGGGTCGTGATATGATGCCATGTTAGTTTTTCTAAAGCTAGATCCTAATCGATTTATTCTTCATTCTATTATATATCCTCAATATAGAAATACATGTATGTTAAATTAAAAAATAAACAAGCAAACAGTTCACTTGATAGTAAGTGCTCTTTATCGACCATAACTTTTTACGTGTTGATATCCAGGAGGAATAAGATGGAGTACCTAGTTACCAATAATTGGACTATTGATTTCTTTCACTTAAAACACCAAATCCAAAAATGTGCTTAGCTATAATTTTCGCTGGTATTCTATGGGAGTGAGTCACTGTTCCGTTAAGCCGATTATTTTGTGCTGAAAAGTTTGTAGCTAGACGGCTAACGTGAAATGGTTTTAAAAGGAATAATGAGGCTTTTGATATTACTGCACTGTTATAAGAGGAGGGTTCATTAAATAAGCTATATATCAAAGTAGTATTATAACAGCTTATGGTTACGGCGGCAGTAAAATCTATTCGAAATAGGTACATGGGGTATTTCTAATAGATTTTACGTTTAGATTCCAATACGCGACGTACTACAGAGTGTTACTAGAGTAGTAATTCCTATTTTAGAAAATGAAATTTAGCTGGGCGTACATAATATATGTATAATACACATGAGGTTTTAAGATTTCAAAAGAGAAGCTAATGAAACATTCTTTATGTAGTCAGGTAAGGTCAAGGCATCCTGCAATTTATTTTTGTTTCCAAAACTCAAGGAGTAATTTACGAAGTTACCGATTCTGGAATAGGCGGTTTCTAGGGGTCATTGAAGACGACCTCAAAGTTTCTACTTTATCAAAATCCAAAAGCTTTCAGTATGATCGAATATATGTTTAATTAATACTGTATGTTAAGATAAATACATTTATGAGAAGTATTACGTCAGAGAAGCCAACGAGAGCATAGGTAATAAACATGGAATTATAATGAATTTATTAATCAAAAATATGTTATTATGATACGCCCATGAAAATTTGTTTTTGTAATAAAACATAAAATTATTTTACCTTAAATAGGAAAATTTTAAATTAAGGGGGAGTCTCAAAAAACTCGGAGCACTGTAATTTTATATTTTCGTTACAAAAGGTGTGTTATTCTTATCGGAAAACAGCGTTCAACAGGGCTGTACTTACAAATTAATCAATAACTATTTATGAAAAAGACCACTATTAATTTATAAATAGTAATGTACGTATAAAGTGAAATAAAGATTTAAATGTTCGGACACTTTTTAAATATTACGAGATATCACTGCATGTAATGAATACATTATTATGTGCATTATTATTGCGTTCATAACAGAAATCATGCATGGTTACTTAATTCCGTATACGTGTATTTGTCAAATGTTCAGCGCCGTTTAACATGATTTTATCGGATGATATCCAATATTATATATTATTATTTTATGTTATTTTGAATTATTTATTATAAAAATATTCACGGCTGTGCGGTCTGAAGTCTTAACGTTTTTGAACAGTGAATTTAGTAGCAATAGTTTTAAATTTCATTATATATTATGGTTTTATATTGTGTAAGATCTTTTCACGCATTTCTATTATTTTAAAAAAAGTTATCTTTTAAATTCGGGGAATGGATATCTTTACTGCTTATCTGCCGATTCTGTTAGCACGTTACGTACCAAAACATCTTCTTTTATATTTTATAGTAAAAATAAACATTAATAATATTAGTGTGTTGTATATATTAATAAATACACAACACATTAATATTACATGAATGTGACACTTGGTGAAGATTTAAGTGTTCTTGTTTCCATGGTTGAGTAAAACCTAATTGTAAACCTAAGTCAGAAACTGTGCGTTGCTCTCACATACAAAACAATACATAACTAAACTTAAATCCGTTACCAAATATAATATTTATTACGCTTGTACCTTAAGTTAGGTTTAACGTTTAAGCTCTTAAACTGGGATTTAGCTTTAAGACAATAACATTGCTTTCCAATGTGTATAGAACCTACAAATGGTCTATTAAACTTTGTTTTAAAAATTGTTATTGTTGTTATGTCGTTAATTGGATTAAGACTTAAGGTCAGTGTTTATAGGGATTTCATTTAATTATTTGTTTTTAAAGAATTCTTGCAACTTAGTGCTACTACGTTATTTTAATTTATAGGAAAACAAAGGAGTCGTAACTTTTACGACGTTCTCTTTTACGGCGTTGAAATAGATGCGGGAGGTTTTATATGTTATACATAGCAAGAATTTATACACAAGTGCCCCGTAAAAGTCAGTCAATCAGTTCGAATTTAATTTTGGTAATGTATTCTAGAATTCGATAATAAGAGTATATATAACTAAACTAAAAAAAGGGCGATATGATATAGTTTAAACTTTTTCAGCAACCTTGTACATTTTCTATAAACAATTTCAATAATAAGGAATATAAATATATTAGGAGTGAGAGCACTTAGTTCATCTGATAGTTAGTGATGACTGTCGTTCATGACATCTGTATGTAGATGCTTGATGTATGTAGGTACATATGTACCATGTATGTAAATACATCAGCAACAAAGATTTCAAGATCCACTTGTGATCTGAAATGGATTGCCCCTGAAGTCTCAAATGGATTGCCTCGATATCCGTAATTGTGTTCTGAGGATCCTTATACTCACCGTACGAGCCGTCGCTTATACGCTTATTTTGCAAGGCGTGGTCGTTTCCCGGTCGAGATGAATCATTTTATTTTGCACTACCACTGCTTAAATTAAATTTAACGAGGCGTAAAAATTTGATAACATGAAATCAGTAACACGCTAGATTATAACTCTGACGTCTTTTTTTTATTACTTTAAGAGTTACAAACGAGCACACAGTTCACCTGCTGTTAAGTGATTCCTGCGGCCTATGACATCTACATTTATCCTTGAAAAGGAATCATAATGCAGATGCGTTGTTACCCTTGAGGATCGCTACACTCACCAGACGAAACACAGTAGCGTTATGATGCTATTTCACGCCAGTATTCTGCGAGGGCGTGGTGTTACCCCGATCGAGCTGACCCATTCACTCTGCAGTTAGAAACAAACTGCAGTGTAACTCTACCACTGACTTCATTTATAGTATCACTCCTAACTATTTTATTTACTTCAAGATTTACAGAAGGGTTAATAATTCTGACTTAAAATTTTAAGAAATCATTATTAATATGCTACGAATTACTGTCAAATCTTTTGCAATATGACAATTGTGTGGATTATAAGATATCCAGTTTACAAACGATAAGATTAAATTTTTAATCTGTATTTCTCACTGTAGATTACAAAACATTTACTCTACTATTTATTTTATAAATTAAAAATCACATGACGAACTCTTGTACAAGTGTACTAAACGGGGTTTGTACTCGTTTTGGTAATCGGTGTTAATGTCTTTTAAAGTCGATTAAAGTTCAACTTTAATGGGCGTAAAATTCTCAACAACTTAACCAAACAAGGTTTTATTTAATGAACAACAACGATTTTATTTTATGAATGTAAATACAATTATTATGCAAACATTTAAAATGACATAATTTTTTTTTAAATAATATAAAAAAATATTTTGTCATGTTTACTTGACATATAGTTGGGAAATGTTTTTACAAATTTTGTATATCACAAAGAACTTCCATCTTTTGCCTATTCTAAACTTTACGAAACTATCCTGTTGCGAATTGTCTAGAGACTTAATTAAAATCCGATAGCTGTCCTAATCCTAATATTTGTTTGTTTGTTTCAACATGGCATTCCTAAATAGATAAATTTTACATGTGATATGCATTTCAGCTTAGTGCTAAGACTGTAAAAAGATTGAGAGGGATAAAGCGAAAATGCTAAATAAAAATGGCTTTGTTGAATAAGATTAAGTATTTATAAGAAATGCATTTACAACATTTTAAAAATAAAATTTTGTTAGCACGATTTTAGACACTAATGGATACGACTCCTAAATAATAAATATATAATAAATAACGTATAATATATAAAAATAATTTTGTTAGAGACTTTATAATGGCAGTTAATAAAGTCATTTAATTTTAATAACCGATGTTTCTCGTAGTACATTTTCGAGTCTATGAACTAAGTGGTCGACATTAACTGAAAGTGTATACAACGTCCTGCTATGTAAATTCTAAACGATATAGATAGGTCAGTACTTATGAGTATTAAGTTATCTCAATTGCAACATTCACTTACACTAAATGACATATGTATCTGAAGTTGGGTGAGACTAGGTGCACTACTGATTTACATATCATAGGCTACTTGAAACCTCGAGGACAGTGATGAATATTGGATTAGAATTTAGTTGCACGCCACGGTACGCTAGCGCTTAGCTACGATTATTTAGAACTGAATGTAACAGTTGTTTGGAATGTTTAAGCTACTGTTGAAATTACTTTTACTGTATGTAATATTGAGTAGGTTTTCAGATATATTACATCATTAAAGTTTTTTATTAAATGCAATATAGTTTGTCATAAGATTTCGAAAAACTTTTCGTTCACTTGTTCATTAAAAAGGCATTAGATTTAGAGAAATTATCGGAGATTTTATACTAACATTATGCGTATTATGTATTGATTATTATACTATATTGAGTTATAAGGAAATATGACAACTGTAGTAAACACATAACTCGAGAAAAAGCATTTGAGAATTATTATTATATATGATATATACTCTTGTATAAACCGTTCATATCATGCCGCCTTAGTGGTACGCAGTTCAAAATTTTAACTTTTAGTCTACCAAGGTATTATATATCTGACGTGTAAATTAAGAACTCGAAACGTTTTAATTAATAAAAATATGATGTTAGACTTCGGCGTTACGGAGAAAAAGTAATGAAAGATACACTTTCGTAAATTCCTTAGGTTTGAATTTGACCCAATTCAAACCTAATCATCAATTATAAAGATTTTTGATTTAATATATTTTCGCTTTCCATTTTGTGTTACAACTAATTTTGTGTGTTTGGTTCACAATCATACTGTTCTTTTGAAAATGACCAGTGTGTAAATTTGTTATCATTTAATTATTTGTGTCTACAAATTATCATTTAATATATGAAGTGGTTTTAGCTGTATGTAAGCTTGACCTGTTTTCATATTTCGATATGCTTTAATTTATAAATTAACATCACTGTTAAATTCGTTGTCAATCATTTAAGGTAAACTAAAATAAGCTCTGTGTTTATTTGGTTCTATAACAAATTTAGAATACAATTATTTAAGGGACTCGACTACGTACATATAATATTAACATAAATATCTTAAATCCCGAAGAGAAAGAATCAATCGAGGAACCCATGTTATAGAAGGATTCATTCATTGGTTACTTATTTATATTTTTGTGTTAGGTATACTACTACATTGTCGATTCGCCGCGCAACGAGGGCAAGGACTTCTTCGAAATCAGCATGCAGACTGGCGAGATCTTCACGAAGGTGGTGTTCGACAGGGAGAAGCAGGGAGCCTACGCCTTGGAGGTGGAAGCGCGCGACGGAGCACCCTCGGCGCGTCCTAACTCCGACAATCAACCGAATTCAGGTATGTTTATTCTTAAATTTAGCCAAAATGTCCCGACGAAATGGTTGGCGAATCCTGAACAAAATTAATTCGCTCGGTGAGATCAAAAAGAAAAAATAATCGTTTATAATTCTTAACTAGACAACAGTCTCATATAACGAAAATTTCGTTAATTCTATATATTTCAGGTGGGTAAACATGTGGTATGCTAAAATAAGGTTTCCCTAATGAGGCGATTTTTATTTTTAGGAATACTTCCAAATGGAGCAAGTATTAATTTCGCAATATTTATAAAAATACGAATGCATTTTATTATACAAAAAAATGGTGAGTCCTGAACCTGAGAAAATTTATTCCTTGATTTAAATAATACCGTATAGATATATAGATAGAAATATTGATAGATATATTTTGCGATTACAAATGAAAGACCATTGAAGGTAGTCTTTTAGGATCGTGAAAATATATTTATCTGAATCCGATGATTTAAGATCTGTTGACGAATTTAAAGTTTCCTATAATACTGACGATTGCCGTGCATCAACTATTAAGATCAAATGTTTGTTTCTACGTCAATTACCATTGTTTTTCGTCACAGCATATTGAAATATCGACAATACACGTGTCGTACATGTGTCGTTCAAAAATGGCGATATTCTGTAATTGAATCGACTTCAAAATCTGTAATGAATGTTATAGTTTTCAGCATGTATTTTGTAAAACAAGTCGGAAAATAGACGACATGTTTTGATAATACTGGTTACTAAATGGATGAATATTATAATTATGGAATACGAGGATCAAGTTAAATAAATCCTATTTGTTTGACACTGGCAAATTTACTTAGAAATTTGAAATACAACACAAAGGGAAATGGAAATTTTATTAAATCGATTAAATTTTCTTATAAATGTACTTTTATCGAGAAAATCTGGCTAGAATTTGTTCACAACAACGGCCCCGCAAGAATGTTTCGAAGTTTTAGCCACATCTTTTAGTGAGTCTGCTTGTTCACGAGCAAAAGATTTTAAATGCTTTGCTGAATTTAAAAGACGACGGGGCAGTTTTTTTACCTAGATGGACAGAAGACAAGTCGGCTGTCAACTGCGGTCACAGAAGAAAATACTTAAGTTGTAAAATGTAAAAATGTTAATATCGACATATGTATGCAGAGTTTAAGTGAGTACTGGATATTCGTTTAACAGGCTACAAACTGTTATTAATTGACTAAAGTTCCTCCATAAGCTTTGATGGAGAGGAGTGCTCCACCAACTTTATGATGAGTTGAGAGCAGGTCGCGTGAAACGGTCCAAATTTATGATAGATAAATTTAACAGCGAATGACGAACCATGGTTAACATTACTATGATTCTGCAATGAAGCGACAGTCGACTGTATGGTGCTCTGAATATAAGACGACTCCAAAGAAATAGCGCCGTGCACAAGACACACAGGAACAAATCGTTGTCTCATCTTTCGTAAAGATGGGAGACTTTGCTACTGTGATGCGAAAGGATCTAAACATGATTAACTCCGAATGGTATGTACAGGTGCCCTAAAGGTTGTTAATCCAGCAGTAACCAGCTCACGGGCTCTCAGAATCTAGGAATTCAGCACCTTCTTTAGCACCCACATTCTGCCAGAACAAGCGAATATTTTAGGTCAAAAAACCTACCTAACCGATTATTTTCTTATTTAAAGCGGCTTAAATTAATAGAAAAGTGTACGCATGTCCAAGGTGAATACTTTCAAGGATCGATACCCGTAATAAAAAACATTTTTTTATTATTTTTGGGTATCTAATTTTTGCATGATTCTAGTTCATACATTATATTCGATCAGATATAATCGGTACAAATATAATTATAAGACTATTATGAGTTACGAACCGTAAGATATATTCTTCATCGTATGCTTTGTGTAGGGCACCCTCAGATTAGGTATAGTTACGATCTTCGGAAGTGGTTGGCAGTAGCTCAAGAACATGCTTAGTAGAATGCAATTGGAGAGGCTTATCACCAACAGTGGACCACTATAGGCTGATGTTCAATGCTGAGCTGATTTCATTATTATTATGTGTATAGAATATGTAATATAATGAAGAAATATAATCATATCCTGACTCTTACATATAGTATATCCAACGTTAGCGCGGTAAGATGCAGTGTTAGCAACATGGAACTATTTCAAGAATTCTAGACTCGAAAAAATAATTTTATATTTGGATTCGGTTGGGCACCAAAACACACCTTTGTACAGAACTGAAACAGAAAGAATTAAATAGCAACCAGATTACACAGCTAGATGTTAGGTAACAAATTAGAGTCAGATCAATTCATGTAATGAAGGAGCGTAATAGCCGGCTAAAGTTATAGAAATCGTTCAGGAGTTCAATTGAAGTTGGCTGGGTTCCTGGTTGGTCTTTACCTAAAGCTAATCACCGTCGCGACCCGCATATAAACAGCTTGTTTCCTCGCGTAAACATTGTCGGGAATGGAATGTTTCGTGCCATGTTGACCCATTTCTAAAACGAAGACTTTTAGTAATAATATCTAGCGACCCTCATCTATTCGAATGCTGACAGAGTGGGGTCTCATATTTCACACATGTCCACTTTGCTGGCTTTATTATATCGAGTGTTTCGACACCATAAATTGTTCGTTTTCGGTGTTGTCCTGGGAGTTCCCGGAGTTCGGAATATCGCGTCATCGTAAATCAAGTGGTGGCATAATCAGCCGCCTCGGGCTTAATCCCGTTAAGCCTCTCGTGCCTATATCTGTCTCGCGTGCACAATACCGTGCTTCAGCTCAGCTTAATGTTTACCTCTCAGAAATATCCAAGTATGTAGTATTATGAATACACAAACATTCGTGACGACTCAATAAAACAGCGGGCTAAGTATTTATCGCTCGTAAAATTGTGCTGTTATCTTTGTTTACGCGTTGAGAATACGAATCTATGAGGTATCCCTTAAAGTATTTATTCCGAGTTCACTTTCGTATTTCGATTTAACGCGTAACAAATCAAAGATTTCGGAATATATGAACGATAATCCAATTGTATATATCTTTGCAGGGGCTGAAGATATTTTTCACACATAGTGAGTAAAAATACAAGATAAAAAAGAAATACAAAGTAGTTATTTAGTAATTTTCATTTGTATACAAGTGTGAAATACCTTTATAATTTTTGTTGTGTACAAAAATTTATAAAATATGTTGGCTATGAGGGACCCCAACATTTTTCAGCATTAGGTATTGTTGTCACTATACGTACACGTACACGAACCAATTTCTACATATTGCATTGTAGGAGTGAGCCGAGAAACGGCAACAGCTAGTGCGTCCGTGGTCCGCATACTAAGCATTCTATTTCACGATTGCATGCGTATCGATTATTTATCTTATACAACCAAGTACATAATAGGGAAAAATTAAATTGTTATAGCAGTTGGTGTCTAATATATACCTAATTTATACCCGGTTATAATATTCAAGTATAAATGTTTTACAATGATCTTATTATTATCAACAGAAACACTTATATATAAATTATATATAACTATAGAGTGTATATAATAGAAAGATTAATTCTATGTGCTATTCCAATAGTATCTAATTTCATGGATGATATTGCTTGTAACATTGCAACTTTCTGAGACGGTGTCTTATACTACACAAATGCAATTGCCTCTTTTGTTCAATTGAATGGATGTTGGTGATTCCATTTCTAAAGCCTGTAGATTTCAATGGTTCGTGTGTGTATCTTAGATCAATTAGTTCCATTTGAATTCATTAGGCGATTGTCTGGGATATACTAATGTGTTATGTGGTCTTTTAGGTTTTGCATATAGGCTTGTTGATTTATTTAATTCTAAATTACCATTTCACTTTAAAATGATAACATGTGAATACTTAATAATGTGATTTATAAAAAAAACATGATGATGACATATTAAGTTCATATTTTAAATTATTCATAATACTACAACAATAAACCATAGATATCTTTCAAGTTCTAAAAACCCGCTAACTTGTTATTATTCAATGGCTTAAATATGTTAGAAAAAATAAAAATGTAAATCAAGTCACGTTTTGTAAATAACCGATAAATTTTATACATTATTCACCGAGTTATTAAGAATTCCAGTCTACGATCAAGCGCAAAACAAGTAATTTAATAATAATGATGAACAAAACTTTGTCGCCATCGCGAGGACTATCGCATTCGGGTATTATTTTACGGGCTTAATTTTCTTACTTGAACTTGGATTTTGACAACTAGAATTTCAACGTTAGTTATTTCGCACCCAGTGTAATTATATATTACCGATAATTAGTGAAATTGAGTATGTTTTTTGTTAATTATCTTATTTTTGTCCGTCTCATATTATTGGGTTAGCTAGACTGGACCTATTTTTTACAATAATAGGCATGACAAACAAGCACACAGTTCCATTGATAGTAATAAGTTATGCATACAGTCCATGACACTTGTATTTATCCTCGATAAGGCAAAATGCAGATACATTGTCATTTCAGAGGTTTTAAATGGAATGCCTTTTCACCAACAATAAGATATCCTATTTCTTTCTTTAACGTACCGAAACAGAGCAGCGTTTAACCACTATTTTATCCTGTTATAGAGGAAAGTGTTGTTTTACCACTTTGGAGTCGATATATTCATGTTGCAGCTAGTTTATAACCTCGACGTGACTCTATCGTCTAGTGTGTGTACGTTACGACCTCATACTATACTAGAAAATAATTATATAGCATGACATCGCGCATATTGAGTTTAAGTGAGCGCCAATAATCTAATATGTGGTACCGTCTGCGAAACTAAACGTGGTAGATTCAAATCGACTACTCGACTATTCCCGTAAACAATTTCATTGTACAAGCATTTTAGTTTAGAGTGGTTATGTTAGAGATGCTAATACCTCCTATAGCATTATTTTATAAAAAAGAAAGACAAGAAATGGAGACAATAACCGGTAACGTTGACTTGCATATTTGTCTTCAGTAAAACAACTCTATACATCTGCATCTTGTCTTCTCTCCACGAAGGATGTAAATGTTTATGAGCTTTGGTGTTCACTTACAATTAGATAAACTGTGTAGTTTCTTCGTTTTTTTATTAAAATAATCAAATGGCGTCCATTTGCGATATTTTTTTTATTGACAGGGTCAAATAAAGTAAACCTGAATACAGTACGAAATTTTAGCATATAGTTAAAAAAAGTTAGTATACAGAAGTACTGTTAGACTTTGTATGTATTATTTTCTAACGAAGCCGAGATATGAATGAGTCTATCTGTGTTATAAAACGTAAATAGTAAAAATATAAGCACAGGCCTCCTGTCTAGAGTAAAAAGTATTGGGGCATAGCTCCCACGCGCGTTCACTGCGAATTGGTAGAATCATATATCTTTTTATATTTCTAAAACATGAAAAATTGGTAGGTGATGTTTTCTTACGTTAATGAACATTTAAACTTGCAACTAACAAAAGCATTGGTTGAACAATTTCATTGGTACCGATATTGGATTTGCTCAAATTAAAAGCTTGCTCCCGGCCACTCAGATACCGCGGCTTTTACTGCGGTATATTCACTTCGAAATGAACGATAAGTATGTTGAATTTCCTGTTCAATAACATTACCTACTCTCAAGCGGAACTATATTACTTCGACTCGTCTATTTCAACTATTTCCAATTACTTGGGCTTAGGAAAGCTGTGAGATGTCGCCAAGTGACAAAGCAATATTCTAGTGGCGGGTTGCGGGAACTTGGTGGCCTACATTTGTCGTAGTGCCCTCGAGAATTTCTGATGAGGACGCGCCCGGCTGCATTGCCTGTCTTGGATTACTGTCATCAACTACTAACTATTAATGTTTGTTTTATAAGCTATTAATACTTCTGTCTATTTTAGTTAAATATTATTTCTCTTTGAAATACGGATAACAATTTTAAACTGGTTTTTTTTTATTACGTTGAGAGTTACAAACGAGCACACAGTTCACCTGATGTTAAGTGATTCCTGCGGCCCATGACGTCTACATTCATCTTTGACAAGGAATCGTAATGCAGATGCGTTGTCATCCTTGAGCTGAGATGGAATGCCCCGTCACCAGTAGTAAAGGTCTCCGGATCCCTTCACTCACCAGGAAAAACACAGCAGCGTTATGCTGCTATTTAACGCCGGTATTCTGTGTGGGCGTGGTCCTACTCCGGTCGAGATGACCCATTCATTATGTAATTAGAAACAAACTACAGTGTAACTACCACTGTTAAGTTCCGGTTGAAGTCGGTTGTTATTTAACGTATGATTTCATTCTTTAATCAAATAAAAATAATTAAATTAATTAATTAATTAATTTAAATTAGAGTGTTTGATTGATTGATTAAGATTGCCTTTGATTATATAGAAATACTTTTTATAAGTTCAAATTTAAGACTTTTTTTTAGATAATTATGCTATTTTTCTTTTATGCGTTGTTGATTTAATTATTTTAGCATAGGTACAAAGTACCTCGAACAAAAATGAGTGTGTACCTAGATTCTGTTGATGTTTATGCTGTTAGCCTATGCGGCTCTTACAGCTTCATCGGATACAGGGCTCACGGAACTGAGGGGTCCGTGAGCTGGTTTTATTTTAACCGTGTTTTGCCTACTGTGGTTCTCTTACTTACACAAAGCGCTCATAACTGAGCGTGTCGGTCTAATCTTGATCTCATACCTATCTGATGATGCCACCCAAGTTGCCAGTTCCCTAGCTATATTGCGATTCTCCCGAGTGGAGAATGGATGGTGATGACTAATGACCGTCCGAGGTTTCGGTATGCGAACCTAGCCTCTGACGGACGCCACCTGTTGTCATATCAATCGGAGACTGTGGGCGGTGAGAACCGCCCTGACACGCGGGTGTAGCGAGTGTACGCGGTGTCGCGAAGATTGCGTCGCGCTCGGAGGCGAGGGCGACGCGACGAGGTGTATGCACTGTGTGTGGGTCCGGGGTCCGTTGAGGACGGACTGGCATTAGGTTCCCCCATGAAGTGGGGGTCGTCGAGGACGTGACGGGGTCTACGGTTCGTAGTTACCGGATTCGGATCGGATTGTAGGTTGCGGCGTTTACCACTAGCGGGTTAGAATGCGAAAGCGCTTTCTCGAAGAAGCGCTGCGAGAGAGATTTGAGGTATTCCGGTATGGTGACGAGGTGTAAGTCACTGTGCAGATCGATGTTGCGTTGGTACGGCTCTGCTCCGGTTGCGATTCTAGTGAAACGGTTTTGAACCGTTTGGAGTTGATTTATTTTGTTTTCGGCTACGTGGGCGAAGACGACGCTGGCGTAGGTCATAATAGGCCTTACGCAGGTCTTATATAGAAGGAGTTTATGTCTTAAGGACATTTTGCTTTTAGCGCAGATGAGCGGGTGAAGCCGGCTCATGACAAACGCGGCCTTATTTCTCGCATTTTGATATGCGGACGGAAGCTGAGTTTACGGTCAAAGGTGACCCCTAGGTATTTGACCGTTTCTACCCAGGAATGGGACGGTCGAAGATCGTGATGCGTCCTAGCTTTCTACGGTTAGGTACTGATGCAGTGCAGAATGGATTGGATGAGCCTCTCCAGAAGAAGACTGCTGCACTTTTATCCGGGTTAATTTCGATTCTCCATAACCGAAACCACTCGGCGAGGCGGTTGGCTGCGGCTTGGAGTCGGATGGTGATACGGCCCTTGTGTAAGTTTGAATAGTATAGGGCGGTATCGTCTGCGAAAAGCGCAAGACTGACCTGCGGATCTTTCGGGACATCACTTGTGTAAAGTGAGAATAAGAGGGGGGAAAGAACGGAGCCCTGAGGGACACCTGCTAGGAGCGGCCGGCTTGAGGAGCGCGTGCCGTCGACTCGATATCGAAAGGTGCGATTCGACAAGAAGGCTCGTATGATGTGCACGAGCCTGTCTGGTATGTTGATGGAGTGAAGTTTATAAATTAAACCGTTATGCCAGACTTTGTCGAATGCCTTTGCGACATCGAAGAATAGTGCACCAGTACCGATGGGGTTTTCAGGGTTAGCCCTGCGAGAATGTGTTCCGTTAAGCGGAAGGCCTGTTGAACGCAGGAGTGCGTATTCCTAAACCCGAACTGTTCGTCGGGAAGTAATCTATTAGCTAGGACGTGTTCTTTAAGTCGCCTAAGAATAATCCTTTCGTATACCTTGCCCACGGAGTTCAGGAGACTGATTGGGCGATAGCTGGTGGGGAGGTTCCGCGGTTTGTGCGGTTTGGGTATCCCGATGACGTCCGCTTCCTTCCAGGCATCCGGGAAGGAGCAGCTGGAGAGGAGCGTATTGAATATTGCCACAAGGAGGCAGATGATATTAGCGGGAAGCGCTTTAATTATTTTATTGTTAATCGCGTCGGGACCGGGAGCTGACCTCTTTTTGAGGTTTTTTATAATATTTGTGACCTCGTCGGTGGTCACGGGTTCTAACGGTTCGCCCGCTGGTGGTAACGACGCCCTAAGCGCCACGTCGGCGTTCACCTTTAGGAGGTGGTCTTGGTCCGCGGGGGAGTTCGACGGGGAGCATTGGCTCTCTAGACTGTCCGCGAGATATTCGGCTTTCTCCGTGTCATCGAAAGCGAGAGTAGCGTTGTCCGGTAAAATTAGAGGAGGCATTGGTGTGATGGTGTCTGCTTTGAGACCCTGCGCCACACGCCAGTAGGCGGTATTCGAAGGCTCCAGGTCTGCTAGCAGGTCGCCCCATTTTTGATCGTTATATGATTTTATGCGCTCTTTGACCTCCCTTTGGAGGTGGCGCAGTCTAACGCGATTAACATCCGTCGGGTATCTATCGTGAAGCTTTGCCGCGCGATTTTTTGATCTTATCAGTCGACGGAGACTCGAGGGAAGGACCCCGAATTGATCGGTCGACGCGGGGACCGTCCTTTCGAGTCTTCGATGGCCGAGCTAAGGTGTGAAGTTAAAGAGTCGATCGCCCGAAACGCCTTGTCGGGTGAGTCGATCTCGTTAGTCGAAATATCTAGCTGCTGGGTGGTCGTGGCTCTGAGTTTACCTTCGAGAGCACGCCAGTTGACTACGGTTTTGGTCTGAGGGACCTCGCCTGTCGATTGGCCCAGCTTGAGGAGCACCGGCCTATGATCCGATGATAATTCGTGTAGCGGTTCGATGGAGTCGACCGCTAGGGTGATATTTTTGATTAACGCAATATCTAAAACGTCGGGTGTTTGACGTGTAAAGTTTAGAGCGTAACGTGTCGGGGAGACGGGGCTATAACGTCGAAGCTATAAGAGCCCATGAGGGCGTGAAGCGCCTTGCCGTTTTGTTCTCCTTATCGAATGCCAGGAGGCATGTTTGCTGTTTAGGTCGCCTGCTAAGACGACCGACGGCCCTAGGTTGATTAGGGTCCTGATGTCCGATTCTAGAACTGTTTTCGTCGGTGATAGATAAACCGAGGCGATAACTATCGGGCTATGACCGGTCATAGCCACCCTACACGCGGTGGCTTCTATGTTTGTTAATCGCGGAACCTCGAGCGGTACGCAGTGCAAGCACCTTTGTAGTAGATCAGGGTGCCGCCTTTGCGGGCGGACAACCTGTCACCACGGATGACTCTGTAATTTGCGATCTTGGGATCGCTGTGGCTAGGTTTTAAGAAGGTTTCTTGCACTAGCATAACGTCGACGTTGTGTTTCTTTAAATGGATCGCTACTTCGTCCTTTTGAGACCTGAGTCCGTCCGCGTTGAAATACGAGACAGTCAGAGAGCGGGGTTTGACTCGACCTAATGGTGTGTTAGCCATTGGAGACAGAACTAGGGGGTTGCCCTACTGGGCATGGGACCATTCTGGAGAGCCCAGAAGGAGCGTATGGTGCCCATGTGTTCTGCAGTGATCTGCAGCATTTCGAAGGGCGTTTTGGCCTGCTGGAGGCGGATCCCCATGTTGGTGAGGTCCTCCGCGTTTGAGGGGGGCCTCCACAGATATGCCGGAGAGGCCGCAAACCGTTTTGAGGTTAAAAATGGCCTTGCCTTCTGGAGTCAGGTCCAGGGTGGCCAGTATGAGGGGCATGGGTTTTTTGGTGCGCGGATCTGTCATCCTGCGCGCATCTAAAATCGGGAGGTCTTGATCCTTAAGGGATCGGATTATTTCTTCCAATTCTGTCTCAAATGGGAGACCTCGAATGACAACCCGGAGTTTCCGTTCTTCCGGGAGGGCATAGGTGTGGAAACCTATGTTTTTCTCGCGCAGCAGTTTCGTGGCCGCGCGGAAGTCACCTACTGTCTGTAGGTTTAAACGTATGCCTTGTGGCGTATTTTGGGCCTTGGGGCACGATATTTTGAGTGTGGCGAACCACCTGGAGACGTCTGTCCATTTCGATTTTTCCTGTAGGATAACAGGGGGAGGGGGCTTTGTTTTGCGCTCCGAAGGGGGCGCTTGGCGAGCCTGAGGGGCTGCCTTTTTAGCCGGTGTGGCGGTCGGCGAGATTGAACCCGGCCTGGAAAAAGTGGCCGTGTTGATGACGGCCGGCTGCGCGGGGCGTTTTCTTTTGTTTGTGACGAGGGTGAAGCCCTCGTCTGGTACACTTGGCCCTACCTCCATATCCGATACGGAGGACTCCGAGTCTGAGTCGGAGGTCGACCGTGATCGGGGAGAGGCGGAGGTGGCAGGGCGCGCGGAAGGCGCTACGGTTGCGGTTTCGTTTGGTGATGGGTCCGGTGATTGCGGGCTGTCGCTGATGGCGACCCGCGGAGCTTCTAGGTGACGTAGGTAGTTTGCCCATACGTCGGGGCACGTTGCCTGAATGAACGCCATAAAATTGTTGGCGTCCATGACGATATCGCTTTGGGGCTTAAGGCCCGTCCGCGGGAAAAACCGATTTTATTGTCCCCGCCTTGCGGCGGGGGTGTAAAACCTAAAATCTATACAATGAAATCCTAGCGTCTTGGGTACGCTTAGGGTGAGTACCTGTCGGTCGCCTAATGCGACAGAACAATGAAATACAATAGCCGCCTCTGAGGCGAGCGGGTGTGGCAACTTACGGGGTCGCTGGATCCGGTGGGCGCGCAGGTAGGCGCGCGCAGGTGTCCTTGCAGGTGCGCGGTGACGCACTCACTTCACAGGGCGGTAGTCCGCCCGCACTTGGTCACACACACATGCACTGTCGGTTTCTTCTGGCACTTTGGTACTACTACTACCACCGATGATGATACAGACACTAATTAACACACTGTAAGTATTAGTAGTATCTCCGTCTGGCTGGAGGCGCATGGAGAGCACTTCCGGGACGACTGCTCCACTCGAGGGATCCGAGTGGATTGTGATGAGTGTGTATTATAAGGATTTTCTTTTTCAATAGAGGCTGTTCAGTAAATGAATCCCAGTAATTTGCGAGCCTAGGGGCGAAGCGACGTCTTGAAAGGCTGTAAATAGCGACATCGGAGGGGAAATTTCCTTAAAATGCCAATCTGACAAAAGCGTTTATAGGCGTCATAAGGTTAAGGAAGTATTTGCCAAAAGCGTCATAAAACCATTTAAGGCGTTCTTAGGATTGACGTGACCATTTAATGTTATTTTATATAATATACATTTCCGAGATTTAAATTTTAGTTTACTCATCTATGTAAATATTAATAATTGTAGTCATCTGTACTCGTATTATTAATTGTACGTTTTAAATTAATCGTTGAAATTATATTGGCATACGTTGCATTGGTATACATTATTGACGTTTAACTCCTCGTTCCGTCCTATTGTCATCCTCCAGGCTTCTCAGCTTCATGTATATTCCAAAATAACAAAGTTTTCGGAAGTCAAATAAATTGAAAGAATTATAATATATAATACACCGTTATAATTTCACTTTATTTACCAAAAAACAAAATATGTTATTTGATGATGCCATGGTCTAAAGGGAGGTTTTCCCTTTAGACCATGGTCTTCCTTTAGTGACGTGGTATAAAATATATAGACATTCAAAGAAGATAAAAAAAAAGATTTTTATTTATCAAAGAAATATGTAAAAGTAGTTTTATAGAATATTTTAGTATTAGAGAATTATACATACGGTTGTATTGGGTCTCTATGTTATAATTATTTTAAAAGACGATGTCACTTTTACTAAAGTGGATTTACTTCTTATTTATACGTTCACATATAAAATTATTTAAGGTTTTAACGGAATGGTGGGTTACTAAGCTTTGTATAAAAGACTAAAGTATCGATAAAAGGTTATGGATGGGTTATTATATATCCGACCATAGACTAGCAAAAAGGTTTAGGGTGTGGTTTAATAAATAATACAAAGCTAACCACTTAATAGATAGGTTTGTTATGGTTGAATTTTGAGTTTTATAAACATAATAGCGATTGTACTAAAAAAAACAAAACTGTATTCGTTAAGAACAAAAAAGGACATGTTTTCCTCACAGTATATTCCTCCGGATGTGCCATCACCGTCGAATCTACTCGTACATCCTATATTTTCTGGGACAACATAATGATATTGTATTAAAAACTTTGTATCAAACACAGCAGTGCTTAACAAAAGATTACAAACAGCTGGCTTAAATAATGACCTCATACATCAGCAAACGCCAGCGTTGTTGATCAAATGTTCCCGACAGAGTACGGCTTAGCTTCGGTTACCGTAGAAAAGTTAAAGAGGATTTAAACGGTCTATTTAATGAACAAATAAATTACTTTATCCCATACCACAGCATTGCGCATTAAATTGTTTCAAAATCAAAGTCGTTGTCACGCTTTGGGTTTTATTGTTACGGTTATTGTATAAGTTTTATGCCAACTAAACGTTAACCGGATCCGGCAGGTAAAATTAAGTGGCGATTAGTTTTAAATGCGTTGATTATTATTAATGAAGGCCAGAAAGGTCGGTTGTGAGTATTAGACCGAAGTGTTCAATTATTTAATTATAGTTAACATGCATATATTTCGTTAAGTATTCTTAATTTGTAATAATAGATATAAGAGGAAAGTTTATGGGGTAATTTTTTGTAATAAATTTACTAGCATGCTTACGAATGGGACTTTTGCTAACAGTGGAAAATTATTGCAACTTACTGTAACCAGACGTTACTGTTAAGTGGTACTCATTGTTTCACTATCGTGTATTACATTTCATAAATTTACATATTTGTAAGGTGGCGATAATATATTTAAACTTAATCAAATTAAGTTTAAATCTATATCTCATGGTGATGTATTCTAGGAATAAAACCAGAATTTGCCAACTCTTTTAAAGGCTATCATAGGACTACAATCTGTTAGATTTAAAGTTCAGCGTACCAAATTAACATATAGCATAATAATCATATATTAGCATGAATTTAAGTAATACATATAATATATCCATTTTTTTAATGTCTTCGTCAGTTATAAATAAAGTACTATTATTACTATTTATTTATATGTTTTCCGGATCATATATTTATAAATAATATTATAGATATCGCTCTGTCGCGATTCGAATAGTTTGTTTTATTATACAAATTAAAATAAAAAGGATAAGATTTAATTAGAGTTTTGCAGTTCCTTATGCCGTGGTTTAAAGACGTGCTTGACATTATTAGTTTGATTTTTATTTATTGTGTCCGTTACTCTTGTATTTAACCATAAACATATGTCTACGAGATTTTGATGTGTAAACATATAAATATTATAAATATATATATAAATATATATATATATATATATATATATATATATATTTAAATATATATATTTATATATACACATATATTTATATATGCACATATAAACATGAAATAGAAAATGCAAACAGTTCCACGACAAACGAACTGGAAGAAAATCTTGTTTAGTTAGGCATGTATTAAGTTGCAGTTTGAATTCATCAGTAAATACGGTTTTCCTATTTAGTGGTTTTTTATCCTTCATTAAACTTACGTTTATAAAGGATAAACCAATGTACTGATAACTTTCGATTTTACCGAGTATGTGTTTTGATCTCTAAGCGATTATCAACAAAATTATTATTGACCAGATTGAAAATATTAATTTTAATTAAATAACGCTATAATATTTATCAAGTAGTCTAGTCGGACATGGATATATAATGAATCCTTTAAACTTTCACCAAAGAATTTTAAACTAAAATAAAATTATACACATTCCTTCTTATTTGTTAACATATCTTTGACATTGAGATTGTGGTCTATAATCTGTAAAAGAAAACAATACTATTTGAATAATTAAAAAATTGATTAGTTTTAATCATCTCCTGTTTTTCCATGTAATTAAAATAAATTTCATTTTTATTAAGAGAAAATATTTTTACAATTCAAGACTTAAAGTAATTTTAGTTAGATTATTATAAGAAAAGATCATTTGATTATTTTTATGAAACGCTTAGAATGTGTGCACATAAACTTGATATTTTTGGAAAGATATAAAAAAATCGAGTCTATTTTTCATACATTAAGATTTTAAGATATGCTAGAACTACGCTGCACTTGTAACTAGCTGCAGAATGAATGGGTCAGCTCGACCGATGAAGGATCACGTCCTCACAGAATACCAGTGTAAAATAGCAGAATAATGCTGCTGTGTTTCAGCTGGAGTGTTCCGGAGACCTTTGTTACTGGTGATGAGCCATTGCATATCAGTCCTTAAGGGTGACAACGGACCTGCATTATGAGTCCTTGTCAAGGACTAATGTTGATGTCATGGGCCGTAGGAACCACTTACCATCAGGTCAACTATGTGTTCGTTTGTTACTCTCAATGTTATAAAAAAAATCATTACCATAACTTGTATTATAAAATAATTATTCTATTATTCTGTAATAATTATTTCTTGGCTGTTTTTCCTTGATTCGTTTAAAGTTATATATTGTTATTATAAAATTTTTATTTATGACAAATGCGTGTTTGAGGTGTGCACTTTTCTAAATTTCATTTTCCTTCTAACTTCTTTTTTTAGATTATAACTATTTTACCATTTTAAAATTGCTAATGAACGAATGAATTAGGGAAAAGGGAAAAAATGTCCAGTAAACAATAACTGTTTTTCGGATACCCTAAAATTGTAAAATGTAACATAGTGGCGTTATGCATCTATTTTACGATGGTATTCTTAGAGGTATTCACTGATCCATTCATGCTGTAGCTGCTATTATTAAATCATCGTTACCATTGTAGCCCTGAGGCAGTCCATTGATTTCCATTCAATCATGTAATGATCTTATTTGAATTACAGATTCGATTGTGAAACTAAAATAATTCGCGGTGTTTTTAATATATATAATAAATCTGGATGTTGATTTATGCTGAAAATCTAGTTATTTTGAGCGGGCGTTATCGATCCATGCTATAGCTAAAATCGACGTATTGTAAGAACGAGTAGACTGGATCTGGAAAACTACTTTTCAATAATCCCACGTAAAATGTTGCTGGTGTGTTCTGCGTGGTATGAAAGGGAGACCAATTACTGGTAAAAATATATTCCAATTTAATCGCCGGGTAAACAACGTACCTTCATTTTGATTCATCGTCAATGATTGCAGTAGTTTGTCCATTGACGATGGTAAATTGTTTCCAGATCCCGTCGAGTGGCTTGTGAGCTTGTCACCCCTAGTTTTCGTAAGTTTAAGCTTATTAAAAAAAATTATAACCATGTAACTGTCATGACCAATCTCCAAGCCCAGAGCTCAGATTACAAAAAGCTGGTAGCTAATATTATATTATGTTTTGTTTTTGGGATTTGAAGTGATAAAGGAGCACAAAGTTCACTTGACGGTAAGTTATTACTACATGACACCTACGTTCTTCCACTACTGTTCGCTTTACATGAAAGTTTCAGCCCCGCATTACATGAAAGTTTCTGCCACGCATTACTAATCTGTGAGATAAGCGGTATTTCCGACTTAGGACCCTAAAGAAACAAGCCTATACCTCTTTTAACGGCCGGCGGCGCAGCTGCGACTCCTTTGGTGTTACGGATCTTCATGGGAGTCGGTGATCATTTACTATTACGTAGGCTGCTTGCTCGTTTTCCACCTAATCTTAAAAAAAATCTTCGATAGACAATACTGCAGTAGCGTGGTCATTTTTGAGGCTTAAAGTAGAAAGTTACCAATAATAAGGAATTGCTTGACTCACAAGATGAACATTAATGCCAAGCAACATTTTACACTGGTATTCTATGAGTGTGGACCATTCTCGGTCAAGTCAACCTATATGTGCTACTGCTAGTTTTAAGCTGTAACGTGCGCAACCCAGTAGCATACTGCTATCAAGATGTTGATATCGGTAGTAGTAATTTGTAAAATGTAGACGGAGTGTACGTCACGTCTTACGTCTGTTTGATTTAATTCAAAACACTGAACTTCTTCTAGATTCAAATTATATTTTACCGTAGCACAAGCTGAATAATTCTTACAAATTTAACAAAATTCCCGCTGTGTGGAGGTTCTACAAGAATCTGTCGCCAAAGTACGTAAGTTTAATTAAAACGAGACGTCCAGCTGAGCGAGTAGAGCTTCGCTTGCCTTCTCAAGACAGACAGTTCAATAAGCGGCTGTAATTAAAACACTACTAATAATTAATTTGTTACAACGGCGTAACGACCGAATCGTTCGGTACCCCGCTATGGCAAAATTTTCTTGTTCCCGTGAACGTTTAGAAATTTCTGTCTTTTTATTTGAGTTGATTATCCGGTTTCCTAAGAGCTTTGTTGTTTGTTTGTGACTTGTTAATTATATAAATGCTTAATTTAATCCGATTGAGTGTAAAAATAAAGTAAGTAATATTGATTATAGAAAAACTGAGTTGTTAATAATATTACATTGCGACAGAGAAAGTTCCTTAAAATATTTTCATAATTAAATGAGTGAAGCGTTTTGAATATATCTCTGATTCAACATTAAATGTACAAAAATACGGTTAATCAGAAAAAAACACTTTTTCACATTGTCTAAAAAACTTTTGTAGCATAAGATCGGCCTCATATGGAATACTGTTCTCGTCTTTGGGCTGGGGCACCCCAGTACCAGTTTCTTCGATTTTACCACATTCAACAAAGAGTGGCTCAAATCGTAAAGGATTTATTGGTACTTTCCGATCGGCTTAATTCACTGGCTTTGTCAAGTGATGTTGCATCTTTTACCGAAATTACCACGGGGATTGTTCTCTGGAGTTGGTCGCATTATTTCCAGCCGCCGAGTACAAACATCGTAAAACTTGGCAGAATTCAAAATTTCGTCTTCTGTGCACTTTACTCGAATTTTTCTCCCACTCTCAACTACTCTGAGGAATGTGGAAAGCGGTGTTTCCGAATCGATACAACTTAGGAACCTTCAAGAAAAGAATCTTTTTTAAAGGCCGGCAGCGTACCTCCGACTCCTTTGGAGATTTCAGATGTTCATGGGTGGCGTTGATCTCTTACTATTATGGGGAATTACTTATACGTTTGCCATCTATTCGATATATAAAAAGCTGTATTTATTTTTATCATATTAGGGTGACAAGAAAAGCTGATTAGTGATTATAGTGAATTACTGTAGCTGGGTACTCGATTCCTTACGAAAGCGGCTGGAAACATGCCAGTGCTTAGCTATTGACGTTAATATTTTGGCAAAAAGATTATTCATCTATCATTAATATGTAATGGTAGATGAAAAACCACTTTTTGCCAAACTAACAATCGTAGTGAAAGTAGACTAGTACTTCACAAGAGATATGTAGTTAAACCACATTTCGTATTGTATATAATATATGGATGAGTAACAGATTATTAGTGGATTTAAAATTCTTTTACAAATCTCTAAAGCTTTCAGTCTTTAAAATCTGAGATCATGGTTTCCCACTTGTCTATACAATGAAATCAGATGAAAATAGTATTTTAATGAATATATATACTATATATATATTTAATGAAAATAAATACTAACACACCAGTAAAGTATAAAAGTTGAAAATGTGCAGACGGGTTTTCATGCACGAACAAGTGAGCGAGCTTACTGTAATAAGGATTACATATGTACGAAAGCTTTAAAACTTTTAAATTCTAGTCTCATATGTTTGCTGTACGCTAAATTTCGTGTGTCTTGTTGTGTGTCAATTTTTGTCGTCTAACTGACTGCGGGATTCGCGTCAAAACGTACTTAAGCCGACCTTAATCCCCTACTACAGTCTACGGATTTGAGGTGCCTTTTGCCAACTGCTTATAATATAATTATATAATATAGTTTGCATTAATGCAATGAGCATGCTGAGTTTTGTATTTTAATAATCGTTTTTCATATTATAGTAAAGAGTGCAAACGGATAAAGGTTTCATAGCTTCTTCCTTTCTTTGTTCAGACGTCGTCGTTAGAGCTAAAATAACCTTTCTTAGCTGTGTCTTTTTAACATCCAAGAATATTACAAATTAAAAGTAGCTGCAAGCAGCTACAAAATAAAAGAGCTTAACGCTAAGTCAGCTTTAAATTGCAGAGTTTTGAATTTCAAAGTTTTGGTGTAATTTTTGTTTTAATCGTTCTAAGGCACCTTATCGCTCATTCCAACTCATCGTTTTTCATCCCCAACTCTTCACACTAATTGATCTTCCTTCTAAATGTAAGGGGTGCAGTGCATTCTTAGATCTCAGGGAAGTTCGTGTTCCGAAGAGGGTTTCCGTCATTGGAAGGACCCACGGTGGGAGTTTGCACAAAACATCTTGTACGGACGGCCCTACGGCATATCCAGCTTTTCCAACTGTGGGGATGTCCTTAGTTAGATTAGTATTAGAATTTTAAATTATCATTAATATTTTCTATATTCTTATTTGATCTATATTAAGTCGTATTGATCTTGTGCGTTTTAGATCCTAAATGTGAAATGCCTAATCCTTTCGTCTTATAACGGACGTAAATTGTAGAAAGTGAAATAATGGAGACTCAGTGGTTCAAACCAGCAGATATTCGAACCATTATATAGTTCCGAGTTCGTTTTTAATTAATCGACGCAATAAACTACATATCTACAGTAAAAAAAAATTTACTACCTATACTAGTTTTACTACCTATTCCATAAATTAGATCAATTCGGGTAGATAGAGTTTAGATTGGTTTCGTGTCAACAGGATGTTTTATAAAAACCGATAACGATACTTAAACTAATTAAATTCTGCTTTCCTGTTCTAATTTAATGTATCTTCTCTGCACAATTTATTTATGATATTGTTGTCTCTAAAGACACAATTATTATAGGCAATTTAAAAAAATCGTAATCCTTGTTTTTGATAAAAATATATTATATTTATATATTCTTCGGAACGTTGCTGATAATTATTTTATTTATATATTTGGTATTTCTAAGTGGTTGCAAGATTACAATAAATGTGCCACATAAGACGTTAAAAAGAAAAATATATCCAGATTTTCTGAATATAAGTATACATGTCTCTCCATACACTATACATATTTGCATTGGCTTGTTAAGGCATACCCAGGAAGAATTTATAGCAACAGGAGCACCAGGTCATACTATTTTTGTAATGTATTTTATCCTTAATTATAAAACAAATTACAAAAAAATACATTATTTAATTATTTTTTTGTAATGGCTTTGGTTTCCCTGCTGGTTGCCAGCAATATAGCTGGTCTACGAGGAGGTTGGTTGGGAACTTTGGCCTACATAGTTTCGAGGTATGCGATCCAATTCCAAGTTGTGCCTCTTAAAAACGGTCTACTGGAATAAAATTTTCTTTACTTGATATTTACTATTCCTACTATATGAAAAAGCGTAAAGGGGAAAAAAAAGGTTGGCCACATACCACCATACCAAAAACAATGCTTATTTGAATGACATCTAATATAATCTATAATTTTTTGTTATTTCTATATGTCAGTTTGTAAGGTAATTTTAAGTCTTACTTATAGAGATGTTGAAAAGCAACAGCAGGTTTTTATTAAATTGACCGGGAGATAAGGAATCAGTTTTGGGCGGGACTAAGTGAGTAATGGAACTTTGAGCTCGCGCGCGGAGGGTCATTTTATGTCACGTAGAGCGTATGATTGATAATGTTTTGTGATATAAAACTCAAGTATACTTTGAATGTTGCTAGAAGTAATCATGTTTATGTAGATAAATATCATTGGTTACCAGTACTCAGGGCTTAGCCTTAATTTTTATTAAATTTAAATCCAGGGCTTAATAGTGGTGCTTAATAATATGTATTCAAATAAATTATTTTAATATTCCAATTACATTTTAATAGTGTTATTGGTGACTATTATGGTCGGTTAAATTTAATGACTGGGAGGGATCAGGCTTTAGTAGAAGATTTTGCGGTAATCAAATTTAAGGTCGAACCCAAAACGCAATAATATAAGCAGGTAATTAACGCTTGCGTTACTAATACAGACCGTAATTACAAACATAAGATCTAACTTATATTTTAAAGCATAGCGATGTAAAATTGTGGCACTTATTTTGTTTGTATGTATTATTATTTATGCAAGTACGTAAACATTTAGAAACAGGAAACTCATGTGAATATATCCGTAGGATTCGAACTAACTTCTTTGATAGTTTTCGTTTCTATTAATTTCTTTTGTATTAATTATAGAAAAAATAAAATACAAGAAAAAATAAAGAACAATTGTAACATACGCAGAAGTTTCTTTATTATTGGCAGCAGAAATTATTTTTACAATAGCCATTTATTAATTATTTGCTCTGAATGGTAAAATCTCGATATACCACCGTTAATTCACACCTACCGGCTTAGTTCGGCTAATAATCGAACCAAGGACTTCGACAACTAATCACCCAGATACTCTAGACTATTAGAAATTATAGTATAGTGAAATGAAAATATTGAAAAAGCACAAATGATTTGCGCAACAGTAATGCAATACAAACGATCAACGATGCGGAAATTTTCACGCATATCTGGCCTTGGTATGGTTACCCTAAACCATTGAGCCGTTCCTGGAAAACTCGTTTGGTTTAAATGAACATATTTTTTCACAAATAAATATTGAAGTTAAACAAAAAACCATATATTCTGTAGACTATTTTATTTAGTTTTTTAATAACCAGTTTAGCAATAGAACGGCTCTGCGACTGAGCGCTTATGCACTTACTCTGTGCTTTCAGGCTCGAGCCAAAAAATTAATTGTAGCTTATTTCAAAAAGTATGAAACAAATTCGCAAATTAGACGCATTCAAAATAAACCAAGAGATACACTTGCTACATGATTGTGAGTTTCTTTCATCGTGTAGTCGACTAAACTCCAAGCATACAGCTCATGCAACTGAAAGTAATCATCTGTAGTCGATTAGTAATAGTATAAATATAGTAACTATTTATAGTAAATTTCAATTATTAAATATATTAAATCGGCGTAGACAAGAGATAACCATGTACATTTCACATTCAGTCTATAGCTGCATTACGAGTTTAAATATTATCAACTCGTTCTCTACCGCGGGAGGATACCCCTACAGTGTCACCTATCAAACATATCTATATCGGCCAACGTATAATGGCAGCAAAACACTTGCTTCATTATGTATGATAAATGAGCGATTGAGATTTTGGCTCAAGCTTCATTGATTTGAACAGTTGGTAAAGCTTTAGAATCTACGTGGTCTAATTATTATAATGTATCTGTAAATTATTTCGAAAAATATATTTTTCGTTTTATACAGTGTATTATGTATATTTTCACGGATTTATTGAAACAAAACAGTGTTTGGTCTACCAGTTGCTAGTTCGTTACTATTTAGTTAAGTGTAACATTTAAGAAATACTATTGCACAACATTTATTAAAAAAGTAAGTTTTTTTTTAATAAATGTTGTTTCAGGCTGCTAGTAAGTAGTCATCGATCTATCATCCCTTTTCGATAGCGATCCAAGACGATGTTTCCTACCTTCTTAACAGGGGCCTTGTATCGTTATTCGACTTCTCTATTGTCGGAGTCGTTTTTACGTCCGCTGAGATCGGTGTGCAGCGATGGTACAACCGTCATCGGGCCGAGTCAGAGTATTCTTTAGTCTATTCATGAGTCCATTTCGGTGAAGCTGTGTTCGGTGTGAGGCAATTAGGGCCAACAGCAATACGCATACATAAAAAAATAAGTATAAAACAAAAAAACCACTCCTCTGTGTAGGTCATCTCCGAAGTTATGGAACAGATTAATTTCAGCATTTATGCAATAAATAAACAAGTTCTTCATGTTAATTGATTGTATAATTTAGTGTAGTTGTAGGTAGCGTAGCATTCAACCTCAGTTCACCGGGGCGATAACATATGCATTTTAAATCTTTATTGAGGATGGGGTATTTATAAGCTGCAGTCATCGCTAACGAAGAGGTGAATTGTATTATCGTTTGTCGATCGTAATATAAAAATGAATTAAATAAGTTTACATTCTGCAATTGCAAACTTCAAAAATTTTTGGGATATTTCTATTTCTGACATACTCGTATTCGTAGTAGTATTGTTACAAGAACATAAGCTTTACGATGGTAGAATTTGAATGGAACGCTTCCTGGATTCTAAACCTCGGGTATCGTGCTACGAATAAACTTGAGTCGCTATGTGTGTCTCACCGATTCTACGATGCGCATCGAATTTTGCTTAAGCCGACCATGATCCCGTTACATACTAAATGTATTGTTCTCCTTGTTAAATTCACTTAAGTAAATTTAAAGTAAAGAATTTAATTCAACGGCAAATTACGATGATACTGTCATAAGATTTATCGTTAATACTAACACACTCATACTTTTTTCTAGAATCAGTTTATGCTTGGCTTAACGTGTAACTATTTTTTTTTAGGAATAAGACGTAGGGGTAGCAGAATCATTTATCACTTATACAACATGATCACTAAAGATTGTGCGTTGCATTAAATATCCTCGGCTGGATCACGGGAAATCGAAAATCCATAATACAGCTGTAAAATTAATTTTATACGTAATAACATACTGCTATGGTAAAATATGTGGGTAAAAACTATGTAAATGTAAAATTAATTTATTCCGTATCCATATCAAAATAAATGGATGAAGTTCGTGTATGTGTATTTTTGTACGTTTATTCATTGTATTGATTAAAATCAATAAATATAATTGTAAGTAAATTACACTTTCATTATAATTAAAGTTATCGTTCAACTTACGAAATCTTTATTATCTTACCATACCATCTTAATTTTTGGTAGTTTAAAATGTAGTAACTTTTCTAGTATCTATGGAGTATTAATTAGTATTTTTGTGTATCCCTTGTTTTAGGCGTTTTTTGATTTTGATATCCCGTTGGTTAGGTCCTATAAAATATTAACGATGATGTTAAATACCAATTCAGATATAAACGTGGATCTCTTCAACAGGTGTCTAAATTTTCTAGGATTAGTGCCATCGTTTGAGATGACATATCATCACATATTAAATAAAAATATGTTGGTGTTGGATGGATAGTTATTTAAGTCAAATGGAATTTTCTCAATTTGTATTTATCCTTCTGCCGACGCTTTCAAAGGAAGTTCTTTATTATATTTGAATAATTTTGATAAGTTTATTACCTACTAAAATAGAATCTTGAAGTATAAAAATAAGGCTATTATAACGTTAAAGGTATAGCCGTAAGATGTAATTGCTTTACACAAAATATGGAGCAAGATTTAATCTACTTATTTTCTTTTGATCTGGCGTTTGCTCTTCGAGTTGAAACAATAATATTGCGTGCTTTTTTATCTTGGCTCCGAGAAGAGAATGAATAACAACATAATAGCACCGCTAGATTTTGGATTAAAAGAAATAATAAGTAATAGTTATAGTAGTATGATAGTGATATAAAATTAAAAAAAAAACCAGAATGATCGTAGCGTAATATAAGAAAAGTTTTTTTTTAATTTTGATGATTTAATGAACGTTAAACTTATTAAAGTAGAAGTTAACATTAAAATTTTAATTGGTTACAAATCCATTATTTGCAGACCCAACAACATACCAAAGTTTCACTGAATGTGATATAAAGCTTTACGTTTCCCAGAATTTTAAAATTAATGTAAATACATCATGGGAACCTGCTGGTATAACGGACGTGCCTCGTGGTTAACTTCTGACATAAGGTTTCGCGATCGGGTTCGAATTTTAGTTGGCTTATATATAGTCCCTTTGTTTTGCTAAATAGATTAAATCAACTTGTGTTAGATTTAATTCTAAAATACACAATACCTTTGCTCATAGATAAAATGAGGCTGGTGATGAGAGGCACATGCCGCTAGGCTCTAACATACTGTATGATCAGTTTGCGATTATTTGAACAAAATTATCCGGAATAGATCTGTAGATGAGGTAATGTTGCGTGGCTACCAAGATATCCGATCTTACGCCCTAAATTTTTGTCTGGGAGTACATGAAACAATAAGTGTACTCTGTTCGTATTGAAACCCGCGAGCAATTAATTGCTAGAATTTATGCTGCAGTAGCGAAAATAAAAGAAAATGCTGTAGAATTGCGTTGGGTAACAATAAGAAATATATACACATTTTTATACGAACTAAAATGTCTATTTTAAATATCGTTTTTATGAAAAATACGAACAGATATCTGTAATATATATATATATATATATATATATATATATATATATATATATATATATATCTATCTATCTTTATATATGTTGACTTTGGCCCATGATATCCTCAATTAAGATTCAAGATGCAAATGCGTTGTCACGCCTGAGGACTGATATAGAACGCCTCGGTGCCTATAACTGGGTCCTTAGATTGTTACACTTGCCATACGAAACACAGGAGTGCTACGTTGCTAATTAGTATTACGCTGGTACTCTGTGATGGCGTCATCCTTCCCCGATCGAGCCGACCCGACGTTGCAACTAGCAAGTAGCTAAAGCCTGGCTCTAACATTATTAAAGTCTCCAGGCATACTGTAAAATTGTGCAAGGGAAGTTTAAATATAAAAATAGTCTAAAATTGTAAGCAATGGAGCGTATGATTTTTTTAAAATTATTTTATAGTTTTATGATTAACCTATTACGCAAACGAATATGAGGGTATCCTTGTTTAGATCACAGGTAGTTTTTATAAAAATAATAGTATATGTAAATTAAACCTAAATTTGTGTTTAATAAAACTATATCGATTAAATAGTTTTCATAGATATCGTCAAATTTGTTAGGTTGAGTATAACTTTAACTATAACATATATAATAATGTCCAGATATCGACCACAGTGGTATCTTATGGTCATTACCTATTACATCACTCTCATTCACTTCATTCACATTTCATTCAATTCTATCATTACCAAATTACATCACTGCGCATTATATATTATGGAGCAGTAGGCATTCGCGAAAATAAAGAGGCACTAACTCGCCGTCTCCCTCCTTATTACCATGTATGTACTATATGAGGAAAGTTAAGAAGTAGCATCAAGAACACGCAAGAAATACATACAGCACATCTAGGCCCAAAAACCAACAATTTGTAATACACAAATATTGTTGATCGCCTTGTAATTGAACCCAGAATCTGACGTACGGCAGACAGGTCTATGATTCGACTACTCTACAAAAATTTATAATATTTATGCGATCAGTAAGACGTGAAGTCTACTTATAAAAGATGTTCGTTTCGCATCTGCAGAACAAATGGTATATACATCTTTTATTCCCAACCCCCTTTAATTTTTCTTTACATTTCATAAAAGGATTTTTGTTTAGTTGTATTTTTGCACAATAACGGAATGAAATGAATTCAAACTCAATTAGATTTATAAATTTTGGATTACAACGTAGTCATTTGTGCTACGGAATTTAATTTCTTGATACAAATCGACTTGAACCATTAGTGTTTTAGATGATGACATTCCTATAACTAAACCCTCAGAATTGAAACACTGTAATAAATACTATTTTATTGTATATTTAAAGAGATATTTTTAGTTTTTAAGTATGTTAATCAAGATTTTATTTTCATCACCATTTATATAGTTAATTAAGATGACAGCAAAATCATCTGACTGTTATCAAAGATGCCATTGATATAAATTGTATTATAATGTACTATAGTGTATATTTTGAACAGGGTTTCTTACTATAGCATGAATAGGTCCACTCGACATGCTCACAAAATACTAGTATGAAAAAGCAGGATAACGCTGATACATTTAGTTTTGTGAGTATAGAGTTTTTATAATCTACTGGATCAACAAAAAATAGTCACCATGAATCAGGCTATGTCTTGTTTTTTTCTACATTAAAATCTAATAAGTCGCCTAAACGACGGTTTTTATTACGATTATTATTAACAATCGGTTCTAAAACCGATAGTTAATAATAATAATATTCTTGCCTGTCCTTGTCGCTTTGTCGTCGATTTTACCTTTATTTCAATGAATCTCTTTTTCAATGCTGTATGAGGTAAATGTGTATTGAAACTTAAGCATTAAAAATAAAACATAAAAAGAAAATGTAAGTTTTTTAATTAGAATTTAAAGTATTCGAAATCTAATTCCAAATCAAAATTGCAGCACTCCACTGAGTAAAACATAATCAACAAGCGCCGGAGAAATCTTTTTGTGGTCATGCGGCAACACCTTAAAGTTTTAACATTCAATTTATTTCTAAATTTAAAAAACGGGAAACTTGTGTCAACGTCTAAACTTCTATGCAGAAAACACTAAGCGTAAAATGGGATGCAATCATTGTGTATCAAATAAACGTGCCTAGGAATGGTGTAGGTCATTTTTATGAGAGGCGTTTCGTTTTCAATATCCGTCTATAATCTGAATACGTGGAGTTTTAAATAATAGTCAATTATTTTAGAGATTCAATGGCCTCAGACAGACGTAACGTTGGGTATATCGTTTCACGTAAGCAGGTGTTGAGAAATAATGCCTCCTTTCTCAAGTTAACCTTCCGATCATGTCGACGTTGGCTCATAAGAGTTTGTCACTTCGCTTATTTGAAACGCTTTGTATGGCTTACTTATATAATTGATACACTGCTAGTAATGTTCCATTGTTCTTGCTTTTCTGCCATAATTTTGTCGTTTGGGATTTTAAATAGTTGTCAAATATACTCGTATGATAATACTTTTACTGGGGAGATCTTACTATAGATAGAAACCTAGTGGATCTAGGTTACTTATTGGAAAAATGATATATATATGAATATTAAATGTACCCTAAACTTAAATGTTTCAAATTTTGCGTGGGTATCAAGGGGAAAAAGAAAAGATTCACCTTTAAAAATACCTTTTGTTTTTCATTCGCAATTGCATTTCAAACGACAACGTGAAGTTGGTTTTCCATAGCTTTTTAATACGAAAAGGTTTACTCCATATCTAAAGGACTGATTTTATCCTTAAGCTCTTAAGGAAGTATAACGGTAATCGAAATAACGGCTGCGTGGCGAACAGGTTAGAGTACATGGCTTCTGCGTCGCGGATCCTGGATTCGATACCCAGCCGAAGAGCAGTATTCGTTTATCGTAAATTTTTGCCTTGCGGGACCCGTGTATTAAACACTGCATCTGAACCTTGCTCATATCATATTACATATGCATTACACGGAATTGGGAAAGTGGACGGCGAGTGAGGGTAACATGGAAGATGTTTGTGTAAATTTTTACAGCACAATCTTGCGTAGATGATGTCATGTTCTATGAAGCAAGAAGACACCGCCATAGTCAAAATTGACCTGGAGGATATCATCAGTTTAAAAGCTACACGCTAAGTATTATAGTAGAAGTACACAATTATTTTATTTTATGCATTAATACATTTCAAATACATTTAGATAATACGTATAGTTCTCGAACCCCAATGTACCAATTACTACGTTATGTATTCATTGCAGTGCATATATATTACATTTACGATTGATACACTTATTCAATATTAAACGAAATTTGGATGGGGTGATATTTTTTTATTAACAATATGTGAAGTGCAATTATTATTTAACATATCGATTAGATTCCATATCTAATTTTTTCTCTCTCTTGGAATCTTTAAACGTATGATATTTTAATGAGTGTAACAACGTTTATTACGTTATTTTTATTAAATATTTTAATATATTCTTCACTTTAATAGTATTTCTCTTCATGAGAAGACGATTTGTTACTTCTTTGTTAAAATTTCGCAGCCTTGCTTGTCTGTGCCCGTTTTATTCTTATTCTGATTTATACCTAAAAGGGTAAAAAATAATATGAATGTTTTATTTAAAAACCTTAAAAAACAAATTTCACAGGGTTTGCTTCAAAATCGATTATGTAAACGATTTGTTTCCTTACAAAGTTACGTTATTTTAATAAATAATGTAGAATGAGTTTATTTGCTAGACTATTGCGCAACCAGCTGCATTAAAATTTTAATATTAATGCTGGTCACGTTCAAAATTCAGATGTTACTTCTAACAGAAATAAGGCAACATAAAGTGCCGACAATCATAATTTTTATCGGAAAACTCAATGCTGCCGAATTCCTTTCCTTTATAGAATAGTGTATAATTAACAAAGAATGCAAAGAAGTAAGAGTATCGTCTCGGAGACGATAGGGCGAGACTTTTTTTTTTATTAAGAAAAATGCTTGTTTACTCGTCAGTTTAATTAAAACGGAAACATCATTCAACTGAGCGAGTCGATCTTCGCCAGCCTTCTGCCGACAGACTGCAATAACGGCTCTAATTAAAAACAGTAGTAACGAATATGTTTGTCCCAATATGTTAGGAGATGAAATCATATAGTAGTTAAGTTATGAAATCTATGATCCGTTAGTTAATTAAGTCATATAAGTAGAAGCAGGTTGTTCGTGCACATCCCACCTGTTATAAAGCAGGAAATTTAAGTAAGAATATGGTTATTGACAATGCTCTGCTGCGTAAGAAACTTTTATACTCATTTATAAAATACATGTACTTCTTAAGACGTATGTATATTTCTTTTGATAAGTAAAAAGTATAAAAAACTAAAAATAAAAAAAATAATATGATTGACACATGAGAAAAGTATCCAAAACGAATATATTATCAAGTACAAGGTTTGCAATACAATTTCACGTACGTCTTCTTTAGACGTGGGTAACAAATAATTTGCCTGCACGGTGAAATTAATACTACGTAATTGCCAAAAATATGTTTTACTTTATTATATAGGGTCAGGTTTAACCTATGATTATTAAAAATGATCCTGAAATAAAATATTTTAGCAATATTAATTTATAAGCAAAAAATTACCGAGCCAACAGGCTCTAATGTTAATTCTTTCTTGACTTATGACACACGTCGCTTTTGATTTTATACAATAAACATTTCAATACTTAATTTTTAAATCGTTTTACATTTTTATAAGTTTGTAAGAATTTAACAATATTGGAAAAGCTGGTGACTGTTAATGTTCCATACTAACAGGTGTTTCAATATAAGTTGCTTCCTAGAGCTTTTATGCAGCTCACGTCCAAGCGAGCGAGCCTTGGAACTACGAACCACTACGCTTATATGAAATACCTTCATTATGGATTACGTAAGTCGAATACGCGACTCGGAGATTGCTTTTTGAATGTTTTTCTTTTCTTTTTGATTTCAACTTCTACATAGTCTTCTTAGAACAATGTTTAAGTATACTTTCTTGAAAAATACAATTTTTGGTTATATATCTAAATATATATATATATATATATATATATATATATATATATATATGTCTGTACATCGAGTACGTAATAGCTAACGTAGTCGATGTTCCAGTAATATGCTCGAGCTTCTGTGGAAAGGGAGAGGGAAAGAGAGACGAGAGCGTAGTCCCCTTCTGTTACAGAGTGGTGTTCGCATGTATTGAACGGTTTTCTTTATTCAAAATAAGCCAATGCTCTTGATTATAATTGCCAAGCACGTAGCGAATCATCAGCTAAAACTGTAATTATTGTTACATTGAAGCTAACACCGGTAATCAAATACAGGTTGGCTCATGATATTCGGGCACTAAACTATATATTTGGGCGGCGTAAAAAGAATAATATTTATAATCTTTCTCTTTTTTATATTTGAAGTACGATTTCCACTAAGATGTGACCAAATAACATTACGGTAATATTGTGGAACTCTTTCATTTACCAATCGTTAATAATTTTGCGATACATACAATAACGTTAAAAAATACAAGTACGTTATTCGTTCACAATTGCCTTTGTTTTCCCAAGGGACAAAATAAAATAATGTTTTGTACTAGTGGAAGTACAAAGTAACAGTTTGAAGCCTACTCCCTTAAGGTAAATGCCAAATATGACAAGTAGGAATGTGCTTACAAAATGTAGACGTGACTGAATATCGATTTGGAGCATAACACCCTATATTCGATTATTTCTTATATTTACGCGAAATAATAAAAAAGATACCTAAATGGTATCTTTTAGTGATTTTAAATAGGGTCCGATATTATAGATTCTGATTATTAGCCCAAGAAACTATAATTAGTCGGTATATTTTAACTTGCTTCTTTTAACTGTGTTATTATGAGATATTGCTAACAAATTAACGATCAGAAAGTAATAAAAAAAGTTTAGTCGTTACTTTAATTCTATTTATTGTTTTAAAAATCTTTCCAGAATATTAAGACAATTTATTATTAAGACATTTATTATTTACACTATTACATTTATATATTAGACATATAATGACAAAAATATCATAATGGGTTTTAAATTTACATTATGTTCCTTAGATATAAAGATTTCTAAATATTTTACCGTTTATTTTGGTTTTAGTGTAATACTGAGAAAGTATTTCATTTTGAAGTTTATAACAAAAAGTTCATTGACATAAGTAAAACAATTGGGGTCATTATAAATTCATGGTACTTTCCAGTAAAATATAGTGTTTGTATGCATTGCGTTGAAATCCATTTCAATATATATTAATGAAATTGTTTTGTTTAAATTTTTACAAACATGATGAATATATAAATTAAAGCAGTAAAAATGTTATTTTAGCGTTACTACATTATTTTTATTAAAGTTATGTGGACTTTTGTATATATATACTTGTCGCATATACGATTCCTACTTTAGGGAAGCTTATAATTATGTTCAATCGTTTCGTGTAATAGCCTCCACAGAGTATAACTATATATACGTAGATTGGTTGGCTTGGTCAGTTTCTTGCTGTCAGTAATCTAACACGCTCCTCGTTTAACTTGTCACTTTTATCTTAGGCGTTTTGTTTAATTTCAAGTCAAGTATTTTTTTTACAATATGCATTTAAGTTATGGTAAAAAAAGCGATTTTCAAAAGATTTTAAATATATGTATACATAGGGTTAAATTTAAAATAGCAGTTTGTTTTCGAAATCCAATCATTTTCAAATAAAATCCAAAATTATATATTTTGTATTTTTATACCAAAAAGTAATCATTTTGACTTTTTTATGCATTTGCATAGTAACGATACTATTATCTTGTTGGTGAAATTCTATAAATATATTTGCGGTACAGTAATATATCTCTATAACAATAATATTATATACTTTGGTGGTAAAAAGTGAAAGAAGTCGCCACTGTCGCAATTGAAGAAGCGAAAATCAATTATCATTATTTATTAAAAAGCAACAACTTTTATTTTATTCACGGGGTATAAATAATATAATATTTTTTAATATTATTTTTCTTATTTACGTTGTGTTTATCTTTTATAATTTACTAAGATAGATCTCAATTTCGTGGCAAAAGATATTCCAAATAAATATCTAAAGTTTCGTAATAAGACTTTAAAACTTACGTTCAAGAAAAGAACCCCATAAAGATTTTCTAATTAATATATTGAAGTTTCTTGTTAAAGACAGTGTATCTAATTAACTTAAAGAATATTAACAGTAGTTTGAAGTGGAAATTCATTGTCTTGGATAATATTTTGAGGTAAATGGTAAATGAAAATATTTATCAAATTTTGTAGAATTAAGGATACTCGATACTCATAATGCTATTCTGTTGATACTTATTTAATTTAATTGCTGATACTCTTTCTTTAAAATTAAAACTTGACTCCACATTATTCCACAATAACTTTATTCGTATGATAGCAATACATTTATATATACAATAAACTAAATGCGTTTGAAGATACAAAGTAATATGGGCTACTAAAGTAATATTAACTGGGCTAGTTAGATAAAAAGTAGACAAAAAATATTCAAACTGATATAATTTTGATCTTCGTAATATATTTTGCGAATTTCTGGTTTTGGCATAGCGACATACGAATACCTATCCAAATGGTCTTTGCTCACAATTTAAGAATACTAACTAAAATAAGTTTTTAAAAGACTTTTTTACTTTTATTTGCAGAAATAACATATAAATTTATATATAATATGGTTTATTATTTAAAAATTTTATATATATATGAAATAAATTATTATATTTTATTTCATATATTTTGCGTAATCACTAAGAAAATAATAAAAAAAATGCTTTTTAAGCTTTATGATAACGAGGTTTTGGTGGTATTCTTTTGGGATTCGATGTCATAATGATTTTTCAAACGAACGCCATTTTATTTTGATCCGTGTTTGTATTATTTGTATTTTCCTCCAATGTTGTCACAGCGAAAAATGCTAAAGTAAACCGAGTAAGATTGGTAATACAAGGCGAAATAATCATTTTCATAGCGGTGAAAGTCATAATGTTTTTCGATCCTCCCAGATACCACATACCACTGATATGATACTGATCTTTGTCTTGTTGTTTTTATGAAATTTAGGGTAACTAACAAGGATCCAATTTAACATGTAATCACAGACGTATCAATATGTGCCAATAAGTAGGAGCATAGTCGCCTTACAGGAATACAATTAAATTCACCAATAACCATACTAGATAATTAAATGAATAATTATATCTCTGGACTTTCCTCATTCGCCAGACGACTTTTGCCTTGTTTTCGTGATAATTTTCTACAAATTAATCTAAATATAACGCGAAAAGTTAGTCCTTGCTGCAATACAATAGTAAGATTTCCTAGTTGTTAGATACCCGAATGAATTTCCGGTATTTCTATTTAATTTAAAATTAATATTGTGAACATGGTTTAGCTATACGTTTTGTTTCATGGTTTTGGGTTTGTGGTTTTTGTATCTTCATAAATTTACCTATGATGATGATGATATGATGTGTGTAATGATAACAAATTAAGCAGTTTGTCCAGTACTTAAAAATATTACTTTGAGAAGTATTAGTTTTGCTTTTTAATTTATGTGTACCCGAATAACGTGAGTTTGGTCCCGCGTGGTGGTACCAATAAATCTGTATATGGATGTTAAATGCTGATTGAGTTGGTGTTACCGATGTCTGGGAGGCTGCATGATATGTGATAAATCTTATAAGCCAGATTTCTTATTTTTGTATAAGCGTAATAGTACAAAATAAGTTATTATTAATATCTAATAATCTAATAATCTCTTTATGTTTTCGCCCTAGGATTGTATTAGAAACTACATTTTTGACCTAAAACACGGACAATGAATTAGTAAAAAAATATCCATAAGCAGGGAAGAGCTGAGAGATAGAGGATTCGGTACAAGTAATAGAACTTGTCAACGTCACATCGATTTTTTACGCAACTCTGGTTTAAGCATGATAAGGTTGTGCCTAACATTTTGGCAATGAACTACTAAATAATAATTATTTAACGAAAATATTATTGTATAATTTTCGTTATATACAAATGATAAAGTATATTTTCTAATATTTTTTTATTACTACGTAAAATAGTTATTGATTAACTATTAGTTTATCCCTCTTTGGAAAGTCTAATCTGGTAATATTGAATGTTAAAGTTAGTATTAAATTATGTATCAACATGTTAATTATTAATTTAAAACGAATGAATTCAAGTTTTTTACTCATTCTGGAAGGTTACATTCCCTAAAAAGGTTTCTTTTAAATTGTTGTGAAATCAATTTATTATAAAATGCGTATCTGAGCTTATGTGTTACACTGACACGATATATTTTAAAAGCTTTTGTTTTTATAGAATGATTTTATACGTGGTAATTCGGAATAATGTTATTTAGGGTTAAATTTAAAACTGAAAAGGATTCGAACGTATCGCAGTGCAACAATGTAATATCTAAGGGAGGGAAACAGCGACTAGACTAGTTAGTAAAATATATTCAAATTATTATATTACTTAAAAAATTATATAAATATTAAACTAGTACAAAATAAATTTACGTATTCGGTAACCAGACCCAGAGCGCAGCATTCCTAGAGCGATAACATTTAAAAATTGAGTAATTTCAAGATGTCTTGTTTTTATTGTTAACATGTTGTGTTTTAATAAAGAAACAGGTCTTGGGGCATCTTTCAGCTTATATATAGAGTTTAAAACGACTACGTATTCAGCTTCTATTTAACATCTTCGTTTCCCCAAATCATTCACAGTATGAGTTGAGGTATATTTCTCTGATTTTGTTTTGGGATATATTTAATTAGAAGGTAGACCTCACCTAACCTCATTAGTACATAATTGATATTTTGTATTTTTATTGTTAGAAAGACTAGTTTTGCATAACTTATCTTTTATTTTATTATGGCTCTATTGTTTTACGGCTGTTGTCAGGTTAATATTTCCGATATCGATTCCATTGTTACTTGTCCGCTATCGTGAACACCGAGCTGCCGCCATTTCTGTCTCCCACGTTGTCCTGTTTTTGTCACTACTGTTCTGTACATAATGTATTATTAGAGATCTTCTATTTTTTTATTGGAAATACTCTTTTCTTATTTTCGGGGACACTTGGAGGAAATTTATGGAATGTTTACTAACGAAATAGGACGAAATAGCGGTCTAGAAATATTTTATTAGTAGCTATTACGAATTTCATTTTCGTTATATTGATAAAAATATTAATTGAAAAAAAAATCATACGTCTAGATAGGATAAACCTTGCTGTACAAGATTTTGCTGTTTATTCACAACTGGCAAGATTTCCCTGGTGAGTGGAAGGTGCATTAACTTTTTTAAGTTTATGTTGACTCTTGATTGAAACTAATAACACATTTATATAGAAATTATACAATATTCTATAAATTGGTTGCAACTAATGCTAATATTAAGTTTATTTAGGAAACTATGTTGCGGGAGATGCTTTTATTGCACTGAATGATGAAAATAAGGAATCATGATGATTGAAACTCTTTTTCAAAATGAGGATAGTCAACGCCGTAGAGAATTTTTAACGGTTACTTTTAATTACAATTGTAATTGAAGTAAGATTTGGTATTCAACAGTAAAAATAAGAATTAAAGTAACGAAGGCTTGATTGTCGCTGTTGATAAGATTTCAGATGATACCGCGAATATACAATTTTTTTTAAAGTTATCATAAATAGTCAGATTACAATGTTGTATCAATAATATTAATGTGTATAATTTAGGTTTACTAATTGCATTTATACCATTATCTTTGAAATAATTATTTTATTATCTTATTTTTTAATTATTTATTTACAATAAGAGTACATAATACTTTAATTACAAAAAATAACAGACTCAGACTACTAGAATACTATATATATAGAAGAGTATTAGAATATATATAAATATTAATGATTATTTTTGTTGTGTTGTGTGTTTTTGGGAATTTAGTAGTAGGGAGCAAAAACATAATAATAGAATAATGTAGCGCTGTGGAAATTCAAAATATTAGATAGAGAATGGTGATATGGTGATGGCTTGATGGCAAATCAACTGAGGTGCGTTGTGCTCTTGGCAGGTTCTGTACATGAGATCGCAATGTAATGATTTAAGAAAAACTAAACTATTGTATTTACTTTCCTATGCGTAGGAATAAATGTATATTTATTATTAGGTTGTTTATACTTGTGAACGAAATAATGCTTAAAATAATATGAATATAGTGTATTTTTTTGAATAATTATTGGCTATAATATTAAATATTAGAACATTATTAAGAAAATGAAAAAAACAAATAAAAATAAACCAGATAACGCTTAACGTTTGATTAAAAAACTAATCACGCAATAAAACAACTTAAGGTGCCCTCTGGGAATTTTCTTCCGGTGCGATAAAATTTATTTACGTCTTCAACGATCCATAGTAAATCCTATTCTTTGTATTTTTGTTGACTATATTTTACAATTCCACATGTTCCATGCTATTATTTTGAATTCAATTTAATGAATTTATATATATTTATTTTTACATATTTATTAAAAATAAAATTAATTTAATTTAAAATTAAATCACATACAATAGTAATGGCTCCATTCTATCCCACCGTCGCCATATATTTCATCAAATAACGTATGAAATATCCACGTGATTCCGTGTAACCGAATTTTCTGTAGAAAGTAGTATGTAACAAAATTTGTTTATTACGTAGGCTACCTCTGTATGAATATATGTAATTTTAATAATACGAGGAGATTTTGCCAAGGAAAAATAGACAACAATTTTTGAAGTAAATTAATTTAGGCTTTTATGTATTACAATTTCTCTTATCAGATAATGTAATCGTTTTATTTTTATATCATAATGTTTCCGATGGTACAGTTTCTAAGAGCCGTCAAAATTAAGCGGGCGAGTGCTTTCTTAAATTTAACATTTTTTATTAACAATGTAAGTTTTTGCGGCAGTATCTTTGAAAAAGTAATTTATCTTAATTTTATGCTATTTACCATGCGTTGAAAAGTAAAAATTCGAAAACTTCTAGAACTAGAAGATAATTTAATAATATGGGTAATTCAACAATCTCTACTTATGTGCTACATGCGCTCTCTAGACATAAGATTTTGAATTCAGTGGAATTTACTATTCGATATTATTATTGAAAAGTGATGATCGGTAGGTGTAATATGTTTAAGTAAATGTGTTCAAGTATTTTATATTTGTTTTATTTTTGATTAAAAATATAGTATGTATTTACTTGTCTTATCTTATATTAAAACGGTCATAAAAAAGCCGGCGCCAAATGTTTGATCGTAAGATTAATTAAAGCAAAACATGGTTCGGCACAGTAATCGAGATCCACCTGCCCTTTGTTGGCAGACAGTGCAATGAGATGAGGGTTTTTAATTAAATTAATTAAAGTTATGGAGTGGTGATAATAATGTAATTGAATTGTTCCCTTCAGTTTTTCTATTTCTTTGCAGATACGCATTGTTTTATTGACAGTAACTGTTTACTTTATAAATAGGTCAATTTTAAAATTTACAATCTTTTTACATTTAATAATTATTTTTGTGTAATTATGTGTGTATCATAAGCCGATTCATATAATTTAGAGAAATAATATGAATCGGCTTTTATTGAAAATAGTAATATCCGTCTGAATTAATTTATATTATTATTAATAAAATTAAACCGCTTCATTATTGATACGAATGCTAATGAGACTTTAAGTTGTTCAAGTTAGGTCTTGGTCCAACCCAAGAATGCACTAAAGACTTTTGAAAATAAACGGTTTACCATAATTGCTTAAAGTTAAGTTTGTTAGAGTTTTTTAAAGGTAAATTTATTTTTAATCCAATTACGAATATCACAACGAAATTAAATTATAGATAATGGATGTTTTAGAGTAATGAGTTATAGATTTCAGTAGTCATTTGTCACGAGGTCAAAGAACTCGGCCTTTTGTCAACCTTAGTTAAAACTTCCTTGGTATTTAGCTCGGAATCAATTTTCCTTATAGGTGGAGGTAGATACAACGAAAATTGAGATGTGTAGTGCATAGTCGCGGTGTGTACTCCAATGTACAATGGACTCTGCTGGAAAAATAATATTGTGTTAGTCCTCTCACAATAAATTGTTTTCTCTTTGCATCCCAAAAGAGTTTGTGCAATAGAGGTTAATTTTTTTATGAATATAAGTTTTAGATTTTGGAAAATAAGAATAAAAGCTAAAAAAAACCTAGGAGACTTAAGGTTAACTAATACAGATCTGAAGCAAAAATACATAATATTCTAATGTAAATACATATAACATAGTAACGAGAAATGTACCTTTGGTTCAGAAATGTGGTCCATACTAAACATAAATTTAATGTTAATATTTACAGAACCTTATAGTAATAAAGCGTCAATTGCCTAATGGTTTAGGGTACGGTCTGCAAAACTTAAGGTCGTAGGTTCCAATCCACCATTAGACTATTGTCGTGAACCATCAAGCATTTTCAGCTTAGTTCGAGTGGTTAACTGGAATATTAGTAACATTAATAGAATTGCTAATATACTTTCTAAAAAAAAAATAAGTACACAATAACATAATTTTTTAAAAAAAATCAGTATATTTCTTGCATAATATCCATCGTAACAGGTTATGCTCGTCATTAAGTATGCTACTTAAGTAATGAAAGCCGACAAATTGAAGACGCTGGGGAAAATCCGCAGCGTGATGCAAAATGCGATCTTAGAAGCGTTATTTTCTCAAAATGCCGATGGAGCATTTATTGGCCCTTCTAATTACATTATGAAAAGGAGCATTAAAATTAATGTAGGAATGATTACTTTTGTAAAAGTAATGAATTGAATAGGTAAAGTTTGGTATTTTTATGAATATAAGTTTTAGATTTTGGAAAATAAGAATAAAAAGCAAAAAACTAGGAGACTGCAGGTTAACTAATACAGATCTGTAGCAAAATACATAATATTCTAATGTAAATACATATAACATAGTAACGAGAAATGTACCTTTGGTTCAGAAATGTGGTCCATACTAAACATAAATTTAATGTTAATATTTACAGAACCTTATAGTAATAAAGCGTCAATTGCCTAATGGTTTAGGGTACGGTCTGCAAAACTTAAGGTCGTAGGTTCCAATCCACCATTAGACTATTGTCGTGAACCATCAAGCATTTGCAGCTTAGTTCGAGTGGTTAACATTAATAGAATTGCTAATATACTTTCTAAAAAAAAAATAAGTACACAATAACATAATTTTTTAAAAAAAATCAGTATATTTCTTGCATAATATCCATCGTAACAGGTTATGCTCGTCATTAAGTATGCTACTTAAGTAATGAAAGCCGACAAATTGAAGACGCTGGGGAAAATCCGCAGCGTGATGCAAAATGCGATCTTAGAAGCGTTATTTTCTCAAAATGCCGATGGAGCATTTATTGGCCCTTCTAATTACATTATGAAAAGGAGCATTAAAATTAATGTAGGAATGATTACTTTTGTAAAAGTAATGAATTGAATAGGTAAAGTTTGGTATTTTACTTAATTGTTCCGAGTGGCTAACGACTGCTATTTTAGGACGTCGTTCTTGAGTCTTGCAATCACGGGTTAGATTCATGTTGGTTTGGATCTTTGATTTATAGTGTGTTGTAGCTTTACGAAATATGAAATCGACAACTATTTTCCAATGTTGGTGTCGAGTATTTGTTTAGGAGGGATGAAAAGATATTCATAAGATTATTGTTTCTGTCGTTAAAAATATGTTCAATGGAATATTATTAGTCTTAAAATATTACATATATTTCTTTATAAATAGGTCAATTTTAAAATTTTTTTTACATTTAATAACTATTTTTGTGTAATTATGTGTGTATGATAAGCCGATTCATATAATTTAGAGAAATAAAATGAATCGGCTTTTATTGAAAATAGTAATATCCGTCTGATTTAATTTATATTATTATGTGCTGATAATTAATAAAGTTAAACCGCTTCATTATTGATACGAATGCTAATGAGACTTTAAGTTGTTCAAGTTAGGTCTTGGTCCAACCCAAGAATACACTAAAGACTTTTGAAAATAAACGGTTTACCATAATTGCTTAAAGTTAAGTTTGTTAGAGTTTTTTAAAGGTAAATTTATTTTTAATCCAATTACGAATATCACAACGAAATTAAATTATAGATAATGGATGTTTTAGAGTAATGAGTTATAGTTTTCAGTAGTCATTTGTCACGAGGTCAAAGAACTCAGACTTTTGTCAACCTTAGTTAAAACTTCCTTGGTATTTAGCTCGGAATCAATTTTCCTTATAGGTGGAGATAGATACAACGAAAATTGAGATGTGTAGTGCATAGTCGCGGTGTGTACTCCAATGTACAATGGACTCTGCTGGAAAAATAATATTGTGTTAGTCCTCTCACAATAAATTGTTTTCTCTTTGCATCCCAAAAGAGTTTGTGCAATAGAGGTTAATTTTTTTATGGATATAAGTTTTAGATTTTGGAAAATAAGAATAAAAAGCAAAAAAAAACTAGGAGACTGCAGGTTAACTAATACAGATCTGTAGCAAAAATACATAATATTCTAATGTAAATACATATAACATAGTAACGAGAAATGTACCTTTGGTTCAGAAACGTGGTCCATACTAAACATAAATTTAATGTTAATATTTACAGAACCTTATAGTAATAAAGCGTCAATTGCCTAATGGTTTAGGGTACGGTCTGCAAAACTTAAGGTCGTAGGTTCCAATCCACCATTAGACTATTGTCGTGAACCATCAAGCATTTGCAGCTTAGTTCGAGTGGTTAACATTAATAGAATTGCTAATATACTTTCTAAAAAAAAAATAAGTACACAATAACATAATTTTTTAAAAAAAATCAGTATATTTCTTGCATAATATCCATCGTAACAGGTTATGCTCGTCATTAAGTATGCTACTTAAGTAATGAAAGCCGACAAATTGAAGACGCTGGGGAAAATCCGCAGCGTGATGCAAAATGCGATCTTAGAAGCGTTATTTTCTCAAAATGCCGATGGAGCATTTATTGGCCCTTCTAATTACATTATGAAAAGGGAGCATTAAAATTAATGTAGGAATGATTACTTTTGTAAAAGTAATGAATTGAATCGGTAAAGTTTGGTATTTTTACTTAATTGTTCCGAGTGGCTAACGACTGCTATTTTAGGACGTCGTTCTTGAGTCTTGCAATCACGGGTTAGATTCATGTTGGTTTGGATCTTTGATTTATAGTGTGTTGTAGCTTTACGAAATATGAAATCGACAACTATTTTCCAATGTTGGTGTCGAGTATTTGTTTAGGAGGGATGAAAAGATATTAATTGAGGTGACGAATATTCATGTGGAGGAATGAAAGGGAGATCAAGGAAAAGGTGGATGTATTATGTGTAAAAGACATGAAATGATTAGGAGTGGATGGGCAACTAACGAAAACAGGGATAAATGAAAAGGCTGCTACACCTAATAATTGTGATAGTATGCTAAATATTTAGATATCATTTAGTTATATGGTCAGCATCATCATTATTACCTATATTTAAATATAAACTATTCTGAAAGAACCTGCCGTAGACCCTACACGTTATGTGTGATATTTTTCCTCATTGGAGATAGATAATAGTTTTTTAAGGATAATAAAGGATTAGACCGTGTATTACCATAGCCGCGTCTTATGATCTCTACGGCCGATTAAAAAGGAATGTTTCTGAACCCATTACCAGGAAAATTCGATTTTTATTCTAAGCTAATTGCGCCCAATCGACTGATGGGTATTTAAAAGTCTTTAGTTGAGTCTATATAAGGTAATTTTTTATTTGTGATAATTGTGATAGACTCACTTAGGGATATAATAATGCCTTCACATCGTAGTAAAATAACATTTTACATCGTACGTTTCCTTATGGAAGAATCATGCATCGAAAACATTACGAAGTCTTAAGTAGAAAAAATAAAGATACTCAGAAATCATAGAAGAAATGGTAAGGAGCTCCCGGAGTTCCTTATCATCTTTATTTTTATTTAAATACACATACCTTCATACTACCTCCACAATAAGGCAAATTTCTTCACCAGCTATTAAGCCATCCGATACTCTCATTCACCCTGCGAAAAAAACAACTACGTCCTGTCCTGACCGGACAGACCCATTTATGCTTCAACTAGTTTCAACTAGTTGCTATGTTGCTATAGTTATATTTTTATTTTTTTTATATCCTATATATTATATATTTTATTATATCTATAGGATTTATTGGTATATTATAGGATTCGTAATTATTTATACATAATTATTAGTAGTAGTAATTATATATATATCTGAAAACAGTTCATCAATTCATCAGTTCCAAATGGTTCGATTATTTGTGCATTTTCTCTTAGTTAACCAACAATAACCATAAAGTTTTCTTAGTTATTAACGGTAATATTAGTAAAGTTATCGCTAGAATTTTGTGTTGATTAAACTTATCGCTGTTTCATAAATTATCAAAAAGTTCTTATTGTTCTAAAACGTGGGAAATAATGGGTTCAAAAAAACTATTATGACATAAGTTCTTCCGGAAATGATCTAGAAATAATAATTAAACTTTAACACTTTACTTTATTAAAAACTAAATTTTGTCACAATAAAAATAAGCAATACACAATAGCAGCTTCTTCTCGGTAATTGTGCGGAATCATTTTAAATTCCCTGCAGCAACGGTGATACGGGTCGATCTCCACTACGGTGATATCTTCTGGTTATTATAGGATGAAATCAACTGCGCAGTATATTTTATACTGCTGTAAGTGTCCACATAAACACAAAGATACGCATTCGTTTTCCCCTTCCCTATTCTATGTATGTGCAATAAGATCGAAGGAAGATTAGGATGCAGTATCAGGAAGATTGAACATACATACAATACATCCACACCCAAAGAACAATAACAAGCGATGGACTAATATTGTTCTTCTGCTGGGAATCGAAGACACAACTAAGGTACTTTCGCCACGCGGTCGTTAGTGAATCAAATGTTATGTTTCATGCTATTGTTACATGTTCATTGTATACCATACATGAATATTTCAGTTAGTTATTTTACATATGAAATAATCAGACTAAATTTTGGAGTTTTTTATAAAGTTACAAATAGAAGCCTGGTGCTAAGTATGAATTACAATCTAGCGAGTTTGATCTTAGAGTTGTATAAATGCGATTTCTTTTTTCATACATAAATCACTTGTTTAAATTTGTACAGATAACGATAAGCTGACACTCTGTCACTTTGGTTTTAAAGGTGTAATTCTGGTACACTTCCTGTCTCTGCTTCCTTCGAATAGATAAAATAAAGAACACAGCTTTATGCTGTGTTCTCGTAATATAGAAAGGTATCTTAGTTTTATCTTACATAACGATTCTATTTTCTAATAAAAAAATTCAATTTTTTTATAGTAATGTTTTAGTTTTTTGGATGTGGATTTATTTAATATATAAAAACTCACATTAATAATTTGGAGTTGAGTTCCGTAAAATAGCGTTTCATTCGATTGAACATACTACATATCACTTAAAAGTTTACTGGTGCTCAGAGCTGGGAAAATGATTTCCCAGAGCGAGTCGATTCCATTAACGTTTCCATTAACTCGATGCAAAATTTATTTACACTGAAATTAAAGCAAATAGAAGTGGGTATAAGGGTAAATTTTAAAAAATATGATATCAGTGCAGGTGTTTTCTAGATTGTTATCTAATTCTAATTAATATGGTAGAGGTAGGGAGGGGTTGAACTAGATTTCCATAAATACCAGCATGAAATAGCACCATTGCTGTGTTTCATTTGATGAGTGTTGGAATGCGGACACCCAGAGTTACTGGATGCCAACCATCTCCGTCCCCAGAAATGACAAGCATGTACATCTTGAATCCTTCTGAGTAACCATCAAGTGTCAGCCCGTTTCATTAAAATCATACAAAGATAAATATAATGAATAATCATCATTTATTTATATGAATAAACTTATGGTATCTATAATCTAAAAGTAGAATTATCTTTAAGCATATACCTAGTTGTCGTGAAAGCTCATCCCTGTACCTTTTACTGAGTTCGATTGTTTCTAAGATATGTACGTATGTAAGTACGCGTGGAATCTCACGTAAAGCATTTCTTTTTTTCAAATTATTTTAATAACCTCTATTTTGTAATTATTATGTACTTTAACTATAATTATTTAATATTTTTATATTAATTAATCAAAATATAAAGATGTTTTTTTAACTTATTAAGATAAATTATTTAACTTGATTAAGCAGTTTCCAAATTTATTTAAATAATTTTTCGTACGAACCTAATCGTCCTTAAGAAATGTAAATGCCGTATTAAAATTTTCGGGATAATTTTGCTGTCTGGGCTCATGTTTATGAAATAAAAGTTATTCTGATATTAATTATTCCAAATATTTTGGCATTTAAATTAAACGAAATAAAAAGTTAGGCATTGTTTCATTGTGGGCTGCGCCATAAACTGAAGTTCATTAAGAATTTGTAGACGATGTCTTTTAAAGTCTGTGAAATGTATGATACCAGCTCACCGACTTCTCAGTTCCGCGAGCCTTGTGTCCGATGAAACTGTAAGAGCCGCATAGGCTAACAGCGTCAACATTAACAGAATCTAGGTCCAGCATGATGTGTGCTGGTATTTCGTTAGAGGGACAAACCGCGCTCGTGTTCGTGCCTGGGGGAGGCCGTAGACTCCTCGAGGACCCCCGATATCAGTGACAGTGCTCCCCGGGTCTATGGTACATTTCAGACATTCTTCAAGACCAAGTGGTCCCTTGTGGAACGCTGGGTTAATCGGCAATATTTAAGTGTAAAGATAGCCTCATTATTTAAGTCCTGAATGTCGACAATAATGGTACCAATATAAAGCCATAAATGATTTTAAAAAATGAGTAGCGTATTTTAAATATATATATATATATGTAAATGTATTGCGTGCTCATAGGTTGAGTTGATTTTGTTTTTCCTCAGTGATATCTGTGGACTGACACACAGATATTATATTCTACTTTTTAATGATACGATACATTTGTCGTCTTAAATCAAAAAAATCGTGACTCGTTAGATCAAAAGCGATGAACGCTATTGATCTAATGGGTCACGGTTATATTTATTTATTTTATTTATAGTTATATTTATGATATATACGAGTATATAAATAATATATATGTGAAATAATAATAAAGTGATAAGATGAAGAAATTGTTACAACACTATCCAACCGACGCTTCTTGGCATGCAATGGTTCAGTAATGTAGATTTAAATCGACTGGAAAAAATAATAGCTTTTAAGATGCGTTCCAACCATATTCCATTAAGCAATTTTCAATTCATGATATCCTTTAAATATTCTTCCTACGGAAATAGTGAAATACTGAGGTATATATTAAGTGATAATAATGAAATTAATTGAAGTTTCACTTCAATGAGAATGAAAAGTGTTTAAAATAAAAAAGATTACGTAACCGAAAAAAGTAAGCTTATTTTTTTAATTCCGCTACATTGCTTTCAAACAATGTCATGTTATGATAATACAGTAATGTAATAATATTGATAAACATACATAATATAAACAATATAATAATAGAAAGAAAAGAGATATAATTTAATATAGGTTATTTATTACAAGTCGATCCGGGTGATCGACTCTCTAACATCTCACCATACTTTGGCTGTAGAACACTCGAAAAGGACGGGGTCCTCTGCCACCGATCGTTTCGGGGTCCTCCCCATTAGTCCCCATTCACTGATAGGGGTTAAGAACCATGCGGCCATGCGGACGCTAATCACATTAGACTGCGCCAACTCCAAAGGGAAGCATCACACAACGACATCAACTGTGGCAACCTGCTTGAAAATCTCGAGCCGTCGAATACCGCATACTGGTGAGTCACCACAATCCGGATGACTCTACTTTCGCCTTCGAAGAGTCAGAGAAAGCCGAATATCTCACGGACAGTCTAGAGAGCCATTGCCCCCATCACTCATCCCTGCTGACACCGATCACCTGCGAAAGGTTGGCGATGTTCTACATATACAGCTCGCGTTACCACTGATGGGTGAACAACTAGAATTTAAACTAATTTTGGTGATAAGATAATGAGAATAATATTGCAATTAAAACAACTAAAATAGTATTTATTATTTATGAATCAGTACTAGCGTTTACATGATATGTAATATATTATATATATTATGCAGTTGCGTTAAATACTGTAAATTATTTTTTTATTTAATTATTTATTATTTTAAATTATAAGAATTGACTTTCAAAGAGTCCATTTTAGCTTTAATTTCGTTACTTAAAAAAGCACTGAAACGGAAAATGGATAGAATAACGTAGTAAGGTTTCTTTTTTTGTTAGATTTTTGTTTAATTAAAATGAAAACCATTCAATGTTTTGCGTGCATTTTGATTCAATTATTCTAATAACATCTTGCTTTTAAAGTATGTATATGGGAAGTCTATGGCAGGCAGGCGGCTCATTATTGTGCAGTGGACTACAGACTACATATATATATATATGTTTATATATATACATATATATGTTTATATATATATATATATATATATGTTTATATATATATATATATATATTATTCTATCATCGATGTGGTGCTTCAGAGGATGGAATGATGCTTATGGATGCTTAGGACATGCGCTCCTGAGCTAGCACCGGTTTTAAAGCGCCTGTTCGTGTTCTTTTACTATCTAGGCACCGTCCCGAAATCTTGGAAGACTGCCATAATCCCCCCGATCCCAAAGAAAGGCCATAGCTCGGATCCGTCTAACTACAGACCGATTGCCATTACCCCCTTGTTATCTGGGTAAATCGAGTCGACATGTACATCTAAGACTCATCGCACGTCAAGGTGCGGTGCCGAACGAAACGAAATTGTTAATTGCAATTTTAAGTGCTGATTACCACGTTCACTTGGCCAGAAAATATCGTGCGGAAAACTGCATGTCCAAAAAATATATCCAGAAGACGTGAAGTCCACCAATCTGTACCTGTATAATAAAACGTAATATGTATATGTAAATAAAAATGTAATAAAAAGAAATAAACAAAGTTCAATCAAAATTATAAGATGTAATTTGAGCATTTAAAGGCCTATTATTTTTTACGAAAACTAAAGCTTAATTTCGTTAATGATTAACTCTTATATTTTATGCTCATATCATTTCCCCAGGAGTTGATTAAAATGCCACGAGGCAATAAGTTCGCTTTTTTAAATCTTATCTTCTTTGCTGGCAACATGTTCGTGAAACAAATATTAAATATAAAAATGGCTGTAATTTAAATTTTATTGCTGAATAATTCATGCATCTTCTTTAAAAAATAATAGATAATACAAATAAATTGTTAAAATTAAACAACTTTAATGAAGTCAATCCACAGATTTAAATTATTTAGAAATTGAGGTTTCTTCCGTACTCTTCACTGAAATAAATTCTTTAATTTATTGCAATCATTTCTTTTAATATCGTCATGCTTTTAGGAGTTCTCATTTCCAAGCGAAAACTATTTGCAAATTGAAATGTTGAAGATAAGTAACAAATTTCACATTAGGTTTGTTGTTAAATATAAATCTTATGTAAGTAAAATACACATGTTTTACAAGCTCTTGGTGAAATGAGTTTAGAACTTTTTAGCTCTGTCTACTCCGATAAAGCTTAATATTCCTTTTATTCTTTCGTCTAAGCTCATTCACTGGTCGCTTACAAATAGAACTGCGTGAACGAATTCCTACAGTACTTTTTAGATTTTGGTCCAATGTTTTGGTAAGGCCCGAAGAATGCTTACATACTCTAATTACAATAACTATGTATTCGACATTTATTTGACCTTTATATTCAAAGGAACCCTTTTAATACAGTTTGGAAATAAAACTTAAACTAAGTTACATATAGGTTTCTGTAATGTGAAGCGGTTGCGTGTTAGTGGGATTAAGTACCTCATATGCGCAAAAGTCGGGAAATAGGGTAGTATGATGGGTAATATGAGAAAGACGCTATTGTTCCATCTTATTGCCGGATAAAATGTCATATAAACTTAAACGAGCGTGTCGTTCTAAAAATATATTTGTGGTTAGCTTGCTACATGTACCGTTATGACATATAAATGTTTGGTTCCCTTCTTTTTACTTATGAGATCCTTTCAAAATCTTATATAAAAATAGATCTACTCCATTTTTTCAATTTATTGTTGTTAAAAGTATGGAATGTAATTATTGAATACCGTAGTGGCAGTGATACTACGATCTGAATATTATATCGTAGTTGTATAGAAATAAATTATTATAATAAGAATTATACGTAAAGTAAAATAACTAATCAAACTTTTTTTTGTTTACAGGTATGCATTTATGGCAATAAAATACCCGTGATGAGAAGTAAGAATTAATTTTATACAAGTAATGATGACAAATTGACTGACTGAGCTATTAGTAGTCAGTGTTAATTTACAAGTATCCTGATTTTGTTTCATAGTTATCTAGTCTTTGTTTTAACAATTTTGTTTAGTTAAATGCTAAAGAAGTCTATAAATATATAATATAGTAATTCGAAGTCACTAATTAATGCATATTTAGGTAATTAGGCATCATGTGACATCATTTCTTATTTATTTAACTCTTACAATGTATTATGTCTATATTCAACATAAAATTTTTTACTTGAATATTCATTTCTCGTATTTAACAAATATATTTATTGCGTAATATAGTTATAGTAGTAAACAAAAATTATTTTAATATTAATTTTCGATGTATGCCGTCATGTGGACTTCGTTGTACGAGTACCCTAGCGACTAATGATTATATAAAGTAGGGCGACCTATTGAAAATAAAGTTGAAGAGTAACTTCTAACTAAATGCGTATTACACAGACCTACTTAGAAAAATATCTTTGGTATAGGTACTGATTCAATAAGTTTTCTGAAATTTATGATACATATACTTTTAATATTTTATGCTGCTAACCTTTGAAAAAAAAACATAAACCTAACGATGATATTGTTATAACAAGCAGATCGAAGAATAGTCTCATAAGGTAACAATATATACAATAAACAATAAGTAAGAGGAATTATTCAGAAAGAAACCTTATTTCGATACTGCAAATAATAAGGTCTTAGGTGGGTAAAGTCTAAGATCTTAGAATTTGGGCATGAAAAGTTATGTGCAAGGAAGAAGGAAGCCAAGGGTCGAGGTATTTGTAAAGAAACTGTAGAGGAGAAAAAGATTCATATAATCTTATGTAGCGCTGTCAAAAGAAGAAGGAGTAGCGAATATAAATGAAATCAGTAAATTATATTGTGGTAGGTAACTATTGAGCTAAACAAAGGCCGAAACAGGGCGATGCACAATCCCAAGCAAACCCAAACCCCATTAAATATGTAGTGAACCGCTTCTCTGCGTGCCTCTTACATTTAAGTAGTCGGTTATCGCGTCAATAGCCAATCATATATAGGGCTATTACTAATTACGCTTTGGTATTTCATGTAAAATTTGAATAATATATATAACATATACTATACATATGTGATATCTATATATATATATATATATATATATATATATATTATATATATTTATATATAGATAAAATAATATTCAATTCGAAATGGCCTATGACATCTACATACATTCTTGATACGGAAACATAAAGGCAAAGAAAAGCGAAATGGCCATCTTTGGCTATTATACAGGCCTTTAATCTGTTTGGCCACGAATCTATGGATTTCCACATTGTTTCCAACAGAAATTTCGCCACTGCTTGCTTCAAACATTTTTTAAGACTCAATGTCGCCGTGTCGTTTGGAGCAGGCCATGTCCTCTAGAACTGACCATAATTTGAAGTCTAAAGGGTTGAGGTCTGGTCTAGATGAGGGCCAGTGTTCAGCTCTTATAAAGTCCGGAACGTTGGTTTCAAGCTAGGGTAGTTCGTGCTTTGTGTTCAGGTGCAGAGTCCTGCTGGAAAGCCCACGGTATATTTTTAAAAAGTGTATTGCTGAGAGGTTTCACAACATGATCCTAGGCTGTATCTTGATAAACTTTGGCTGAAGTTTTCACTCCTTTTTCACAAAAACGTAGTTTGTGACCGCTTGCTAAGACACGCCCCACCGAATCATCACTGACGCAGGATGACCACGTTATACCTTTCCGACCACTTAAGCAGCTTCTTTAGAACTGTGAGCGTACACTTTATCAATTTGCTTAGTGTAGCGTTCTTCAATCGTGAAAAATTTTTCATCGGTAAAGAGGATATTTCTGTGCTTTTCACCTGCGTATCGCGACAGAAGGCGTTTTGATCGATCCACTCTCTTTAATTGTAAAGATTGATTTAGGGCATGTCCTGTATATCGACGATAAGCACTGAGCTTCAGGTCTTGTTTTATGATACGCGACAGAGTCCTAGCGGGAATCTTCATTTCTCGTGATAAGATTTTTTGTTTCCTAATGGGGTTTCGACGAATTCTGGCTTAAACAGAATTAACAACCTTTGTAGTTCTAACAGCACGCAGCCGCCCTGATCTTTTCTGGTCTTCGACAGAGGAAGTGTTGTTGTATCTGTTGATAGTACGATATACCAACATACGGCTAATACCAAGCTTTTGAAGAGTCTGGAATATGACCGACGGCTCCATACCCACTTTGTCCAAGGCGATCACTGCAATCCTATTTTCTTTAACACCCCATTACATATTGTAATTTGATAATGAACACGAAAATATATGTGAAATGGAGCAAATTGAAAGAAGTTTTTAAAATAATATGTGTTCCAAATTCAAAATAATTAAAAGTTGAAAAAAATAAAAGTTTTATGTAACAGTATTTATGGCCAGACTAATTATATATGATATAACTTTATTAAAATTTTACATGAAATACCGTACAATATAGTTTTTCTTAAGATCATCTACAAACTTTCAAGTGTAAATAAAATAAAAATATCTTTATTTTCCCAAACACAGAATTACTAAAAATACTAATTGCTAGTACTAGTATATCCTTTTACGCACATGTATGCCATTATATTTGTATGCGTTTAGGTTTACTTCACATATTCCTAAGTTTTCGTTTAATTTTAATTCTTTTTTTTATCCACTTGATTATTTCAGATTTGCAATCACGATATTACAATCTCTTTATTTATTTAATTATAATAATAATGTGAACGTATTCTGTTTTGTATACGCAAAACAATATTTGTTTGAGGCACGTGTGCTAACTCGGTCACCTTTCTTTTTTATTCAACTGCAAGCGTCTATTTACGAATCCTTATCCTCTATCTTCATAGTTTGCTGAATAACTCTGAGCTTGCTTGCTCGCAAACTGCTTAAAAATCTTATACATTGAGGGATATTGCAAGATATGTCTTAATTTTCCGAACACTGACAGAATTGGCAGTTCTCTTTTCATTCCTTTTATTTTTCACTTGATCTCATGTTGTAACAATTTATGTGTCTTACTACTATTTGTAAAATACATAATTTACGGACTGACAGTAATTTATTGGTTTCGTATAAGTATCCAGTATGCAGTACCGTTTTTATAGAACATTAATGTCCTAAAGCGATATACACACATTTATATATATATATATATATATATATATATTTATTTACATATATATATATATTTATTTACATATATATATATATATTTATTTATATATATATATATATATTTATTTATATATATATATATATTATTTAAAAGATTGATTGACGAACCAGGAGCAAATGGAACAACATATCTGAAAGTTTTAAAAATCTAAATTAATTTTTAATCCTTTGATCAATTTCAACACCTATGTATTGTTATATTAAAATCTAGGCTAGGTTGTGTGTATGTAACACAAACTGAAAGAGGTATCATTTATTCTGATGTATTTATCATACCCTGTTCAACCTTTATTTTAGTATCATTCCAGTTAGATCCAGTAAAGACAACTATTTTATCAAATACTATCATCGGTATATGACATGATACCAGGAGTATTTATAAGTTTTTATAAAAATTTTGATAGAACTGCTAAAGTAGATTGGCCTATAATTGTTTACGTTGGTTTTGTCCCCATTCTTATATATGGATTATAGATTGCTATAATGCGATTAGGGAAGTGCCATTAGTAGGCGTATCCGTTTAAAAATTACTTGGATTCTCTGAGAAATACATATTTGTTTTTTATATAATTGTCTCTAATTCAGTCTAATTGAAAATGACATTTGCTGATTAAAGGTTAATATTTTTTTTATTGAAATTGTAGACTTTTATAGCAATTCTAGTTTTTGTCGACCAAACATATATTACTTATTCATGTATACACAAGATAGACACGATTTGAGTTGAATCAGCTGCCTCCATTGCTGCGTGTAATCAGGTGTTATAAACGATGCCTCCTCGAGCTCGCTCTCGTCGCTTATCGTGTAATAGGTTTGTACCAGTGACGTACTACTGCTACTTTGGCGATCTCTCTTTTGTATATAAAATTTAAAATTTTCATTATACATATAACAATTGAATATTCAATGATTTACCTACTTTTATATTGTGTGTATTTTTTGTAAAGATCAAGGCTTCGAGTCGAGAATAGGACAACAAAAACAAATAAATTTAAGGCTTCACGTTTATCGAATAGTAAATATCACGACCTAACATTTATTATGAACTTTTGATATGTAATACTATAAAGTTTATATTATAAAGTTTTTTTAAATTTAAATTTCAATCCTTTGATCAATTTCAACATCTATGTATTGTTATATTAATATCTAGGCTAGGTTGTGTGTATGTAACACAAACTGAAAGAGGTATTATTTATTCTGATGTATTTAATGTAAGAATGTTATTTTTTAGCCATTTAGCTACATCATACACTGTTCAACCTTTATTTTAGTATCATTCTAGTTAGATCCAGTAAAGACAACTATTTTTTCATATACTATCATCGGTATATGACATGATACCAGGTGTATTTATAAGTTTTTATAAAAAAATTGATAGAACTGCTAAAGTAGATTGGCCTATAATTGTTTACGTTGGTTTTGTCCCCATTCTTATATATGGATTATAGATTGCTATAATGCGATTAGGGAAGTGCCATTAGTAGGCGTATCCGTTTAAAAATTGGATTGGATTGAAATTCTTGGATTCTCTGAGAAATACATATTTGTTTTTTATATAATTGTCTCAGTAATTCAGTCTAATTGAAAATGACATTTGCTGATTAAAGGTAAATATTTTTTTTTTATTGAAATTGTAGACTTTTATAGCAATTCTAGTTTTTGTCGACCAAACTTATATACTTATTCATGTATACACAAGATAGACACGATTTGAGTTGAATCAGCTGCCTCCATTGCTGCGTGTAATCAGGTGTTATAAACGATGCCTCCTCGAGCTCGCTCTCGTCGCTTATCGTGTAATAGGTTTGTACCAGTGACGTACTACTGCTACTTTGGCGATCTCTCTTTTGTATATAAAATTTTAAATTTTCATTATACATATAACAATTGAATATTCAATGATTTACCTACTTTTATATTGTGTGTATTTTTTGTAAAGATCAAGGCTTCGAGTCAAGAATAGGACAACAAAAACAAATAAATTTAAGGGTTCTCGTTTATCGATTAGTAATTATCACGACCTAACATTTATTATGAAATTTGATACGTAATACTATTATAAAGTTTTTTTAAATTTAAATTCTTCAATCTTCAAACTATGATGTTAAAAATAACGACTGCGAGCTTTACGTTAATTAAACTAGATTAACGCTTAGCCAAACTTACATACGATAACGTTAAAACAGCCGGTTATATTTCCTGGATATGAAATTCATATATCAAATTATGAACAAGTGGAAGACCCAATGTGAATCCAGGGAAGTCATGTTGTGCATTAAAGTTTGTTTTATTGAATCGTAATCTGCCTTTCATATATTATTTTCATCTCTTCCGTCCATTGAAATGCGACATATTCATTCAGAGAAAAATCAGTACATAGATTATTAAGATTACATATTTTCTTAGGATTCTGATGATTTTTTTTTTGAGTAGGAAATCGTTTTGATCACAGACGGAACAAAGTTCAACTTTTGCTTCTTAGCTCTAGGGAAATATGAAATAAAGTATCTTTCCTCTTCACCGCAAGCAACCACAAAATGAAAGCTAAGTTTTGTACGAAATTAAGATTTAAGTCGTTTGCTATAATATGAAATCAGTATAGATTTTAATAAAATTTACTACTGATAATTAAATATTAATACTAATGATTTACAACAAAAACCTTTAAATGCGATTGAAATTGGCAAGTTTGGTTTAACTGTTATGCAGATAATCTGCTGTGAGATAATCTGCATTATAACGCATCGAGAGGGTTGGAGCATGTAACATTGAATTAATAGTTTATAAGACCAAATAATTTGCCTTTAAATGCTATTTGATTTAAAATATGGCTTTGAAATAGAAGTCATTAAGAAAGGAGGCTCTTTTCTTAAATGCTGATTTTACTCAGTTGTCGATGTCACTCGAGTTGTTATCGAATATCATTAGGATAGGATTTCGATGCTTGCTGAATTAATGGTGGTAGATTCATGGTGCAGCATAAATGGGTCGGCTCGATCTGGCAAGGACCACGCTCTCACAAAATACCAATGTGAAATGGCGGTATAACGCTGTTACGTTTCGTCTGGTGAGGGTTGATCCGTCGATACTTATTATTGTTGACGAGGCATTCGACCTTATTCCTCAGGTGTTCACACCACATAGTATATATACACAGTACATCTGCATAAAGATTCCTAATCGAAGGTAAATGTGGGTCCCATGGGCCGCAGGAATCATTTTCCATCCGGTGAACTGTGTCTTCAGGTGCCACTATCAGTACAATAAAATAAAATTTTCCCTAATCTCGTCCTTTTGAGTGCACTTCCCTTGAGTGCATTGACAATGAGAAGATGCCACAAACTTGGTAGAGTTGAATTTGACTAGATTTTGTCAGCCCTAATCCTAGACTTTGTTTAACAAAATCTCGACTTCAAATGCACGTTTATTCCGAGAAATACTGGTGCTGCCAGTGCTAACCTAGCAACGAATATTTAATATATCGCCTGCATAGCATATGAGTTTTACTAATTTGCTACATGTCATTAATATGCAGAAGAAATAGGGTAGGGGATAGTATATAGCCTTGGAGAACATCCAGGGTAATTCACTAGCTTGGAATCGGAACATGCACCATCGAATTTGACCTTGATGCATCGGTTTGCTAAAAAAATGGTGCATAAATTTTCGGGAAGCCCAAAAGAAAGATGGTTCGAAATAAGCGCTTTATGCCGAACTTGATTGGAGGTCTGTTTTTGCTAGTATTTGCGCAAACACAGATATATTTGTTTGGAACCTATCCTAATATGATTTAAAGAGTACGCAATATGATAGCCGATGGTCAAGTGTGTAATTCTAAAAGTTTTTGAAAGTAAACTTGTATTAGATTAGAGAAGTCAGTGTGAAAAATGTGTATATAGGCTGAATATCGCGAGTGCGTGTAATCTGTGTCCAAGTGGTTCTACACGGTCGCTTAATGACGGTTAGCGCATTTAAATTGCCTACTTTCATTTCAATCGCCAATCACATATATTTTATGTATTTTTTAAATTCGAATGAATAGAACCAGCACATATATAATCGATTTATTCATCAGGACAAAATATATAAATACTTTTTAATTCATTTTAGCACATATTTGAATATTTTGTATTGAAATTATATATATATACATATAAAGCGCTTTTACCGAGTTATTTGGATTTTTATATTCCCGCTGCAAGTCTGACACGGTTGCTTTTGAATTTGGGTGTCACTTGTTGTAATGAACACACAAACAGACTACCAATCTATTCCGACACCAATTTTCAAAACTATCGGTTTTTGTAAGGCGTTAAAAATCGATACGTTGGAACTCAAAATTTCTTGTCATGTAGCATTCACCGCAGCAAAGTAAGAACACTTTCTTAATTGTGGTTGAAGATATCCACAGTATACTTGGAGCTTTTCAGGCGCCAGTGGGTATTAGCAAAAAAAATATTAAAATATTTTTTGTAATCATTTGTGCGGATCAGTAGGATTCAAACCCACAGCTATATCACAAGGCCAAAGTCCAAGACTTCACTCCCCACTAAATTAATAAGGTTAACATAAGTCTAGTTAAACATATCGATTAGTCTGAAAAGCCTACAAGTATCAAAAATTTATTGATTATAACTACTTGTAGGATTTTTTTATTCTCATTACGTTCTCATAAACAACTTGATTATTTTAAATATTCTTGTTCGTTATTTTTGGTTAATTCAATTATATAACTATGTTTTGTGGTATTAGTATTTATATTATACATAGATATTGATTCTCATTTAATCTTATATTTGAAACATTTCTGTTATATTTATTCCCTTCGTAAATCAAAATCATTTTCCATCCGGTGAACTGTGTCTTCAGGTGCCACTATCAGTACAATAAAATAAAATTTTCCCTAATCTCGTCCTTTTGAGTGCACTTCCCTTGAGTGCATTCAAAATAAGAAGATGCCACAAACTTGGTGTAGTTGAATTTGACTAGATTTTGTCAGCCCTAATCCTAGACTTTGTTTAACAAAATCTCGACTTCAAATGCACGTTTGTTCCGAGAAATACTGGTGCTGCCAGTGCTAGCCTAGCAACGAATATTTAATATATCGCCTGCATAGCATATGAGTGTTACTAATTTGCTACATGTCATTAATATGCAGAAGAAACAGGGTAGGGGATAGTATATAGCCTTGGAGAACATCCAAGGTAATTCACTAGCTTGGAATCGGAACATGCACCATCGAATTTGACCTTGATGCATCGGTTTGCTAAAAAAATGGTGCATAAATTTTCGGGAAACCCAAAAGAAAGATGATTCGAAAGAAGCGCTTTATGCCGAACTTGATTGGAGGTCTGTTTTTGCTAGTATTTGCGCAAACACAGATATATTTGTTTGGAACCTATCCTAATGTGATTTAAAGAGTACGCAATATGATAGCCGATGGTCAAGTGTGTAATTCTAAAAGTTTTTGAAAGTAAACTTGAATTAGATTACAGAAGCCAGTGTGAAAAATGTGTATATAGGCTGAATATCGCGAGTGCGTGTAATCTGTGTCCAAGTGGTTCTACACGGTCGCTTAATGACGGGTAGCGCATTTAAATTGCCTACTTTCATTTCAATCGCCAATCACATATATTTTATGTATTTTTTAAATTCGAATGAATAGAACCAGCACATATATAATCGATTTATTCATCAGGACAAAATATATAAATACTTTTTAATTCATTTTAGCACATATTTGAATATTTTGTATTGAAATTATATATATATACATATAAAGCGCTTTTACCGAGTTATTTGGATTTTTATATTCCCGCTGCAAGTCTGACACGGTTGCTTTTGAATTTGGGTGTCACTTGTTGTAATGAACACACAAACAGACTACCAATCTATTCCGACACCAATTTTCAAAACTATCGGTTTTTGTAAGGCGTTAAAAATCGATACGTTGGAACTCAAAATTTCTTGTCATGTAGCATTCACCGCAGCAAAGTAAGAACACTTTCTTAATTGTGGTTGAAGATATCCACAGTATACTTGGAGCTTTTCAGGCGCCAGTGGGTATTAGCAAAAAAAATATTAAAATATTTTTTGTAATCATTGGTGCGGATCAGTAGGATTCAAACCCACAGCTATATCACAAGGCCAAAGTCCAAGACTTCACTCCCCACTAAATTAATAAGGTTAACATAAGTCTAGTTAAACATATCGATTAGTCTGAAAAGCCTACAAGTATCAAAAATTTATTGATTATAACTACTTGTAGGATTTTTTATTCTCATTACGTTCTCATAAACAACTTGATTATTTTAAATATTCTTGTTCGTTATTTTTGGTTAATTCAATTATATAACTATGTTTTGTGGTATTAGTATTTATATTATACATAGATATTGATTTTCATTTAATCTTATATTTGAAACATTTCTGTTATATTTATTCCCTTCGTAAATCAAAATCATTTTCACATTGGATATTTTAAATGTTAAAAGATAAACAGCCATTAACGGTTTTAATTAAGCCGTAGTACAATGAGTAACGTAACTATAATAATTAAGCGAGTAAATATTTAATGCAAAGTTTTCTTTTTTCATTATCCTCGTTGTTTATTTTTATACTTATCGTTATTTTTTCTCATTTTGCTTTATTTTCCTAAAGAGTTGTTTTACTGTAAAAATTATATAGCTTAACTAGCATGAATGAAGTCAACTTATTCCCAGATTTTTTTAAGGCTGACGGCCACTGGACAGTTTCTCCGGGATTTATTAATGTAGATATGTTAATATTACTAAGTTTCTATTACCCTGAAATAAAATCAAATTAAAAAAAAAATAAAAGCTGAACTAAAGAGTTTATTGGAAAAATAGGTATATATAATGATACATAATTTAGACCATTATTTATATTAATGAATATAAACAGTAGGTAATACTCTGGCCACAGGAATAGCATGGCGTTACTATGCGTTATTAATGTTTCCAAACATGGTAATAAAGATAGAATCAGCACGGCCCCACGGGTCTTCCGTTGTGGAGGTATATTATCTCAGTGTTCAGGGTTAAAGATGTATTTGAATACAATAAATAAAGATCTACTTAAAAAAAATTAATAAAATATATATAAATGTAATTATTTTGTTAACATTTTTCCGGATTGTGATTTACTACAAGAAACTCGAATGTAAAGATATTTAAATAAGTATATTAAAATAACATTACTGTTTATGTAATAGTTTTACATGAGGGTACTTATGTAAAACTATCAATGTATACGTTGCTAATTGGATTCCAACTGTTGTAGTATGAGAATACCGAGCTCTATACTTCGATAGTTTCCGATGGGTTTGAAATTGCTCGCATCGATTTGTACTAGCAGATGTTCCATTAAATGCTGTTTCCTGGAGTTCGTTCGAGTTATACGTCTTTATAAGCCTAAAATCCTGTTTTTATCGAATAATTGATTTACAATTAATGTTTTACGGTCAGCCCTAATTATCTAAAGGCTTAAGCATATTTTATAGTGTTGCAAATAAAGATTTCTATTTCTAATCACAATAAATTTTCAATATATTTAAATTATCGAAATTTACTTAATAAAAATCCAATATTTAATAGTGACATACACTTGGCATGTTAAGTCTACCACTAAGTACGCTTCAAGGTATTGTATAGCCTGAAATGTAGAGGCACGGAAGATTACAATCCAATTTCTTTGTTTCAACCTCTTGTTCCCATTTTAAAAATGCATTTTTAAAGGAGATGCATGCTAAAAACTTCTTTTCAAAGTTCTTGTTAAAAATTGTTCTTGTTTTTAGAAAATGTATTGCTTTAGAACCAACTCAAATGGTTAAAAGGCCTTTCAAATTCTCTAAAGGAATACCATTTATATCTATGGTTATATTGTGATAATAAAAAAAATTATGTAGGATTGAAAATCATTAAATAAATAAATAATAAATGAAATTGAGCTACATAACTATAACGTTCCGATTGTGAACTTCCCGCAATTTCATAAAAGTTTGTCCTGTCTGTCCTTATTTATATAGTCACATTTCTATTCATAAACACATTTTAATTCCGGGTAATATATTATTGTTTGATTTTTTTAAAGTATCTAGTTTCAACTATTTTAAAATTAGCCGTCCTCTTTATCATTGGTATCGATGTTATAATTGTTGGTAACAAGTACAACAGTAACAAGGCATACCATTTCAATTCTCAGGAGGGACAACGTATGTGCATCTAGAAATTTATTGAATTAATCTTTGTTGAAGTTGGATGTAGATGTTTATGGACCGCTGTCATCATTTATCATCAAGGTAACAGTCTGTTCGCTCATCGCCCTTAGTTGCAGAAAAAAAAGACATACTTTCACTTATGCTATAGACAAACCTCATTAACAGAAATAATATTTATGCAACAAAAGTTAGAATTGGTAAATTTCTTTCATTCATTGGTAAAGTGTCTGAAATGTTTTTTTTGTCAATTATCTCAGATTGGAGATTTTTTATATTGGGTTATCTTTACCGCCGAGGTCATACCAAATTAGCATTTTAACATAATTGATGCTAACACCGGAAATTAAATTCTGTTTTCTCCTGTACGAGTAAACTTTATACGAGTGTCCGGTCCTTGAGGTACCACTACTTTGTAGAAGTCTATCTGTTTAAAAATTTGTTTTCGGTAAGATAATTTACGAACGAAAATATGGCGATTCCTTTTAAGATAATGAGTACACTTCGGCAAGTCATTGTCTGACGAAAATAATTAACCGCCTGACTCGACAAAAGCCGAAGTACCAAAAACTTAGAAGCTGCCGAAATCTTTAACAAACAAAACTTTCTTGGGCCCTTAGTATTATTAAATTACATCAAGTGTAATATTATAGGTTGGTTTGTAAAAACTGACTGTTGATTACAAGTGATTTTTATACTGGAAACTAGATTTTTAGTAAGATTATACATTAGAGTAAGAGACTCTATTTTATAATCTCTCGTCTTCCATCCTATTCCCTGCTATCCTATTAAAATAGGACAAATAACGCAGTTTTCCATGAATTAGTATTTTTTTTTATTTTTTATATCTATGTGCATCCCTAAGCCTAAGCACCCTAACCTACCATCCTACCACCTAACCTATCATCTAAGCATAGTAACAAGTTGTTAATTATATAGATAACTGTCTTTTAGATTACAAGTAAACATAATGGCATCGCTTTAGTATTGTATTGTGGGTTATAAGTTTAAATTCTAAAAGAAACTCAGATATTTTTACCCACATATTATTACTTCTTAAGCGAAGTATGTTTAGTTATATTTAATGGTTTTGTTATTATAAATAGTATGTCTCTGCGAGCATAATTATAGCCTTAATATTATCTTAAACGTACGTAATGGTGAAATCCTTTCAGTGTACATTAAACATGCGAGAGTCTAATTTTGCTGTTGCTCCGTATTAGGTCGGGGCTTGCTTTCATTGTCTGTAGTAGTAATTTATTTTACTCTATGAAAATTAGCGTTGCTGTAACCAGGCCAGGTGGTATAATTACTAGTTAAATTCTAACGAAATGCAGAACCGTTCATAAACACAAAGTTGTGTCATCATATCCAAAATACGAAAATCAAAATCTGACTAAATAATTCAGTGGGATTTTAATATTTTTCGTTGTTTTGGGAATGTAAATGAACTATAATACCCTATTGCGTATATAGTATCTATTAAACATTGTGTAGTATTTGTTTACGTAAAATATATTTTTTTGATTAAAAATTTGAAAAAAAAAATTGTAGTCTCATTAATTGTAATTTAAAGCAGATTTTTCATAACATCACTCTCTAAGCGGCGTTGTTTTTGCTCAGCCCTAAGTTTGCGCGGCCTATCGCCACGAGCAACCCTTACAAAGGGCCAGATGTCAATGAATTAGTATAGTTCTCAACGTTGCCTATCGAATATCCAATTCTCAATAAGTAAGTAGTATCTAATCTTTTGGCATAATGTTGTATTTTTTTCATTATTATACTGTCCTAAACAAAAGCAGACAAGTAAAGTAAACCATAGAAAACGAACGGCATTAGCGGGTTGTTTACGTGGGATCCATAAAGTAAGTAGTTGAGCGGATAAAGACCTAATAAGAAGTTACACATCTAAATGACCTGGTTCTATGACATCTGCATCATTTATCATCATTTTCACGCAAAATTTATTATAAACGTTCAATGTTTTTATCTGAATATACGTCAGAGAAATAAGCTTGAAATCATCTCAGTTTTTTTAGTTACTCTTATGTTATTATCGTATATTGTCAGTTTTACTGTTTCCTCATATATAAGGGCACTTATCCACTTCTAAAATTTATGATATATGTACCTTGGTTATAAAATATCGAATTCGGGAATATAAAACTTTTTTTTAAAGAAGTCAGAATACCAAATTGTATTTTTCTACATTTACAGAACATTAAGCGTCTGTTAAAGTTCACAGGCATGAAAAATTGCAAAGTACCAGTGTTCGTTCTATCTACATGCGCCGGATGATATGTTACATGTTTTACCAACTAACTTGAAAGAAAACGAATTCTTCTTTCAACTTCGTTTAAAAAAAACGTTTGAATATGTGAACTAAAACTAACTAAACAAATAATCTCGTGACTAACACGAGTAAGATTTCAAGAAAATATTGTATTTTTAATTATAGTATAGCTAATGTGTAAACTTTTCCATGTTATTGTATGCTTTGTTATAACTTGAAGTTATGAGTACATGAAGAGCATTCTAAAAAGATATAGACCGTATCGTTAATAGGAGAATATAATGGATGGATTTCCAAAAAGTACTTTCATTGATATTTCTAAAAATGTGATATTTTTTTCCACATAATTTATCAATTTCTAATGATAAATTCTGGATGAACATTAGTTAATTATTTATTGAACTAGAAGGATATAGGATATGAATAAATCAAATCATAAAATATATAAAACGATAGATAGACGATAGTAGACAAGGTACATGCTAGACGATACTGTTTTATAAAAAAGAAAGCACTCGAATCACTCTGCAGTGGACGGCTGTGGATATGCTTTTGATATGGCTTTGCGCCTTCCGTTTTCTTCAATTAAAGTATGCCCTCTCGCTGGGCTGTTGCATTGCGTGCGTGTTTTGGGAGCTGCCAGTGTCGCTAGTATTGTAATATTGCCTTGCTCGATATCTGCCATACGGATTGGACTTCAACCGTCAGTAACAGTAACCGACCTCTGAAGCGGCTTTGTTTTTTGTCGGATTGTTTTTGTGTGCTAACGCACCTAAGCGTTAGGTGTTCTATCTCGCGGCAAGGCTGGGGGACTTAAGGGATTACAAACTGGGAAGGGATATCGACCCTTGATATTATAGACGCCCGCAGCATGCAAGCGTTCTTTCAAGCAAGATTCCCTGACGTATGGGAAAAGTATTTGGTGCGATCGCGCCAATCAACAAAGACAAGCTTTCAGCGACATCCTGCAAAAGTTGGGCCCGGAATCGGTGGCTCTACCAGCGCCCTTAGCAGACCTACCGCGTCAAGCCTTCCGCGTCTTCCGCCCGCCAGACGCGCCCTTTCCCCTTGGCCACGGTCCGTAGGTGCGACGTTTAGGACCGATTTGGACTTAGATGTCAAGGTACCAAGGACAAACGAGGGCTTTATTCTCGTCAAGCGCAAGAGGAAGCGTCCACAAGCAACAAGTTTCACCCGACGTCCTCTTCAAGGGCAGGTTAGAACTCGCCCACTTGTACTTCTGCGAAAAATACCACTTCTCAATCACGCCAACAGCAAGGGCCGCTGCCTGCCCAGTCCCCTGCACAAACTGTAACCTCTACCTATAATATTGCAGGGGAATATCAAAAGTCAGACCTGTCAAAATGGCTAACTGTTAACCACATTAACTTCCCCAAGGCACGGAATTCCCCTGTAAGGCCCTGTGGCCTATGAATTAATCTGATGAAGGTTGACGACTTTCACGCCACCACTATACACGGAACGCTAACCTTGGCTTCCATACTTACGCTCTCCCCGAGGAGAGGCAGTTACATGTCGCCATACGTGGACTACCATTGGAGACTAAAATAAAGGAGATTCATAAGGCCACCAAGTTCCAAATTTTCCCCATTCATGAAGTCCGATGGATGATCCTGATGAACCCTCGCACAAAACAGCCTTACAGTGTAATTTTCTGGACCTGTTTCGGGAGGGCAAGGCCATTTTTAACTTAAAATCAATCTGCTGCCTTATTGGCATAGCGGTGAGTGAGAGTGAGTGAGATAAACCGAATAAAACAGCGATCATAGAATGCATAAAGCGCTGCCCGCTACAATTATCTGCCTCTTGATAGATAACTACGCTAACATCAATCAGAATCTCGAGATACCGTATTGGTACCGAGTATTTGTCGTAGCAAGTAGTGGTAATAGTATATAGCCTAGTATTGCCTTCCTCGATAAATGGACTATCTCACACAAAAGAATTTTTCAATTCGAACCAGTAGTTCTTGCGATTAGCGCGTGTTGAACGCGTGTCAAACAAACTCTTCTGCTTTATAATATTAGTAAAGATTGACATGTATTATCAAAAGAACTCGTTTTATTTCATTAAAGATTATTTATATTTTATGAACTGTTTGGGTGAATATACGTATATCATGTACCGCGTACGGATACTTAAATATTTTATGTAATTTTATGATGATATTAATTTGATTGTTTTCGACTATGAATTCCTCTTCTATTTCTAAATAGATGATATACAAGTTTTATATAACAGTACTAGTTCAGTATTTTTTTATTTCTTACACCATTGCGAAAATAAAATGATGCAACACAACAGTCAGATAGACTAGTCCTGTAATATATGATATAATTCTTCATAACATTTAGTTTACAGTAAAGTATGATTTCTGTACTGGTTATTATAAAAATTATATATGATACAATACTTTACTGTTTATATCATTTATTTGATTAACAAACACAAACAGTTAAATAAAAAAGTACGTGCATAACTTTTATTTATTTGCAAAAAAGTATTTTAATTGTATTTCGTTTCCGTTTTTGTTATAAAAGAGAAAAGATAATATTAAAACGTTCATAATGCTCGCCCCTCTCTTTTTGCGGTAATCATGACAGGTACGGAACCCTCTGCTACGTCCATTTATAACGAGTTTAAATCGCGACACGGAATTAGTTATATTATGTATCTGTCTGTTCTCAACGTTTTGTTTGCTTATTTACTTTGACAGATCGAATGTATTTAGGTGAGGAGTCAAGTGTGACAAGTGTGTGTGTTAGTAATTACTTATATATGATATGAACAGTTAAAGACTAAGTAGGATCCAAGAGATTTTATCGAGAGTAACATTCTCGTTGGGAAGCAATGCTGTGAACAAATTACTCTTCGATTTTCAATTGGGCTTTTCTATCAAAATTGCCAGTTTGTTCTTCTCGCCCCTTGTATCTACTATGTGTCGGGTGAACGACGAACAACTTCCATTGTCTATCAAACCTATTACCCAGCAAGCCAATTCAATTTAAGTAATACTATACCAATTTTTATTGATATTCTGTTATATATATTTATAATTTTGTCATCTCAAATTCAGTGTTAAAGCAGAAAAAATTGTTAATATTGTTAAATACCATTATTTTAAAAACGTATGCACCATAAAAGAAGTTAGAGCCAAAAAAATTCTTGCAGATATCCCACATATTTAGATGAACTTCGTAGTGGCCCTGTAAAAGGTATGCTTTGTGTTATTATGTAAGAGGTATGAATTTGATGTTTTTTATAACTGTCAATAATCTTACCCGAGTTATTTTGCAGTTTTTTGTTAAGTTAAATTTATTTATTAGTATAGACCCTAAGACAAAATGTTGACAAGGGCTGTCTATATAATAATTCCACAATTTTTTTAAAGTATTGTTTTTACTTTTTATAGAACTGGCCGTTACTTTTCCCTGTAAAATATCAATAATATATATTTGATTTATTTTATACACATAAATGAAACAGTTAATCATACCTTCATTATAGGGCAGTCCTTTGACAAGTTTAGTATGTAGATCAGGTCGGACATGTTTTCTATATTTTCAATATGGATAGAGCCACAATCTGTCCTTTTGACCCCTTTGCAGGTTTCAAATTTTTTCCAATGAACTTTGTAGGGACCCTAGTTGTATGTGAGTAATATTGTACTACTAAAGCAAGGAATTGAAATGCGGACAAATAAATGAGTAATTATCATACTTACGTAACTATTTATATCAGTCTGTTCCAACTCCTTAAGGTACGATACTAATATTATAATAAAAACAACTATACTTTTCATCATATCTGAGCGGAAAAGGAACTTTTAATGTAATGTTTTGAATACGAAGAGACTATTTGTAAATAAAACATGGTTATTTATACTAAATCACTCTAAGGCATGTATTATATTATATAACGATTTTATCTGGCATATAATTTGCTGTTTGGAATACAATTTCGTATAATAATTGTATTATATTGTGAGGGATCACAGTACAGGACGTTCACTATCTACGTAGACAATTATTGCTATAATTTTTATTTAAATTTAAATCACATAATTATAAAGTTTTTGCGGATACTAATTTAATACTATATAATTCATCATATAAAATTCAGTGTGGCTTCAATTTTCTCGCAGTCGGCGTATATCGTAAAGAGTTTAAATTTTTATAAAATATCATATAAAAGTGTTCGTTGTATTCCCTCTTCGACGATATCGTTTGCGGGCCCGGTAATCATTAGTTCATTTTATTTTACCAATCCAGTTTCTGTGAAGTTCGTGGATTGCTTAATGCGATATTCCATTACGTGACAGAAAAGCATTTAAATTCTTTACCAACATATTTTTGCAAGTACAGCAAAATATTTTTATCATCATTAAAATGAGCGGATTGAAATTAAGTTGTGAGTTCTCCCACAAAGCTTATCATATTGTGCTTGTTCTTTGTGAACAAATCCTGCTTTGTGGTTTCCAATGTTGTATGCTGCTAAATACTTTGAAACATAGTATAGTATGTATGTACTTTCTAGTGGATTGGGTCAGCTGACGCGGTCGAGTATATCTGAATTTGCCCGCAGACTCTCGACCCTATCTGTTTGCCGGCTTATGCAGCGATCACTGGCTTAGTCGAAATAGCAATTAAACGAACTAGCACTCTTTCCTCGTTCAAAAATTCTATTTTTACCTACTCGACTACCAGTACATCTGTGATACAAACAACGAATTTTGATGCAATTTGGCCTCTAAAATCTTATTATACATTATATTTAATAAAAGTAAAACGCTCAATTGTCTTAGAAATTATTATCAACATGTAGGCAGATCGGTCCTTAATCTTTTGATATTGAGCGGCAGTTATGCTTGATTAAGTGATAATAAGTTTAGTTAGTTACTGTTTTTTAATTAACTTCACTCCTTAGATATTGTATTGTATTGCGGGGTTTAATGAATATATAGGTACAGACGTGTATCAGCCCTGGGAAAGATAAATGCAAGGATCTAATACTTTATCCCTCGCCGCGCCGTAGACCGTTGTCTGTTTAGAATAAGGGTTCACGTCATATTCGGTACCGTACCCTATTCATGTAGATACAGTACCATGGTTAACTTATCGGATGCTTTTAATAAGACGGTTTATCTTAATAACCTTTCACTTAGCTTTCAAATGTATGCTTATATTTCAGTTTATTTATTTATTTTGTGGTGTATGGTGTTGATGTCACGTATGCTATTTTCAATAAGAACTTAAGCTATTTATAATTCCTTTTCTTGTAATAAATGTTATATTAGTAAGGTTTATGGACTATTACAATATGTTAGTGTATGTAATGTATTGTTAAATTAATTTAAAACTATGCGATGTAGGTGACAACGCATTTAATAATTTATTACAAGGTATATTTGTAATAGTTACTGCGGTGCGCGCTATTGAATTAGTCAAAACAACGATAACATATCTTTATCTGTAACATACTATAAACGGATATTATTGCTGTGGAGCGTGGAAGCGGTATATACTTCTCGTACGTATAATAGTAATGTGCTTATGTAGTGCACTCTTATGTTTTATATAGTAATAACTAATTCTATAGTGTTATATATATGTCTAGCAGTGAACCGTAACTATAGTGAAATAATAAGAATCAAATCATATCAAAAGAAGCTTTATTCAAGTAGGTTTATACAATCACCGCTTCGAAAGAATTGCGTTGAATTTGCTGCTTGTAAGAATAAACGGCTAGAAACTCGACTAGTTGCTCTTTTTTTTTTAAGTAATAAGTTACGAAAAATCCAAGCATTGTCCAGTATTGAACCCAGAGCTCAAAGCTTAAATCCAAGCATATTAATCATACAAATATTCTGACAAAGAGTAGTAATATCTTTTGATTGATTGTTTTTTAACCAAAATTTTAAATATATTTTATGGCAAATCGATTATTTTTTGCCGAATTTTATTAAATATGTGTATGCCATTGCTCAGGAACTTTGTGTATCTTTTTTAAACGAAAATAGGTGTCACAAGTTTGTTTTTGTTTCTTGTATTGAGAGCGTGTACATTACAGCTTTTGTGGAATAGATTTGTAAATTCTTACGTATAAACAACGACTTAATTTATTTCTATCGACATTACGAACCTGGACATTTTTAACATAAAGTCGGTGTGCATTGCGGATTACGATAATGAAATGCCATTTAATGTTTTACGTATAAGTTAATATACAGACTTAAATAATTTAAAAACGCAGAAACAGTTTGTATTCAGGTAGCAGGTGTATTTCATAAAAAACACATTACGTATGCGACGCCGCAAGTAATGAATAAATTACTCAAATAAAATTTCTACTCGATTCCTTATTTTAGTAATGACACTATCTACATTATAACGTGACAATTATGAGATTTTTCTTGAAATTGCTATTTTGTTTTTGTCTATAACCATGGGTATAAATTATTATTCGGGTGCAGATCCCTTGAAAATATTAACAAAATGTTGACATATACTTGACTGAATTGGTGTTCGTATTTATTACATAATAGTTTACATTTTTTTTTAAATAGATACTGGCATATGAAATATTATATTAAAATATATTCCAGTAAACTTACGTCTAAGACATTATTCATCTACAAACTGAACAACACAGCGGTCTAAATCACGTCGGCCACAGCCACACTCGGGAGGTACTGATCGGAAGCCCAAGTCAAGTGTGACGGGTTGAATGGGGCGGTACCTACTGGCACGATAGACCAGTTGCTTCCACCTCACTTACTTTTACCTCGCCCTCTTCGCTGTCATACTCGTATCTATTGAAACTTGATCTGCGATCGCCTGCTGGTGATTGACTTTTGTGCTACGAAGTCGTGTGAGGGGGATATGTATTAAGTTATGTTTATTAGAATGCTCTGTTCTTATATTCATATTATTGATATTGTTTTTGTACTTTGTAGTCCGCTAATTACAACAAAAACGGAAGTGTAAATTAATGTTCTTGTGTTGGTGGCTACAACAGTAAACAATACATTATCTAACCTACACAATTACACATGCAACTAGTAAAGCATCATAGTGCCTAGTTAGGGAACACTATCCAATGAATTATATTAATATATTATTTATGACATTTATCTTCTCAACCCAAAGATAGATTAGTAGAGAATGCCTTTTGGCAAGTACACGTTTAAGTTCAGCTTTTTGTACAATATTTGTTTAAATTGTGCAATTATAGAATAATAAATAAATAAATACATTATACTCGTATCGCTTCCCTAAAAAATCTTTATAACATGCGTTATAATTGAACCCATGTTTCAACAATTTTTAGATATTCGCTTAATTGCGGTTGGACACCGTGAAAATAAAAACAACATACAATTTATCTGTAACATGCAGTAAAGGTGTAATCAATTTTATGTGCGGTTGTTCGTGTATAATATATAAGGAGTTGAATCTGGTTCGAAGCAGCACTAAAGCACTTAGAAACGCTCGAAGTGTGATGAATGAGTGTGTCGCTAGGAGCGGCAGCGGCACGGAACGCCGCCCCGCTTCCGTTCGCATGATTGATCGTGCTTTATGTTAGATCAAATTAGCGAAAGAATATTGCAATTCTGTCCACTGTCACTACAATATTTTAAATAAAAAAAAAAATATATATATATATATACACATATATATATATATATATATATATATACATTAAATTTTATAAACCCAATAAAACACTTATTATCTATGAAAAATTATCCAATAATGGCCGACATTTCACCTCTTATATTTTTATTTAATGTTCAAATTATTTATTTAAAATAATTATATATTAATGTAAATAGTTATAATCTACCTTCTTTACTCTCTAAGCTTTTTCAATACTCTCTAACCAATAAGCTGATATTACTTAAATATTTTAATTTTTTAATTTTATACGTTTATTACCCACAAAATTTTTGTTATGAACATCCCCCAAACCCGAACGAAGCTCTTTGCTTCGTCTTTCATTATTCGTACAGCAAAGGACTGGAATAGTTTGCTCACGTCTGTCTTTCCCTCCGATTACAATGTGGGTGTTTTCAAGAGTGAATAGGCATTTACTGAGCTAGCGCGCCTTACCATCCAGGACTGCATTTCCGCATGACATCAGGTGGGATCGTGGTCAAGCACTTGCTTTGAAAGTTTAAAAAATAATAATAAGCATTTGTATTTAGATCGAACTTGAAGTATGTTTTACTAAAGGCTATAAAAATTAAACGATGTTGTAGAACGAGAGCTACGACCGTATCATAGCTATGCTTTTGTTATTTACGTGTGACGAAAATTGTTTTATTTAATCTATTGAGAGCATGAATAAAAGGGACGCCATTAAAGCGTTGATGTCTTCCCGAAATTACTGGCCTAGACTTAAAAGTATGTCATAACTGTTTTTTCGTTGAATTCATTGAGTGCGTAAGTACATTGAATCCCATGGTATATTTTGCTTTATTAATAATTTCTTGGCGTCCTCTGGATATAAAATATTAAAAAATGAAATATACTACTGCGGACATACGGATATACATAAATTGTTTATGTATAAATTTACAATATTTGTTGCTATGGGATTACATTTAGTTTTCAACTGACCTAAAACAATGATAGCAAACAATCTACAATAAATTATAAATCTCAAAACTTATATTAAGACAGAATAAGCAAATAAATGAAATCAAAAGTATTAATGAAAATGCCTTTTAAAGTGACTTTGTGCTTTATTACGGGAAATCAAATAGTTTATGAAATGAACTGATTTAATTATATAGTTATATAATTGCTCATAAATCAAAATATAGATGAATGAAAGTTAATTTTATCAAGACACATTTGGGAACGTCTGACCTATTATTTTACAATCTATACGTATTTATTAGTATATTCACTATGTCACTATAGTATTGTTATGTACTCTTAAAGCTTACAACCCTATGGGGCGGAACGGTACAAAAATGCAGTTTAGTATGACCGACCTATCCAATACGTAGGGATGTCAGACGTCGACGACAGTTTGTGTTTCTTGTGAATCTGTACTTTTTGGCAGTGGACAAAGATGGTGAGAGATATGAAGTTTTTTTTTTATAGAATAGGAGGCAAACGAGCAAATAACTTACCTGAGTATAAGTGATCACCGTCACCAATGAATGTTCGCAACACAAGGTGAGACGCAGGTTCTTAAAGAAGAGTAAAAAAAGGTGTAGGTACAGATTTATAGGTAGGTGCTCCTAGTGGGGGGTCGTACTTTACAGTCATGGCCAATACGAGGTTGGAGCTCAAGAACCTTTCTTCCCTATTGGTTAACAATTCTACTAGCTTTGTGGCGGGTCCATTGCCCCTTCAGTAAGCTGTGTCTTTGAGCTACTTTTAATTATTCTGATAAATTATATTAATTTTATTTATTGCAGATTTTTTTTTAACATCTTATATCTTTACACATTTTAAGAAACATAAATAATAGACTAACCGGCTTAGATAACTACAATTACTACTCAAGACTTGATTGGTCACTTTAATTTAGAGGGTTTCGGCATTCCGGTGTTTACCTCGGGAATGCCGGAATGGCACTCATTCCAGTTCCGACGTAGCTGGAAGGTATTATTCCGTGAGGTACATGAAACTATACTATTTATACATTCACTTGCTTACGTACATAATGTAACATGTTAATTGTCGCGGGCGACTTGCTATAATTGGGAAGGATTACGTAGGTATTAGAGAATAATCTATTGGAAATAATTGGACGCTGTAATGCTTACGCTAACAGAATTTAACTATATCCAGCTGAGATGTCTTTGAGATAAGAGAATACGCTTTAAATAATAATAATATGCAAGGAAATCTTAAGAACTAGTTTGTCTATTTTTTTTTGAACTGTTTCATCAAAGACTTCACGATTATTTACATTGTGGCTGGATTATAACTTTCTTTACTACACAGTTTATCTTTAGTATATCAAAAATAGAAAACCGGTGCTATGTCTAAGGAGAACTTGTTTGTAGGACTTTCCTACAGTCCTAAAGCAGTTCACTGGTGATGGATTTGATAGTAACTAGGTAGAACTAGGTAGGTAGGAACCTGACTCTTCACATTCGTTTTCGTTTACTACCTACAAAAATATTGTGGCAAACAAATTATCCCAAAGATCATATAAACTTGATATTCATACCTGTAAATGTGCCGTAAAAGTGTTTTTACTCCGGTTGTTATAAATAACCGAACTTCCATCATTTGGGCTTAATTGTTTAGATGCGACAGGGTTAACTATAATATCTCAGATTCATCAAAATCTGAGGACAAAATTGGAATTCATCGTAGATATATGTATATATAAGGTTTTTTTCACTTTGAACATCAAACTTAATATATCAGTGGTAGGATTTTAATGTGTTAAAATGTGATTCATCCCGCATCAAGAATACCATCTATTCGTCTAGTTAATCTTGTATATAGCTGGGGCGTGGCTCTACTACGTGCATATATGTAGTGTTCTAAGGATTTCATTTAAGGAATTGATATGATGATAAGTACGGTCTGTGCCTTCCTGTGCCCGTAATTTTTCTCTCTGTGCGTGTAGTAATGGGACGGTGAAATGTGTGACGTTGTCTATTATTCTTTAATACTTTTAACAATTTTCCCTAAACTAAAGTAAACGGTTACAGTAAAGTAAGTAAAATGATACCTTAAGTATGCCCTTAAATAAAAAAGTTTGCGGGAACAACTTAACGTTCCGTATTTACGGCCAAGAGGCAGGATGAGAATTTTTTACTTACACAATAACGCAGGATTATAACAAGGCATAAAATTGCTATAAATACTATATTATAAATTAGTACATGTTTATTGACTTTTATATTATCCGGTCTTTGTACGTCCTTCTAAAGAGCTTAAGCTTGATATGAAATATTTATTAAGAAAATTTCAGACGATGTCGTACCCTAATGAATCGCTAATGTCGAGTAGAATTTAATAGTTTTATATTTTCCATTATTTATATTATTGTGTTGTACATATTTTATTAAACAGTAGTGTAAAGATTATTTATTGTTTCAAAAAGCTACTATAAAAATAATTTGTTGCATTTGTACCTTCTATATGTATTCTTTTGAATCTTGGTAGGTGATAATGGACCGGAGATTAATCATGGGTCTATTGAAACTGGAATAAACTTACAAATGGAGGGAACGGGGAGCGTAGGCGTTTTGTAAGCGATCCGTCGACTATCGGCAGTTGCAGTCCGTACTAAATTTACATAATTAATCTGCGTCGGACGCTAACGGTGTGTTGACGCGTTTTCATTAATTAGCGACAACTTGACAAGTCTGTACCTACTTTCCGTACAATTAAACATCGTCCTCAAAAGATTTGTCTAATTATTTCAGTGCATATGAACTCTTCCTTCAAACAAACAGCCTTGCTTAAGATGACCTGGAAAAGCCCTTATGGTTCCACCAAGAACGAGATCGACTTCATCATGATTGCAAACAGATAACTGTTCAATGATGTCTCTGTGATCAAAAGGATGAAAACTAGCGGTGTTCATCGGAGAGGCACATTGAATCCTAAAATCGGACTGAAAGAGTCTTGATTGATTTTACGCCCCGTTTATCTCGTACACGTATCCAAAACCCCAAAATCTTTCAGCTCGAATTGCGAAATTGCTTCCGACGACTTAGGGTATAGAGACAGTCCTTCATTGATGGCCGTATGAGAAAGCTTAGAGTCACTCACACTATATTTTAACATTGGTAGAGCTACAATGTAATTTGTTTCTAGCTGCAAAATAAGTGGGTCAGCTTGACCAGCGTAGGACCACGCCTTCACAGAATACCAACGTAATAATAACGCAGCATAATGCTGGTGTGTTTCGTCTGGTGAGTTTAGGCATCCGGAGACCTTTATTACTGGTGGCGAGGCATTCCATCTCGGCCCTCAAGGGTGAAAACGCATCTGCATTATTATGCCTTGTCAAGGATGAATGAAGATGTCTTGGGCCGGAGGAATCACTTGCTATTAGGTGAACTGAGTGCTCGTTTGTTACTCTCAATGTAATAGAAAAAAAATACTCGGTGTTTCACTGCGTGATAGAATACGTAACGTAGACATCTGCAATAGAACGAGGGTGACCAACATAGCTCAAAAAAATCGCAAACTAAAATGGTAATGGGCTGACAATATAGCTCGTAGAACTAATGAACAATAGAGAAGAAAGGTTCTTGAGTGGCAATCTCGGACTGGCAATCGCAGAGCAGGTCGACCCTGAAGTAGGTATTTGGAGAAAAAGTTTAAATTTAAAAATTTTCCTTCAACAAAATTTTGTTGATGTTATAAAAAAATCTATGTACGATAATTACGTGACTAATTTATTTTCTAATAAATTATAAATCACCAATAGCCTAATGGTACGTTACGCAAAAAGGGTATGTTCTGTGAAATTTAACATCGTGGATACGAAATCACCATTCGTCTATTGTGAATATTTGGTTCACAAATCTCCGTAAGCATTTAATATGGTAGGAATAGTTAACGGAAATTATAGTAATATTAATAGTATTCCTAACATTCTTAAAAAAATATATGATTGAAACAAAATAACATGTCTCCAATGAGTGTTTGTAATTTAAGTTGGTTATAAAATAACGCATACTTTGGTACATGATGTTTTGCGTCTCCGCAACGTATTGATGAAGTAAATCTAATTTAGATAATGGAAAACACAAAGAGTAGACAATTTTGTTCCCGTCGGCCCTTCTCATCACGAGGGTGCTTCAATAATAACTGTTCGAGTTTGTTTAATATACGTCCTATTGTTGCCATGATACTGCAAATATACAAACGAGGGATGTTAGTTATAAAAATATCAGATCTAAATAAAAAATGGCACAAGGCACAATGGTACGACTAATTAAAATAAACTAAAACTAAATTGATAGACATGTTATTAATGAAAAAAACACGAAACAAGTTTCATAAAATATAATTTTTCGTTGTAGATAATATAAGACGAGTTTCGTATCTTATAATTTATCTGCTTGATTGCCACCACTTTTGTTCGAAGTTACATATCGTAGAGCACGGGTAATACCATCGTCGATACTTTGGCATCAGCACTTGTGACTGGAGAGATTTAGTATATTAGTTTACTTATCGGGTCGGACGAAGTTACAAGCTGGTCCTTCTCTTGGACGACTGCGACTTCTCGCTGCGGCTACAAGTAATTATGATTAATTTTGATTTCGGTATTGGCGTTTAATTATCTTACTGCGTAAATGTTATTCACCCCTTTCTTCTTTTTCTTTTCATAATTATATATTCAACTTATTTATTAAACTTGGAAAACACATACTCGTAGACGTCAAGGGTGATAACACCTAAGGTTTTACTTTTTCAATGAGAATCGATAAAGTTGTCTATATGCTTCGAAGTTATTAATGCGAACACCGAAGTATTGGAATAATTTGTCCCCGGCAGTCTCTCCATCCGAATATTACGTGGGTGTCTTCAAGAGAATAAGCATTTTCTGAGATAGTGCGCTCTATCATCGTCTACATCATCATTTAACACCAGGTGGTACTGTAGACATGAACTAGGTTGTATCTATTTAAAAAAAATAAAAAAATAAAAACGACCGGTTTCGATCAAGTTTCAAGTGTAAAATAAATGAAGGTCTTTTTTAAACGTTTAATATAAGCAGATAGTGTTCGTTAAATTGTTTAATTAGTCGGAAGTTAAGAACATGGATATTAATCTTTTATGGTAATTTATTCTTCCTTACAAAATCTTATTAATTTATTATCTAATTAGTCTTCATCTAAAAAGTGAAAAGAGGAAAAGACTTCGATATTTACGTAAGCCGTTTAATCGTCAATCTCGTATTTAATGGTAGGGCGCTCCTTAGAATATGAGAGGTGCGGTGAGGGTGGAAGGAGATTCCAAGGGTTGGCCTCATTGTAACTTACAAATCGCTTACCCGGTCTGGGTACAGGTAGTGTCACGGATCATTACTCTAATTTTACATTCGCTGAATCACTCCCACCGCCATGTAGTAACAAGATGTTTAGTTTGCTTTTGTTTTGATTCAAGCAGGGTAATTGAATTTACGTTTTAACGTTTTAAGTATTCTATTTTCAAGTATGTTTTAAAGTATTCATTAAGTACTTTTAGATAAAACCTAGAGTCTATCTTATAGAAAAAAGTATTCATTTAATAATTTTTTGTACGTTGTGTGATTTTTTTTTGTTTAAGAATTATTAAAGTAAAGTTTTACGGTAACTGAAAAAAATAAGAACATGAATGTTCGCAACTATTTATTTCGAAAAGATAAAATAAGTTTTATGACCTCACTACTGTTATTCGTTGTAGTCGTAACTTTTTATAAAATATACGGCTATTGTCATACTTTTGCTTGTTGACGCTACACGAATCACCAAAAGCTACTGTTACAACGTGTTTTTGTAGTTTTACGCAGATAGCATTTTGTTGTGCCAAATATTTTTCATATAGTTTGCACAATACATATGTACGTATCCATTCGTTTCCACAGTGGTAAAGCTATACTGCAGTTTGTTTCTAGCTGCAGAATGAATGGGTTAGCTCAATTGGGGTAGGACCACGCCCTCACAGAATACCGGTGTAAACTAGCAGCTTTATCACTGGTGACGAGGCATTCATCTCAGTCCTCAAGGGTGGCAACGTACCTGCATTATGATTCCTCGAGGGATGAATGTAGATGTCATGGGCCGCAGGAATCACTTACCATCAGGTGAACTGTGTGCTCGTTTATTACTCTCAATGTAATAAAAAATTGTAATAATAATAATTAATTTACCTAAACAATTTTACCTATGATGTATTGAAGTTAATTTAAATTTAAGCCCTATTTATTACAAGCGTTAAAATGTACATCAATAAAATAAAAGCTGCATATGAATATACAATTCGTTTAATGAATGCATCGGGTTTGTCAAAAATCACACACACGTTTCGTAGTAATTATGTAGATAGGATTCGCCGATGCGTAGGCTGATGGAGTATGTGGTATGTAACCTTTGTAAAGTGCAAATAACGAGCATCGCAGTACATGCAATGAGCGTTCGTAACCTGTCACACATGGGCCCGATCTAGAGTTATTATACCCCCATACAATATGACGCGAAGATAGAGCTATTTGAAAAAATATGTCATATAATATTATACCACGCTGTCTCGTAACACACACAAGACTCCACCTAATGACTGCACCAGAAACAGTTATTAATATTAATTGCACAGAATTCACTTAAAATATACGGCTGGTGAATTAATCTTTGTCTCATGTTCAAAAAGCATTGTTCAAGGTGCTAACAGTAAATTGTGGTGGTTGACTTTTTGTAGTAGGTTTGGTTTTTGATATTTTATTTGCTTTATAAAGGTCAGTTTACAAAATAGGACTAAGAACATCAGCGGTTCGTAACTTTTTCCTTGTAGATTAAATTGAACACGTAATTTTCTATTCTAAAAATGGATAAGATAATGATGACCTTTAGGTAACAGCGGTAGTACCACTTTGTAGCTAATTTTTAGCAACATAATTAGGACGCCTAGCGTTTTCTAAAAAGATTCATTGACTTAGCAAAATGCGACGGTGCATAATTCAAAACAGAAAAAGAAAAAATCACAAGCTCCATAAATAAAATTCTCCCAGGACTGCTATTTGAATAAATAGCAAGATGAGCATAATTTTTCACAACGCTGGTGATAATAATGACGCTATTTATCAACCGCTCGAAGGGGTGGGTAATTATTAACGTGATATTTTGGTGGTTTTCGTTTGTTCACTTACATTTACGCGCCATATTTTTCGCAGTTGGCGTTAGGGACAGTCGGTTATTTCGTACGGCTGCACGGGGAGAGCTCTGAATGATTTATAGTTGCGTTGAATATGCATGTCGAGATGAAAAATGATGACTAATGCACGAATGGTTAACTGTGGACACACTGTGTAGCGATGCCACGTTGAATCGGTACTTCTGTCGAGCTCGACTAACATCATTTTTTGGATGTCGTTAAGAGTTTAAATCAGAAACCTCTTTTGATTTTCAACTAATGTTTTTAAATTAGATAAATTTCATGTCTTTAATTATTATAATATTTTATTTAACTATGGATTTTATTGAATTTAAAGTCTAACTTAAAGTATAAATAAGTTATATAAAAGTATAATACTAAACTATAAATATAATTTTTTATTTTTTGCTACAAAGACTTCGCAAGCACAATTTACATCAAAGTTAATTTACAAAGGTTAGATGCAAGATTCATTGCGAATTTTAAATTTTTCATTTTCTTATTTTTTTATCCTATACGGTGGTTCCTATTTTTATAATAATGGTGAATGTAGGGTATTTTATTTTATATTTATTTGTTATTCTTTATTTATTATTATTTATTATGACTACAAATAATGGTACATAGCCGCAACCCCTAACTATAACTCTTTATGGGACTGCTTGTCCACGAGCAACAGTTTTGAATTAATATGCTAAATTTAAATGAATATGCTAAAGTTATCTGTATAAGGCGAAGACAGGTCGGCTGCAAACCGCTTGTACTCAAGATAATGTTCAAATTGTTGAAAAACGTATTCGTTAATACCGACGAATTATGTATTGAGTGGCTCAATTCCACTCAAGCTCTACATAATAATTTGTCGGTCGGTAACGGATGCGCACCGTTGCAAACTATCATTTATGGACTTCAGTTATTTCGGGAACGTTGTTTGAGATGGGTTCCTCATATACTTAACTATGAGCAGAAAAACTTCGCGTAGAGTGTAGCAAATTAATGATAGATAAATTTCATGTTGACGAGAAATAAAACGTTGATGATATATGTATGTATAGCTGACAAAAAATGTTTCTATGATTATGATTCTGAAACAAAGTTACAGACAACGGTATTGGGCAAGCGGTTTGAAAAAAAATGCCCTGGCTGCTTTTAACTTTGAGATTAACGTATCTAAAGAAGAGGGATCATTGGTATTGTTCAATTGGTTTAGACGAACGGAAAAGTGTATGTGTCCAAGGTGAATACTTGAAAAGATCGAATCGAATCAAATGTTTTTTTTTATTTTATTTTTTTTAACTTTTCTCCAAGAGACATCTCTATTGTTTAACTAAAGGCCTGATGACCCGAAAATACAAGCCCAGAGCTTAGTTTGGCGCATCAGTCTCCCGCAATATACGTGTCAACATATGTAAATATTATTGTTTTAACTTAATTTAATTAACATGTATTGTGGAGAGAAATGAAGAAATTATTATTATTATTAGTTTATGAGAATCTTATTTCTTTATTGATAGAAGAATAAAATACAATAGTATTCGCAATATGGAAACGATATTAAGGGAAATAAAAATAATATTTGTATTATAATATTATTAATATTACGAGACTATCTCTTGAAATCAATTTAATGTCCGGTCTTAAGCCATTTTCGTTTAAAAGAAACGGAATTCTATTTTGATTGTAAGCCCATCGCTGAGAAACTGCTACAATCACTATAGGTACGCTCTGACCCACGATGCATTGTCAACAATTGTGACAAATGGCCTCATTTGTCATGAGCGTATATTTTATTATAATTTATCACAGCAAGCGCAGCCGTTTCTTGAAATGTCATTTATTTATTTAACATTTAAAAACTACAAATCGAAGTTTACGTTCAACCACTCTTAAATTTACAAAGAGACATTTACGAACAACATTCATAACAGACGAAACTTATACCTACTTAGATGGAAGAAACAATAGCGGATAAGTTTTACCCGTGCTGCAAACAGTTCCCACTCCCCCTTTCTTTACTACCTCCCCTTTTCCTTATCATCATTTGTTAATACGGGCATCATAAGTGCTTCTGAGCCAGCTTGCTCTGTGTGTCAAGCGGACGCTTTAGCCCACACTTCCTGTCACCCTTCACACAAACTATGTTTCATATAATAATTTCCGTCGCTTCCAGATTAGTTTTCCATCGATTCCCAGCGATATTGGCTCCTGAAATTAACGTGTACAACTCATAAGTAGTATATTAAACCGAGCACGTGTTGATTTTCAAGCTGAAACAAAACTAACAGTGTATGTTTAGATGTTGTTTTTGTTTGGTTCTACCACTAAAGGTGATGTGATGTATACTAAAGATTTTTTGTATAGTACTTCGAAACATGTTTACGAAAAATAATCGCCGCTAAAAGTTTATTCCCTCAGCGATAATTAAAAGTACCAAGCATTCTTAGGTTTATTTACCCTATATATTGTTTTGTGTCGATGTTTGTAATATACCCATCTAATATCTACATGTATAATAAAATTTTTTTTATTTGAACGTGTTTTATTTTATATAAACTGTACGTATATAATGCTACAGTAATTTGAAATAATTTTAAGTTTCAATCTACAGAATATCTAAAGTATATAATAAATTACTTCCACCTCCTATTTTATTTGTGATTTGCAAATTGCAAAGGAGGTTGTAATTAGTCGAGTTGACAGAAGCTTAATAACCTTTTATCTCAGTTGAAAGCTTTCATGAAATGAGCTTCGTCGTAACTACTGTTATGGCAGTAAAAATATGTATTACCTCCGCTTTGGGTTTAAAGTAACCATAGCGTAAATGTGATTCGTTCAGTGATATAATATTTAAAGCATTCGGAATCTCAAGATTTTCAGATTTGTTATATTTATGCGAGTTCTTGTAACCATAATCATTAAATGGCCATATTTCACGTTCACAGCGTCAAAATTAGATTTAGAATGCGTAAGTGAAAATCAAATATTCCTCTATAAATGACGGTATTGTTTTGCTGGTTATTGCGATTCCGTTGCCGAGACACGTTCAGAATAAATTAAACTGCAATTTGGGGCCTTTAATATGGAGTGTTGTTGGCGTTATTGGCGTAACGTAGCGCGTGGCGGCGGCGATATGAGCGGCATTCGAATGAGTACACAAAAGCGGTCAGTTGCGCTACGCAGGCCATCGGTATTGCAGCCAGGCGCATGATTGCTGTACTAAGAGACCCTAGGGACCCTTGCGTCGTGCACTTTGTTACGCTACTTTCACAAAGCGTTTTCTAAATTGACATTCATATTTTGGTATATATTATGTTGGTACAATTTTCCAACAAAACAGTTTCGTTTCACTCATTTCACTCAATCGTCTTTCATAAAACACAACGATTAAAGTACAACTAACAACTTTTTCGTTTTAGCAAATTTATACAATTCAAATAGAATTTAAAAAATCACAGTACGTATTCATACAAATTTCATGTATAACACAGCGAATCATTAAATGATTGATTCATTAATCAATTAACAATTATAAGTATATCAATGATAACGTGTTTATATATAGTTTTAATAAACACATTTTTTGTTCGCTGTTTTAATAAAATTACGTAAATTATAAAATATAAAGAAAATTTGACATTTATTTATCTACATTACACTCATACTTTGATTGATTTGCTTCTTTATTATGCGATATATATAAAATACTATTTCTTATTAATAATTTACTCGATTGGTTGTTTGCTCTTTGAAATTAAAAGTTACTTTTTGGAATGATTTCTCTTTTATTTTTATGAAAATGACTATTGACGACTTCGATAACTTGTGTCATAGATACCTAGATATTATTGAAACACTCCAGTTCATGCAATGTCATATATATAAGTAAATGTAAGAGTACAATACAATAGGCTCGTTGTTTGTGCTCCCTCATTCCTGATTTGGAACGAACATAGCAATCCATAGACGCATACAATGTATCCATTACACTCGAGGCGTCTTTTGAAGAGTGCCCTTCCAATGTGTCTACTAGAGAACAAAATGTCCTAGTTTTATATTACCTACATGTTTCTTAAGTTGGCGATATAAACAACCATTTAATAATATATATCTTTTTTACTGGCTTTAGGCTTATAGCTTGCTTACATACATACATATACTTTCGCCTACATTTTTCAGTGGACTATAGATGACATTACGGCCCCAGAAATTTACCTGGTTTTTGTCAAGTTGGTAAAAAAGTCACACTCCGTAGTGTGCCAAGCAGCTTGCTCATTCTATGTTTCTACCCTAGAAATCTATGCAGCGAGGAAAGATTTATTTATGAAATTATGCGAGTACATCTAATTTCTATAGAGTATTTAGTCAGAATATATATATATATATATATATATATATATATATATATATATATATATTCGTTTATGCAAAGGAGGGCAGTAAATGAGCTACGTGTTTAATTATGCATTTATATGATTCTATTTTGTAGGTTATTTTGGATTGGTGTAATTAAATTGAACGCTAATAATATCTCTTATCTTTTTCATATACATATCACAAATATTCATTTTATCATAATATATTCAGAATTCTTAACGTACCAATCTGCTCTCTGATTGAGATGTTGCGTATTACGCCACTGCTAGATTATTAATTTCAAACTGCCAGAAATGCTAAATGCTATGATGCAGTTTGTTTATAGCTGCAGAATGAATGGGTCAGCTTGACCAGCGTAAAATAGCAACATAACGCTGCTGTGTTTCGTCTGGTGAGTATAGGGATCTGGAGACCTTTATTACTGGTATCGAAGCATTACATCGCAGTCCCCAAGTGGGTGACAACGCATCTGCATTATGCTTCCTCATCGAGAATGAATGCAGATGTCAATGGACCCGGGAACTTCCCATCAGGTGAACTGTGTGCACGTTTATTACTCTCAATGTAATAAATAAAATGTTTTAAATTAATTAAGGTTCCAGTAATGATACATAATCAGGTAACAAATTAGTTATTGCTCGTAACGAATTTGTATTTATCTTTACATCTCCATTTACATTATTGTGGGGTTAGTATATTTTACGTTAGTATATAAAATAAATATTGCCAACATAAACGATCGAAAACTTGTTGGCAACCGAAAAAAAATAATCAAATATATAAATATTAAAACATTTCTATTAGTCAGTACATTCCTAAGATACATAAATCATTATGACACTTATTTGATTGTTGCTTACTTTGACCCTTGGCTACATAAATAAATGGTTCCTGTGACCTATGGCACCCGCATTTATTCTCGATAATAAGTTACGATGCACCTGATAGATTGTCTCGTCACCGGTACCACATTTACACTTGAACTGAATTAAATATTTTTAATTTGGCTACAAGGCCACAGTGAACCAGTATAGCTCGTAAAGACTCAAATTGTTCATTTATATATTTTTTTCCTATTTCTTTATTGGGTTGTATTGAGTAGTTAATATGCAGTTACAAATCAACGCAATTACGCAATGCCCACATACTATGACTTGTTCATATAAGTAATGTGTTTACTCGTAGAGATAATCTAGTTCGTGATCCTATGTAAAATAAACAATAATCGTCAAAACGACACATAATTGTGTGTACACAGTTTAGCTCTCAGTCGGAACTGGGTGTACAATAACAAACAAAGAAATAAAATTCAACAACGCATTATAATATCACAATCGACCACCCTTCTATGACGTAGAAAACTTTTAGTAACCATTTATAATCGAAAAGCATCCTTTTATCAGAAGTGTTATGTCAAGCCTTCTATGTTTTAGAAAATGTGTAAATATTTGTTTTCTTTCAAAACTTACTTACACACTTAGCAGTTCTTCTTGAAAATTTTATTCAAGAGTGGTTTACTAGGTGAGTGTAAATAGGAGCTTGACATAAAATAAATAGATGAAAAGTGCCTTAGATAGAAAATTACAAGTCACGTCATCCATGAATTTGCTTTAGCGGCTAAAAATTCAACACGATGTTTTCGTAAATCATTTTTATAATTTTTCACAATAGCGGTTTGCTACTAAATGTAATAGCGTTTTGATTAAGCTGCATTTTGAGCTAAGTTTTCAATTAAGTTGCATATCGTATTTTATAAGTAAGTTATAAAAGTATTTAATCGTATTAAAAGAAGTAAATGAAAATAATGTCTTTCAGCTTTAATCTAGACAGCGACATGTCTTTGTGGAATATAAACTGAAATTGAATTTTATTGCTCGGACCATCTTAAATCGTCGCCTGTCTCAATTTTTACACGAGTGTTAGCAATAAATTGGGTCCACGTTTATGGCCATGAACGTCGCCAACTCGTAAACAGTTGACAGCGCGGCGGCGGAGGCGGGTTCGGCCGCTTTTTTTTGTCGGCATAATGGCCGCTGTTAGCCTGAGGACTTTTACAGTTTCACCGGGTTGAGAGGTGACCGAGCCCATATTGCGCTCAGTTGAGATCTCTATTAGTGGGTAACCACCGGGCCCGGCTTCCTTTCGGACCGTTTCGCGAGAGTGTCTAACTCGAGGGTGCCCGAGAGGGCCGCTTGCTTCTGACTAAGGATTATCTAAATGAATATCGCTATTATTATTAGCTATCTGTACCACCACTGCGGAATGTGCGGAAAGAAGTGGCGCAAGAAACTCCATCGACGCTTTTATCATTATTGTCTGGTGACATGGTGGTATTGCGAATAACCTTGTTTGCGACGGCGGGTGGGTTCGGCCGCATTCGTAAATAAAATGCTCTACTGCACCAACACAATAATTATTGTAAATAATAGACGATTATCCATTATTTCTTACTGATACGAAGAATTGTGTTTTACCTCTTTCATAGACGATCAAATTTATCCATATTACCTTTTTTATTTATAATACATATTTTTTTATATTCATAAAAAAAGAACGGTAATTGAATAGATAGTTTTAAAAAAATGTATAATTTAATATCATTTATTGCTTTTACTTGTCATTTCGAGGAGAATATATTGCACCATATACTCTGGGTTATATTTCTCTTTTCACAACAACATATAATATTTTCCTGTAGATCTAATAGATGTTATTCTATAAATATAACATTATTTATTTTCCTCCCTCCGTTCGCTTTTACTGACCATTAGATAAATACAAAATGTAATATTACTTATTTATTTTTTATATTTTATACCCAATGCACTAAAATATTATGATTCATATGCGAATTAGTTACTGTACGTGTGTTCCTGCATTATTGTACGTGTCATGTAGACGTTCAATGCAGTAAAGCTATCGACAATAGCAGTAAGCTCGATTTTAAATTTTATTTTCTGAAGGCGGCCCGCCCTCAACTGCATCCTTTTATTCCAAACCAGTTACTCAGCTCACCTGTATCCGCTAGAGTTCCGTTAAGGGCGGTATTTTATTTAAAAATACGTCGTTTTTATAGTTTACTGCTTTTTAAATCCGAAGTGGAATTGAATACAAGGGTGATTAATAGTTATTTTCAATTAACCATGTTTCTTTCAACAATAGCAAAATTTTCCTTGCTTATTTATATTGCCTCGTTCTGAATTAAACAACTTTTCTTGTCTTGTATGTATGTTTAAACATCTTTATTTTATTTTCTTATGATGATTTTAATTAAAATATATAGGCATAATAAAAAAAAAACAAAACATTAGCATAATTCTGTTGCTGAATAAGGAAAGTAATTAAAAAAAAATTATTTATTGAATGCTTACATGATTATCTGCATGCCGTTAACTAATCGAAAAACGTTAATTTACTTATAAAAATCGAACAGTTCCAATGAGCAAAAAAATATAGATAACATAAAATGACGGTACTGGACCACTAATCACCCGAGACCGACTCCGACTTGATTGGTTTTTTCGCCGCCGCTCCTCTTGAGATACGCTTTACATTTTTATTTCACTCCTTTCATTCCAATTTAATATGCCGCCTTATAGAATGAATTTCTCTAATACTTTGTTTATTTTATATGTTCATACAGTACTTAGTACTGTATATGTACTGTATACACTTACCACTTGCGTCCTGTAAACGCATTCAGGGTACTATTCTATTTACTACATATGTTTTGTACGCATTATTTTAGCGAGTCTAAGCTTTACTCTTAAGCCATATTCTAGACTGAATTTAAATTAGACAGATTTGGCCAAAAAGTAAATGTAACAATATAAAAAAACAGAAAATGGTTTGTCTAAAACGAAATTTCATTAAATTCCTTTAGAAAAAATCAGATAAAATCGCCTTGGCTTGGAATTTAGCTAACCGTCTATTGCGATGGTTTTTAATTAAAGCTGCTTTGACCATGAAAGTGGAATGTCTCTCCAGGAAAATGATTAGATCTACAATAAAACAACCGGTTATCTTAATCTTATCAATTTTATTTCAATTATTTCATCGATGTTCCGTTGTTCTATTAAATAATATAAACTAAAATTATAATGAAAATACTAATACTTATATTAACGGAACCGGTATTTTTTGAAGATGATTCAAATGATTATTGCAGTACGTTACAAAGATATAAAAGATAAAATTAAAATCTGCAAAATATTCCAATACTACCTGTGTTTTCAATGGAAATTTCCTAAACACCGACTCTTTATTGTTAATAACACATAAAATCCGCAGAATATTATCTATTATATTATATATTAGTATTTATATTAAATAACAATGTTTGATTAATATCGTTTTGAATAATAATTATATTGTATTATATTAAAATAAAACAAAAAGTGCTGTGATATTTAAAAAGAGTTATTTTACTATGTTACCACGATTAGTTACTAATTTAATCCACATACTATAACAAAATAAAATGGGTGAACTAGAGTCGCATGAGATGCTATTTAAAATATTTTATTACAGCTATACTTACATATCGTCTACTAGATATGGCTTTTTTTGAACTTTTGCTACTGAAGCAACAGAGCAAGTTAAATAACCGATTTAAATGTATTTCTAAATCGTCCACCCAATAAATTATGTATTCTCAGTGTGAATAACGTCATGTATATATATGTATATTGAAATTGTAACGATGAGTGCGTCTTCGTTAGAGCAATATCAATTAAGGTCGCGCGACGTGCCAGCGATAAACGGAGAGCGCGTGACCGCTGAGCTACCCGCCCAGGCACTCGGATGCCGCCCTGTAACACGGACACCACCACCCGTTTCCGCCTAGCGAACTTAAACTGCAATTTGCAAAATATGAAACGTGCTATTGCCTAAATAGACGCTTACCCAAACTAAGCACTGCCTGACACTCGACCTATTGTTTACTTGTTTAATATTTCTGAATATGTTTTCCTTTTGAATTTTCAGTCCATTTAACGGTTAACCATTTATTTTTACTTATATAGACCGACATAAACTATTTTCATATATTTTATGATTATACATCTATTTGAAGAAACAGTAAATCAACTTATATTAAAAAGGATTACAGACTAGCAGGTCTCACGATCTAACGTGGAGTTGATCTTTTAACTCAAGTCACTCGCGAATATTAAGGCATGGACACGATAGGCTTACCCACCTGTCTTTTTGGAACTTAAGAATAACAAATAAATTTTGCTATTTCTATCTACAAAAATATTATTTTACTAATACTTGTCTAGAAATATTTTTCTGAAATATTGGCATGTTTACCAAATTACAATAGACATTTAATTTTATTGATAATCATAAGTTATCAATATATTTTATGTTAACAATATAGGTACTTTATTTTAGGAATAATAAATAATATTGGGAGCTATGCCTTGAAGACATATTTTGTTATTGATTAAGAATTGGTTGCATAAAAAGATTTTAGTTGAAATAACTTGTATGATTAATCTATAGAGAATTTTAGCCGATCTATTTATTGAAAACCCATTTTTTATTTATATATGACATCCGTTTTTATAATTTTATACATAATTCAGTTTTACATTATACTATGTGTATTTTTTAATTAAACGATAGTTCCTAGCGTAGAACAAACCGTAGTCAAGTTTATATAGCACCGGTAGTAAATATTATAAAGAACTTTAAACATTTGGACAATCCAGCTGACGCACGGCGGATATAAAAAATGTAAAATATTTTTCCAACCCTCTCCTCCAGTTTTATAGACAACACTTTTTCAAAATTTCACGTTAGCTTTTATTCATGTTTAAATCACTGTGGCGTTCATTCGCCAATATAACTACCAAGGTATAATAAAATTTAAAACGTACCTATGAATCTTTTTTGACAATTAACATTGAATGTAATGACCAAAACAGCGAAACTAATATTAGTTCGGTTTCTGTATATAGTCCATGTACATTTCATTTCTCCTCAATGAAGAAGGGCAGAAGTTATTTTTTAATCTTTTGAGGTTAACAAGCGAGCACACAGTTGTAGTGATGGCAAGTGGTTCCTGTGGCCTATGGCACACTACATTCATCCTCGATAAGGAATCATAATGAAAAATAGTTGTTATTACTGAGGATTAAGATGGAATGCTTCGTCACTTGTAATTAGGATCACTGGATTCCTGCACTCACCAGTCGTAACACAGTAGCGTTATGCTGGCTGTACTGTGAGGTCCTTCGCCGTTTGAGTCGACCCTATTCATGCTGCAGCTAGAAATAATCTGCAGTGTGGTTCTAGCACTGTCAAAAATCGTAATACGATGCGATCGCTACTATTCCTGAGGCATTCATCGTTACTAACCGAAACTCAAGTTTAGTTTCAAAGAAAACATCTTTATTTTGGTGCTTTTGCAACGTAAAACGTTCATCTCACATATTTACTGCGTATAGATATATACATGTACTTATTCTATGTCAGTCGTGGTTAGCATGGCTTGATAATTTATTCATTAATTATTTGGAACTTGATTATGATTTAAATTATAGAAGAATGCAATTTACATAACATACATATTAATTATTCTTGGCATATTTGCCTAGTTTATAAAGTCCCAATGGTTTCTTTTAATATTTATGAAGGCGCCAACGTCCATGGACTTTTAATGCTTCGACGTATGTTTTTTTTGTTAATTTGTACATTTTGTGCAAGCAAATAATCATATTCAACTCGAATGTTTCGCTTTTTACTAACCATACAATTTGTAAATACCGAAATATTAGTTCTTATAGGAAACGATTTTTTTTTATTTTACCCTCAAGGGTATAAACTTTACATTTATTACTCTAACATAACAATTGTTTTATTTTATAAAATTTAATCATAAATATTGTTTTGTATAATAAACGAGCGATTTTATTTGCATTAAATATGCAGGAACATGTGACCAGGGCAGGCCATACCTTGTCTTATTTAGCTAGCTATTTTCATGATTTAAGATTGCTTTTTAGTATCTAATTACCAACGCATGGACACTAAAATAAAATTCACATATGTAGATTATTTTGGGAAATGCAAAGTACAGTTTTACGAAGGCTTATATTATTATAAATATAAAACGATTTACTGGTTAAGGTAAATATTTCAAGAATACCATCAAAGCTTATCAGAAGCAAAAGTGAGCAGGTTCATAATAAAAGAACATAACACTTCGAGAAGGGATTCATTTATTTTAAGCGTTATGATTTATCAAAGCTTGAGTGCAAGGCGGACGCGTACGGCGTCATCATTTTATCCTACCCTACCGACTTATCTCTTTAATAAATTGCGAAAATCTGTACTATTATTAAATACCGGTATTTGCACAACATTTGACTTGAGAGTATAAATAATAAAAATAAAAGTATAAATAAATACCAAGACGAAGTTACGTAAGTACGATAATATTCTCTATTATTATAATTTATTACATTCTGACTTTAGAGCAATGTTCTCCGTTTTTTACATACTTGTACATTTTCTCTATGTCCTGAGCATAACGTCAATACTATTATTCTAGGTAATATAAATTAATCATGTAATAAATCTTACAAATAAAGATCTTTCCGATCAATAATTTACCGGATGGTAGCGGATCTCGTCAGAGTTTTCGCAGACGCGACAGCTGCCGATGACGTCCTTCGATGGGCTGTTACCCCGGTTTTTCGTTTTATTTATGATCGAGTTGAGTGCTGCTTATTACTGCTGCGGGTGCGAGACATGTTTTATATGCTAGCCCTGCTTCTTGTTTAGATCCCTTTCTTGACGTGTATTGAGCTGTTTGCCACAAATAATCAATGTATATTTCCATGTAGACGAGACGCGTGTTTACTTCTTCAGTTTTTCTTATTTTATGTTATACTTTAATAAATCCTTCACATAAATTAACTTTATTTAACGGTCATATTATAACAATTAGAAAGGTTTTATTGACATTTGCGGCTATCTTGAAACTGATGTGATGTATAAGTTCGAGTCAGTCTTGACAGTCCTTATGTATTTCCTTTTTGTTCTCACTGGCGACAACTTCTCCAACTTTTTCTCATTGAATCGTAGTCTTTCAAAAAGTTTGATCGTTTTTGTCTCGTCGGGGTGCCTATACAAATTACGAAGTCAGCTCTTTATCGACGATGCGTATAAAATGAGTTTACGACTCTCGTAAATTCTGCCATGTGCGCGCGTCTGTGTTTCAAATTACGCTCGCATTTTTTAATTAAGTAATTGCTAATTGAAAAACTTTCATATAAACGAGACGAAGTTTGGTTGCTTTAGGTGGGTAGATAATCTTATGTATTACACCAGGTATTAGATTTTTGTAATAAATTGAATATTTTGATTGCCCTAGTTAATGCAGAGAGAGTATAAAATAGTACTATACATTATATATAGACATATATATATATATATATATACATATATACATATATCTATATTACATATTTTCTTGGCTACAAAAGGCATAATTAAGCTAAGACTAGAAATCTCAGGTGTATTGATTTGATCGAATGTAAACCATACAAAAAAATAGTTTTATTCATTAGTTATTATAAATCTCGGAAAATAGTTTGTACTCTTTGATATTCCTGTACCGATATTATGAGTAAAGAATAGATATATTTTATATGCTTTATTATGATATGTATGAGAGTCAATGGCACACCGATCATAATTATTTTGTTAGAACCAAGCCTGACACAATTTGGGCGATAGGAAACGGTCGTCAGTTTCCTAGTTAATATCGCACAATTCAAAGCCTTGCACAGGTTTATAATATCACGAAGCTAGACACTGCAGCTTCGTGATTCTCACTTACAATTAAAGTATTGAGGCTGTACGTTGGAGCATTAATTGGAGTAATGTCTCGTCTGAAATTTAATAGAGAACCTGTATAAAAATAATTGCGCTGCTATCCATTCCGTGTCGTTTATGTTAATAAATATGGTATCGTGATAACTAGTGACGAACAAAAACAGGTGTTAATATACATATTGTTTTATATATTAAATATTATGTTTACTTTATTGTTTCAGAAGTATTGGCTACCGGTTTGTATCTATTACTGAGTGTACACATGTACGATTAATGCAATCAAGTAGTGTTTGAAAAAAAAAGTAAAATCAACAGCAAAATTGTTTTTTTTCTCTAAGCATTATAGTTTATTTAGAACCGTCGATATATTCAGATTTCATGTTGCCTAAACTCCGAATGTATTCAAAAAAATTATTTTGCTTTGACCGATTGAATAATTTGCAATCAGTAATTTGCGGTCCTTTATTTCAACCTAGATTAAAACTAGGTCATTTTCAGTGCTTGCCTTAATTGTTTTAATATCGAAAACATCTAGCGGGTTGAAATATGGTAGTTTCGGGGTATCAGTGTTGGCACTGGGCGCACGGCCAGTAAGCCACGGAACCGACCTGCTTTTCTTCGTCGCTCGTTAACGAAACAATAAATAATGATTTGGACGTCTCCATCGTTGCACGCTATTGTTCGACCATCACATTTTACATTGGCATAAGGTCGGTGAGATTTTGCTTTTTCCTAGTTTATTGATATCACGAACCTATTTCGGTTATTTTGGTAAATTGTATGTGTATACATCAAATCTTACTTTACGGGATGGTTCTAATATTTACATTTACATACTATTAAAAGTTGCAACCTACATCTTGCAAGTGTGTCCTTGATACAGAATGGCGTCGAGCTCACTTCAGTACATTTGAGTGCATTTGAGTTGACGGTAGTTTAATATTTAAGAAGAGTCAAATTTCAGCTTATTCATTATCAGTCCAAGGAAGTCCAGCATGAGGTACTCCAGATTTGGGTTGATCTCCGTAATGATTACCCTAGGCGAATGTAGTTCAATACGTTATTTCTTGTCACATTTCTACGGATTTTATATCCATTCCTTTATGTCTCCATATTTATATCTCCTTATGGAGATGAGATGGATTCACGTTCTGTATATACACGCGTATGTAACGAAAAAAACAAATTCAATATAGACACTGTAACCGATTTCAACACAATAAAAACTACCGAAAACGATGCATATTTATTTAATTATTTTTATCGTTTAACAATTTGTGTAACTTTGACCAGACTATTTCGTTTATCCGATTACATATTGTCATCAATAGCTTTCTACCGGAACATTAGTGGCGCAATAATTATTTGAAGTCGGATGTTGTTTAGGGTATAGAGCATGTAGCAGCAATCATTATTATATATTTAACTTACAGGGGTAATTATTTTAACCAAAATGAGCGCGAGCTTTACATAAAATTATATATATTTTAACAATTATGTATATGTTTATTTTGTTTCAGGTACATGTTATATGATCTTGCAGCTTTTTTAGAGTAAGTGTTCGTCTTTTAGTACACTTAATGCAGCACACTACTGTAAATCAGGAAAAAATATAGTATAAATAAATATCGGCATACATTAAGGTATATGTTCTTGAAACAAAAAAACATTAATTATTAAAGTAAATTTCTGACGTTAACTGGGTAAATTTAGATGTAAACACAGAAAAAATCTATTTGTTCCCATATTTCTGCAAGTAAAAATCGAAAAATCTGAAAAGTAATTTGGATTTGCACAAACATTTCAGCGTTAAGAGGTAGGTTTTTCGCAACCCTATAAAAATAAAATTCTTGGTTCGAAAATTCCGAATCGTGTTGAATATATATATTGGAATATAATCTTAAATTAGAATCTTTTTTGCTATGTCTATATTATATAAAAGTATAGTAACGGATTTTGCTTTCATTTTCAATTCAAAAATAAGAGGTGAAAGAAATTCTTTACAACTATTTATCCAATAATATCTGAGTATTTTCTCTGAAACGTTATAAATGTTCAAAAGTTGAACGTTTTCCTATACGTGCTTGGATTTAAACTTGGATAGTTCAATTAAATTAATTGCGCAATCTAACGTCCTGAGACATTGGGATGCTAACATTCTTGAAACATCAATTTTTTTCAAAATCTTTATTGTGCTAGTTTGTGAATGGGGGGAATCTGCTATTTTATGACATTTACTGTTGGTCAGTTGAATATTGGCATGAAAAGATGCTTTGTTTGCCACGTGCAAATAGTGTATTTCTCGGCTTTGACCGTTGCAATTCGATGCGTATCATTCTACCTTTGAAAGCGCTGCAAGTAGCGGTCGGCGCTATAAAAAGCGTAAAACGCTTTGTTTTCACGTTTTCAGAGGAAACAACTGACAAGCGATTGTTGGGTCTAATGGACCGCTATTTACACTAGACCGTGGACTTTCGCGTTGAAAATAACACGCAGTTGGTAAAATCCAAGGACGTAGGTATTTGGTTAACAAATAGTCTAAGTCGTCGGTGTTGATTAACTCCGTTTAAACAAATGTTTTAAGGGCCACTAACTATCTTTTGAGTGTATACAACCCCTTCTAGTATGCCTTTGTCATTAAACACAAAAGTAAAATTGTTAAATTGTGTATATCAAAGTAATTTAGTCTATATAAAAGTAAGTAGTAGCTATGTATTTAACCGATTTTTCATATCATAATATTAATTTAAATTAGAAATATATTTTTTAATTTAAGTAACCTAAATTATAGTTCATTTATGCCCATCATATTGAGCACATACCTGTTCTATAAATGTGATAATTCAAGCAGTTAAAAGTTCAAGTAACAATTTTGTATGCAGTCGATACCAGAGCTTGAGTTACACGATTCTATATAGGTACATATATCTGGATGATCGTACTGAGTGACGATTTTATTTTCATTTAATAAAAAGGGACGCGATAATCTAATGAATGAAAAAATATGTCAATGTCTTTTCTTTTGACTCTATTCAAGATAATCGTAAAAATAAGCATAATTCTCTGATGCTCTAAATTTAAATTGCAATATAAATATATCAAGTGTATTTACCACTTTTAGCTTATAATAAGACATCTCAGGTACATAAAAAGCAATAAGTTACCAATTTTGTACGTGTAAATGGAGTTTTTTATGTTGTGTGTAGTTTTATGTATAAATTTGGTGTAATATGCATACCTCACTTTGTGTGTAATCATGGTTGACGCAAATCTGCCCATCTAATCTAGCCAGTGTTAATTTTGCGCTGACATAATATAATGCTCCTGTGAATAAAATATTTTGTATTACCTAGACAATTTTTCGACACGCTTTATTGTTGCCTTAACGTACTTATTTTTGAATATATGAACTACATATATTTAATAATAAGTAATATATTACTATTACTTACGTTTTGTTCTTTTCACGAGCGTACTTTTTATTAAAAAAGAAAGTTAAAAAACCGCGGCTATTTTAATATACATTTTGTAGGTTTTAAGTTATTACGTTTTTTGAGAGGTACACGTATATTTTCAAGTACAATATTTCCTTTAAATTATTTTGTTTTAATGACTTAATATTAAACCTGGTGTAACCTAAAATACAACATATTAATTGACTTTATATCTTAAAAAAATATTCCTATATTTACAGTAATTTATATTATTATTTTTGTTAATAATCAAAATTTGTTAACAAAAATCGGACCAGGTTGCGTCCTATAGATTTATAGGCTTTGAAAACAAAGATATCATTGTCAAGACTCGAACGAGTTGGTGGCAGATATATGTTCCGTCTCGTCTATAAACTATTTTATAAAGGAAATATATGAAATGGAATAAATGTCTGTAGGTTAGCGAGGTATATTGTCGTTGCGATGTTGCGCGTGGAGGCGGGCGGGGCGCGCCGGCCAGTATCACGCCGGCCCGCAGAGTGTGCACGCGTCCCGGTGTCCGTGTCCCATCCACCGCAAGTTAAATCCCTTGACCGCGAGTTTCAAATCCCTGATCGGTACGGCATTGATCATGGTTTAGTGACTATCGAAGTGTCATTTTATTTTAATATGTGTTTGTGAACCATAAATGAAGTAGGTCGATATTCATTAACGATCAATAATTACTTGAAAATGGTTTTACGTTGACATATTTAACTAATCAAGTTTTACAACGATTTTAAAATTGTTTACGTATATATATTTTTTATTAGTACGAAGAGAGATTTTTCGGATGAGTATTATAATTAGTCTCAGTTTTGTTGTATCAAAAAAATCTAGTTCAGAAAATAATACTAACAACTGTACTAGGGGTGGTTTAATGGGTTAAACTTCCTCTAACCCTACCATAAAAATATTTTTAATTAACTGGCATAATTATAATCTCCTATGAAGAATACGGAAGAATTTTATTATTAAATAAATATATTACGTAAACTGAGTGAAATAAATATGTAAATTCTAACTATCAATACATCTATTTTCTAACAAATATGAATAAACGTTACTGAATATTAGTAAAAAATCTACAGAGAGAGCGCCTATAGATAGAATACATAGAACTTTTTTGTTTAATATTCTATCGATAATAATATTATCCTATGAATCGAAATTTATTTGTTATTTAAATAATGTTTCTGTCAAAATTCATAATTTAATGTTTTTTGATTCATAATTACATTATGAATTTTATTAAATTAGTAAAAAGTACATAGTACGAGAGTAAATAATATAGCTCCTTTAAATTTATTATTAACCTTATAAAATATATATATATATATATTAAATATTATTCAAACGAAGAACATAAAACAAGCTTAGTGAAATGTGTTTCTAAGATTCCCTTAACGGTAGCATATCGGTTACTTGACATATATTATGTTATATTATATTATGATATAGTCAATTTTATATTTTATTGAAACGTATCCTTATGCGATTGATTGATTGTTTATTTGACTAAGAAACTGTTTGGGCCTATAATAAACTAGTGACTGGATCACATTCGCCGCTCTTCACGTAAATTAAGTACGATCGAAGTTGATTGAATCCGCCGGGACATTAATAGCTATTTGTCAATTGTCATCAGATGAGCGATGTATGATTACTTAATTACACCAATCGTTCACATGCCAAGTTTTAATATTCGTTGAAAACGTTTTTCGTTTCAATCCTCTCACGGCATGTAATATTAATGACGATTTAACCACGCATGAAAAATTCATTAACGTGATGAAGGCAGTTCAAATTATTTTTTGCTGTTGTTTCACGTTTTTGTCAAACAATGTGTTGAAATTTATCTGAGTTTAATAATGAAAATGTAATTTGAACACTCAGAAAAAATACATTTGTTGCCTAATTTAACCAGTTCTACTTGTTATATTTTCGTTGCCTATTGGGATTTTTAGGTAATCTGTTGAGAGCTTTATATGAATGTTCTGTGATGTTGATAATTATATAGTTTAATATTTAGTTCCGATAGGGAAGAAAATGTTTCAAAATTATATTACATAATTTTCTTTGCTTAAGAAATAAAAAACATAATAGCAAGTATTAAGCAGTAATGTGTTAGATATTTAGGTATGTGTTCCAAAGGTACAGCGCGTATCGTTCGTAGAGATACACATATTGATCACAGTTAGTGTGTGAATCTGTCAATTCTCGCTGCCTCTAAAGGTGAAACGTGAATATGATCTACGTAAGCCTTGCATGAATAATATTTTCAGTATAAATTTCCGCTATATGTAGATTAAAAAAGCCGTTGGATCAAAGGATTTCGGCATGAAATGGAATATTTTGGCAAATGTTTATTGATGACTAAACTGAACTTTTCAAAAATCCTTCCTTCGTTGTTTGTTCGCAAAGTAATTTTACCACTTGCTCGTGCTCGCTCACATAGTGAGGAAATGTAACCATGTCTAAGTAATAATAAAATAAAAAAAATAAAATTCAAAATCAGAAGTCCGCCAATACGCAGTGGAACCGCGTGCCACATGCTCTAACATCCTCTCTCGAGAGGAGGTCATATATAGAAGGTGCTATGCAATGTGATTTATATACATACATATGTAGGCGGTTACTTTCCTTTACTACTCGCAAAATATATATTTGTATTTCAATTATGAGACAATTTAATAAAGTTTCAAACTATTTAGACGTTTTAATATTTTAATTCAATGGAATGAAATTATTTTGTACTGCATGCCCAAGCAGTTTGTCCATTAAAAATGTTTGCAGTACAAACATTCTTTTGTCTGAGCTAGATCCTCTGGTCTGTTTCTAAGACAATTTATATAATAGCAACTCTGAATTATTAGTCAAAGGAAACAAAGGGCATTGTTATCCACATAAATGTGAAATCGCGTTACAGAATAGAGGATTTTGACATAAAAGGGTCTCCGTATCGGTTTTTACACGATCCGGTAAACAAAAAAGTAAATGAAATCCACTTTTGATCTCATTTATTTTCAAATTAGGCAGTGTTACGATTATCGTAAATAATACCCCCCATATACCTATTTTGAGACTTTTAATTGTCTGTTAAATATTTAGTTTAATATTTAGTTATATTTGTCAAGTTTCGTTTATTCATTCGCAAATATTATAAACGAAAATTCATCACAATGTCGTACAAATAAATCGTTTTATCTTAGCCAAAACCTGCCTTTTTCATCTTACGACAGACAAAGAAAGCAAAAAGCACAGTTGGGTTTTACCTGTGATCCAGCGCAAATTGCGTGAAATAAATAATATACGTCCATTCCGTAACTTTAAATCCTTTTGATTTTTTTGCTTTCGTTTCTTATCATTATTTTTGAAAAAGCTAATAAATATATATGAGATATTCTACAAATTAAATTTATACGAAATAATTAACTAAAAAAGTAATTGGGTATTATCGTAGAACTTCTCAATGATGGTCGGAACATAATACAAGTTTGGCCGTAAAGTGTAACAGCTGCATGGGAAGTAATGATACCTCCTGCTATAGAGCCCAAAATAGGATATTGAAGGGGTTAGCGGAAATAACGATGGAAAGTATAAACGATATAGAAAAATAATACAATCCACTGAATGAATGATAATACATGTTTGGAATTAAACGTATTAGTAACTGAGCTTCAGTGTTGTTGAATATTTGTTGCTTAACTCAAATAATTGCTGTCAACCTCACTTGCTGTCTAAATTTATATTTTTAGCCGTTTCTTATTTAATTTATTCCCCATTTTTATTTCAATTACTCCTCGATATTGTCGGCTGTAGTTGGATAGTCTGATCATTATCAGCCTATAAGATGTACATAGAAAATATATCTCCCAATTTTTTTCCTATCCTGGTCTGATATAACCGCTATGCCTGGTTAATTGCTGATCACAATATTTTTTCATTACCTAGACGCTACTGTTCGTTTTCGGACGATAAATATATTGCGGTTTATTTATCGGATTCTTTTCTGCCTTAAAACATTTTAAATTTATTTACATTTATACTGATCATATCCTTTATTTTAAATTAATTGTTTGTAACAGAAACATTATATGTAATTCTTTTTTTCAAACAATTAATTTAAAATACTTTGTATATTATACATTGATAGCACAATGACTACATTCCTCCCAGGATTATACCCGAGAATAACTAATAAAAATCGGATTGTATATAACTCATTAAAGTTTTTTTAATAACACATTCTAAGGATCTGGATAACTAAGTTTTTTTATTAAAATTTAATATGGACCGGGGCAACGTAAAACTCACATAAAGTTGCTGTATGTTAGTTTTTTATGCTCTTTTTCAATATACTCGTACACGAACGCATGAACTAGGGGGAATATATTTTATTCCATGCAAAGCATTTCTTTGATTACGTTGATGATCAATTCATTCTAGTATCAGATTGAAAGGATATGTACCGATTGGTTTTTATAAATATTGAAAATTAAATATAGTGTTTTTTTTTAAATGATTGTAAATATTTAACCCAAACACTAATACCCGAAACTGTTTAAAATGAAAAACAATTATATAAAATTAATTATTAACAAAGTTCCTTTTGCTACTTTTTGGAGACGCAGCATGTTTTAGAAATTTCTTACCTCAAAACCCAAATCGGATGTGCCTCATCAGTGACGCCAGGAAACGAATGCTCATTTAACCATTTTCTACTGCTACTAATAGGCCTTTTTAAAAGAGTTTTGTGTGAAGGCCTATTTTCTGCGATGCAATTAAAAGATTTAATGATTATTATAATAAATCACACTAACTGACCAGTTATGTGGACCAGAAGTGAAGAGAAGTGAAGGATGCAATATATTTGCTAATTGAAGTAAATTAATTTTAATTATTATTATTTATTAGTTATAGTGTTATTTATATAAGACTATTTTTGTGCACATTTGTAAAAACTATTACACATCTGGTATTACATACACATCACAACTATTACAACAATCTGGTGGTACACAATAAGTTAGCAATGCTAGCAAGTTTTAATTAACGCATCAAAGGAGTCAACAAACTTATTACACATACATCAACAACTTTTAAGAGATTATTTTTTATATGGTGCAAATACTTGTTGGTTATTTTAAGATTTTTACTTTTTCCATAGTTTAGTCGGTCATGGTTGAAGTATTAGCTATCTAGTTTTGTTCGCTTTTTCTCGTACTCCGTTTATTTTGCATTCACAACGCGAAGCTGTGCTGCTCGCTGAACGAATTTATGGTAAATTTTGTTTGAATTTACGAAATAAATATAAATTTTACAATTGATTTTACAAACTTTACGAAATTTTCAAAACTCGTTGACGCGTACATGTACAATAGCAAATGCTTTAGGAGGAAATTCTCAAAATACGTCTCTTGATAGCTATATAATTAGAAATGGCACATCTAAAACTACAATATTCAGAACGTGAAACATTTGTTGTTTCCAACATTTTTGGGTTACAAGTATACCCTAAAATCAGTTCAATCCATTCCTTCATAATTGTTGGCACGATCTATATGCAGTATTGATTATAGGACTTGGCTGCTTTCTGCACCACGTATTATATGTAAAACGAATATACAACTCAAGTATAGAAAGATTTCAATTCCATAAACCTGAAATATCTTGGGAGAAATCTCAAATACTGATTTTTAATTTGCTACATTGCTTAAAACACGACGTCACGTTATCACGTTGTCACGTGTCAATTACACAATTTGACGCACGAGTTTTTGAAAAGCGAGTAAATACAATAGACCACATATACGGCGAATATATATATGCTTCACGGATTAGTGCAAGCAGTGTTGGCTCTAGTAATGCCGTTAGACCTAAACGTGCTTTCCCGTGTTCTTAAATGACACTTTTTTGTATTTTTTTTTACTATCTATTTATTGTAAGTCCGTCGTAGTGGAAGCTACGCTGTAGGAGATAAAGGGGCCATATTTTGGGTCATGACTTGGAGTCTAAAAAATTTAAGCTACTTTTCCACCAATATGTAATAATGGTGGAGGAGAAAGCTTTAAAGTCTCTCCAAGTACTGACTACTATTGAATAAGAACCTATATTTGAATCATTTAATGTAATGCTATAACGGGTCTTAACGTATATATACATTGTCTTTGTTCGCGTACGAGAAGGCCCAATGATAATCTCAGTTTGGGTTCATAATAATGCTTTTGATCTTTCGTTACCTATCCTTAACGCTACTGTTATCTTTAAGTTTCCACGGAGAAGCATATTATGTAGTCAGGTTGTTTACTCATTAGGAAAATCTTGATAATTCGTTAACTAATTATATGGGATCTCATTGCTCTACATTATTTTATACTCGACTTAAACGAACCGTACGAAACCATTTATATTTTGCTGTTTTTGTTTTATTTTCGTAGCAAAAAAGATATTCGTTGACGATCGTATGGTTCAGAGGGGGTCGTAACTTATCGCTGATTTATGAACCCCAAGTTTAAATCCCATTCGTGTTTCAATTTATGTAACTAGGTATTCTGATACCTGATATACTGCGATAAAAAAGAATCCCCCTTTTTTAAGAGTTAATACCTATTATATTATAATTAATAAAATAAATAATAAATATAATCACTGATTGTTTCCTTAACCTTATAATATACGAGTACCTATATATATATCTGGTAGTGGATCGATCATAGGTTACTCGTATATTATAAAGTGATATTTGCTAATGGTAAATATTCTACATTATATACAATTATATATTTATTTAAATACAACATACCACAAAGAAATTTTAAGCCTATAATGACTTAAGACATTTGTACTGGGTAAAAGAGTCCAGTTATTTTAGTGTATAATACGTTATTTATACGTATTATACTTTATTAACTATTGAATTTTGTGATAATCTAATTTTAATTTGATTTGACACCGAGGAATATAGTAAAGGCGACTTCTAGTTTGCAGAGACGTCGGGATACGTACGCTTGTTTCTAACAATCTAATTCAGTGGAAACTATGGCTAATATAGCTGCGATCGAAACTTGCAGCGTATGAGGAACAAACACCACTAACAAGATTACTAAAGTTTTAATAGGCAACAAAAACTCACTGTCCACCTAACTCGTTTTTATGTTCGTCTATATTCTATTAAAAGAATTCAGTGTTATGAATGGTCCAAATACTCTTTTATTGTATTTTATATAATCCGGTAATAATATTTCCAATTTATTGAATAATAAAAAGGAAATAGATGGATTTAATTTTTTTGTTGTGTATTCAAAGGACTGAAATTGATTTAAAATTCGAGTCAATTCCTTCCCAAACGATTACATAAAATGTTCAAATAACGCTGTACAAATTAAGTCGTCGCAAAAATTTCCTTATTGAATAGAGTTGTGCCAGTGAAATGATTTTATCCAGCTGGCGCTCTGCAAAGCTGATAAGTAATCATATGATTTAGAGAAATGGTTTGTTTCGGTTTCTAGTTTGTCGAACAAATTCAAGTATAATTTGTGAAATTCGTGAAATTTTCTATTCTTAACAACAGTTTTGCGTACTTTATAATATATACGAGAAAATACAAGCGCAATAGATTAGTAAACTAAGCTATACTAGGGAAAAAGTAGTATATTCTTATTAGGTTTTTTGTCCCATGGAAATAAGAATGTAACTATGTATAAATCATTTAACGTCTGTCAATGTGCTCAAAATAAACAAGTACAAATTTATCTGTTTGTAAGCGACTCTTCCATTACATGTCACCCCCATTCATTCTCGTTAATGAATCATAATACATATGTATTGTCATCTCTAAAGACTAAGAAGGAAACTGGAAGCCTCAATAAGGTTTCCAGTTTCTACTTTCGGCATAGGATGAATCAAAAATTAAATTAATTTAATCGTGTCCTACTGGTCGATTTCCACCACGGTGATATCTTCTACTTATTAAAAGACGATATTAGCTACGCAAGTGATTCTGTGCTTATATATTAAAGTGTGCTTAAATATTCGAGCAAACACTCAGAACTCGTCGTCCCTTTCCTTATCCTAATGTAACCTATGAACAGTAGGATCGTGGTCAGTTCAGAGACAGATTCAGGACCACGAAACATATCAAAACAGCCCCAGACTCGAAAATCATCAAATGATGATGAAGAAATGTTATTAAGGGAAAATGTCAATAAGAGCTTGAATATATTTGTATCTGAGGTCGAGATTTTGTAAAACAATGTATCAGATTTAGGCCCAAATCTATTCCAATTTAACTCTACGAAGACACAAGTTTGCGCATTTACCGCTAAAAATAATCGCTTTGTGGCATCTCCTAATTTTGAAAACATTTCCTTTGCAACTTCAGGTAGTATCGGAATCCTTGGCGTTGACATATCGAATGACGTTCAGTCCCATGGTCTTTTGGAAGGTAGCCTCTAAAATACTGAGCATGTTTAATAGAGCAAGACAGTATTTCATATCGGCCGACTCTGTGCAAATTTACAACGCGGCCCCCCGGCTTATAGTGCCCAGGCGGGCATCCCAGTACCAGTACCTTTAGTTTAAACATTGACGATGGAACTTCACTTCACGATAGAACCCAAAATTGTATCCTCGTCATCTCAATGGTTGGCTACCACTGTGCGCTTTACGCCTTTCCTACTATTTTGCTACGCACAACTGCTTTGTCGAATCAGCTGTCACCGGTGGAATTTCCGAATCGATACGACTTAGGGACCTTCATGAAAAGAAACTTCACTTTGCTTAAAGGCTGGCTGCGAATCTGCGACTCCTCTGGTATTGCGGGTGTCCATGGACGGTGGTAATCAGCTACCATTCGGTGAGCTGCTTGCTCGTTTGGCACTGATTCTATATAAAATAATTATTTAGATCGATGCGGTATGGGGATAATTTTGAATTATGTAAATCAGAAAAAAGCTCCTAGCCTATTCCTAAAAATGTCCGCCATTTGCGAGTTTGCTTTTGGCTTGAACACTGCCAAATTTAGTTAAAATCCATTTAATGTAACATATGTAGACTTTATAAAAGACAAAGTGAAAACGTCTACATCACGACTTAATACCAGCTGAGACGGGCACTGGCTTATGTTAAAATGTAATAATAAATAAAACCTACAATTATGAAGCACTCTACATTATTTATATATTAATATATCTAGTTGGGCCTAGTATATTACGAAATTAGCCGTGATTAAGGTATGTATATTAAGCGAACAAAACTGATCTTTCTCAGGGTAATTATTACAAAGCAAGTTATTTATTGCACTCCTCTGAATCTTTATAACTCTCGACTTGTATTATATAGCTGTAAGATGTTCACTCCTCTTCAGAAAACAAATGATACGTATTTATTGTGCTCCGACGAAAAACAACTATAGTTGTGTTCGGAGACTCCGCATCGACTATTACGTACATTTATAGTATCTACAATTGGTTACATATATTGGAACTTTAAAAGTTTATTACACCCAATATAGATTGTATGTCTATGCAGAATGAGTGAATGAGAATGTTGAATGATCCCTTGCTTAAGATTTTTTTATTTTATATGAAATTTTTGAATTATATTTTATTTATACTCCTTCATCAAAAATTTAACAACTTCGTAGCCAAACTAAACCAACAGTATATTATGTCGATAAAGGAATATTGCTATATGTTAATTACTCTGCTTATTGTTCTTACTTTGCACATGGTGGACAATAATATTTAATTTTGAATTTGATAGCCAAATAAAATTTCTAAACCGAATTGAATTGTTATTTTTATTTTGTAATTAGATATGTACAAAATAAAAATATAATAAATAAATATATTTTTCTTCCACTTCTTAAAAATCAGAATTACACCAATGGGTAAAAATGTGATCGTTCTAGACAAGGTAGAAAGAGAATTTGTCTCTTTTGTTTTTGTAAGACTGCTCAAATTCGCATGAAATCTCCAAACCCGATGTTCCCCGCGACTCAGTGCTTTAGACAGCTTATCGGTACGTTTGCTCTTGACAAACTTGCCATTTTTTCTTTCTTCTGTGATTAATGTTTTTTTTGTGATTAATGTCGAAGCACTTATCTTAACATACAGAAAATTCTGTTTGAAAAATCGTTTCATAATCCTTAAGCGATAATATTAAAATATAATAAAATATTGTATCACGATTAAGCCTCTCGTACTCAAATTTAGTCTTGACGATTTATTATACCAACAGATGATAATGTTGGTCAAGCAGTCTATTTTAGTTGTATAGTCTTACAATGTATCAGAAGAAAATTGTATTATAAAACTATAAATTGAGCCGAAGGAATTAATTAATGAATTCCACAGTTCATAGATGAAAAATTTACTGTTAATTAGTATTTTATTTTTAATTACTTTACCGTAGATTTAGGAAGTGTTTTAAAAGGTAATTAAGCTATCGTTTACTCGACTTGCTAGCGCCACGCATTCAAAGTCGCAGCATAAAATAGTAGCCTTGCGTTACTGTGTTTGATCTGATGAAAGAAAGAAACAGAAGAACTTCTTACTGAGAGAGATTCTTACTGGTTATGAGTTATTCAATCTTAGTTATTAAGAGTGATTACGCATCTAAATTATAACTCCTTATCGATGAATATGCAGTTATATGCCACAGTTATCACTTCCCGATAGGTAAACTTTATGCACGTTGTCACACATAATACCATAAAATAAATAAATTAAATAAGATGTAGTTTATTATTTTTTACTCTTACTACTTTATGATGCTCCAAACATATAAACTTCCCAGATTTTTGAAACGATAAGTGTCCATCACGGACCCCTCAGTTCCGTGAGCCCTGTGTATGAAGCTGTAAGAGCCGCATAGGCTAACAGCGTCAACATCCACAGAATCTAGATAAGTGCCTTTCTACAATATTTTTTCACTTGAAAATATGAAATGGAAAACAATAACAAAAGCACACAAAGAGAAAAAAAACTGTTTAACTAAGACGATGACTGTTTTTTGTCCAAATAAAACAAAAATCCCCTTATATCTGTGAGTTAGCTAAAAAGTCCACGAAACGTGTTTTGCCTCTCAAGTAAGCTTGAATAAGCATGAGCTACTCTTGTCTTGTCTTTCTTATATTCTATAACGTTTGTATTGAAAATTTAATGTGGTTTATTTTCTCGACTTTCTTTTTATTCGACTTTATACTAGAAAATTGATGAATAAATAGTTTTTATTATTCTATTCCATTATTGCTTAACGTAAATCTTTAACCGTTTCTATTCATAGTATTATTAATATCGTGGCCCTTGCTTTTTTACTATTATATGTGTGTCAGCGTAAATTACAACTAAGGATATTGTAGGTCGTCCACAAAATCATTTAATTTTACAGTGCAATTACATTAATAACAAGAGACTATTATAAATTTATGATTATAAAATATATTAATTAAAGTAATATGTATTAGTAATAGACGAACGAGACTATAGTGTTATTCCAACATTGTGAACGCAAGTTAAGGCGCAGATCCAGAGACCGACCTAAAATAAACTGTGCCGTTAGTTTTTGTACGAAAGACAAATGTTTATTGAGAGTGTATTCGTCAAAAGGGTTGTATCGTATTTTCAAATGTTTTTCTTCTTTTACATACTGCTAGTACTTAGATATATATAAAATGTTAAAATTCCTAAGCTCATTTATGTTTCTTCTTTTGTTTGGATTTTTGCATGATTTTAAAAAAGGATTAAAACAAATGAATGTAAAGGGTTAATATTATAATTTTAATTATAGTTGTTTTTTTACGTTAATAAATTGTAGACTTTACTTTAGACTAATAATACGGTTCTTATTTTCTTACAATATATGTTATACATAGCTATTTAAGAAATTATTAAAAAAATCCGTTTTTTTACAATCATAAAATTGGCTTCCAAAAATTTAGAAACCCGTGTAATAATTGGAATTGTTCCCTTTAATATTTGGTTTCACGTAGCTAGCGAAATTGAGGCTTTTGGTAAAAGTCGAATTATATTATAGCTGACAGACAGCTCCGAGGAAACGTTCTTAACCGTCCGCACGTCGATTCAATGGAATGGTTATGTCCTAGACCATTCCACTTTGCCTGTACAAGTCTACTACGATCTATGATTGCAATTCTACTTAGTACTTTCATAGACCATCTCAAGGAAAGTTCCAGACGACTTCGTACTTAGAAACGGAGTTCAAGCGTCATTACATAAAAGATTTCTTGAATTTCGTCTTCGCTCTTATGTGTATGACACATGTACGTCGTTGACATTTATGGATGACGTCAAAAAGTTTTACACTTGGAAATAGTACGTACTATGAATAATAATACTTTTAAGATTTTAAAATGCTTCGGGAATTTATTTATAGTTTATATTTTGAAAAATATTATATTTGTAATAATAAATAATACACAATATCTTACATCACATATCTGAACTCGTATATATATATATATATATATATATATATATATATATATATATATAAAAACACATATATATATATATATATATATACATATAGGTACATTATATTACATAGCATTCGTTCAGGATACATTGGATCGCTGAAACATGACTGAGTATCACATAGAGATTTGACTTTTATGTGGATTATTCAGCGCACGTAACTACCCTCTACCACTTTTTCAGAAATCCGCACGGTCTCACTATAGCAGTCTATTTAGTCCCTTCTCTTATATATTTATCTGCTTGAATTTCCACATCCCTTCCTAGCTCGAATTAAAAGTACGCTTTGTAAAGTCTACCATTTTATGTGTTGCTTCTTCGTGTTTCCAATTTGTTCGCGATTTCGGATTTCTCGTTTCAGATGTGAAATGAAAAGAATTAATTTGCCAGACCGAAATTAAATACAGATCGGTGTTTCTTTTACAGTGAAAAGGGAATTTACTTAAAGTGATATCTATGATCGTACGTACGTTTTATGTAATGTAGTAACTGTATTTGCATTAAGTAATATTTAATGTGTCTAATAACTTTACGCCGCTTTTCGATAATGTTGTCCTAAGCTTTTTGTGACATATTGTCCTTTTTTCTATTTCCTTCCGTCTGAAGATAAAATAGATAATATTCGTTAATGTGGAAGGCAATAATGGTGGTCCAACGTCACAATTGTGTACAATTCGCGGAACAAACACCTAAAGTGAAAATTTGTTCATTTGGTTTCGCGTTTTCACCCATCTGCAATAGATATGAGAGTTTGAAATTTTGTGGAGTTGGCGACTAGTTAATGTAGGAGGAGGCGTCCGCATAAATGTAGGAAAGTTTCTATAGCGAGAAGTTCCTTTGATAACTGCTTCAACATAGTACGTGAACTTGCATACCGTCTCAATAAATTTGCCTAATTGCTATGCCTTGAAACTGGAAAAAGAATGCAGTAGCAAGTTTTCACCTGTATATGATGCAAGGGTCATTGTGTTCATTTTTAAAGAAATAGCCATCTAAGCGTCTTTCTGTATGTAACCTTAGATCTTTACACCCCAGACTTAGATGTAGTACACATAAAAAAATTAAGAAGACAACTGGTTGTCGACCTTGAGTATGAAAATATTTGTGTCACGGAATAACGGCGGCGCATAACAGAATAGTGTGTAAGAAATCATGACAAAATCGACTCTCCCTAATATCTTATCAATCAAAGTGCAAAAAACCTCATCAGAGTCATCTATATACCTACATACATTGCCTTGGCTGGAATCAATTCTAAAAAGGTCGTGTTCTGTCTTACTCTACTACCGCTGGGCTATGCGGTTGTCAGAAAACACTGAATTTGGCGAAGATTATAAAACACGTAATATTTTTAAGTACATATTATCTTTATATAGTTTGTCTATGTTTAGGGCTTTGGACTTGTACGCCAAAAAAAATAGGAAATGACGACGATTTGTCTACTGTTTCTACATTTAAGATTTTATCAGATTGAATGGTAATGTAATATATCTACTCCAATTAATATATTACTATATTAGACATGTCTCGTATTACAATAATTGTCTGATTTTTAAGTTAAAAATCAATAAAATCTACGATCCTTACTCCGAAGAGAAAAACCTTGTTAAAGTGATAAATAAATAAATACCCACAATGATGTTATAATTATCATTGTGTATAACAATTTTTAATAAAAATTGGCAGATACGCGAATTTAACAGTTTAAGGAATGTTTCTATATAGATATATATATATATATATATATATATATATATATATATATATAACTATAGTTATTATATATATATATATATATATATATATATATATATTTATATATATCTTTATATAATACGTTTAGATTACATATTTAAATTCAATTATTATAATTTTTTAAATTTAATATCGAACTGTAAAAATAATTTATTCGAAAATATAAAATATTTTTATCTTCTTAAAATTAGTATGTAGTAGTGTGAGGAATCAACAACGTGGAACGGAGAAACCTATATCCTGAAATATAGACAGAAGACCGAAATATATGTCTTCTTATATATCACAGTTTACAATAAAAGTTCTTAACTAGAGAAATATCAATTTAAATATATTACCCATCTTAATAGATCAAATTTAATAAATTGCGTTAATCTTTTTTGGTCACTTGGTATATTTTAGGATCACTGTTGAACTATTGCACTTAATGGTTTTTACATCAATGGCAGTTTTTTAGAATGAAATGGGTAGTGCTTGTCTGAAATTTTCTACGGAACAAGAAGTGCTTATTACGAACGAAGTAAGTTCAATATCTTTTATCGCAACATTATAGCGGAGAGAATTGAACGCCGCAACGTATCCCGCCAATTACTGCCACTAGCGGCCACTCTTCCGTTAAATTATGTTAAACTTTACAATGTTTCTATGTCTTTATTATTTATTCCAAAGAATCTCTTTTATACTCTATGGATTTGATATAGTGTAAGGAAATTTAATGAATATGGTATGTTAAGGCGGTGAATTCTCCTAAAAGGCAGAAATGTTAGCATAAGCGGAAGACACGTGTATGTTATCATCTCTGGGTCGAGGCCTTCCAGTACCATCTCCTTCCATTTGCTCGAATCGTTGATGATCAGGATTCACTGGCATCGCGAAGAGATGTTGTATCTTTATGCATTTTTTACCGAATGTACCGTGGGGTATGTTCTGAGGAGTTGTACGAATTACTTCCACTTCGCTTACATTTTTACATAACGACAGAATTCAAAATTTCATCCTAATCATCTCGATGGTTGGCAATCCACCACTCTGCGCTTTACTCGTAATTTTCTGCCCCGCACAACTACTCTGTAGAATCAGCTGTCACCAGTGGTATTTCAAAGACTTTCACTTACGTCTTAGGAGCCTACACCTTTCTTAAGGGCGGGCAGTGCATCTGTGATTCCTATGGTGTTGTGGATATCCAGCAGCTCATCTGATGTCAATTACTTAACATCAGATGAGTTGCTTGCTCGTTTTCCACCTATTCTATATAAAAATAAATGTCTTGAAAATTTAAAACGTGATTTCACCAAATTCCTATTTATTTACCGCATCAAAAGACTAAATGGATGCCACGGAAAAGGGTATCCACGATTCTGCTTGCGAGCGATCCTGAATGGGCATCAACAACAATTGGGAGCGATAAAGGTAAATCAGAATGCCATTCAGCTTCTAAGGCGGTACATCTACTTGGATGTGTTGCTTTCAATGGTTAGGCAAAGTTTCGATTAGTTTATCTTATAGGGGTAATATAAATTCAATAGAACTGAAAATAAATGGATGTTACGGAGACAGAATACCGTGTTTGTTCCATTTTTACTTTAAAAAAGTGAAATTGTATGGAAAACCTGAAATATCATTTATTAAAGCGAATACTTTTATAAATGTTATTTCAGTTTTCAGAATTAATATTTCATGAATGTCCTTTCGAACTTCACGGTGACGCCATAAAAATGAAGTAAACCGAAAACCGTTACATCTAAGGCAGTTGTGGCCATCTGCATAAAAACTCGGTGGGAAATTAACAGAAATGACTGTGAAAGAGAAAGATGAATCTGAATTTTTAAGCTTAGTTTGCAAAAAAACTTGAAACATTAATTATATTTTCTTACGCTTAATTATATTAACAGTACAAGAATTTTTTGGTTTCCTCAATGAAAACCAGTAACGAATCTGTTTAAAGTAAATAAAATTCTCACTAAAACGTTTGTACTTATGTTAAAGAATATTATCGTGGTCTTTTTTCAAAGCAGCAATAGCGTTTAGTAAAATAGTCAACAAATAATTATCTTCTTATTAGTGGTAAATAATTTACTTATTGGCGGTATATTATGATTTTCTCTCCTGTTTTTATCTTACTAAAGTAGTATATAATGACAACTTAGTTACGTGCAGATACTACTAAAATTTTCTTGCAACTACATTATTATAAGTTTGTACATTAAAATAGTTTTCCTATTCTGAGAAAAATGATTAAAAAATTTACCTGTGAAAATCCCATGTGAAAAGATTAACTAGTTTTTTTTTAGTTTTAGATTTTTTTTCAGTTTATCAAGTTCTATATACAAAACTCATGTTCAGTTTAAGTTATTTAAAATATTTATTAGGTTTTTTTATTTCATTCAAAATATAACGATGAAAGTTTATGATTTTTTATATATTGTTCAAATAATATTTTTATGCTATTATTAGGGTGACAAATGAACAGACAGTTCACCTGATGATAAATGATAACTGCAGCACATGAAATCTACATATATCCCCAACAAACATTCAAGATGCATATGTGTTGCCACTCTTGAGGACTGAGATGGAATTCTTCGTCACGTGTAATTGGGTCTAAATTTATGGGATCAATGAACTTTTATGATCTTTTAAATATAATATTATTCAAAAATTAGAAAATTCTACTGAAACTCCTGGCACTGAACTTAGAATTTAAAACAGCGAGATGCATGTACTAAATATATAATGCTATTTAGTAAGTTTCATATAAATATTAAGATATCGACGCACCGAAAAGGCGTTTCATATTGAAACTGAGGTACAAATAAAATAGAAAACATTGAAAATTAAACACATTTTGGTGTTAACATAAGGCCTACGTTGTAATTTTATTATTTGTATGGTGATGATGACAATGATATATAAATTGCTAAGTTGTCAACTTAACAAGTTAGATAATAGAACTTTAAATTTGCCTATAACTAATTGCTGTTCTGTTGTAATGATTCTGATTGGTTACTTGGTGATTATACATCTTGTTTAAGTTACATATATCGGAAGGAAACTTTCTGCAACATGAATTGATCGGCTCCAATATCGGATCGAATACCACCGTGAAAATGTAGCATAATGTTTAGTGAGCGTAGGGACCCAATTAATGGTAGCAGGGTATGTGAACTCGGTCTTCAAGGGCAAAATCATTATTGAGGACGGATTTAATTGTTTATATTAAAAAAAGTGCTCATTGCTTTAGTTTTATAAAAAAAAATAAGATTTAGATTTTCTTTATAAAAATGCAAATTGCAAAGGAAATGGGTATTCTTTATACTTAAAGGTATTGAAGTTTCTTTTACATGTAATGGCGTATCTGAGTCGACCACGATAAATTATCCATTGTAGGGAGTCTAATTCAACAGGAACCGTTTTTGTTCAATTCTTCGCTTCATCGTCAATGGAAAATTTATTGCCTTCTCTCGCGAACTCAAATATGGCTGATTATATTAGAGGGTAAATGTTCTGCGTACTCAGGTGTAAAAACTAATTTTCGACTTTTATTCTGTGCGTAGAAGTTGAGTGAATTTTTATATTCCATTTAACGGCAAGATAACACGTAACTTTTCTTAGAGTGAAAATATCAACACGTATATTAATATTGACACCTGTCTAAGAAAATTCCGTTGAGAGAAAATTGCTTACTTCCAAATAAACATGACTCGTGAAGAATTTTAAGAGAATCAGCGGCAAAAGGTACAACGATTTGAAAAGTTATTCAAAACCAAAAGAGATTTTTATTCATAATTTTACTTTTATTTAGTCCTATGTATCGTTAACTACAGTGTTTGCAAGATTCATATTAATTATGTTAATGATCCTGGACGAGTTTCACCTAACCGTGGTGCCAGTTCATTGTTTCATATGCAGTAAGATCGGAAGAAAGATCAGATGCAGTGTCAGGGATAAACAATTTGTGATATACAAATATTGTTTATTCGCTGTAAATCGAACCAAGGACTCGCAGCGCGGCATCCAGGTATAATAACCACAACGCTATACCTACATCACATAGAAGAACAAAAGTCTTATCTAATTATTATTTTGACAGGGCTTTCATATTGCTATTATGATGTTACATGAGTTTACAATTCATTAATTTTCATGTTCGATCAATTCCTTATAATATAATGTGATTTAATTATAATGAAACTCAAACGCATACGTAATCAGTTTTTTTTTAATAAAAGCTAATTATTTAACAACGTAACGTTTCGTATGAATGTGTATTTCATGGAAAATCACAACAACCTATTTTTTTTTAAATAAATTCCATCTTAACAGAGAGAAAGAGCCGTTTCGGTTTCTATTTAGCATAATTATAATAAGACAATCCGAAGTAAATGTCAACAATGTATCCTCTGAGTAGATATTTCCTATCTATAAATCTCATCAATGAAGTGCAGTAAAACACAGTAACATACAGTACACTATGATTTCATAATAGTAAAAATTTGATATAAAAAAGGAACATAAAATAATGAATAAAAATAATTTTAAGAGTCGCGTTTATTTTAACTTTTTAATTCCGGGGGTTACTAAAGTGTTTACCGTTCTGATGACATCGTTACCCGGGCTACCGTCAGTTAATAAATATTTTGTTTGCTTCGATCTACGCAGAAAGAGCTATCAGGAGCTGAGGTCTTGCATTGAGTGGTGTGAACTGTGTGGTAGTGAAATAGTGGAATGAATTGAGTGGTAAAAATATACCACTATAAAATTAATCTCCAAACCAAATGGATTAATTTTATTAATAACTGTATCTCAAGCCGGTGGTGTACCACACACACATCTTCTATATTGTAAATGGGATGTTTTATTTGATTTCAATCACTCACAAATCCTCTTCGGTAGGTATCGGTGTTCCTTTGCGAGGATTTGTGGTTCAATTCAAATCAAATTTGATGTAATACTGAGTAGTGATGTAGGTAACTATGATGATATGGGTCTTTATCTTAACCACGGTATGATTCAAAGTGTTATCAGGATTCCGAATTGCTAAAACATCTAACAAAGCTAAGAAATTATTTTACTCATACTCCATTGTTAATTGAATTTTTGAGTAAAGTTTGTAGAAACCTGTCATCTGCGACAGTGAGAGCGCTTATCTCTTACCCGCCGTGGGAAGCTGAGCGGCGGATTTTGCCTTTTTCCACCAGTCGTGTCAGCGTTTCTACGTGGGGAATCGGTGCGAGGGCCATAGCCTCCTTGTGCCTTCTTAAGACCTTTATTAAAAGGAGGCGGCTTCTGAGAGGGACCGATCCTGCTCTGAGCCGCCGCTGCCCTCTTAGCAGTGATGTAAATGGGGTCTTTGGGGTCATTGACGATCGGAGTGTCGTGCATAAAATAAAAAAAATATCCTATCACTACATTTTATATTAATTAGATTAATCATATATAGTTTTATACTTTAATTGTACCGCCTTTCAGTCCCATTTGATAATATGGTAAGCAGTTTTATATATTTATCTTATCTAGTTCAGCATTAACTAAAATGTAAGTTTAGGAAAAGGATTTCATTTAATGTGAATTGTAAATTCACTAACGTTTCTCTTGTTACCGTCTGTTTGATATTAAAGAGCTATCGGCTATCGAGAGTTTCAAATCAAGATCTATTGAGTCGTTTGACAGAACTGACCTCTAATATTGAATAAAGTTCTAAGCGGGATCGTAATCTGTAGGGTGTTCGATCCAACACAAGACCGACGTCAATCGGTTGACCGCACACATATCTCCAATTCGCGTTCGTTCGTTACATTTGTGTACGGTTATGCCATCGATCATTTTGCCAACGAATTGGGCCTCCTTTAACGACGTAATATTATATTATATTTATCTTATAATGATACGAATTAAGGGTTCTTTTGCTGAGGCTGATGGTTTAAAAACTTTCAATACTCTATTAATAATATCAAGCAAGTATATGTCATTATTTCTTCATACTACTAATTTCTATTTCATGTGCATGTTCAAATATGTATGGGGAAACTTCATATATGCACATGAGATTTAATGCCCACATGGTATATGATGATATCCTAAAATTGTTAACAGGCATAAACTTTGTGTGGGTAAAAGTTTCATTAAGTTCTACTTTCGAGCTTCAGATTTCTTGCTTGATCTTGTATAATATTCTTATATTTCCATTTCTTCTCTTATTCTCTTATTTAATAAAGTTAGAAAATTTAAAGAAGTGTTCAGACATTTTAATTCACAGTAAGAAACTTTTGGTACTGAGGCTACGAAGATTTTGAAGTTGAGAATAAATTAAATACTTCAGTCCGATCTTCAGTAAATGAGCATAAACAAGACAGTCGTCGCAAGCAAGGTTATTCGCGATACCGCCATGTCACTGGCCGGTTCTCTCCAGTCCATACAGATAGAAGAGTCGCTGGAGTTTCTTGCGCCACTTCGTCTCCAGCGCCCACGCATTCCGAAGTGGTGGTACAGGTAATTAATAATAATAGCGATATTAATTTGGAAATCTTCTGTTAGAAGCAATTGACCGAGCCGAGGTTCGGCCCTCTCGGGCACCCTCGAGTCAGACGCTCTCGCGAAACAGGGTAACGGTCCAAGCCGACAGGGATCTCGGGAGCCCTTGTGCTGGTTACCCATATATAGAGGTCTCGACTGAGTGCCATAAGCACTCGGTCACCTCTCAACCCGTTCTCAAACTGTAGAAGCCCTCGGGCTAACAGCGGTCATCAGCCCGAAAAAAGGAAAGGCCAGAATTATAAAAAGTGAAAATGAAAGGTGATAATATCCGTAAGATTAGTGTTATCTCATTTGTAGTATTCACGTAAATATTAAAAGTTATCAAATTAGTAATATTTTTAATATCATTTTTATTTTATTAGATCACTTATTGATTCAATAAATATAGATGCAATGTATTATGCTACTCGCTCTGCTATTAGCTAACCTCTTCTTCTAAGTCATTAAGTATATATGTAAATATATATAATTTAACGCCGTGTTCACTTTGGAACAGTGGCTTGAGAAGCGGTTGCACGATCAAATGCAGTGTCATTACTGTTTACGACCAAGCATTACGTAAATGTAACATTAATGGTTAGAGCTAAATGGTAATTATGTTTAAAAAATGAGACTATACTTGTTTTTCGAAAGCTAGGGTTCTTTGTACCATTTTAAATGACTTGAATAACAACTTGAGCATACAGGCGATCAGACACAGAACTTTTAACATGCAATGTCTTGTATTTTAAGATACATCTTTTTTATTAGGTTTGATTAAAATTATTCTGTAGGGGGTAGTAAAGATCAAAGTTATATATATATATATATAGAGATGATGAGTTTATTAAAATTTAGACTTTGTATTTAAATAAACCTTGAGGCGGATGCCCTCGTGGAAGGTGACCTAGTCTTAGCAGCAACACGATGTTTTCTTTTACCGTCGAATACGTGGAAAATCTGCACATATAATTGTAATTTCATATTCGTTTTATTTCATTGGTACTCTTACCGAACTTGTACCTTAAAAAAAAGCGAAGGCCGTGGCACAGCTACCACGGATCAGTTTTAAATGCTTATTTACCACGTGCTCGGCAATGAAGGAAAACATTCTGAGAAAAGCTGCATGTCCTAGAGATAGTTAAAAAATATATACATATATTATCAGACTTTTCTAGTCCGCCAAACCGAATTGAACGGGACGATGATCTATGATACTATGATACTTTTTTATTTCTATGTAGTTGTAATCCAAAACTATAATATTTTTCTTTAAATTCAACTTCTTCAATTCAATTCCTATTTATTACAATTTAAATTTAATTCGTTATAAAGATATAATATAATAAAGATGAATACAAACAAGTTAACGACAAAATTATAGAAACTAGAGCTATGATGTCAATTCAAACGGATGTCAGGTATAATATACCTTAATTATCGGTACATTACGATTCATACATAATGTAATACGGCTGTTTACGTTGGGCAAAATCATTAATTACGCACATAGATTTATCTTGTCTCTCAATACAACTATTCGGGCTTAATTAATAGATAAGATATTAATTGAACAATAACATATGGCCTGTGTAAATACTGAGGGCAGATAAAACTATACGAATTATTTATTATATTGCTTTTTCTCTTAGATTGATTTTTAATTTGCTTTGTTTGAATCTATTTTGTTGTTCATTGTTTTAGCCAAAATGGATTAAAAATTCTGTCAGCTGTAATAAATACTGCTCCCTGTTGTGGTTCTCGCGGGATTTAACCTTTTTCAGTTGGAGTAATGAGCGCAAGAGGCTAACGCCTTGATTGTTGCCTGAAATATGCAAAAGTGGGTAGGGTGATAGCGGCCGTAGTGATACTAATCTCTTCGAGGAAAATACTAAACTTTATAGATCCCATCTATGAATCCTCTAAGTGACTCTTTGTAACACTGGTCCAACGTTTACTTTACGTTATTTTTATTTTTCAAAAGAACGTTCGACTTAATTTGGGCGGTTTTATCTACATTTCACGATCTGCAGACTGAGGGTAGTCTCCTCGTTTTTCGGCGAATTTAAACAATACAAACCGTTGGCCTCTTTTTTTATTTAAAGATGAATTTTTCAATCTATTGTAGAGGGCAATCTTTTGCACATATGATATTTTTATGTAATGTCTGCTACAAATGTTATATTTTTGTTTTTAACGTCTTTTATATTTACGGAAATTGTTAACTGTGGCGGTGTACATCTTATGAGATGAAGTGAAACAAAGCTAGCTAAGCTGTTGACCCACACCAAGGAGAAAAACTATCTTCGATGTGTATGCGCTCCGGGCTTTCGAACAACTAATGTAAGAGTAAAATGTTTGATGTTATTCTATAAACCACTCTTTCACGCATAAAATTTTCAATGTAGTCCACAAGAAAGTCAATCGATACAACTTTTCTGTAATAAAAAGCTACGAAGACTACGGAATACTATACTCGATTATAAACCGATATAGATAGCTACCATAAGATTTTTTCTCAGATAAAACCTAGTAAAATATTATTAATTAATATTAGACGGAGGTAACCTGGCACTTGAAAAAAAAGAAACGAATGAGAATATCTTCTCTAACCTCTAATGTTCCCATCACCAAACATTTAAAAGCATAAAAGTTTTGCAGGGTTAATAATACTAGCAATAATTATTGTGAAAAATAGTAAAATATCATACGTTCTGTTCTCTATTATTATATGTGGTAGTGCCACGTGACGGCCCAAGTAGGGATGCTCGACCAGGAAAGATCATTGTCCCACAATCTGTCAAATTGAATAAACGATGGTACGCATACTTACGTCAAGAGTGACAATGTACAAACATCTTCATCGCTAGTAGAGTCCTTTCCGTTAATGTGCTCGTTAGCCATTCCTACCATAAAAACAATTCTATGCTTTTGTATTAGTACACCAACGGTATAACAAGAATATAAATAAAAAGTAATATAGCTTGGGAACACATTCCTGGCCTTATTTTTTATTTATTGTTCCATAATTAGTTCGTGTAAATAAAATTACATAAACAGAAAATTAATAAAGTAGTTTTGCTTGTAGCAATCTATAAAAACCTTGACAAAGATAAAAATGTGTAATATTTTTAAAAAAGTTTATAGCTGCGTTATTTTATAAGAAACTCTGCTATAGGTATTTAGAAAATAATAATTCTTAAATAAATTTTCTCTGAAACATTCTTTAAAAATATTGGTTTTCATGTTTATATTGCGGACTATGTCGTCATGAAAACATTATCTAGTAACGTTTGAGTAAACACTTGATATCGCCATTTACGTCATTTTCTCTTGTTCACTTTTATTGTTCCGTCTTTATCGTTGCTATTGGCCTCTTAGAAGCCTCTCCTGCGCGTTTCGAAAGAAAAATAATCACGATTCGTACAAAAATACACCAGCTAGTAGATAGTTTGCCGAGCGGGACTTACTCGTAATTTCGCTCGGCTTCCCAAGTTTGAGGCAGTACAATAAATTATTCCTGTAATTAATATCTGGTCGACTCGTGGAGAGAATGAAATAGCCATAGTATTATTAGAAACAGAAAGTGATACATTACTTAATAAACAATATACTCGAAATCTTGATGTTACTATTATTATATTAAGATTATTTTATTTAACTTCTTACAAAAAAAGTAAACAGTTCGTACAAAAAAATATTTTGTAACTAGACGTACTTATACAAAGCCTTATGATTGTTTATTACATTTTTATAAAATATTAATATGGTAATAACTAACTCTGTAATCTATAAACATATTTAAAAAAAAGTTATCGCAACTGTTCCTTATGGTGTAGGGACCTTGGGACTCAATAACAGTTAACGAGACATTTCATCTCAGCCCTGACGGATGACAACGCATGTACATTTTGAGTATTTGCCAAGGATTGTAACCCCAAATATTAAAAAATATATATTTTGTGTTGTGCAATATGCTCATACGTTAAGTGTATAAATAAGAATTCAATGTTTGTATGTGGAAAAGGTAAGTGATTTTCAATCGATACCTATCTGTGCAGTCTGATGCTGAGCTTCTGAACATCAGTAAGAACAAGCGGCCACTATGAAGTCGATCGGCCAACTTACCCGAGCTCTCTATCTGCAACGTGGTTACGGCGCAGGTTTTAGAGACAGAGACTCTTTTCGCTATTTCTCTCATAGAGTTATCTGCTTTACTCAAAGTTGTTGGTCTTGCTTGTAAAACTTAATCCTCGTGAAATTAAAAGCAATAAAAACATTTCAGTTATATAGAACGACTAAAAAATGTCTAGCTGGCAAAAACAAGAATAAGCGTCAAAGGCTTCTTTCTTCTTTATTTTTTTTTATATGAAAATACAAGGGAAGTTATACGAATTTTTTGTTTAAATGACATATTTTTAAACAAAGAACAAATGTTTAAAAGTAGAATTTTCAGCATAAAAATATTAATTAATAATGAATATAATCAATCAATTAAGTAATTCACAGCTTAGTTTAATATTGACCATTTAATCAAACAATATCCCCTTAAAAAGCAGCATCAGTTAAATTTGATGTGTTATATAATATTTGTATAATTCCTTCGTCTATAGTATATTCATTATAATTCAGATTTTTTTTTTGTCGGGCTGATGGCCGCTGTTAGCCCCAGGGCTTTTACAGTTTCACCGGGTTGAGAGGTGACCGAGCGCTTATGGCTCTCAGTCGAGACCTCTATATATGGGCAACCAGCGCAAGGGCTCCCGAGAGGGAGCCTTGGCTTGGACCATTACCCTGTTTCGCGAGAGCGTCTGACTCAAGGGTGCCCGAGAGGGCCGAACCTCGGCTCGGTCAGTTGCTTCTGACAGAGGATTATGTTAATTAATATCACTATTATTATTAACTACCTGTTCCACCACTTCAGAATGCGTGGGCGCTGGAGAAGAAGTGGCGCAAGAAACTTCAGCGATGCTTCTATCTGTATGGACTGGAGAGAACCGGCCAGTGACATGCCGGTATCGCGAATAACTTTGTTTGCGACGCCCTCGCCGTCGGCGGGGGCGATATGAGGGTGCAAAGTATGTGTGTTGTGTTTTATGAAGGGCCTGGGCCCTGGTGGTCAGGGTCTTCGAGGGTTTCCCTCGGTCTCCTACGGACGCGGGTAAATCTGTGATTCGCGATGGGATTGTAAGTGGCGGCACTTACAATCAAAGGGTTTCGGTGTGTTCAAGATCTATGTGTAGATTTTAGTTACGCAATATAATTCAGGTTGTATATTCAGCTTTATATATTGTTTTACCCAAAATATTAGCAAATTTGAATGCAAACATAAAAGAAAGAAGGAAATATGAAGGATCCTGATCCGTGTGGTGAGAGTGTATTACTGGGTATCGTATTATATTTCACGTCTTTTTTGTGGATTGTGAAAAAGTGTATTGCACATTTCCTTGTACTTTTCTGAAAATTGCATAAAGAATTTAGAACTTGAGGGTAAAATATGGAATGCAGTTTTAACTCTTTTGCTTGTCACTTTAAAGTATACAGTTACTTGAACTTCCGCTACTTCTTTATGTTTGATACTTATTATATCGGTGGAATTAAATCTTGCTTATTTAACAATATTATTATTTCTTAAACTTTTCTTTGCATGTTTCATCATAACCAAATCATTGATGGTAGAATAACCTAGGAAGTCACACTCACTTCTTTACGTCATGGACTTATGTTTACAAATAAGTTTTAACTATTAAGGGTTTGGATAACAAAAAGTGTTCTCGTTGTGCACTTGGGCCGGAGAATGCTCCAAGTTAAAAGTTATTAGTGGTTGTTGTTTTAACCTACGCTGAAAGAACTTTTTGTAGAAGTGAAACTAATAATCGCATACCTTCTACTAAAATAATGCGTTAAGATTAGAATGGGATGTTTCTCGGCAAATAAATGAAAAATAGCAGTGCTTAAAATTTTGCTGGTGTTCTGTAAAACGCCCTTCTCTGGTCAAGTGACCCATTCCCGTTCCTTACATTGTCATTACCTTGATGCAGCTTAATATCTGCTGCTTATTGTACCCTTCTCATGAAAGCTCTAGTAATATTTTATACAAATAAGGTTAGGTAACATAAATTTTTTTTTGAAGTATTTTTCGCATGTATTTCCAGTGTAAATGAAATCGGGAAACAATTTTTTAGGTAGTAACTAAAGTCTGAAATATATATATATATATATATATTATCGTTAATTATACGCTACTGTGGTTAAATTGCTTACCAAACATAACCTACATCATATGCATTTTACATTTTACTATTTGTATTATCCTCATTATTATCATGTGAAAACAGCATTCGCTCTCAAAAAACCCAAAAACATTTCCTCTCTCTGTGTTCTCATAAAAAAAAGTAAAAACTCTTAGTGGTACCTACATTCCTGTTGTTCTTAGTGCTCGGAACTCCCACTGAAGCTTTATTGCAAACACCGTACGTTAAATATCAAGCTGCGTTGCGGCTGCATCTGGGTATTTGCATTGCACTCCGATCATTATAACAGTTTTAAGTATACATTTTATTTTTAAGAATGCATACTAGATGTAAATGTAAACAAACGGAACCGCTTTTACCCTTTATGTGTGTATACGCTTAAAATCAATTAAAAATCAATTTTTTATCCTGGTGTAAATTATTTTTATTACTTTTATAAAACGGCAATAGATGTAGTTTTCTGGAATAGTTTTAGATCATATAATATATTTTTGTTTTGTGTTTGAAAGACCTGAAAGGAATTTTAGTCAAAGCATCAAAATTAAATATATTTTTTCTCTTGTATTTTCACAATATTGCTATATCTATAACTTTTAAATTCGGTGTGATTTTACGAGCAAATTCTTTCATATACTCATGTCTTACACACGAGACGATTATTCTTACGTTTATTAACCGATGTAAAAAAAGACGTTCTGAACCTTGAACCACGTATGCTATGTTGTTGGAAATACGTCATTTTCATGAATTTTAGTCTAAATAAAAAAAATTGTACATGTATACATATATTATATATGGGTTCAGTTTAAGCCTTTGCTATATTAAAAATATGCATTGATATAAAAAACAACGAAGAACAGAATTATTGAACCACGCGTTGTACATTTAGGTATCGAGAAAATTTTGTGCGTCTGATATATTTTTCTGTGTGTTCTCCTATTTCTCGTTAATTATACGCGACTGTTGTTAAGGCTATATAGCGTACGTTTGTGCATATGCATTATACATTTTAAAACATTTAAGCCGAGTAAAGAGCGCAAAGTGCTTGTAATCTACTCCTGACCTATTTCCATTCGCCTAAAATAGGAAAGCTGTTGCCCCAACTTAACACTAAAGTCTTTCTTTCCGGACCATTAATTATGTAAGAGGGGCATGAGTTTATATTCACTTTATAGTTTTTATAACAAGATAACAAAACCAAAATAGCGTGGCAAGAATTTATCTTAACAATATAGACAGAGATTGGTTGGTTCCGCGAGCGCTACGGCTTATAACCGAGTTCGTTTCACGACACAAATCACTGCGCGACACACCCCTTTTAAAGATTTTTTAAGCAGTGATTTATTACAAGGCTATCTTTAATCATTTTAAGTTTATCTTAATACTTCACGAATAATATAATAAAAAGTTCGTTTGCATTGTTTATTCTTAATGTACTGCGACACTATTCAGTGACATTTACATCTACCTAGCACACATTACTTTTACAATTCACGTTGTAATCTCCAACCACACGGCTTTTATAGAAACTTAATTGAGTACAATTTTATATTTATCTGATTTTCATATAGAATCTCATTAATATTTATTAATTTGAGTGTAACACGAATATGTTAACTAAGAAACCTATCTAAGTAATGATATAGTTCACATATTTTCAGTTAAATTGCATTATTGCATGTTTTTACATATAGGAATCTAGTACTCGTAACAGACAAAAACTACTAGAAGGGACTAGAGGTTTCCTTAATGGTTGGTATAAACTGAAAAGGTCCTGTAATCGTAAGGCTTGCGACACACGACCCGCACGCTTTGTTAGGAAGCCTTTCATGCTGCGCCACTTCAGACGACCGTGGCCTCTTTGTATTTTGTTCACGAACTTTTAGAATATATTATTTTCTACGGTTGCGTACAGATGTAAAAGGAACTGATTTAAGAGCTCCCATTGAATAAGGCTTTGAAAGTGCTTCAATAAAATTCTCTGCCGCCTATATGCGTAGTCTTAATGTCAAGCTCGACCCGTTAAGGTTCACTAAATTTTTAGCAGTAAAGAAGATTTGTGTTCCATTTTTATTAGATATATTTCGCAAGAGTCTACTACGCATTTTTATATTTCGTCCTATATTTAATGATAATTCTTTTGTATTGAATTATGGTACGATATATTGTTCTTCTTAGCTTTTTATTTTCCTTAACGTAGTAGCGCAATGTAGCGACCCTAGGGGACAAATGCTATTAGGACGTACTTGTAAATAATTATTTGGTTTATTTATGAAATGTACTTTTACGCACTAATTTAATGTAAAAACGTATCTATAAAAGGACCGCACTCGAATAAGTAACAGAGTGTTCAAGCTTTGTTAATATATCGGATTGTGTTTGATTAACTGAACGTATGTATGACAGCCGGCCTAGACCCTCATTAACATTTCAGCATTAACGTTTTTAAGTTGTTGTTGTTGTTCATAAATTTGTGTTAAGGCTTAGGTTTTCGCATTTGTAAGTATTAACGCATGGATATCAGATAAGTACTATAGAATATTGAATAAAATTGAAATAAATAATCCCAATATATTTTTAATGTTTTATTTTGCTCTAGTTTTGATAATCGTAATGATTTTGCTTCAAAGTAATAGAATATAATTATGTGATTATTAAAGCCAAGAAATTTATGAGTAGGGACGGGATTTAAAGATTATCATGTTGCTTGGCTTTGTCTGATAATTATCTCTCAATGCGCTTGCAAACTTTTGTCTCTGTTCTGTGTCTTTGCTCATAATTTTCTACTCTAATTAGGGTAAATTTAACATTTCTGTCGAATTTTATCGTGTGAAAAATAATTCTCATATATGAAAAGGGGCTACATAATGGATGGTTAAAGCAAGATAATAAAAAATATTTTTGTTATAAAATGCAAGATATAGGGATAGGCGTTGCTTATTTTAAGAAGCACGAAAGCCTTAAAATAACGTCATAAACTTGTGCGGCTGCCGTCATTTGTTTATGATGTAATATGCTAACGATGTGAGGGATGTATATCAGTCTGGCTTACAAATGTCTGTTTAGCATTTTTGGTGCCCTAGCAGAGCTGTTCACCGTCTATTGGCCTGCGCAAACAAAACACAACAATTTGCATTTTAACTAACTGATAACCGGGCCAACTCCGCTGCCGTAGCCTCTAATTTCCTCTGGACCCAATGGAGACGCCGTATTTTTCTTACTTAGCTCGGGGTCACGGATAAAAAGACCCTCTATCTTTTGTCATGACAACGAGCTTTAACTTTTATCTCTTTCTACGTTTTAAATGCGAATGAATCGTTTTCAAGCATGATAAATTTTTATCCGGTTAAATTTTACATTGTTCAGTAAGATTAAAACATTTATATTCATTAAAGCACATAAAGGCCACGTTGCAGCTACTTCCTAGCTACAATATGATTAAGTTAGATGTATGTGCAGGCCATGGGCAGCACTTTTAAGTGGACTGTGTGCCGTTTGCCACCCTTAGCTATAATTATTAAAAAAAATATTATAAAAAATCTCATTCACAGACATATTTTCACTTAAATCTCCAATCGAACATTACAATTAATTTATAATATTTGCCAGAGTAAAATATTCTTATATTAATTTTACAATACGTGTCATCAATTTGGCCAAATTTGGATAGTTTGCAAATAATGACTACTATTTCTATCGCATATCGTCGTTGGCATGATCGCCTGTACAATGTCTGGCCCAGGCACGAACAAAAGCTTTAGGTGATATATACGAGGCATAGATTACCCGTTTATAGAAAAAGCAAAATCTCTGCTCGAATAAAACATTTTCTGTGCTCACAATATAACAATTTACAATGCAGTAATACTTTACTACAATGCAGTAATACAACTCAACTATTAAAACAAGTAACTTCAAATAGTTCCTTGAATTATCTAATTAATCCTAATTTTTAATTGCAGAATTTGTTTTCAGAATTTTGTACACCCAAAAAATCGTTAATTTCATTTTAGTAATGAAGACAAAATTAATTATAATTGTATTAAACTAGTAACGTTTTGTTTTAAACTATGAAAGATCCAGATTCTGTTGATGTTGATGCTGTTAGCCTATGCGGCTCTTACAGTTTCATCGGACACAGAGGGCTCACGGAGCTGAGGGATCCGTGAGCTGGTTATAGTGTTCCCTATGTTTGTGGTTCTCTTACTTACACAAAGCGCTCATACACTGAGCGTGTCGGTCTGCTCTGATCACGTTCCAATCTGATAGTGCCATCTAAGTTGCCAGTTTCCTAGCTATCGGAAGATTCTCAAGAGTGAAGTTTCTCATCGAGGTTAAGTATGCGGACCTAGCCTCTGACGGACGCCACCTCTTGTCTGGTCAATCGGAAGCTGTGGGGGGTGAGAACCGCCCTGGCACGCGGGTGTATCTAGTGTACTCGGTGTCGAGAAGATTGCGTTGCGCTCGAAGGCGAGGGCGCCCGCTATGACAAACGAGGGAGTAAGGTCCTGATGTCCGATTCTAGAACTTGTGGTCTTTTAAATGGATTGCTACTTGATCTCTTTGAGACCTGAGTCCGTCCGCGTTAAAGTATGAGACAGTCAGAGAGCGGGGTTTCTCTACTTTTAGGTGCCATTGAGAGACCGAGTTATGGGGTAGCCCGGCTGGATATTGGTCCATTTTGGAGTACCCAGAAGGAGCGAATGGTGCCCATGTATTCTGCATCTCGAACGGGCTCTTGGCCTGCTGGAAGATTTTAGGTTAAAAATGCCCTTTCCTTCTGGAGACAGGCCAGAATGAGTGGAATTGGTTTCTTAGTTCGGGGATCCGCCATCCTGCGACCTTCCAGGATGGCGAGATTTTGAGCTTTAAGGGATTTTAATATCTCCTCTAGCTCGTTCTCAAATGGCATACCTTGAATTACAACGCGGAGTTTACGTTCCTCCGGGAGGGCAAAGGTGTGGAAACTATGATTTTTTTTCGCGTAGAAGTTGGTTGCCGCGCGGGAGTTTCCAAGAGGATTATTCTAATTCCCTGCGGGGTGTTTTGCGCCTTCGGGCAGCTTATTTTGTTTGTTGTGAACTATTTGGACACGTCAGTCCATTTTGATTTCTCCTGCAAAATGATTGAAGGGGGAGGCTTGATTTTGCGCTCCGCAGGGGGCGCTTGCGGTTGGCGAGCCTGAGGGGCTGCCTTCTTTGCCGGCGTGGTAGTCCGGGAGGCCGATCCTGGCCTTTCAAAGGTGGCCGTGTTGATGACGGCCGGCTGTGCGGGGCGTTTCCGCTTGCTGGAGACGAAGATGAAGCCCTCATCTGGTTTTGGAGATTCTACCTCCATGTCCGAGTCGGACGCCTCCGATTCTGAGTCGGAGGTGGGCCGTGCTCGGGGAGAGGTGGAGGTAGATGGTCGCGCTGAAGGCGCTCCAATCTCTGGGACGACGGGGTCCGGGGAGGGCGGGCTGTCGCTGAAGGCGAACCGTGGTGATTCTAATTGGCGCATAAACGAGGCCCACAGTTCGGGACTAGCCTTCTGAAAAAATTTTTGCTTCGTCCAAGCTTCCATTTTGCCTAATTGCTTTAGGGAAGAAGCTCCGGGTGGAATGTCCTCACTATGAAAGACTTATTTTTTTTATCTATATAAGATATATATTCTCAAATAAACTTGGTGTTTAGGGAGGGACATCGTTATTAAAGTTTTATGGTTTATAATATGAATATACCTTTTTTTAGATTTATCTCGAATAAATCACGACCAAATCCTGCATATATTGCGACGCGTAAATTAAAAAAGTTATACCAATTTCGAATGAGTTATTGTACAGTGTTCTCTGCCGGTCTCCAGGGTATAAATCGACGTCCATGTTGTGTATATTACTTGTAAATGATAATTGAAATCTGTAAGAATGAGAGCATGATAAAACAATTACTAAAGATAGCCAATCAATATTGAATATTTAACTGTGAACTTTAGATTAACATAATTGTTAGATACATAGTTTTTGGTAACTGTTATTTTTGTGTAATGGCTGGTGATAATGTTGAATATGTACGTGGGAGTGTGACCCATGGCTAACTCTCCAGATCTGGGCCTGCTTGCTGCCAGCCTGCTTCGGCTTATAATTGGTGAGTGTGATCATCATATTTGTAACAAGTACCAACGTGTTTTTATAGTCATGTTTTAATCATTTTAATTTTTTTTGTAAAGCGTTATTAATTTTACTGTATTCTATATTAATGTAAGGATTTGTTGCCCATGTAGGCATGAAATCAGATAGATTCATGAAACCACAACATATAATATATAATGGAGTATAAAAGTATAATCAAACTATCATAATATATAATAAAACCATTATATTTCTTTTAAGAACTCAAATTAAGCTTAAATGCATATGGTTTACGAATTTGAATGGCAGATCCAAACCTACGTTTAAATTAAACCACTCGTTAAAAATATAACGCTCATAATAAATATAACTCTACAATATACTACCTCTTATTACACACACCGGGATAGTTTTCTATGTAGAGCCACGGGCGTACTTCTCGAGATCGAGATTGAATTAAAGAAGAGACCTTGTACCTTGGTACAGTTATAGGTTACTGATGATCAGGCATTCCATCTTGGTCCCCACACGAGCCAACCTATTTGCCTTATAAATCATAATCGAGTACAAATGTCGATGGAATAAATGGAAACATGGAAATATGAAATATGCCTAAACTGTAATTATAACATATTTGATATAATATTTACTTTGGCGGATATGACGATGCCTAATTTGAGACGTGATATGTTTTGGCTAAACAAATTTATAGCTAATTATGTAAAACTTTTATTAGGTACTTTAAATTTTATATAGAGCTTTCCTTATACATATATCCGACCAAGGAAGTATATACCTAAAAAAATGCGTAAACAAAGAATACAATAAAAAATATTGGACTTCATAATAGTCAGAAAAGAACAAACCAAAACTTTAAAGAGAGAATATGTAAGACTGGAAATCAATTTCATACTGGTCTTGACTTGAAAATTTGTCTGAATAATTTATGATGGGTATTTGCTGTACCTTAGGTTAGACTGTGAAGCTATGTTGTATTTTATTGTAGAAGAAGGGAAAACGAGGCTAATAAATATACGGTATAATTATAAAAATTATATAAAGTAATGAAATCAGCGTTAGCATTTTAAAAATATCCGTAATATCTCTGCCACTTAGAGCTTTCAAGTTATAATTAAATTTTTGAAACCGTTGTGAAAGTTGTATGCTTATAATATGTAGATTGTATCTCACAAGCCATTGAATATATTTCTAATATAGTAACTTCTAGTTTTCAAACGTTAGTCAAACGTTTTCGCTTTGGTATTGAAATAACAATTTTGGCACAAAATAGTTTATTTGTAAAATAAGTAGTAAGATGCAAGATGATGATATCCTCCTGGTCTCTGGATTTCGTCCACATCAATTGCCTCTGTTTATTACCCGTATACAGAGGCACTATCTCATCGTTCCCTTCTCTAGTCTGATATAATACACGTGCAATAAAAGTAGGTTCAGATGTAGTGCCAAAGACATGGAACAAACCTACATCATTCGATAAATATTGCTGCTTCGGCTGTGGAATCGAACCCAGGACGCGCGACACAATACTTTAATCACAACGCCACGTGTCGTCTCTAAGTACGTAATAATTAAATAAATAGAGTTTTTTTTAACTTTATAAATTATCTTTTGTTTTCACGATAATCATAAAAATGCGGTGATTGCCTACTGGCTAGGAAGTTTTAATTACAATCCTAGTTTAGAATTCCAGCAGCTTCACTAAAGTTTTTATGTTTATGGGATTCCTACCTGCTCAAAAATTACTAGTTTCTAATAATCAGTGTATGTTCATTCACATATATTTTCATTTTTATTGAGTGTTTGATTTTATGTTATTTTTATTAGTCGATTTTAAAATTATCACCAATGTGTCGCTTGCGGACAATTCATTATAATAACTAAGATTTGACTAATCATTTATAGTCGCAAAATAAATGAATGAGAAGGAAGAATGTGGAATATATGTATATAATAAAGTTTGTTTAGCTATCACCCTGGTGTATGGCAGGCAAAAGCCGTTTGGACTGAAATATACTATATACAGTTGTTATAAGCTAACAATGCACAAAAGTACTTCTTTCAAAGCTATCTTCCCATGGGCTTCTCGCACGACCAATTCAGCGAGGGGGTCCCAAGTTTTTTCACGAACCTTATCATCAAGGTCGTAGTCGACGGTGCATTCTCCGACTCCAAACCAGTGAATTATGGTGTTCCTCAAGGATGTGTGCTATCTCCTATCTTGTTTCTTCTGCATATTAAAGACTTGTTGCAAAATAATAACATTCATTTCTGTGATAGATAGATTCTAGGGGATGCGTTATACACTGGTTGTGCCAATATTTACCGGAACACGTCAACGAGTGCCGGAACAAACTTGTGTCCGAGGTCGAGAATTTGTTAAACAACGTCTCAAGATGGGGCCGACAAAATCTTAGTTCAATTTACAACTTTTCACGTTTACCGCTAAAAAGCTTCAGCGGTAAAGCTCTTTATCCCATCTGCTAATTTTGAAAACACTCCTCTTGCTGCTTCAGCTAGATTCGAATTCTTTAGCGTTGATATATCGAGTGACGATCAGTTCCGCGGTCACTTGGAGGGTAAACTTCTGGCTTCGTTTTCGTATCGGAATATCGAAGGACGTTTGTGCCTCTATGTTTTTAGGTTATAGTCAAAAGAATGTACATCACTTATTTCTTATAAAAAAATGTATTATGAATATTTGGATATTGCAATGCCAATTACATTTTTTTTGAATAAAAAAACATCTTTGTTGTATGAGCCAGACGATGTGTAACTATAAATTAATTGGTAATATAAAACCTTAAACCAAAAATTAAAAAAAAATACGCATCAGAAATTGTTATTGTGTACATATGTATCAGATTATTTTGTTTTTCTCAGTGCTTATTATTATATACCACGCAGCTGATTTCATTTGATAAAATCAATCAAACATAAAAACATAACGTTGTGCAATCAGAAAACTTAGGGTCAGATGTATAGTCTGCTGTAGCTGTATAGTCTGGGGTTGGTCTAAACTAAATGATACGAAAAAAACAGTACGTTTAGACTACAATATAATAAAAGTTTCATAAAAATTAAAAGTATAAATAGCCATTAAATTTGCCATTCAAACCACCATTCAAACTGAAATTGCTCGAGAAATCCGAAATCCACTTACGGCGGACAAACATTTTGGTTTTATCGTCCACGCTCCGTTAACGTTTCGCATTTTTGTGACTTGCGAGTAAACCTCGTCTCTACTAACTTCCACTACTATATGAAGACTACTGACTCAGCAAAAATAGTACTTTCTCCGTTTTTACAAGTTTTAATCTTGCTAATGCGTTCTCTGTTGCGCACACTTTTCAAATGGTCGCACTCGTTTATGCTAAGGCATTATGTTTATGTTTAATCCCTTTATAAGATTTTTGATGCTGATGCTGTTATAAGACTGTAATAGACAGAACGCTTATTTTTCTCTACACGAGATAATTAAGGCTTATGTTGCTAATATTAGCCTAATTAAGTTAAGTCTATTTCTTTTACTTTATTTGTTATTTTAATTAAATTTTCCATAAAAATATACTTAGAAGAAAAATTTTCTCTATTTATTCAACTTAAAAATTAAAAGTATAAATAGCCATTACGTAATTCAAACTGAAATTGCTTGAGAAATCCGGAATCCACTTACGGCGGACTTTTTTTTACTAAAAATCGATTGTTGGACATAGGCCTCTCTCTCTAAAATTGGTAGGGTAAGATAAATACTATGTTTTTATAGCGAGTAAAATATACAGAGAAGACGTGTTTGTTCACTGTAGATTTATAATAGGTCTTTACCCATGAAATTGCTGTTTTGTATGAAATAAGTTAAAGTATTTTTTTTTTTCAAACTTTTTTATTTCCGTTAAGCCATGGAATCAATGCATCTTTGCCAACGCAGTGATAGTTTATTGATACCCTTCTTGTAAAAATCAGCTGGACGGGAGGCAACAAACTCTTCAAAGGCATTTTGTACTGCCTCTCGGGATTTGAATTTTTTTCCCGCTAAAAAGATGTCCAAATTTTGGAAAAAGTAATAGTCGGTGGGTGCAAGGTCTAGCGAGTACGTTGGATGAGGGAGAGCTTCCAACCCCAACCCTTACAGCTTGGAGACTGTCTGTTGTGCAGTATGGGGTGATGCGTTGTCGTGTAGGAGCAGCGGGGACGACCTATTGACCAAAGCTGGTTGCAGATGTGCGAGCTTCTCCATCAATGATGTATTCAGTTCTTCACAAGTACACATCTGCAGTAATACATGCATGCTGTGGGGTAAAAAGCTGTGATGAATCACACCGGCACTAGACCACCTAACAGTGACCATCAACTTTCTAGAGGTCATTTTTCGTTTAGGACATTGATTTGGTGCGGAACCAGGATCTAACCAACTTGCTGAGCGCTGTGCTGGCGATCGTAAAGTTCGTGGGGCACCCATCTATCAAGCTTTTTTACTTTGCCAATTTGTCGCAAATGGACCAATATTGTTTTGATCATCAAAAGCTGCTGTTAGCTCGGCTGTAGATTGAGTATCATCAGACGGAACTCATATTCCATAATTACACGAATTTTTAAAGTATTGACGTACATACATATATACCATTATGACGAAAAATGTTCAAAGGTAATGAAAATACAAAGCTAATCAATAAACAAAAGATTGACTTTGTAAAAAAAATGTCATGTTTTTAAAACAAAATTAATTTGAATTTAGAATTCGCAGCCAATAAACCTTTTCATTTTGGTTTGTAATGCCAATACTGAAGAACGGCAATTTCATAGGTTAAGACCTTATATCAAATAACGATGACACAGTGAGGTATGTAGAGGGATTTAATTGACACGGTGTTTCTATTTAGGGTAGAATGTTTGTTATCTACATAATCAATATATTTTATTCTTCTATCTATTTAATCTCTCTTTATACTCTTAGTACTTATATATATCTAAATAACATTTTACACTTCAATGAAAAACCCCTTTACAGAGTTTTGTTTTTAAATAGATGGTCAATCCATTAGGCACAATACACACACCCATTGTTTATTTATTTAGGAATTCAGACTTTCATTGCTGATTTGATTTGGACCGAATTGTATGCTAACCCTACTTTTTAATTTTGTTTTCAAATAAAATGGAATTCTAACGTTTGTAACACTCACTGCATCATTATCAAATTCCATTTAGTTACGGGCATAGTTCGCTTAGAACCGTTATTTCATTACCGCTGGCAGTTTTACAACTGGCACCATCGTAACAAAATTATCGTTATAAATGCAATATAGTGTCATATCTATGAAATACGACCAGTTACTATAGCTAACAAAGTTACAAACTGCGTTGTAGCACAAATTGCCAAAAATATTATATTATTATAAACATTGACTTTGCAAAAAAAGTTGTAAAATCTTTTCATCTGGCCAACATGGCTTAGATCAATAAAAACTTAAATTATATTGCTGCTTTTCTTGAGCATACTGTTATAAGTCAGTATCTAGAAGTTTTTGGTAAGTTGTAGGCGTTCGAATAATCGCTTACAAATACAAGTGAAAAGAAATAATTTATTGTATATCGCATTGTCATTGGCATGAGAAGTTTGTTTATATTGTATATATATTTTATTATAATGAACGTCAAAAATATTACATTTTTATATCAAAGTACGTATGAAAAAAAAATCATACAGTTAATGGAAAGGAATGTTTGCAGCCTCTACCATTCAAGATGTACATACGTAGTCATTCCTGAGCACTGCGACGGATTGTCTATTGACCATTATGTGGGAAAGATTAGAAAGAGTTTCTTACTACGGCTTTATTTGTTAACTTTCTAAAGACAAAGTTCGTAACGTCGTCAACAAAGTAACAAAAACTCTTTCTGATTAAAATTTGTTCAGATGACCTCTCTCGATACATAAAATAATTTGGTTTTATTAGTTTTAATCTCTATTTTGTAAGATAAACTTATTTCAATATGTTTATATTAATTATTAGCTTTCAATGACACTTTTAATCTATAAGAGTTATAACATAATACTGAAATCCATTCCAGTGTAATCATTATCTCGTTTCTGACAAGTTTTCCTCGACGTAAAAACGTGTACAGAATATAATACGTGCCTTATTATCGAAAAACTACACAATGGGTAAAGGCTGCTCTCATTGCAATTACCTGCGCTACTGCCATTATGGCTCCAAGCTGTAGGTATTTAGCGTAGGTATAGACTGAATACTTTGCGGGTTTTACTTAAATAAAAGTCGTCATATTTTTATTTCCTTATTTTGTTATTCCTTAAACTAGTGTAATTTTGGTTTTTACTGTACACTACGAGTGCATTTTATTATTTTAAATATTTTATTGCATATATATATATATCATACCAAGCAAGATGGTGAGCAGATGTACCATTTTAAGGAAACTACACTATGACTGCTAATTCCGGTGCGAAACCGACAAATAGCCTTAATATAAGTTTACCCATTGGATAGGCAACGGAAAAAAAGGAGCATATTACTGAAAATTCTGTCCTTTTATGTAATTATATTTTATTTTAACTATACACATATTTTTAATTTAATATTTTATTTATTCAAGTGGGAGACGAATTATATATTCACAGGTTATAATATATTTATATAAACATATAAATATTTAATAAGCTGAAATGTTACCGTAAACCTCATTACCACTGTGTTCTAGGTAATATGTGATACAATTCAGGGTTAACACAAAATCATCATATACCTAACGTATTAATAAAATTCTTTATTTTTTTGATATTATGAAAGTAATGAATAAGGGGTAAACTACAAAGTAGTAAAAATAATTATAATTAAAAGTTCAGACACAGATGCAGGAATAAAATTAGCAGACTTAATAAAAGAAAGGTCTGTAGAGCTTTGGATTAATTTTCAGTTTATTTTCGTGTACCTAACGCACATTTAGACACGAACTTTTTATTCTCCTGGCAACAGAAGTGTGTTTTGAAAGATACACGGTTTTATTAAAAACTAACGTTTTACCCATAAAATTAAAAACAAGTTACATAATACATATAAATTACTAATCGTTTATTTTTAGCGTTGCACTTAGAAAATGTAAACACCTGGAATGGATCTGTTTGACCGGTAAAGGGTTTGACCCTAACAGAATACCACCATAAAACAGAAATATTACCTAATTAAAATATTAATTAATTAAGCATGTTTTAAATTATATGTATAAGAATTATGTAATAAGAATGGGATACCTAATTACTGGCAATGAGGGATTCCATTTTAGTCTCCAGGAAAGCAACTTTTTGATCTTCGAGGTGTGGTTCGCAATATTAATCTAGGCAAACCGTGTATCGACCTAGCATCACCGACTGACATCAGGCACATTAACAGATTTATATCTTAAAGACAGGATTTAAAAAACGTTGATCATCAATCAACATCCATAGAATACAAAATATCATAGAAATCATCTACGTTTTGAAATAGTAATCCATGAGGGAAAGATTTTATTCAGATTATATTTCATTTATTATATATATCGAGCCCTTTGAATAGAATATTCTTTGATGAGTTTCCTGAAACTTCTTTTCTAAGCCCCTGTCAGACATATCAGAAGCTACTCAAAAGCATATAGTAGGTACATTATTATATACCACGTAAGTTATAAAGTTTCGGTAAAGCATTTTTTAAGCTTCTTTCATTAAATATATATTGATTCAATATAGAGTGTTAGCCTTCCCCTGAATAGATTTTGGTCAATTGACTTTGAATTCAGTTCGATCCCTGCAAACAATGTAGTTGTACATTTTAATGCTGATTTACCCCCATGTGCTAAGTAAGCGGTAGAGGAAAAAATTGTAAGAAAATCTGTGTCTCAGAAAACAAAAAGCAGTACGAAATACTCGTAGGTAGTCATTTTATTTACTGTGGATCTTAGACCGTATGTAGAATATATAACATGCCTTTAAAAAAAGCTATATTTTACAAGTGGTGATAGCATAATGAATTGGACATTGGATTCACTATACAGCCGTAACCAGGACCGATAATGACTGAGTTGGATCGAATCTGAACTGATCAACGAGTTTGTGTTTTTTTTCGATTATAATATACATCAAATCATTTGTTCACGTTTGTAACCATTGCAAATAAACTTAGTTACTTGTGAATAGCCAAATATATAACGGATAACTTGTGGTATAACTTAATTCCACCCCTTAGTTAAGAACTAGCTGAAATAACAAGTAGGTTTGACTGGGGACCATGCTTTCGCATAGCATCGTTAGATAGTAGCTAAGGCCTGAGACAATAATGCATTTGCATTGTGACTGGCTTATCCAGGATGTGAGGGTGTTATTATACGCAGGGATCACTATTAATTAATTACAATTGTAGAGCCACGCTACAGGTAGTTTCTAGCTGCGAAATGAATGAGTAGGCTTGATCGAGGAATGGCCACGTTCTCAAAGAATGTCAACTCAAAATTGCAGCATAACACACTTAAATGTCGAATGCCGTAAATTTATAGACCATATAAAGAAGACATACTCGTACGTAGAAACATACAATGAAGTGCCAAACTCGGCACGTTCCGAAGTTTAAACCTAATTAGTAACTTCGCCTAATAATTAATATATACGCTGTTGTTTGTGACGCTCATGTGTCATGCTTTTGTTCATGAAAATTCCGTGCTCTCTTTCTAAAGTCCTGACGATTATATAGTCTATAATAACTCCTAATTATCATCACTAGTGTTCCCGATATCTGAGATAAATGTTATAAAAGAGAGTATAAATCTTTCCAAATTTCTTGCCGCTTTATAAGAGAACATCAAGTTAACTAACTTTCAATCATGTTTACTTGTTGAAATAACAACCGTGTCTATGTCATTTTTATAAAAACTACACAGGTACAGTTGTTCTTTATACAAGTAGGAATAATTATAGAAATATATAAATAAATGTGACATAAGATATAATATCTTATGTCACATTTATTTACAGAAATACAAAAACGTGACGTGCCAAATGTGTACGTCATAATATTGAAGTAATTAAAATATCCACTTTATATTTATTACTAGGAGGCGAGCACTTCGAAACGAAATGCATTTAGACTAATATCCGACATTTATGTCTTACTTCAATTTAAAATTCACAACACGTAAACACGTGAAACCTGTAATTATAAATAATATATAACTTGCTAAAACACTGTCTACTTGGAAAAAATATTTTTACATATTATGCAAATAACACGAGCCTAGTCTTCGCATTACTCCGTTAAGAGTTTCTAATAACTATTTTTAAAAAGTTAAAACAGCAACAAAGTGAAGTGAGTAGTAAGTGGGGACTGCGCGTAGGACTACACGACGCCGCGGCGTCGGGTCAAGAGGCTATGACGTGCTCTCGACCTGCTCCGCCACCTTACGAAGGTTTTAAACATTTTTAAATCCCACAGTGCCTTTCATTAAGTCACGGATGCTGGAGTAAGTCTTCATACGTCGTTTACTTAACAAAACGAAGTGGTTTGTGTAATATACGTTCACGTATTCATACATGTATTCCGACTGAATATGACTAGAAGAAAAACTCACTGTAGATCTGGGAAACAAATTTTATATATATTTTTTGTCTAAACATTTTTTTTTATTATTAAATGCAAATTGTTAACAACGTGAACATTATTGTAATCAAATAACCTGGGATGGTTGTTTACCAGTGAGTTATCATGTTATAATAGTTTATTCATTTTTAATTTATATTAATCCTAAACCTCTGAACCATAGTCTTTATAATTATATGTGACATTATTATCAGTAACTTTGTTATAATTTATATCCTTAAAGTCTTAGTTATTTTTCTTATTTTTTTTTGTATGTGGGTATTGCTGTTGGTCCTCTACAGCTTTATCTAATTAGACTCGCGAGCGGGAGGCCCGCTGAGTAATTATTTTTCTTAAAATATTATACCTTTTATTTATACAAAATAGGCTAGCGTTTTACTACAACTTTGCCGAGTTAAGCGGTGAGACCGGTTAAGCTAAAGCTCTAGGCGCTAAATTAATATAGATATTTTAATATTACATCGTAACTCGACATAAATTTATCTACTTCGTGGTTACCAAGGAATATCAGTTTCTACGTACGCACGCTGTTATTTGTAATTTTATGATCTAGATATTCGAGATCGCTGTTTGTGGTAACATGCATGCATATTCGGAACAAACTTTTGACTGCTCCTTACAAATATAATTAGATAACATTAAATATCTTCGTATTCATAATATTGAGGATGCCTTTTGTATTAGTCTTCTTAAATTTGCTCATGGAGCGACTACCGTAAAGTATTGTCCCCATAACTTATCCCTCACACAGATTTATTTCTTTCCGTCCTGAAAGTGCTCAGCAGACATTTGGAGGTCCATGTGTATAATTTTACTAACATTTTTTTGTCTGGATCAAAAGGTTATTGGTAGTTTCGAGGTGAGAAATCGTCAATAGTTTTTCTTTGTAATCCCTTATGTAGAAATACTTATAACATACAGAGATATGTCTCAGAATTATTTAAGGTACGATCTGCTTACCGGCGGGGCATAGAATCTTGAGAGTTAGTTGATTTGACGCAATAGAATCATGCTCTTGTTGGAAGCTATCTTTGACTTGAATAGGTCAATCAGGAAGTTGGCTCAGCTCATGAACGGCCACGTTCTCACATAATTGATTGGAGAGTAAAGATTATATATGATATTAGAGGGGCATGTGCGTTGTGATTGCGAATAATTAGTATACTCAGGTGGAACATTACCGTTACCTTACAATCCGCTTAGCCGTACCACTTCCGCTGATTGCCAACCTGACTGCGACATGCCTCGAATGCACGCGCGTTCGGAAAGAGGGTTCGATTCCAACCACAAAGTGGAGCTGAGTACCAGATAATACAACGGTTCATGACGGAGCACAGTACCGTGCCGTGGTGTAGTACAGTTACACACCCACCGAAGATCTGCCAACCGAGATTCTCGGACTACTTACGGACACACCAACATCACGCATAAAAGAAGCGCTGCACAAAGTAGAGTTTTCGGCCGAAAAACCACCGAGGCGAGGCAGGCTGGGATGACTGATGCTTGTTTTTAGCCGTAGCATAAATGGGGACTTTACCGTAGAAGGTCCACTCCCCATAGAATACCAGTAGCAAATATCAGCTATACTGCTGTGTTTTCGTATAGTATGTATCGGGAAGTGAAGACTCAATTACTGGCAACATGACATTCATTTGTCTTCGGGATTGATGAAGCAGGTTTAAATTAACAATTACCTATTATGTAATCATACACAAATGAACAACCATTTTTTTCTAATTATTGTCAAAAAAATGACCTGGACCTATTAACAAAAAACAAACTGGACTACTAATCACGGGTTCTATTACAGAATGCCGACTAAAACCAATAGTTTTGATACCCAGATATTTTAAGTTTGGTTTTTATAATTTATAAATTAATATTTCGTGATCATTGCATTATTTATACCTTTCTAGGCACTTTTTCCGATTTTATTTCAGTCTGATATCTTTAAGCTAACATCATCCACTTATTAAATTAATATATTAAAAATCTTCTACCCACATTTTCGTAACTCTTAAGGGTGTGTAATGTTATTTATTTATTTAGGTCCTACCCTTTAGAAGTACTTCTAATAATCTGTTGAAACTCATGAATCTTGAGGATTGATAGCGTAATGCATCTGTCATTCTACTGGATTTTACCAGAGCAACCGTTTTTCGAATATTTACGTAAAATTTACTCTAGCTTTTGTGCTCAGCTGCTCTAATAGGATTAAAAAGTGAACAGTGTTTACTTTCTTCGTTACCACTTTTTGGATCAAAGGCTTAATTACAAACTACGATAGAGGATAAATAATCCCATCTTTAATTAGAGCCTTATTACATAATCCAAGGGTCTATTGTTACTTCCTAAATTCTAAATTAATGATAATTATTGCTACGTTTTCATTTTAAGATTTAAGGATTTTTTGCAGTTAAAGTTTGGGCGCGATGAGAGTAAATCAAGTTCGCTCTTTTATATTATCTACAGTTGAAGGTTAATAAATCGTTTCTGACACAAAAATGAATAAAAATAAGTACCCGGCCGGAGAGAGGAATGAGAACTTAGCTGTATACGTTCCTTTCTCTCTCCCTCTCCCTGTCGTTTTAGCCTTATTATTTTTTTGTTTATTTTTCTCATTTTTTGAAGTGAAATATCTTTGAGAGTAACATTTGAGTGAAACGTTTCATATGTAACTTTACAAAATGAAACGTTTCTGTTGCAAAATAGACGGAAAGTATGGTTTTGTGGTGTGTGTAAACAAAAACTGAGACTGTTATGTACGTAGCCGGGTTCGGTTTTGTGATCTTCTTTCTTTTTCTACTTCTATCTGCACTTTTATTTTTTACTATTTCCTTAGAAATCGAAGTTAAGATTGCCAAATAATTTTAATATTAGGAAAAACCATCGTAATTCATGAGAAATGTTTGGGGAAGGCCTATATTTAAACGTGAATGAACCGAAAACGGATTGAAACGTGGCTTTTGTGATAATAAATATAGATAAAACCTAATTTTGCGCACTATGTAAATGAAAGTCGAAAGTATGCCCTGACTGTTTCTTATCTTACTATTGGATTTCGTACTATCACAATGTGTGAGTCTATTAAAATAAACCACAACCGCTTAATAATAGTTCTGTATAATTAGCTGCGTTTGTTTGAAATATTTTCAAATTTAATTTTGGTTTCCGAGATGAGACCGCAGTCCTGTATGGGCTGCGGTTGCGGCTTGCTATCCACGTCGTGTACCTGTCTCAGTCAGACTTTACGGTTCAACAGTAATGCGATTATTATTTGCGTGATTCTGACGTTAGAAATGTACAACGGTCGCTGGTGTTTTGTTCTGCTGAATGTAGAAATATTACAACTTATCTTTGATTTCGCAAAATTTGTATATTTTTTTTATTTACCAATTCATGAACATACAACAACAACAACAATAAAAAAGTAGGTGCATATTTCTGTAGAAATCTCTGCTCGCAGACCCGAAAAAGGAGAAATGTAAAGATAGGAGAAAAGTGTGTAGGTTAAAGTAGAGGATAAAATACCAAAACTAATCACTAAATAAATACACATATACATATTTATATGCATTTTAGAAACAATATATAAAAGTGTAAATAAAATGAAGGGCGGAGAAAGTTTATATATATAAGATTCTTTCACTTGTTTCAATGACACTACGGTTTTTGATATTCTGTGGAAGAGAATTCCACAACTTGACCGCATGAACAATAAAGGAATGGATATTGGATTTCGTTTTATAAGATGGAGAATTAATAAGGGATTTAAGGTGTGACCTAAAGTGCTTATGAATAAGTATAGGAGAATCGCTCTTCTAGATAAGACAGGGATAACGGATTATGAAGTATGTTAAAAAGGGTTAAAATACCCAAATATTACTGCGAAGGCGGATTGAGAGACACTAGTTAAAAAGATAATAGTAATAAAGCAATGTAGCGACCTATGTATATAAATCCCACTATCGGGTATAGGCCTCCTCTCTAAAGAGCGTATTGGATCATATTCACATATCTTCAAAATATATTTTTTAAATAATTTCTTAGACATGAAGGTCTTTGTTCCGCTTTTATTTTACCATTATACATTATATATTAGTTATTTAGAAGAACTAGATATGTGACAATTTTATTATTTATTACGACGAGACGGTTTCTTTTTGATTTCGGTGCAAACATATATAATAGTTTCTTTACATTTTTTTATTTAATTTCGTAGGTGTATGAAATCGGTAGTTAAAACTACAGACTAACTTCATACACGCCTAGTCATAGCGCTCACAGCGCCATCTTAGTCAACTTCAAGGAACTACTGACAAGAGTCGCCATCTACCATTGTGATAAGATAAGCGTAACCTCGTATTTAGTTTTATTACAGCTACCCTCCGATAGGAGGCGCATTTGATTTAAAATGTTTTTAAAGAGATGCTTTGTAGTTCGTTGTTGAAATACTGCCATAGATGGAGATGTAGTCAAAGATTGACTTGCGATTAGGAATAAACAATGCCTCTTGAAATAAATTGTTTTATAGTTTATGCATTGTGTTAATGTTTTATATTATAATATAGTCTACTTTTTTTAAACTTATCTTACACTATGCGAATACTTTTATATGAAGTACGTATCAAAAAAAAAAAAAAAAATTTAAAGGTAAAATATATATGTATACCATACCCTTTATAATTTATTCATACAAACCATTATGATCAAAATAGTGTATCGATTGTTGGAAATTATTATATAGTTAATATATTTAACTTGGCGGTTAACGATGGCACTTTTTCCAAGGCCTTCAAAATTTCCATTATTCACCCTATCTACAAAGGGGGAGATAGAAGCAACATGAGCAGTTATCGTCCGATATCTGTCCTACCGACCATTATCAAAAAAATAAATAAACGTCTTATAATTATTCTAAAAATATCCAATATCCTTTTGGCTGAATACCAATATGGATTAAGAAGCGGGAGATTAACAGATAACGCGGTAATTGAACTGTTATTAAAAATCTCGACAGAAAACGCAAATGTATAGGAATTTTATTATTTAGATCTTGCAAAAGCATTTGAAACTTATTATATCGCTATATTGATAAGGAGATTAGAATAAATTGGGGTCTGTGGCAAGGGTTAGGACCTTTTCTCAAACTAGTGTAGGTAGCTTACACATAGGTGAGTGATAGACGATAAAGGGTTGAAATTGGTAATATTTATAGTTCTGATAACCTAGTTACGTCCTGCAAGGCAGTGTTCTGGGACCAAGGCTTTTTTACTTTATATTAATGAGCTGTGCAAACTTAATCTAAAGAACGGTAAAGTGTTTGCTTTTACTGATGACACAGCTCTCATATTCTTTGAAGATAAGGCATTTCTGACTGGGAGGCGGATACTGAATTTAACAAAGTTATCCGATAGCTTAGAGAGAATTTCTTTAATATTAAATTCGCAAAAGAACAAGTTCCTTCCATTTCGTGTACGAAATGTTCCAAATCTTGAACGGTTTACATCCATAAAAGCTCATGAATGTACTAACTATTGTAACGCTTCTTGTTGGTGTAATTTCTATTATTATTAATATATATATTAAATTCTATTGGAAATGTTAAAGTGTTGAAATACTAAGGGATTTCCCTGGATACCAATTTAAACTGGCATCATTATATTAATACCGTATACAAAACTAGTATGTGTATTTAAGAGACTTCGACACACTGCTGACGCTCCCTCTTAAAACAATTTACTTTTGCTTATGCCAATCCTTATTTACCTATTTTTGCATTAGAGTGAGCCTGAAGATCAGTACTCAAAGTAATAATATTCGAACCTTTTCGCTACCCGTCAAATCAGCTTTACACAGACTACCAATTACTTCCAGTACCGAAACTCTTTATTTTAAACTGATATCACAGATTCATCGAATTTGTTTTAATATAATTTTTTTTTAATATATTCTGGCAACCTATTTTTACAATATTGTACATAAAAATTGAAATTTCCCCTTTTGTAGTAATCTTAGAAGTTTTTCTATGATTGCTAAAAAAAGGTGCATCCGCGGGTACTACATTGCATTATCATCATATCGAATTAGCCCTACTAAAATAGTTTATTGTGGTTTAAATATCCCCAATAATTTCCATAAAACTCAAAAAAGCTCTCCGTTTCACAAGTATAAATAAAAATATGAACACACGCGATTCAATCACACAATCGATTCAATAAGCCAACCTTCTATTATTGTTTCTAGTATATTTAAAATAATTTATAAAGTAACTTATTAAGTGCAAATTTTTTGTGTCTAATAAAGTTTAATATTATTATGGAGATATTTATTTCAATCTCCGCCTGGTTGGTCAATAAAATAAATAAGTAAATAAAATAAAAATATAATAAAAATATTTTTAATAATTATTCAATATTATTATTAATATTAAAAATTCAAATTTATTTCAAATTTCTCATATTCACGCTCTTTATTAATCTTTCCAGCATCTACAATATAGGTTCAATTATTATTAATATATAATAATAGTATAATCCGTATATATTTCTTATTTGTAAATTATGTATTTTATTATACAACTGATATTACACTTGGACAAATGTTTATTCAAGTTAAAACAATATTTAAAAGCTATGATCAGTAATACTTCTACCAATAGTTAAAAGAAGTCTGACAAAAAAATATTTTTACGCGATGCTATAACTTTGTTTCCCTACTACAAATAGAATATGATCGATCTATCTTTTACTGTACTTCTTTATTTTAGGATGTAGCATGTGTTGTAGTTTCTAGTTTGTCATTATTGAACGTTATAACTCAGTGAGCAGCTGTTTGATCCTTCTGTCTTTTTATATTGCAGTAATATAGGATCAAACTAATAAGTACAAAAGTATAGGCACCGTTTCAAGATTGTTAAGATTTTGCTGTTATATTTATTAAAACACCTTTTAATAAGATTTTCTTATAGAATCACATTAAATGTCATTGTGTTGTTATGATACATTTTTTTTAATTATCAAACAAATTTACAAGTAATTAACCTATAAAAAGTAATTATAAAAGGGCCTTATTATATCAGTACTCACTTGTAACTTATTAGTACTCAAGAAATGTGATTTCGTTCCCAGGGTCTGTAAAATTGTGTGTTAGAATTTAAATTCTATCGGTAATATCGGTCGATAATGAAAAAACGGACTTGACATAGGCCAAACTACGGTAGAATCCTGTCGCAGACTATTCATATGCCCTCTCTATACAAAGAGCCGATATCCAGTAGTAAGGCCTAAGTATTTTGGCTGTTAAGTATAATTTTCGAAATATTATACATCACATATATACATATAACAACATACAACATATTTTAAATAATATAGACCCGTTTATTATTTTTTTAGCAGTTGTTACGAAATGTAGGTCCCGCGGCGGCTGTTCCAGTTTGTAGCTCTTATTTTTATTCAAAGTAATTTTATAAAACATTTTCCTTGTTAAAAACGAAACCCTATACATTATTGTTTCATTCAATTACCGTGAGAACTACGTGAAAAGTAAACAAACTTTAAAGGGGAATGAAACCTTTCGTTCTTTGTTGTAGAGCCATAACAGCGGAAAATTAAAAATCTTTTGAAGACAAAAATCATTCAAATTGTTTTCGAATATATGATTTTGTTTTTGTTGTTCTTTGTTTACGTTTGAACTTATATAAATATAAATTTTCGTCTCCGCTCCTTCTCCTATAATTATTAAAATAAATTTCTACTTTCATCTTAATAGAGACGATAAGTGAGTAATATAATTTTTAACCGATGATACTGAAGGGATTATTGTATTGTCTATATTTCGTCTTATTTCTTCTTGATGTTTGTGTGTCCGTATGCTGACTCCAATTAAACCTATATATTGGTGCATATTTATTGCGTTTATTACGAGATGTTGAATTAAAAGTATTTAAACGACCTTATTGCGACCGTGTCAACCAATTGTTGCTGGGCATATTGTAAAAATCAGCAAAGGATATTGGGGAACGCTGTGTTATATTGTGAGCGGTAAACTGATAATCTATCACTACAAGAAAAATAGTTCTTCTCTGAACTCTTCAAGTATTGTATATTAGAGGCATCAAGTGGCTTTCAGATTTCGAGATGACATATGATACTATCGTACCCTGCAAGTGTACGTGTGATACACATATTTTGGCGTTTCAATAAAAGTATCTCTGAGCCAAAAGATGGTTGAACTTATCCTTATCTGTCATATGAATTGAGCGAACATATTGATATTCTAACAGATTATGTTGGGAATGTTTCGTATCACTAACACAGTATTCAAAGCTCCTTCTAATAAAAATATATAGAAAAGCTATAGACGAAATCTCAATCAAATGATTTACGAGTTATAGACACGCTGCAGTTATAAACCAGTTTTAGTCCAATAGGACCAAGTTTATCGGAATACCAGCATTAAATTGATTTAAATTAGTTTGAGGAACCGTGTTTTGTCTGGGGAAAGAAACTGGAGCAATAATTACTGGTAACATTGTCACTCACGACAATTAAGATGTAATAATTGTGGAGGGTGACAATGCATTTGCATTATGATTCCTTATCGAGGGTGCGAGGGGGTGTCATGAGTCACCCATATTATTTTTATAAAATAATGTCTGTGATTTTTCCAATAATGAACATGACTAAAGCTGATAGTATTCCAACCCTATTTTTGTACGTAAGTAAGCAAGAACTTATTGTGTAGATTCCGTTATTCCTCCAACTTATTGGGTGCTTATTGTTGGTTATAACTATACCTATTATTACAAATGACGATAACTTTAAAAAGTTTGATTTGAGAAGCATTAAATTTGATAATTTCATCTTTGTCCTCAGGTAAGGCAGTTTGTGAAGCAAATTTTCCAACGTCCTTCAGTGTAAAACAGTTGGTACAACTACCTCGAAATAGTTCCAGAGTAAGTAAATATTTACATTATGGATATTGAAGAATATTGAAAATATTAAATAAGTAAGGAGCTTTTATAAACTAAATACTATATTGTTAATGTTCGTGTTTAAATAAATTCATAAAAAATGTTTTGTAATGACAGTACTGTTTCTTATGGCACTAAAAAGGACAAGCGACACATAGTTCACCTGACGATAAGTGCTGATTGTGATCCATGGTCTACACACAACACGTCACAACCGAAGACAGGTGGAATGCTTCTTACCAACAATTGGCTTCTCGAATCCTTACATACATACGTTTTTACAACAGTGATGTGATACTATGTGACGTTGGTATTATCTAAGGGCGTTGTGCTTTCCCAGTCGTGCCGATCCATTCATGCAGCGTTGCTGTTAATTTTTTACCCTTTATACTTAAAAACTTAAACGTGAACATGAGTATATGATTCATACGTTTTCATTCTTAAACTGTTATAACATGTAACTTTTTTGTTCCAAATATAATTTAGTTACATTACACCACACATTCACTTAATTTTAACAAAAAAAAATAAGGTTCTTAGAGAATAAAAACAATTCAGGCCACGAAAAACGCATTTCTAGTTTAATTAAGCCTTGCCAAAAACAAAATATATGAGCAAAGTTTTTAGCCCAGTTATTTACTCGTTACTAATTTCCAGCGAATATAAGATCTTAATTTTTTTCAACTTTTTATAATGTTAGGTGGGTATAGTATTTTATTAACAAATATATAGTAGCTTTTTTAAAAGAAATAATAATAAAAACGGCATGCTTATTTAACTTTATGTTATAGTTATAATAAAATAAAATAATTCATATACACAAGCAAAAAACGTTCCTATTTATTAAAAAATTCTCGATAAAATAAAAGTTATTTGGATACATCTTTATAGGGGAATGAAAACTGAATCAATATCATTTTATAATTTTCCCAGCTTTCCATTATTTTTGAAGAAAAATGTTACAAATGTATTTAATAAATACCCCTTTTTCTTTTTTTTCCTTGACTTATTAATTGTACTTTTTTGTAAGCTGTAAAAGAGATAGTATACGGAAATTTCTTGTTAGTCTTCATTCGTGCTTTAAGCAGTATCTACATTGTTTGTCAAAAATTACCTTAAGAAAGGAGACCTCAGACGAAAAATCAGCTCAAGTTATCGCGTTCCTGCAACAAGAGATAAACCAGTGATAAGTTGCTGGCCGCTCCTAGCGGGAGTCCCTCAGGGCTCCGTTCTATCTCCCTTGCTCTTCTCACTTTACACAAGTGACATTCCGCAGGTCAGTCTCGCTCTTTTCGCGCCTAATATTACTCAAACATACACAAGAGCCCTATAACCATTCGTCTCCAAGCTTCAGCAAATCGCTTCGTCGATTGGTTTCGGAAATGGAGAATCGAAATTAACCCGGATAAAAGTGCAGCCATCTTCTTCTGCAGAGGCTCATCCAACCCACATGTACATAGCCGTAGACAGATTACCGACTGCAGGCTGAAACTATATTTTCGACCTATCGAAAACTTAGTTTCAGCCCGCATATCAGAAATGCGAGGAATAAGGTCGCATTCGTCATAAGCAAACTTCACCCGCTCATCTGCGCGAAAAGTAAAATGTCCCTAAGACATAAACTCCGTCTATATACCAACAATAGTCTATGCCAGCGTCATCTTCGCCCATGCTAATAAATAATAAACTTTAAACGGTACCTAGACGGTCCAAAACATAATCGAATAGCAACCGGAGCAGAACCGTATCAGCGTGATATTGATCTGCACAGTGACTTGCACCTTATCACTATTTTAACTACTTACTTATTTTAACTTATTTAAACTCTCTCGCAGCGCAAGAGAAAGCGCTTTCGCACTCAAACCTCTAGTGATAAACGCCGCATCCTACGAGCCGGTAGCGAATCCGGTAGTTAGGAACCGTAGACCTCGTCACTTTTACCCCGACTTTACGGGGAAGGCGAGTGCCAGACCTACCTCGACGGACCCCAGATCAACACGTACCTCTGACACCTCACGCGGTCCTCGCCTTCGAGCGCGGCGTAATCATCGTGACACCGCGTACACTAGATGCACCCACGTGACAGGGCGGTTTTCACCGCCCACAGCTTCCAATATTAACAAGATAACGGTTGAAGACTGTCAGAGGCTAGATCCGTATACCTAACCTCGGACGGTCAATAGACATCACCATCCATTCTCCACTCTGGAGAATCTTTAGATAGCTAGGGAACTGGCAACTTAGGTGCAATCAGATAGGAACGAGATCACAGCAGATAGAAACGCTCAGAGAATGAGAGCTCATTGGTTTAAGTAATAGAATCATAATTTAGTTAGCTCACGGACCTCTCTGTTTCGTGAGCCCTTTATCCGACGAAGCTTTAAGAGCCGCATAGGCTAACAGCATATATGTACATCAACAGAATCTAGGACAATGCTCGACTACATGCTGCAGTCTGTATCCACTAATTTTTATAGGATGCTGGTATACACACCATATACTGACCAGTGCGAATCCCCACTTGAATCCAATCGTGTACAACTGGGATGACCTAAAGAGAAAGTTGAAAGCGAGTGATCCTGCCCCTACAAGAGTTACCGAGCTTTGCATAGCGTTGTCGAAATAGCCTGCTATTGTTTATTCCAAGGTTAAGAATGGTGAGCTTCTAATAAGTTGTGAATAGAGAGGTCCATGAAAAAACGATAACGAACTGTGATAAACACCTGAGGGGGACGCTAAATACGGACTGAGAAATAAGCTTTATTTTAAAAGAGAATTTTGTGTCATTTAACTTCATTTCGTTGGCAATGAAAAGTTGTGAAACTCGAATTTACGACCGCTTCCGTGAAGCACAAAAAAACACCATATAAATTAGAAAAAGTATCACTATTTTATATCACTCGCAACTCGTTCGTCGACTTTAAAATGGTACATAAAAAATATGTAATATATTTATTAAATTTTTAATTACGGACTTGCGACTTCTTTCGGACTTTGTTGACGTGCATTTCTTGAGTCGATTTTTTTTACTCGCCAGTGTATATTCAGCTAAAATATAGTTAAAATTTCAACTCGGATTTCTATATAAAACATATATTAATAAAAACGCAGTAATGTACGCTGTTTTGTTCGTTATACTTTTTATTTGAACATCGTACTCTCCTTTGTTATATTTAAATAAATAAATTACTAATAAACATTGCTTGCCCTAAGCCTAAATTATAATAGGTCTTTATGAAGTTGCCGTCTTGTATGAACTAAGTTAAAGTATTTTTTTTTCAAACTTTTTATGTCTGTTATTCAAAGTCACCCATGTAATCAATGCATCTTTGCCAACGCTGTGGTAGTTTATTGATGCCCTTCTTGTAAAAATCAGCTGGACGGGAGGCAACAAACTCTTCAAAGGCTTCTCGGGAATTGCATTTATTTCCAGCTAAAAGGTTGTCCAAATTTTGGACGGCAAAGTCGGTGGGTGCAAGGTCTAGTTAGGACGGTGGATGAGGGAGAGCTTCCAACCCCAACTCTTGCAGCTTAGAGACTATCTGTTGTGCAGTATGAGGTTGCACGTTGTCGTGTAGGAGTAGCGGGGACAACCGATTGACCAAAGCTGGTTGCAGATGTGCGAGCTTCTCCATATTGTCTTCAGTTCTTCACAGTACACATCTGCAGTAATGCTCATGCCGTTTGGTAGACAGCTGTGATGAATCACACTGGCACTAGACCACCAAACAGTGACCATCAACACTCTAGAGATTTTTCGTTAAGGGCATTGCTTTGGTGCTAAACCAGGATCTAACCAACTTGCTGAGCGCTTTCGATTGTCGCACAGAATCCACTTTTCGCACGTAACTAAATAAATAAATAAAATAAAAATAAAAACGCACGTAACTTTTCGGTTTAAAATTCTTTCATTTCTGTCTGTCGAGCAGCGCAAGGCAGGTCTCAACGCGTACGTTGCGCTGGCGATCATTAAGTTCGTGGGGCACCTTCTATCAAGCTTTTTTACTGAGCCAATTTGTCGCAAATTAACCAATATTGTTTTGATGTTAACATCAAAAGCTGCTGCTACCCGGCTGTAGATTGAGTATCATCAGCTTCCACAATCGCCTTTATTTCATATTCATCATTGTTGACTAAAGTGTCCGGCCGACCACAAGGTTCACTTTTCAAATCAAAGAACGGAACCGGGCAAACCAATAACGGGTTGTGCGTTCGTTTGTAAAGTTCTCTCCGTAAACGTTGTTGATGTTTCGTGCCGCGTTGATGTCACGACGGAACTCATATTCCATAATTACATTAATTTTTAAAGTATCAATTATGACGAAAAATGTTCAAACGTAATGAAGATACAAAGCTAATCAATAAATTAAAGACTGACTTTGTAAAAAGAATGTCATGTTTTAAAACAAACGGCAATTTCATAGGTAAAGACCTAATAGTTACTTTTTGTATTCTTTTTAACTTAGCTAATTTATAACGTAACATTTGAAGGAATACATAGGTATGTATGTAAGAGTTAAAATGTAAACGATAAACACTATATTAAATATATTAATTTACATTAAATTGGCAGTGGGATATGTGTACTGCAAAATCAAGTCTATCTTGCAGTGAATTATTATAATTATATAATGATGATGAAACAGTCACCAAATAGAAGACAATCTGGCATGCGTTGTACACTGGCTGCGCCAATATATCTTGGGAACAATTCAACGCCGGAATCAATTGTGTCTGAGGTCGCGAGATTTTGTTAAAATTGCTAAATTGGATCCGCGTTTGCGCGTTTACCGCCAAAAAAAAACTTACTTATACACACCTGCAGGCCAAAAGTTTAAGTTTAAGTTTTAATTAAAGTAGGAAAATAAAGTAACGCCAATAAAAGTTTTAAATGTTTAATCATCTAATAGAACATTGATTGACAAACAATGTATTAAGAGTCCATGCAAAAAAGGTTAGCTAAACTGATTTTTCATCAAAAAATCCTCCTATACATTTTATGACTTTTTTCACAAGTCTCGGCATACGGGCAATCAATTTGTTAATAATGTCTTGTGATATATTGTTCCAAATTTCACATAAAGCATTCCACATTTCTTCTTGCGAGGGTGGGCCACGATTACGGAGGTTCCTATCAAGCTCTTCCCACAAAAGTTCAATGGGATTGAGATCCGGGCCCTGAGTAGGCAAAGCCATGTTTTTTAACACCCCTTGTACCTCTTTCTCTTCTAAATACCCTCTACATAATTTTGAACTACGCTTTGGATCATTATCTTGTTGGAAAATGAATCCATCTCCAATTAATCGCAACTCAGAAGAAACGGCATTTTGCTCTAAAATGTTTTTATACTGTTCCTTTTTCAAAATTCCTTCAATTTTAATCAAATCGCCAGTTCCTTGGCTAGAGAAGCAACTCCAGACCATAATTGAGCCATTACCATGCTTGATTGTTGGGACTATACAATCTGACATCATCTTTTCTTGAGCACTGCGTCGAAAGTAAATTCTACGTTTTGAACCGAATAGTTCAAACTTGGATTCATCGGTCCAAAGCACTTTTTTAAAATCTTCTTCACTCCAATCTCGATGGGAAAGAGCCCACGGCATCCGATTTTTCTTGTTTTGGAGCCTTAGCAGAGGTTTTCGAACGGTAATGTGACCACACAACTTCGCATCTCTCAGTCGCCGTTTTATTTTTTATCTTTTTAGTTTAGACTAATTGAGATAGTTAGTGAACAAACCGAAGTAAAGTCGAGTAATAATAAGTCAGAAACACGTGTTTTCAGGAGCTAAATAATCGTAATTATTGACCAATACGTAACAAGAGCATAGTAATTAGTAATGGTCCTCATTATAAAAATATTATTACGACTCTACCACCTGGCTGTAGCGCAGCGTTTGTCGGTGTTTGAAAACAATAGATGTTTATATTGTCCAATAACTTAAAGTAAACAAAAAAATTACTTCTTTAAATATTCGATACTAACAATAGAATATGCAGATGTGCATTTCTTTTATTTATCCTATGGGATTTTATTACAATTGATGGATAATTATGTTGTTTATGTGCGGTCTTAACACTTTTGGCCGGTAGGGTATATGAAACACTTCCCTTGTTACTTCAGCTAGTATCGGAATCCTTGGAGTTGACACATCGAGTGACGTTCAGTTCCATGGACACTTCGAGGGTAAAGCCAAATTGGTGTCTAAAATACTTGTGCTTAATAGAGCAGGATAGTATATCGTGTCAACTTTACACGGCACAAGTTCTGCCTTACAGACAATACTCTGTTCCTTCCACCTGACCACATTAAATGAAGAGCATCTAAAATCGTTGACGACTAAGTAATTTCTGATCGGCTTTATTTACTGGCATTGCGAATAGATGTTGCATATCTATGCATGTTATACAAATTTACGGGAATGATCTCAGGAGTTGTTTGGATTAATTTCAGCTGCTGAGATTAAGCACGGATAGAACTAAAAATTTATTCCTCATTATTTTTATGTTTGGCAATAGGCAGCGCATCTGCATTGCGGTCTGGTGTTGCGGATGTTCATGGACTTATGTTAGTATATTATATATCATTTACCATCAGTTGAGCTGCTAGCTCATATGCCACCTTATCTATAAAAAAATAACCGCATCCATTATTTCAATGATACATTATTCGAATGGCCAGCACTATTGTTGGAATATAACGTCTTTTATCTTTGAGAATGTGCTAAACAGGTCATTGCTCAGAATCGATATCGACACAATCATTTTAATCAATACTATAGTAGTTTCTCTTAATATGACACTTATGTGTCACGTCAACTATTATAGACAAAATAATGAACGTTGCTATCATTGATAGGTATGACGGCTAAAGAAAAAGTGAGTCTTAATCATCAGCTGTGCTCTTATATTTTATTATCTGAACCCATCACTATACCATTCCTTATCCCCGTCACCAAGAAAAGCTATTATAATATTTAAAAAAAAAGGTGTTAAAGGGTAACATCGATATTATATAGTTCTTCCTATTTCCATAAGCAGAGTGGAATCCACATAAAGTCTACATTGTTCTACTCGACGCGAGGCCATTTTATACGCTGGAAGGCTTACAGTCTATCACCACCAATATAAAATATGTCAGCTTGTAGGATTGTTCACTTTAACGATAGCGGGGTCGAATGGACATTTATACTCTGTCTACCCCGCAAAGATATATAGTTTTGTTATATAACATACACCTTTAAAAACCGTGTTTATGACATATTAAAAACCAATTAAATTTTTCTATTTACTATGGCTTTTATATGCACACAAGTCATTTTATCGCAACCGTTTGTAACTATTTGTTCGTAACTTAAATTAGTAATGAATTTAAATATAAATAATACTTATGAATTTCAATATATTTGTATAATAATTTATTACTCCCCTGAACAATAGCTATATGGCCATAAACAATTGTTTGAGACACTTTGTGAAGTTCTGTGTATAGTCTATATACGTTTATCTTATTTCAAATGCGTTACTTGCAAGCGACGGATTTGAGAAAACATGTAGGTTGCATAAAGTTTGTAGTACAATGAATCCATTTGCAAACTCCTGATTCATATACTAAACAAGTCAGTACCTACCGATCACACGCTTGAGTTACCGTCAATGTTTTTGGAAACAAGTGTAGTGTTCACTTGATCAATATTGTACGTTTTATTATTTTTTGATAATAAAGCTCAACAGTCAACAACTCATTTTGAGTGCCTTTGACTACTACTAGTACGACCAATAATGTTTGTTACTATATAAACATTTTCATAATATAATATTTCAACATCTAAGCACTAATAATGTACCATGTATTATATACACTACTTTAAGTTCTTTTTAGTCTAAACTAACATCGAAGTTCAAATTTATTTGATGAATAATATCTACCGCTTATCGTTCCATTGTAGTTATACTACGTTTGCTATGATTGTATTGTGTACTCCATACGGCGCTCGGCGCTCGCGGCCTTTCTCTAATAATTACATAAGTGCATTGTGCGATGCCGCCACACTACGTGCGCCAGTAATTTTAATTTGTGCGGCGGCACGAATGTGAATTGTGCACCGAACACAGCTTTTGGAAGCTTTTATCCAAATTTAGGCAACATTGCAGCATGTTTTTTGGCAATGTAATATTTGGACAAAAACTTTTTGTGCTTTTTTATGCATAATGACGTTTTAACTATTTGTAACATTAAAAATATTTTTATTTATTAATAATCCAAAGTAATTTAAAGTAAAAGTAATTTTATTGCTTCCCCAAGTTTAAGTCTGGTTGTGAGATGTACGACGTCATATTGTAGATGATATAAAATTAACGTTGAGAAATAAACCAAAATCCCGCGTTAGTAATTTGAAATGTCGGAGCGGCGATGTGTTTGAATATTATATGATATTATTCAGCGAATATAGGTTTGCGAAGATCGAGTATTTTACATTGTTACTAACAGAATAGCAACGATATACCGGTTTATTTATACATATTATAAATTTTCCAAAACGATTTAATTTTTCACATATTTTTCCTGTCCTCGTCATGAACGTCACCTTCCTTCTTGGGGAAATTGACTGTAATTATCTTACGTGTGAACTAAGAATCTAGTACCAGACACTTCGCATCATAAACTGATTGGTTGGCTGACATTCAATAGGATATTGGACACTGACCGTAAACTAATATGCAGAGGTTTCAATGGACGAATCTATTAAACCTAAAAGCACAAATGTTAACTGCTTTGTTATTCTAAATACGATCTGGTCTATTAGAGAAGTTATCGTGTGCTTATGTTAAGGCATCTACTTTCTTCCGATCGCACCCGATTATGCTATTTTACAAGTAGTAAGGGTGAAGTGGATTGCTAGTGAAAGCTAGTGTCTTTGCTATCTTAGATGATATCGTCATTTACAGATGTGTAAAATCGAATTCTCACATTTCACGATCGATCCTTCACATCAATTATTACAAGTTAAAAACATAACTATTCGGCAGGTTGGCCCGAATATAGTTCAGGTACATTAATGCGAAGGATCCTTTTATACATCAACTCCGTATTTAAAATGGAAATGGGCCAAAGGCACATATGACCACTTTTGCATTAGCGTGGCTGTTATTTATATAAGTAACACACTTTTCAATTGTTTCACTCTATTACACACGCGGTAGAGATCATGGCTGGGGATGAATGTCACAGCTTGATGCTAATTTCACTATAAAATTAATAGTATCAGTGTAAAATATCAGCATTATCATTTATAAGTTATAATTGGTGAATGAGAGGAACCAGCTACCTATTATGTATTATACCCGAGGCATTATATTATTGAGGCATCTGCATTATCGAGAATAAATGTGTGTCTATGTTCGCACTGCTTGCTAGTTTGTCGTTAATCAAAAACCTAAAAACAATATTGCATATAACATCTATCATGCTTTGATACATTGAGCAAGTTTTGACACATTGAGACACTCAAACTTTGCATGATAGAAGTATTAGTAAACAGTGTGCGCCGATTGATCATTTACATCTCCGTTATTACAATCGTTCATATAGCAATGACAAATTTTGAAGCACTGACACTCTCGAAAACTAATTTTACGTTTAGTTATTATGTAATCGTAGTTTCCACAATATGTCAAATATTTCGTTTGATACAAAAGACCTGTGATGTATATTAGTCATGCGTGGGCTTCATATCAGTTTCATATTAAAACATATTAAAATTTCAGGAATATTTTATGTAAGGTTTTATTGTCATCAATTGGTTTTGTACAAATACTAGATTTGACAGAGAATCGATTTTGACTCAAGATTTTTGACCTTGTAAGTAGGATTTTTGACCTAGGCACATAATAGCAGACTCACGTAATTATCGATTAGTATTAGAGTTATATAATACGAAGGTTATGCCAAAAGAAATCAGATACGAAGAGTATTATACTCATTTGTTTCAGACTGGCAAGTGTTTACCATAGTAAGTTAGTAAGTAGCAATAATTGGTTTATTTGCTTATCAATTGAAAAATTCGTAAAATTTATTTATTTAATCGATAATTTTTTTTGTAAATGTATTTTTTCCGAGAGTATCCGCCATCCGAGGAATACCTCTAGTGCGAGGCATATGACGGGGTGTGTGATAACTTATATTTTTTACCTCTTTACAATAATTAAAGAAAAGTTAAAGGGTAAACAGATGAACGTGAGGGTAAACAAAGAAGATGCCCACTCTGCTTCTTATTTTCAAATTTCTGATTTCTGAGGTGTCAATAAAAGAGTGGTCATTAGTATTTTCAGAGTGGTTAAGACGAATGGAAGGTGTATACGTGTCTAAGCCTAATGCTTTGAAATCATCGATACCTATAATGAAAAATAAATTTTATGTTGAGTGTCTAATTTCTTTTGGCGTAGTCCTCTTATGTGTAGTCTGTGAATTACATAATTAAATAATGATATAAATAGATTTGTTATGTTGTACGGTTTGATTTTATTAATTTTAAACTGTAAAAGGCTGTAAAAACTTTACAGCCTTTTACAGCTTTTAACCTTTTTGTACCGATTCTAAATCGGTAAATCTCTGTCAATATTATTAGTTGGAGCAACTTATTTTAGACATTCCTCTTGAATATAATTTTAATAGAATTCTTATTCATAAGTTATATATACTCTATATATATATATGTATGTATATTATACATACTATTACTAAAACTAATTACTATACATTAATAATATCGTAGATATTATATTTTTTTATAAATTATTATTTATAAAAAAATGTAATATCTACGTGATTAAATTAACGCAAAAAAATACTAGGCGTTTAATTAGTCTTTATTTACTTTCACATCAGGACTTCAAACACCATTTGTGCGAGAACATCGGGTGTATAAAATAAGTTAAAGTTACACCATATAATCCGTTATAATTAGTTTTTTTGGTATTAAATGTATGTATATAATTATTACTATACACTGTGGTTGTTATATATTTTATATAAAATTATTAAATTAAATTACAATGTAATGATGAATCCTGCAAGTCCTGAAGTATGTTTTTAAATATGTTATTAGCAAAAGAAATGCTTCCCACACCACGTTTAATTTTTGATCGCAAATAAAAATTTAAGGAATTAATTATTCTATACGAAATCCGTACAATGGACAAATAATTCTTTGAGACACTTTCAAGCCGCATACTGTAACCTCGTTTATGCTGTCTCAATTGCTTTACATGCACTGGATTTGAGATCACCGAGAGGATATAAATAGAGCTTTAGGGGCAATAAGCCTTTGGATATTAAAAACAAAACCGATTTCTCCTGATTCTGGTTTGACCTTTTGGATGATTTAAGATGAAGTTTCTATCGTGTTTGAACTTTATTTTTATTTAATAATTAGTTTTGGATTTTTGTCTTTTTGGTATAAACTAATTAATCGTCAAGTGCCTACTGAAAGAGGAGCCAGTCTAAGAGACGTAACGTCGTAGAATAGAATTTGAATGAATTATTTAGTTGAAAAATGGCAAAAAGACTAAGTTATGGTACTATAGGATGCAATATTATAATGCATTTTATATATTTAGATATATTACTTATCGATACAGACCCGCGCTGAAAGAGATAAGTAAAATATTTACAGCCATGCACAACTAGTTTTTAGCTTCAGTATGAAATAGCCGGCTCAACCAGGGAACGACCACGTCCTTACATTCTGTAAGACGAGCTGTACCAGCGTAAAATTATAACATAAGGCTGCTATGTTCGGTATGAGGGTATAGTAAACCGGAAACACCCACTTACTGAAATCGAGAAATTCCGTATCATTCTTCAAAGGTGACACGTGTAACGCTCTGATCATTAAAATTTGTGTCCCAGACAGTAAATACTTTATTTATATTACTTGTTATACTATCATTATCGATTTCAAAAGCATTAAAATATCTTTAGTCGGTAAATTTTTCATTCTCAATGGCTTTTAACGTCTAATGGTAGTAGTCGCACTGCGTACTAGTGGTGTTTGGGCGCGCGGCTTTTCTTCAGTAATTACACAAGTTTATTGTATGCCGCAGTGTGTGTGCCACTAATTTTAATTTGTGCAGAGGCACGGACGTGACTACTAAGCCGAATAAATTCAGTGACACCTGTATATTTAAATAAATTTTACTCTAATTTCTATCGGGGTTTGTTTTGTTATTTTAATGTCATCACAAATTAAGAAATTTATTGATATTGTCCGATTATAATAATCCAAAAAAGGAATTAATAGTAATAATATTAATATTATTATTTATAATAATAATAATAATCCTTTCCAACTATTCTTCATATTATAATACTCCCAACAATCGTTCTCGAAGTATGGTATTTTGCTGCTTGACTGTGAACCCAGGAAGAGTGTAAATTCTTCGATACAGTTGTTGGTTATGGGGTTAGAGTATGTTTATAAAATGTTCTATGTCGCTGACACTGTATGCGAAGTTTCCTCAGCTCCTAACACATATCTGAGGGATGGGATGATAAGAACTGATGTGCTTGCGTAAATATTTACGGAATGATCACTTACGGGTCATCTTGTAATAACCAGAAGATATCGCCCTTTTCGAAATCTACCAAGAAGGCTTCAATAACCTTAGAATATGAAACGTTTACGTTACTGACTAATACAATGTATTGAATGTTTCCCATATTTACACAAACACTGTAAATGTTAAAAATTTTGTTTTTTCCACCAGGTTTCCTTACTGTCTTCTGTATATCTCTCATGTGTCTGTCTTCTGACTTAATGAACCACTCAAAGTTAAGGTTCAACGAGGTCTTCAAATAACTGAAGGTGGTCGATGTATTTTAGAGATACATTTCGAAAGTAGAAAGCAACGTGACTGAAAGCCTTTAATTTTTTTTTAAAGGTTTTTGTACACTCATAGTTGTAAACATTTGCGTTGTAGGCAGGTCATCAATGATCAACTCGTTTGATTTGAGAAAAGGCCTATGCCTGGCGGTGGGATCTATAAACATAAGGTTTTATTTAACGTTTAGTTTTTTAAATTAATTTGTTAGATGATTCTAAGAAATTATAACAATGAATTTGCCAAGAATTAATAAATATTCTTACTTTCTTTGAAATCCAAACAAAAGAACAATATACGTTACAATATTATATCTCATATAAAATTAAATAGTAAAGAAATAATATTGATATCTATTCTATCTGCCTGTACATGTGGCGATCCTTTATTAACTACAGAACATGTAGCTTACTAACTTCTAACACACTTTCATTTTCAACAGATTATTAAATAATAAACCTTGTACTAATGTTAAACTTAAAATAACATTGTTTTCTATCAAACTCTCAAAAGTTTCAAAAAATACTGTAATTTTAAAGCCCATGGGATCACAAATTTTGGTTTCTGGGACTCCTTTTCATATAAATAGTATTTTTAATGTGTTTATTAATATGTGAAATATATTTAAACCTTCTTTGGACGTATATAGTTTGATAAAAAGTTTAACATGCTCTTACTTAAAGAAACCAACTTACCTGAGCACTTAAATTTGTTTACTCTCCTAGTTCTCGACGAAATCTGTAGGAAGCAGTTCACGGGTTCATGCTCTTTGCGCATTCTAAATTATAAGAGCAACACAAACAAGCACTGTTCATTCTACTTAACGTGACGTCTTCAAACTATTTCTACTTTGTGCTCTATATAGTTTTATAAAAGTAGCAAACTCTTGTATTTTAATAAAAATATATACTTGATATCTAATTTGCTGTATATGATTTAAATATACTGAATAATATATTATTTAAAGTTGACAATAGTTCATTACTGAGCACATGTAACATAAAAATATGTAGTAAATTGATTGAAAAAAAGCCTTTAATACAATTGTTACTAATTTTGTATTTTATTAATTAAAACACTTAATCCATCCATCAATATTGTTAAAAGAGATAGTTAATATACATGTCAAATTTCGTGCTACAGAATAAAATCAGAATTTAATGTTCTTGTAATAATAAAAAAGAGTATCTGTATTTTTATTCCGATCGGGATACACAAGTACAGCAAGCACCCGAGAGTCTTATTGTTTCCAAATATAGAGACTGATAACTCCCGCCGCACATGGGTCATAAATGTTTTATGGGCGAAAGAATCCGAAAAATGCGAAATCATTGGTACAAGCCAGTAGGCAAACTATATCGTGAATCCGGCGTCCTAGATAGTTCAATTATTACGATATATTATTTTAATATCATCATTGATAATAAAGTAACAAAAATTGTTATTTAAACTCCCAATACATAAGCGACGGTCGCACTGCAGCCACCATGAACCCATTACTATGAGTTAGCGAGCTTATCTCTGACAGTTTTAATTCCAGTCGCATCCAACTTTTTCCATATCTGATGAACTTACTTCAAAACGTCGTGTTAAATTTATACTAAGTATTTAGGCACTACATTTAATTAAGTAATTAGCTAGTTGAGACCACGGGCAAGAAAACAAAAAAAACGTAAAGTAGTAGAGTCGATTAGTAAAAGTAACTAGAGTTTAACTGAAATTATGAATTATATAATCTTAAATGTAAAACACACAAACTTTACAATTATTGTGATAAATTTTGAAGATTTTTGTGTGGCTCGTTTTCTCTTGTTCAACAAAGCAACGAAGACAAAACAAGGAGAAAAAAAATGTTAATAAATAACCTCCTACCGAATAGCATCTACACAAAACTAATATAAAGAAAAAAAAACGAAACCACACGGAACGCAAAAAAATGTGGTAGTTTATTTGCTCCCATGTGTATATAAAGACCCTGGTAACTCAGTGTAAAGCCATGTTAGTTCTGTATAAACGCTTTTTTATTAACGGTACGAGATCAAACAGAGTTCCATCCCCGGTGTCGGCACCAATGAAATTGTTAACTGGAATATTAAGTGCTAATTTACCACGTGCAAGGAAAACATCGTAAGAAAAGTATGTCTAAGAAAGACATAAAAACAAAATATTTTCGTAGTGGTCTATGCTCTAATACCCTTTCTAGAGAGGAGGCCTATGTTCTCAGCAGTATATATATATATATATATATATATAGAGATTTTACTTTATTTACTAGTGTATATAAAGTAAAATCTATTTGCTTCATGCAATAATGAATTAAAAAATAATATGATTATTTATGGAACATACTGTCTATTGATAATTCTTCAAATTTGTTTGGCAAGAGCTTTTAATAAATTAACAAGATGATGGTAGATGACCCTCAGAGTATTAACTTTATTATTGGACGTTTAAAACAAAACGTCTATTAATTATAGAAGTTCACCAATTCAAGTTAAATATTTGAATATTTTTTAATTATATCAGAATAAGTTTTACGTCGAAATTGTGCTTATTGCATCGTTCAGGTGAAACGTTAAATAAAATTCACCAATATGTGAGGATATCAATTTTTACGGGCAGCTAAATTATGCTCCCATGCACCTGTAACATTGACTATTGACACATTCTGCTTTCATCTGACCTGCCGCTAATATAGTTTTAGTTGTAATTGTATTCTAAATGTTTTGAGTCATAGTAGCAAGTATATATAAAAAAAAATATATTTTCGTTGAAAAATATATTTTTCTCGTTATGTATATTATATCCAGCAGAGCACCAAAATCAGCAAAATAGTCCATCTATCGGATTAGCGAACTGAAATGGCAATTGGCTGGCCATAATAGTAATCTTTGATATTTTTATTGAAAGCAATAAAATAGTCGGTAAATATTTAATGATGTAGTTTCTATGTCTATATGATTTTAGGTCTCGGTGTTACGGATCTCTATATAGGTACCATATAAAACAGTTTCATTGCGCAAATCGCAGTGTTTAAGATCGTGGTTTTGATTTCATTCACCTTATTATTTAAATAAAAATATTCGAATACTTGTTTCTTATTAACCTTAGTGTTGTTTTTCGTCTTATAATTACGATTGATTTCTCTCTTCTCACCAACCTGAAGAACATCTTGATTTATTCTAGCCTTTGTTCTAGATCCTCCGAAGTTATTAAAGTATTCTAAGGGAGAAAACTATTTAATCCGGTTATAACTTTGCACCCTAATAATGCTTCGTAAAGACTACGATTTATTCCTGTGCGATATGCTCTATTCTTCACTTTACCTTTACTATGATTTATTTATAATTTAATCGGTTCTTCTACCTTTCTTTTAGTGCACAAGATGGTTACTTCAACATGAAATAGTATTGCAACGGTTCCTGATTGCACTCAATATCTTTTTTGGCAGTATCTGAACGTGTTCATTTGGTAAATGGAACGATCCTTTGTTCAGCGAAACGGTTAGTTGAATTTGCGTTGGTATGCATACTACAAAGCACCAATTCCACGGATATGTCTTTAATTTTGCCTATACCTGTAATCGATATTAATTTTTAAATTATGAAATTAATATCTTGTTTAGCAAAAACTTAGTGTGACTTAAATAATATAAGTAAGCTTTATTTTTAAATTTAATCTTTTATAAACACAAAAAATTAATATAATTGATTGAACAAGTCTCGTACCTCAGACTCACAAATTCTTACGATGATCGTCTCAATTTCCTGGCATAGGCAAGCAATTTCCTTACGTTTGGCTTGCTGACCTACGTAGACTGTATTATCGAAAGCCGGTAGAACTGTACAATAAGATAATGACATAAGATTTTTCATATTACATAAAGGAAACACCAAACTTCCTATTGGGTCAGGGGTCAGGGTACGCTCTGATATCTTAATTCTAATATTTAATAGCTCCAGTAGTAATGCTGAGCTGTAATATAATTTAAGAGTAAATCGAGTAAATTTTTTAAGTAGTGTTATGTAAAAATGTCTTTTTATTTTAGTGTGGGAAATCCTTATTCCTTTCCTTCGCTAAAAACTTGGGGATACCGCGGACTTATATCGGACTTCTAACGGCTAAAACTCCGCGATGTCCTTAATGTTATTAGTCAATAGTAATTAAACTACTTATAAAATTACCAATAATTATAAATTCTCACCAAGTTTTATCTTAACTAGATATTCAGCTGATAGTTTAAACATGAATGTAGCATTTACGATGTGTGAGTGGGCAGCCTTGCCCCTGGTAATTTCTCGGTCCCGGAAGGAATTTAGGATACTCTCCAAACCCCGTGAGTTTTGGCCGACGCCTGTTTCCCGGTACCATCAATATCTGGGTACTGCTACTTTTTAATTTCCCTTTCCGCCACCTAGGATCGCGCCCGGTAAGACAGTTGGCAACTCCCACGCGTTATAAAATGAACTACTGCTACGACAGTGCTACTCTGCGGACACTATTCATAACAACCATTCGGTGAGTTGAGTAATGGCGTCGTAAGCTAGCAATTACTATTAACTGAAGAATGTCCACACAACTAAAGACTATAAGAAGCCTTAAGCCAAAAAATAATCCCTTCAAGGGATTCCTTTCAAATGCAATATTGTTATAGAGATAAAGTCTTGTTAATATAATAACCTGCATATATAAATATCGATAGATAATACACACATAATATAATAATAGTAGAACAATAAACAATTGATTAGAATAATTTGCTTTCTTTTTAACTCAGATGAGCTTAGTAAAAGGCTTATCCGTTGAGGAAGCTGTTTCTTTCGAATAACTCTTTGGTTCAGAAAGTACATTGTGCCATTATAATTTTCTATTTGCTAGTGGAATGCAGGATAAAGATTATAAGTGTGACGAACTTGTAAAAACCAGTTGTCGGCTACTCCGCGTCATTAGATCTTTCTAAGTATTATGAGAGTGTTAAGACACTATCTACACACAAAAAGATATTACTAAGGTTATTTAAGTTTGCTATCTTAGACTACTTAAATTTTAAGACTTTCTTAAATTGTGGCCAAAAACTTGTTGTTTGAGTAGTTTTTATTTTTATGAATATAATCACCAAAATTGAAATCGAAATCGAATCGAATCTCTTAGATGCTTTGGCTGTATTTCCAGCTTATTTTATAGCATTATGTTAATCATTGGCTAAAATTATAATTTAAAATATCAAACTTATACATGTGAGTTTGCCAATGGAATATAAAAACTCAAGATTTTTTTTTACGCTTTCCAAATTTTTGTTTTTATAAGCATCACTGTTGAAAGAAAGAGAGAACATTGTTACTATATAGACATTAAGCATACAAATTAGTTCACATATATTAAATAATATATTAGCAATCCTTTTGAAGTAAGCAGTTCTGATCAGTGGCTATTGGCGCATTATCAGTTCTCATGTAGTTACTGTTATCTGACCTCTGTATAATGAGGAATGCTCGCCCACAACAACAAACTTCTGTTCGGTTCGGACCTCGGGAATACCCTCATTACCCGGGCATTTGCGCGATGGTCAATTACTCTTCCGGTATTCATTTTAGCTGTGGTGTTGTATAAAAACCACAGCTAAAGTTAAGTAAATCATGGACGGGCTCAACCAGCGAGAAACCAAATTTAAAAAAACTTTCATCCAATAAGCAATATAAATCTACGCGTCTGGATTTAAACGCTATCTATAGGTAAATTGTTCCAGAAATGGAGGATTGAAATTAACCGCACCAAAAGTGTAGCCATGTACTTCTCTCGACGTAACAAAACGCTTCTTCTAACCATGGTACTATTTGATCGTCCAATCCCCTAGGAAAAGACAGTCAAATACTAAGGTGTCACATTAGATGAAAGACTCACTCGATCCGTACATCAACCGCGTACGAAATTGGGCAGCCTTTGTTCTCGGTCGTTTGCTTCCGTTACTTAATAAAAATATCAAAATGTCCCTACGTAATAAATAATAATTATCTTTACAAGGCGTGCATTCGACCCATAATGACATACGCAAGCCCCGTCTTTCTGAATGCCTCCCCGCGTCTCATTCACCGACTTAAGGTAATCCAAAAGCTTACCTTTATGCGCAAGGCCATGGTTCTTGCGTAATGAAAATGTACATATAGATCTTGAGTGGAGCTCCACATCCAAACCCACTTGATTGTGAGTGCCGTCACTCCCATTACGCTTACAATCCCATTTCGTCCATTACCACAAATTCACCCGCGTCCGAAGGAGACCAAGGCACGCCCTCGACGACCCCGACTACGCGCACATTAAGGCCCAAGCTCTGCTCAAAACACTACACTCTAACATTGCACCAACTTACCGTACTAAGGTCAAAGGATCTTTAACTCCGTAACATCCAAGACTTTAAAAACTCTTTTTAAATTTTAATAATGTTGTGAGTTATAAAGTTTACTGTTTACGATGAAGTCAGTAAAGTCATTTTGTTATTCATAATGAATTTTTTCCATATATTTAATGTCTAATGTCCATGATTATCTTACATTATTCTCTTTATACAAGAGAAGTTTACTATATTTACAGTAATAGCAATAGATGAATCTTTATCGTAGTAGATATTTAAATAATATAACCATTCTAAGCATCCCAAGTATTTTATAATTTGCCTCGTTCATTATGTTTTCACAAATAGATTATAAATATTGTTTTAAGTAGCTTAGATGCGATCGTGTGTAGGGTAGAAATGTGGTCCGGAGCGACAAGCTTGCTCCCATTAGTATGAGTTAGTATGATTATCAGTGACAGATTTAAATTCAGTCAGCTCGTCCCATATCTGATCACACTGCGCTAAAATGTTACATGTATCATTTAATTAGTATCACGTGTTAATTAAACCGTTTTCATCGTTTGTTAATATTAGTAAATACATCTACGAAAAGAAAGCCTGAATTAAAAGTTGCTTTTATCGGATAACGTTAACGACTGTACCTTTTGAGTTTATGTAAATTATTTGGAAATATCAAAAAAAAACTTTTTTGTCTTAGGTAAGAGGTGGAAACAAGGAATACTTAACTAACACTTACCACCAAGGCTAAAAGATCTATATTTTTCTTCTTAATTATATTATAAGCAATCTTATAGAAATATTTTTTAAAGTAATGGCGAAGCAGAAATTTAAATGTTAAAAGTAAGCAGTCGTGCTTGGAGTACACTTTGGCCAATTTATAAAAGGTATACATTTACATTTAAATACAGATCGTATTTAAATGCGAAAATGCGGTGGCACTATTTTCCTATTTTGAAATAAGAAAACATATATAGTTTGAAATTTCAATTGAAAATTTTACTAATTATAAAACACATAAAAACTTGATGAAATTTCTCATAAAAATGCATTCGGTCACTAATTGTGTTAGTTTTTGTTTGTTGAAAATTGATCACTTTGTCCTCCTCCTATTTAGATAGTTAGTAAGAGTTGGTTTTCATTTATATGATTTTCATCGATAGTATTTTGTCGGTAGATTGTTAATTTACTTTATAGTAAAAATAAAGTTACAGCCTATATATATAATTTCCATTATTTGCCATAGGACCCTCTCTAGAAAGGTTATAATCCACATTGTGCGGCTCCGCTGTGGATTTCGTTAATTTATGTGGATTTTCTTAGACATAGTTTACCCACGATGATTTTCTTCACCGCCGAACACGTGGTAAAACAGCACTTTAAGTTGTAGTTAACAATGTGCAGGGATCGGAGATCGAAGTCACCACAGCTCTTCACAGATCTGATTTGGGTTAAAGAAATCCTTCTGAAAAATTAAAATTCTTAACATTAAGTTACTTAGTGCACTCTAAATATTAAACGAGCCATATACAAACAGGAGTCCAAGGTATAAATATCTAGAAGTTATCGATTAGGATCCTACTTATTTATGAGTATGAGTTTTCATTTTTAGGATTTTTAGGAACATAAAAATTATTTACACATTTATGCACGACAATATGTACCTTTTTCTTTAATAGCCGTAAATTTCTACTATTTGTCTACTCCGAATAGGTCAGGAGACATGAAGACGATTAGAACTTAGTATAATTATAATATTTGATTTAAAATGTAATTCATATATATTTATTTATATACTTCTGAAAATTCTTATATTGAGAATCCGGGATCGAAATCGACGTGACAAGTGTTTTAAAGTGTGCACTCAGTGCTTGCGGCGATTGATAACTAAACTTGAAACGCAGACCACGGGACACAGTCTCCTTTCTAGTGCCACGACCAGATCATATTGCTAGCTTTGTCTAGTTCTAGAGCCTCGGCTTACTCATGACTTATTAATTAGGCTAGTACAAAGATTATGAGAGCCACAATTAAGAGTAGCTCGTATTTATTTTAGAAAAACAACGGTTTAACATTTATGCAAAATGTTAGTAAATAAGTTAAAATGAAAGTGCCTAAGATAATTAATATTTTTGTCACGATCTTTCAAATATGTTGCAATTTGTCGAATACCTGAAGACGGGAAAGTTTTAATATTTTTTGTAGAACTTTTATATTTAAAACCTTATAAAAGTTGGAAGTAGTTGTAGAAATGTATCTAGCCGTAGAATATTTTCAATATAGAATTTTTCAACATAATTCGTTTGTCTAATATTATTAATGTTACCCTAACTAAAGTAAGGTAAAGTTAAATACTATTATATTTAAATCCCATTCCTCCTTAAAATTGGTTATTTGAGTGTAGTGTGGATTGGTGAAGTACACATTTTATCTTACACATTTTATCTTCTTTATTGCCCAGAATTACAGGTTTTCTCACCATCTTATTTCCTTTATTATCAAACACATAGTAAGTCAACGCATTAGTAAACTGCAAATCATTTGAAATCAATTTCAATGGTGCCGGTGCCGAAGCTTAAACTCAAGAAGCCCATGTAATATTTTTTTTAATTTAATTTAAGAATATATTAATATATTAATTTGATTAATTATTATTACTAACGTATTGCGGCGGTATGTATACTGTGTACTAAATAGTCTTTTTTTTGTTTTGAGGGTGACAAATAAACACACATTGTACACACACTGATGGTACGAGATATATTTATCCTCGATAATGCATCATATACAGATGCTTTGTCACCCCTCCGGTCTAAGATGGAATACATCGTCACCAGTGATAAAGCTCCGCTGGTGTTCTGTGAGCGCTTTGTGTACCTTTCCCGTCAAGCCAACTGATGCCGAACAAGCCAAGCCAACCCATTCAAGTCACAGATAGAAAAGACCTGCAGCGTGCCTCTAAAACTGAAACTACACTGTTTGGATGCTCTAATTTTAGGTAATTTAGATTATTCGCTATATAAAGGATGAAATAAAAAAAAACAGTAATAATAATTTGTATGTAGAGAAATATATCAACGCTTCTTGTCCTTGTTTTCTTGTAGGAATAATTCATTTTTAAAATAAATTGCCTAGTATAGATTAGTTATAGACGTAGTTGCATGAATGTTTATAATTTTTTAATGCAAATATCTATTTATTTTATTGAACCGTGAATCAGTTCTTATTGGACTAAGAAGTAAATCTTTATGGAGTCTCTATAAATGACATCGAAAGCGCTCTTATATTGTTAAATATTAAATCCCTCCAGTCTTAGGATAGAATTCGAGACAACATAGAATTTATACCGACATTCTACCAGAGTTTGTATTGAGACTAGGATCGTTTATCTTATCTCAAATATAAGCGGTTAGTGCTAAATCCGTGTTGTATAACCATTTGAATGCAATTGCTGAATGAAGTGAGGATGTGCCGCAAAACTGCTCTTTAAATTTATCTGTCGTTTCAAAAGTAGCTGCTTTGATATTTTAAAATTCATCTGCTAATGTAAATTCATTCACTTTAATTACTTAATGCACTTGCTATAAGCAACAAAGTTCTTTCCACTGATAATTTTTTTTATATTTTTTATAATTATCTTAGAAACACCGACGGTTTTCAGTACTGACATAGTTATGGTACTACATCATTTTCATATTTTACGATTATACGGAAAGTTTTATTAAATTTCAATTTCCAGGTGTACATTTTACGTAATTGTATTTAATTTTTTATTGTGAATCCGTAGTTTTGTGTGGGGCTTAGGACGAAAACTTCAGTCGAGATGCGAATGCTTATTATAATACGGAATGACACGATTAGATAACGTGCGTGATATACAAAATCAAATGTATAAGCTTTAAATGCCACATTGCCGGCAATAAATGCACGTACCATGAAATGGGAACGGATTAGGGCCATGCAACTGTGAAAGATGTAATAATAGAGTACAGTAAATGACAATCAGTCGAGCTCCATTCATACATCTTAACTGCTATTTACAAACTACAAATAATGTATTCCCAATAGATCTTTGCACAGAAGTACGGAAATGATTATTACCTCTATTGACACTAAAGCCAGCAGTCAGGAATCTATTTCAGTGGAGTTTTCTATCATAAATTAAACAGTGCGCGTAAATTGTAAATTCCGAAGGATATTAGGAATAAGGGAATCATAAAGGAATCTTATAAAGAATATTGAGCATTGTTATGATCCACTTGTATGCTGACGATACACCGACTTTTAATTTATTTCCTGCAAAGGTTAAGGCTCAGGTTGGAATTAGTGAGGACTTGCATAAAATCTCAAATAGATAATCGAAAAATGCGTTTCTACTTCGATCTAAGTCTAACTTCACTGTTCCGGGAATAAAAATAAGGTCAAGTCATTCTTCTTCTTATTATGAATAAGTAGACCGTACCAAAATCAATCTGCAATACTGTGAACACATTAACATTAATATACATGTAGTAGTGTAAACATATAACACATTCTATTAATTAAGTCGATCTACTTGATAAGGCATTATGTAAGAAAAATCTTAGTAGATTCATTGGTACCTCAATTTAATTACAGTGCCGATGTATATGATCCAAGAATTCCAACCAACAATATCCAGGACTATGCCTGGTCTTCGAAATCAAGCTTAATTGCAAAAAAAGTCATGTTTCTGACGATGGGCCAGACCCAGTAGAGCCTGGTGTGATTATTTTCGAACACGTTGTATATTTTTGGCAAAGTTTTATCTACGAGGCCGTATTTCAGAGCTAACTCTAGGTGGTGAATTCTGGCTAGTGGGTAGCTGGTATCTCAAATAATTAGAGCCATGGGATTTCCGACTAATTTAATCAAATAAACGACATAAGTGTGATCTCCCTAAAGCTTTAAATTCCAGATATGAATCAGAAGTTAGGTTGTTAAACAGCGATTTCATTATTTAATCTGCTAGAGTGCTATTATTTTCCAGGACAATATACGAGTATTACCCTTTGTTAGACAGGCTTAGATTTTGAGTTTCAACGATATCCACAATTTTATTTGGGAGAATTAACTATTTATATATAATACTGTATTCTGGGATTTCGTATTTTTTTGTGTTTGTAAATTGTTTCCTAATTGTTACGTAAAGTACATGGATTCGAACTCCATTCACCGGCCCTAAATCAATTTTTTTTAATGTTGTTTATTTACTGCCCTAACCATAAAACTTAAATTTACACTCGTGAGCAAAAAAATTGACTCACGCCGTATGATTGGTATCAAAATATTCTCGTTAAAAAAATAATTTTAATTTGATTATTGACTATAGTAGATTAGAAGTGAAGGTTTTATTTTTAAAATGAGATGACATTCATGTCATAAATTTTAAATTTATATTTATTAATAAAAAAATAGTTATACTAAACTCGTATTACACTCTAAAGTAAGGAAAAATCCACTATAAAAACTTTATTTACAGACCGAAAGGCAAGAAAACGTAAATTAAATAATAAAAAAAAATCTATGGTTAGTGTCAAACCCCCGGTTCTGATTACAGTTCTTAATCTCTGATAGGGCAACCGCTGAAGCCACTTCTTCAATAGATGTGTTCATTTTTAGGGCAATTTTTGTGTTTTATTATAAGTGATAAGTGGACCGGTTGACCACTGACTGGTAAGGGTAGGTCAAGTAAATGGCCTTTTAAAGGGTATGATAACCCCTAGATGAAATTGCAAAAACGGTGATTGGTTGAAACACGGTGATTAGCAATAACAAGGAAAAGATGAATCTTTTTACATTATTTAGAAGCCAAAACATACTGCTTTAATAATTCAAAAATAAATTAAATATTATTCAGGGCTGTTATTTTTTGAAATCTGGCTGTCTTAAACACCGTAACGAAACCTATTTTTTAATTATGTTGAACTAAATTGGGTTTTCATAACATATTTTCAATGAATATAATAAGCACTTTCCATTTTATTAACTCGATTATCACACAACTTGTGAAATAGTAAAAGTTGGAAGTATTTAATACTGTGTAAATTTGAAAATAGTTGAATACTTCCCTATGTATATATATTATCATTTTTTACGTTTATTTGTAATTAAATACAAAATATACTCCAAAAGAATAATGTTAAAGAAATACATTTATTAAGTATACTGTTAAAAACAAGTTATAAATTACATCAGTGGCCGGCTCTAACGGGTTTTCAAAGCTTTCTCCCGTAATTATAGGAGTGCATTTTACGTAGACGCAACCGCCTCAATAAGTGCGCCGTTTATCGTAATTTGCGCAAATGTTCAAGAACTGGAACAAATACAGTTTTTATTAAAAATGGATACAGACTTTATACAGATGTTTACATTTTTGTATGTATAAAAATATATATTAAAATATTTTTCTTGTTGAGATGGTCCTTAAATAAGATAATTAAGTTTAAATGAAACCTTATAGTTAAAATATGGTGACTTAGCTATATATGTCAGGCGTATTAATGAGCTTGTAATATGTAACACCTAAATATTAAAATCCACTTTGTTAACATTATGATATTAAAAATTACAATATAGCTTCTTTGTTTATGGTTCAGTTTTATACTCTACAATTGATTTATCCATCGATATTGCTATAGTTTATTTTCGAATCAACTATAAACTTTTAAGCTATTCTCTAAATTAGTCAACCATGAAACGGTTTCCTTTAGTTATTAGTATAAAAGATTCTAAGCGATTCCTTATATTTTACTAGCTTGTTCAATGAACCGAATTAGGTTAAGGTTTTGACGAGATATCTGCTCCTAATAACTAAAATCAGTCGGTATAATCCAGATACATATCGAAAAGTAGGAGCCGTAGTGAATGGGCTCTATTTAGTAGTGAATAAACGCGTCTGCATTTTCGTGGCATTAAATCTCACAAGATTGGCATCGCCCCAATTAATACAGAAATTGACAGAACCCCAAGACTGTCAGTAATTTGAGATTATCACGCTCTACCAAAGCCACGCATTAAGATTGTATTTGATCATGACTAGAGCACCAGGTTGGTATCTCTCCACAACTGTGCTGTCTTTTGCATACTAAAAATACCGGGCTTCAGCAGGTCGTTGATACGCATCAGAGAAATATACTCACTGTTATTCTCGATGGATTCACCTATTAAGTGTGTGGAATGCACTAGAAGTTCCCCACTGGGCCGATTTCGGCAAAATCCGTAATGTGGGTTACTGAGAAAGTCATTGTCACAAGTCATGCGTACGCAATTATTTTTTATAGATTTCTTCATAAGGCTAACTACCGGTTTTTCGGTCTCGAGTGTCAGGATATTCATATATGCCGAATGTTTGTGTATCGTAATTTATGGCTTTACATCTTTGAAAAATACACATTACATGCAAAATCCATTAATCTACAATGGAGCTGCGAGGTAGACCAATACCGAGTTGACGGGAAGCGTTTTTAAGTTCGCGGAATGAGGGACAAGGAGTGAAAATAAAAACACCAAAATTATTTTTCCTTTTAATAATATAACTTGAAAGAAGAATTTATTTTTTAGAACTTTCTAGTAGCTTCCGTTTTACTTCATAAAACATATTTAGTCCTTGTGTCAAAAATATGCCAAATTGCGTCCTTAATTTCTTCATTGCTGGAATTTTTTTTCCCACGCTTTTAATTTTTGGGAACACGTAATAATTACTAGCAGCCAGGTCTGGACTATAGATAAGTTATTTATAATATCAAAGCCTATCTTATGCAGGGCAGCTAGCGTAACATGACGTTTGGGATCGAAAGAATTATCGTGAAGAAGCACGTCACCTTTCTTTAGTTTTCCTCTTATTTTTTCTGTAATGGAATCCTTTAACTGCTCCAGAGTCGATGCGAAGTATTGTCCGTTTATCGACCTTTACTTTTGCAGTCGATTAATAGTATTCCTTCTGATTTCCAAAAGACTGTTGCCATGATTTTTCCGGCCGACTGTGACACCAATTGCACTCAACACTGAATGGAGTCCTCCATGGGCTTGGGTACATAATGATGAAACCAAGTTTCATCTTCAGTAATTTTACGCTATCCTAGCCTTCATTACAATGGTCCAAAAACAGAGCATTCCACTCGGTATTGTTTTTTTGCAGTGGCATGAGAACTCTCAGCACCCATCTTGCTCTGACCTTGGTCATGCCAAGATGATCATGTAGAATTTTAAAAATAGTCGTATCAGATACTCCAACCTTTTTCCGAGTTCTTCTTTAGCCGAATATCTTCTAATATTAATTTTTCCACTTTTTCAAGAATTTCTGGGGTGATCACGTTAATGGACCACCCCAGCCGTGAGTTGTCTTTAAAAGATTCCCTGCCTTGCGTAAATAGTTTGTGCCACATGTGGCTTACATCGTTTCTCCGGGTCTTATCCCCCTTTCCACCCCACCATTCCGCAAACCTAGAAATGCATCAACGTATATTGACAGTTATTTTTAGGTTTTATAAGGATAATATTAGTATTTATCTATGGGATCGACATATTATTTCCGCATATGTCAACAAATCGAAATCTCTATTCGTTGTCATTACTGCGACATCTTAATAGGTTTTTACAAATTTCGACTTTGCCAAGGTTACATTAAACCCTAGTTTCAATAATTGAATAAATTTAATATACGAAACCCTTTCTTGAGAAAAAGGTAAAAACTGTCGCAATAAAATTCGTTAATTAGTCCTCCAGATTAGCGCAAGGAAGTCTCCTTTCTTTTTACTATACATTGATAGTTTGTATTTAAACAATGAAAAGAGTGTCTATCGCTGCTAATGCTTTATTTTCTAGGTCTTAATAAAGAAAAATTGGTAAAAGTATTAAAGAATTATTTCACCGGAGAAGTGGATTACACTCATGAAATATAAAAATATAAAACAGTAATAAAACAATTGCCTTAACACATTTTGTTTTCGTGTTATAGAGGTCAGCTTTGTTGTAGTAATTATTACCCATGAATTAATCAAAACTACCGACTTAAGAATTTAAAATACTTGAAAATTAACCTGCGTGATTTTTGTTAAATACATAAACGTATGCATTATATGTACATATGGATGGATTTTATAAAAATACTATTTACAAAATTAAATTAACCTTAAAAAGACAAAATTAACAACAAAAGTACAGAGACAAAAGTTTCGTTTTATATCTGTACTTTAATTGTTAAATCTTTTTATGCTTGATTTTCGCCACGGCTACATAATGCAAAATGGGCAGAACAGGGTTTATATAACTCCTTACGTAAGTACACAAATTGGCGCATTCGTCCAACTCTTTAATAAACTTTTCTAAAACGATAAGATTAGACGATTAGAGAGGTTCGGGCGCAAATTTAAAAGGAAATTATGTATTGGAAATATTGGTCTATAGTGGGGCCCATAAATATACATATATAAAATATATATAATTATTAAACCGTATGTTCGTCACTAAACTATGCCATAATTGACTAAAAGTTATTAAACTATTACTGTTCTAAACACGTATGTTAGGCAAATCGGTATAAATTTGTTAGACGTGAAACTCAATTTTACATTACATAGATTAATTTGTCTCCATTAGCTCTAATGGAGAACAATTTGTGCGCATATTCCTTGAGCAGTATAAGTTCCATCAACACTCATGTGCTTTAAATTTTTGTATGTTACGATAATTTTAATGTTAACCAAATTTTAAATTAATTTATTATTTCACGGTTTTTAAAATATGTCTTATTAACGAAAAAGGTTTTACTTTACATATATATTATGACGATTCAAAAGGTACGGTAATGTTTTCGCTTAATTGGTTTCAATGGGCCTTTATCAAAGCTATTGGTGTATTACTTCGCTTAAATGGAAATAAATGTGGAAGGCTTTTTCATTTCTTCATTAATTCAGCGTAATGATTTGTGCGCTTCTACCCTCGTAATGATTTCGATATGTACTTTCAACGTATAGCAATCAAATCAAAGCCAGCGAAAGAACCTCTTCATCCAAAACAAAATAACTGTATTTGAATATTAATGTTAATTTTATGAATATTCAATTTAAACAGATTGTGATATTGTTCATGAGTGATAAATTTTCACAGTCCTAGTACTGTGAAAAATTGAACAGGAAATTATATATAACTTTATGTTCATAAAACTGTGTATCACTTTGCTGATTATATTGATTTTACAGAAACTAAGAATTTACCTATAGTACCGTTATGGATTCAGAGTAATACGTTGCCACATTATCTCACACCCATGCTATTGTCACCGAATGTAATAAAAAATATTTCAGAGTACAACAGCCTAATTAAAATTTTGTTTTTGTAATAAGAACCTGACCATCAAACCAACATAGTTCACCTGATAAGAAATGGAGATGCAAATGTTACCCCCGGGGACTAAAATGCAATGCCTCGTTACTAATAGGGTTTCTTTCGTTCTACATTCATGCTATGTGTTGGCAATTATTATAAATTTTTCCTTGTTGTATGTTCTTTCCGGTCTTGTTATAATTGCTTACTTTTACATGATATCGCTGTCTTACTAGTCATGTTTACTTTTTTAGTTTCTGTTTTTAATTGTTAGAGCAATCAAATGTATTTCTCTTGAGGCGAAATACATTCTTTTTCCCCACCTTGCAAGGATATTTCGAGGTTGTCCAGAAGTAAATCAGTGTTACCGGTGCATTCGATGACTTTCATACTATTGTGCAATCGTCGTGCTCTTTTAGCACGTATCCCTGATAGTTTTGCTCTCACCATTCTATAATCTGAGTTAAAATTAAAATTGCTTAAAATAGACAAATCTTCAAAAACTTTTACGTTGTTAGACATAATATAGTCGATCTGGTTTTTATACCGGCCATTAGGAGAAATCCATGACCATTTCTTTGATAGTTTCTTTTTGTAAAAACTTTTTTGTATTTTTTACTTCTATTGCCAAATCCATGACTTCCTATGGTATATTCTTCTCCACGTTTTTGATTGTCAATCTGTCCATTAAAGTTGCCCATAACTATTATGTTTTTGGATGTATTTGCGTTGGATTGTACGTCTCCATAGATCTTTTAGATTTTTGTTATGTCTATAGAAAAGACTATTTAATTCGGTAGGCGAATACGCCTGGATTATAGACCATACTTGTTCTCCCTCACCATCTACAAGTAATTGAATGTCGAGAAGTGTAATCCGATCTGAAATCCCTCTTAGTTCTTGTATGTTTTTGGCAAGGTTTCTTTTAACCATAAATCCGACTCCGTATAATCCGGGCGTCTCCCCAATATGGTGCAGTATGTATTCTTCATGGTCTTCTATTCATTCCCCATATCTTCTCACTTCACTAATACCAATTATGTCCCATTTTATTTCATCCAATGCTAATTCCAGTTCTTGCAGTTTTTCCGTGGTTTCTAGTGATCGACACTTTATAGTTGCTATATGTATATCGTTATATTTCTTTTTCCTGTTATTTTTGTCTTTCCATGTTTTTTTTATCGTAAGAGGGTCGTGGTCATTTTTCCCTACGAAGACCAGTCGGCTTGGGGGTTGTTGGTGGTTTCTAGTTTTTTGATTTTCTACATTTTTACGTTGTTGTGTTTTCCGATTGTCGATAGCTAATTATTATTGCCTTTTATCCGCCGTATAGGAAGAGAGAGAGTTCGATCTGCCTGTCATAACATCAAAAGCGTTACGCCTATTATTTTGTGATGGTGTCCAAACTTATTGTTTTTTTGCTTGTGTATTGTCGCGCGGTTATGAAGGTATTTCTCTCTAACTTTTATCATTGGTTGTATTATTTTCCTTTACTTTTAATACAAGCTTGTCGTATTTAAGATATGCAAAATTTCCTTTCATTCTTTCTTCTTTAAATTTAGTTTGTAACATTTTTCTCTTCTCCAGAACTTCCTTAGAATAATCCTCTGTGATATTTGATTGTGTGATCTTTGAGATTTTTCCGAACTTTTATTACCTCATTTTTCTTCCATGAATTGACAAAGGAAAGCAGAACAGGTCTCGACTTTCCGTCAGGGCTTTTCTTTCCAACGTAATAAGTGTTCTTTATTTCAGAATCCCCAATGTGTATATTTAATTCTTTATTATATATCTTCTACGCCTGCTGCATTAGTCCTGACGTAGATTCTTCTTCCCAAGTAACATAAGTTAATTAACTTTAAAAACTTGAGTATTATAAAACCTTTATTGGCCTACATCTTTATGAGTTGGTTATACATAATAATTTCAAAGCGAGTTTGCACTCTACTTTTAGTAGGGCAGTGATGACGATTGGCATAGTACATACTTATAAAAATTTACCATTTAACATTTATTTTTATTACAATGCTGCATAATTACATAACAAACATTTTCATATTATGTAACAGAAGCACCAGATATTTATTTATATGGCAATGTGTATTTAGTAATATTGTGTTAATAGGCCTATGTTAGATAACTGCTTTTGATTTACCCTTTGTTATTTAATACAAATTTAAATTCACCTTCTACTTTAACAATTTTATTTTAAATGAAATCAAATTACATATTTTATAAAAGACTACAGAAATATTGCAATATTTTATTACACAAATATGTTACAAAATAAAACATTCGTTTATTTTTACCTATTACTGGTATTTGTAACACCTGGCAGTGATAAACCTCTGCATACTAGCACTTCTATTTTTACTGGTTCTGGCAGAATTTATTCACATAGAGACATATTCTAAATTGCTTTCAATACATCTTATATTTAAACTCAGGTCGAGCAATAAAATATGACGGATAAATCGTGAATTTTGCAACTTTGTTTAGATACAGTTGACTTGGTCCTTTTTCTGCTTCAATACATCAGAAGTTGTTTCAAAACAAATCGATTCAATACAATCGCATCTTACTTTATTTTTAATGTTTTACAAAGTATAAGCTGCTTATACTTTTTCAGATAAGTTTGGAGTATAATCTGTTTAAATTTTTTAAATAAAACATTCAGGGGTCGTATAAAATTTACTATAGTTTAATTTTCTTGCCTTACTATTAATGAATTTTATCGCGTTTTGAATACCGTTAAGTGAAAAAGTACAGAAAATACAGGTTTTTCTGTATTTTCTGTACTTTTTCTATGACTTAATTTTTGACTATAATTATGACCTAAAACGAGAAATATATTTTACTAACAAATACTTGCTTTGTTCTCAGCTGATGATGATTTAAATTCACAAGTTAATAGTTTGTTTACTTGAATTATATAAATTTCATCTAATTCTTCAGGTTTCAATCTTAACATTTTTATACCTGGAGTTCTGTTGTATAGCTCAAGTAATGTTGAATATTTCGATATAAGACTTTCTTATATTTACACGAATACCACACAGGAAATAAGTTTTACAGATTTTTTATTTAACTGTTTCATTCCCAACGTTTCGAGATAACAGGTCTCATGGTTATTCATTACTGAGTTTTTTGACGTTAACCCGATCAACGACATACCGTCAGCTTTTGATTATTTTAGGTCCAATCTAAATAGGTTTTAATTAAATTAATCATTAAATCCTATGCCCATCCATCCATATTCTCTATATAAATTAGGATGTTTTTTCTTCATTCCGATAGTCTCACGAATCATCCCTGTTAGGAAACGATGTCCTATTGCAAGGATTTTTAAATCATTTCTAAAGGCTTATCATATCTGATGTAATGGTGAGGCTGATCTAAAGTAGCTCAGACTCCTACACTCACGATACAAAACACAGCAGCGTTATGGCATATATATAAATGTGTGTTCAATTATATTTTAAGTAATTAAATATATTAAACAAGAAATTGCATGATACATAAAAATACAAAATATTTGATGTATTTATGTCTAAATTTAAATCATAATTGTCTGTAAGACTTATGTATGTCTTAAGTTATTTAAACGTATAAAGATTAATGTGTGTATATTAGAGTTAATGAGACACTGCCTGCTCGCATTGGCCTTGTGGTACAGAGTTACATGTGATATTAAGTCTCACATCAGTCTTTCACAATGCTTTAAGTATTGCAAGTTACGTGAAGTTCAAATATTAAATAACATCTGAATTTTATTTTATTCTTATCAATTGCAGAGCAGTTTATTACAACTTTATAAATATTAAAAGTTTTGCATCTGCAAAGAGCTCTCTATAATTAAATATAACTAATAACGTTTGTCTCGATAATCATCAGTCATTATTATAAATAGTAGGTAAAATACGAATTGTCTCATAATGTTTCAATAAAGTTGTTACAAACAACGGCTTTTGCTGAGTCTACTGGTATAAAGGTTATGCTTACCGTTTTAAATTCTAGTTGCTCGGCCCGTCTTTGCCCGGAGTTTTCAGTTTGTATATTATAAAACAAAATAAATTCAAAATATATATAAATTAAATTAATTAACACTGTTATAATGATAAAATTAAATATTATCATTATAACAGTGATAGAGCCACACTGTAGCTATACAAAAGAAGCCGTAGGGAACTGGAAGTCCAATTACCAGCTAAATAAATATTATAAATATCTTGTCAGGTCCATATCCGTGTAATTTTACCTAGTCGTTGAGGATCGTGTCTATGGATCACCTAACATGAAGTCTTCCTTATTTCGATAAAACATATGATTTAAAATTACTCGATTAACGTATGGTAGAATGCATTTAATTATGATCTTAATTAGTCCTTGGAAAATATAAAATTATTTTCGAACTTAGTTCGCATTTCGATGAAAAGTACCTAAAAACCTTTTATTTATTTTCAATCAAAGACTTCCTTTCCGAGATCTTTCTTCATATTACGTCAACAACATACGTTGGCTCGTATGCTGACTACTCGAAATATATAATATAAATTCACATCATGAAATATTAATTAATACGTAGACAATAATAACACTGTACGGTAGTTAATTAAATAAACGAGAATGTAATGTGATGAGTATCTGTTAAAATATTTGGGTTCTTATATATTTTCTGATAGTCTTTTACTTCTGCATATCATCACCATTTTCATTCAATTTTACTCCATATTTGAGACAGATAGACAACAAATTTTAAAAACTTCCAGATCGCGTTATCTTTCTTTGCTCTTTTAATTCACAGATAGCTGAGGAGTGATGTTGTAGATTCTCCTACGTCCCTTTGAGGAAGTATTAAACATACTGCATTAGCATAATATTTATTACATTTACAATCGTGTTCGTAGTTCATTCATTCATTCGCTCGTTCAAAAATGAAAAAAAAATATTTTGTGGCATTGTGTTTATAGCGGCGATTTTTGAAATGCCAGTTACCAGTTATTACAGTATTTTCAGTGTCTCGTTAGTTTCCAGCAATGGAGATAGAAACAATATAATCACATTGTACGTGGCGTGTTTCGTTTTTCTATACGTACTTATTATATTATGACCATATGTTGAACTTAATCGTAGATTTTAAATTTTATATGTTATATATTTCTAAAAGATGTAAATGTTAGTCTTAGTTAAGTTTAAGTACTGTTATAGTACTAGTCAATAAAAACAAAATAGTCCGTAATAAAATACATTAGACGGACCGTAGACTTCATCAGACGAAACCGCTACAGTCTGATGTTGAGTATCAATGTGCCTCACACCATTCGATGATCACTACCAGTTTTCATCATTGTAATCACAGAGACATCATTGAACAGTTGTCCCTTTGTCGTCATGATGAAGGCGATCTCGTTCTTGATGGTATACGATGGATGGAGGTTTTAAGTAAAGTATATCAAATGAAGACAAAGAAGATAAGAATCTTTACTTTTCAAAATTGATATTTATGTGGTGCAGAACCATACTATACAAACCGATTGCAGCAAGAAAGGGTCTGTTCGACCGAGGAAGAACTTAGATCTCACAGTTGCTACATTGTTAATACATGTAATTTTGAATTCACTCTGAAAAATGAGCTGATTAGAAGCAGTTTCAGCAGCTTATCATATTCACGTTGATCCTGGATAAGGAATCAAAGCGCCGATGAATTGTCACCCGTAAGGACTAAGATGGAATGTCTCGTTTCTGGATCGCTGGGATCCTGTACTCACTAATCGAAACACAACAGCTTTATGTTGGTATTTTACTCTAAGGGCGTGGATCGTACCCCGGTTAAGCCGACCCATTCCTGCTTCAAGATGAAACAAACTGCAACTCTACCACAGTTAGTGTGCGTTGGAGAAGGGAATTCCAAGATTAAATTATAGCTAAACATGTATTCTTTTTTAATCCCTACTGAGATTAATAAAAGATAAAAGAATGATACCTTCATTTTGTTTCGTTGTTGGGGATGAATGTAGTTATCAATAAACAGCATTATTAATAAAAATCAGTTAAACGATGTTCCCATTTGTCACTCTTTATAAAAGAAACAATATGACATCTATAGTGTGTCATAGTATGTATACAAATGGTATTAGAAACAAACGTCACAAAACCAGGATACTGGACAAAATAAAACGAATTTTTACAAAATTTTGTTAAGTGATTTGATTTTTTTCTCATAAGTGTCTCGTTAGACGAAACCAGTGACGCTAGGCTCGCAATATCCGTTCCGGGCGCGGCGTGTCGCGTCCTTTTATCCCACATATTAAATTGTCGCCAAATGTTTCATTCCTAATTTATTCTCGCCCTACTCTTACATTTAAATATAACTTTGTATTTATTGTTCCGATTTGATTTGCGTCATGTTATGAAATAAATTTATTCGCTTTTCCCCTAATTAATTTTATCTTTTCGGTTTTTCTATTTCATTCAAGATAAATTCTGCTATCAGTCTTCTTTTATTTTACTACAGTAAAGATTAAGGAAGCGATATCGTAAAGTAAGATATTTATTCCATAAACACTACGTTGAAATACACTAATCTGAATCAAAAAGATTTTTTTGTTTTTTCAATTACTGTTACATTTTTAATAGAATCGGGAAGTAATAGCACTTGAATCTTCCCCTGGGCATGTTTTTGTCGCCTATTTAAATAATTATATCCGTTGCTTTACTAGAAGTACGATTTACTGTTGCTGTAAAATAAAGGTTGGAAATAAACTTATATTTCAGTCATTTGAACATCGAAAAAGTCAAAATGCTTCTTTTAGGTTTCGTAGACGTAATTCATAACTACGTTATCTTGATATGGGACAGTATCTATTATTTTTAATGTCTTCCAAATAAAAATGTAATATTTTTCAATATGTAACTTAGTGGGTCCCCCTCATAATCCTTCTTAATATAAACATAGGACACTCAAAGAACTCGAATTGTTTAAGAAATAAAGCATGCTTATATATTGTACGGTACTTAAAAAAAATGGAACTAAGATACGTTTTAAATGTTAAAAATGATATTAAGTCACTTTACAGTTCTATATTACATTCATAATGTATATTAATATTTTTTATTTCATTCTTGCTTAACTTCAAGTTTTATATTACAAGCATCGTCTTTATAACAGCTTAATGCTAGTCCACAGCTGAACATAGGTCCAGGTTACGTATTTTTATTTGTCTACTACCAAGTCTACTACCTTGTGTACTATTTACCTGCGTCCATCGGCTTTTCGAAATCATTCTCAAACGTCACTACATCTAGTAGGTTCGACACTGCAATTCACAATATTATAAAATAAATGGATGATGTATAATGTTATATCGTTAAAATTTTACTTTACGTTTGGGAGTTGAACCACGAATTTGACCGTATTGTCTTGACTTAAGCACATAGTTGTGGGCGAAAACCGGAAACCTAATTACTGGGAACGGTGCATTGTCGGGGTAACTGTGATACTTACAACTTCAGTCTTCCCACGGAATCTACGTCTTAATTTTATGGGGTTAAATGTAGTTGTCTGAAGATTTAAATGGCCTTATATTCATATATGGCTTGTGTGTTCGTTATTGTTATTTATAAAGTAGAATAATTTTTAAAATGTAGCTGATATTTTTCTGTTTTTAATTTAAGAATAAAAGGAATTGAAGTAAAGCAAATGGCGCAAACGCCATCTGCGTAATAGTAGAAAATATTATATTTTATTGAATCTTTCGAGAGCAACGAGGAGTTTGCAATATCCGCTGCGTTCTTGGCGTATCGCCGTCCTTTATTTCCATATATTAAATTATTACCAAATATATCTTCCCTGGGCAATTCTCGAAAAAATCTAATATAAGATTAGTGGAATTTTTCCACTATGTTACTTCATAATTGGAATTGTAAAAACGTAATTATGCGTATATGTAGTAAATGCATTTAGATAATATTGGTGTTGCTCATTTCTTTAAATACATTTAATATATCAATAATATATATAAATCCGAAAACTCTCTTACTGATAGTTTTGTATGGTCCAGATATTAATAGGCTGTCGTTAATTCTAAAATAAATAAACTTGGGCATTAATTGATTATACCAAGAAAAAATTCTTTTGGATATTTAACTCTCTTGTTCTGATACTGATAAGTAAAATACGTGTAAGTTTACGTACGTCTACGTTTTAGTCTAAGTTGGAGGTGGTGAACGCTTACTAAGGTCCACATTGATCAATAAATACGCCAAAATTAAATTACAAGGAAAATAATTATTCATACACAGTATTAAAGAAACTGTTATCTTGACCTGAGGTTAGCTTGCACAAATTGTAAAAAACACTTTACGTGAAGCTTTGTATATTTATATCATTTTTTTCATCTTAATCTAGCTTTTTGTTTATTTTGTAGAAGTAAATCACTCACCATTTTCTTTAAAATTAAGACAAATAAAAAGTCTTAGTTTTAGGCAATTTACTGTCTCTTAAGGATATTGCGTAAGGAATAGCCGACAGGGTAAAATAAAGTAAGAACATTGCGTAAGCGACTCGAGTTCCATTTATATTGTGGGATCAAGAAGGAACAAATTTATGTAGTGCAACTTTTTGCGATCGCTTCTCCAGCTATCTGTACATGTTTGTTATATTTAGCTACACGTGCCTACTTTCTAGTAACCACTTCTAGATTACATTGGTGAAATATACTGTACATGATAATATTATACGACCAATTTTATGCAGTATGTTACTTTCGATCTCTGTTGGCTGCCTTTATACGCATGAAAATATAAAAATATCAGCAGGAATAGTCCAGCGGGAACAGCCGAAGTCTGAGTTCCAGAAGGTTTGCCGACGATGTAGTCCAGTGTTCAGTGATGTGAACAAATGTTAAGTATATATCATATCAAAGTCAAGTAATAAACTGATAACTATTATGGCGACATATTTTTCCAAGTATTACGTCAAACCTTTAAAATCGGACAGAACTCTTTTTTACAAAATACTAAGGGATAAGAAGTATATCAGACAAACATACGAATTACCGATCATCAGACTGGGAACTATATTAAAACTTATAAACAGATCATTTTACTTATTGACTGTATTTGAATTTATTGTTTCCGTTTCCGCCTTTAACAATAATTTCAAAAAGTACCAATTTTTGGATTAATATGTACCTAATAATCTAAAAATTTTAAAAAACTGAGCCTTACTGCGTTCAATGCGTTCGTTACTATTGTCAATATTAATTAAATATTTTATGGAAATGTTCGTCTAATAATTTCATATCATAAATGAGTTATTAGCGTAACAATGACGCCAGGCCTGTAATATTCGAAACGTTCGCGGTTAGGCGCGCCGTTATAATCCTATATTAAATTATAGCCAAAGGTTGCGTCCCTCGTTTGTTTTCATACGAACTCAACTCCAAACTCACAGAATTTCAATATTACATTAGATCCACTCTTTCGACTACATACTTCCTTTTATATTAGTTCATAACTTTTACGTAATCCATAATTTTAGGACTTAATTTTATAATGACAATAAATTTTAATGACGTGTAAAATTTAAATCTGAGCCGTTTCTTGTTTATTTTAACTGACTGTGTTGAGTGATTATCTCCTTTACGCAAATTTTGCTGTAAATATATTGTCGTGAGTGTTAGATTAAACCGCATGATCCGTCAGAAGTTTCTAACCGTGATGTTTGACCCTCTAGGACGCCATCGAGTCTGTAACTCGCGTGCAGGGTAATGGGCAAAAATCGTAGTTCCCGTCTGGGGGCTCTGGTGCTGGTTACCCAAAATAAAGGTTTAAGCGCTCGCCCACATTTTATCCGGTGAAGCTGTAAAAGCCTTTAGCTAACAATTACTATCCGTAATTTCATAACCCTAACCCTAAGGATATTTCTAATACTAAAATCCGCTTCGTATCTACTTCTATTTCTATGGCAACAACAAAAACTATTCACTTCTCTACCCATAATGAAAAGCCTGTCCAGCTATACGTGTACTGCTTACTGATAGAGTAACACCATGAACATGATCTACGTACGCTATATCTTAGCTCTTTTTGATTATAGCTGTCAATAGACTTTTTATATCTCAAATGTATGCTAGTATAATATTAGAATTGTTTATTTTAGGTATTTGTATGTTAATGTTTATTGTCTTGATGTGATATAAAACATGAACAATATAGCTGCACTTTATTTAAACACAAGTCTAAATGTTTAGTACTTACAATATTTCTGTTAAATCTTACAACGAATACTCGATATTTCAATAAGTCCATTTTAATACACTTAAGTTATGAAATAGATATACATTTTTTTTATTATTCCAACAAATATTACTCGTGCCAAATGTATTAGTATATATTTCAAGTGTGATTTATGTTAAAAGTTTTAGATATGACGTGAAACAAAATTTGTTATACATTTGACACATAGAATGGGAATATGATTGATTTGGAATAATGCTTTATTTGTACAGTGATACAAATGTACATTTCACATAAAATAAGAGAATTATTATCTAGTAAAAAAATAGGATCCTTGAACGTTAATATTGTTACTTTATATCATATGTATATAAACATTAAATAACACTATAATAACAACACTGTGTCATAGTAAGTCGGTTTCGGGTGTATTGTTGAAGTTAACACTGCATACAAACTCTTTTTTATCTTATCGCGTAGGCATTATATAATATTAAAAATAACTCTCATCATCATATTAAAAATAAAGTAGTATTGGATTACGATTTGAAGGTTCTTTAAATCGTTACGATTTTTATAGACAAAAGAATATTGCATATGAATATTGCAATGAAAAGGCTGATTCTTGATCAAATAAAGATATAGGCAAAACATTTATATGATGATTAAACAATGTTGTAGGAGAGTCTTATTTCGCAAAGTATGACTTTTCTTTAAATTATAATTAAACATAGCATCTTATTGATTGTCACTGAACATATTTCTCTTTTTTTTTAAAAAGTAAATGTTTGTAAACATTTATTGAACGGTTTACAAAACGAAATCTTATCAAAAATGCAGATATTTGCAATATATATTAGTATTAATACATTATTATATTTTATCAGATCAGAGCTTGCGTTCTTAACTCAAAAACCCATTAAAAATAATTGCAAATTAAAATTATTCATATCATTTGGCTGTATTTGTCAATATATATGGTATAAGTTATAAACTTATACCATATATATTGACATAATGGTATGCCCATTATCAATTGTATTTTGTCACAAAAAATAACGATTCAAACCTATACGGCTCTTACTGAATTATCGAACTTTGGCCTTATCTACGATCAGTAGTAGTTCACCTGCAGTGGTAACGCAGCCTTAGTACGTCGGCGTTGACATTTTGCTTGTGGTCGGAATCCGCGGAAGGGAGCGATGGAGTGCATTGGGCACTCTAGTCTGCCTGCGGGACATTCGGCTTTCTGTAAGTCGTCCAAGGCGAAAGAAGAGCCGTCTGGTTTGACTAACAATGATATTGGCATGGTTTATTCTGCTTTAATACCTCGTGCCACCCAAGCATACAAGCGGTAGTCGAAGGGTCGAGAATTCTCGAAAGAGTTGTGATCGTTATGTTGACCTTTGGACTACGTGTAGTCTAACGCGGTTTTCGTCCAATTGGTATCGCTCGTGAAGTTCGACCGCGTGTTTTTTATTCCTTATCAATCGTCGAAGACTTGCAGAAAGAACCCTGAAAAGATCGCTCAGAACGGGGACCGTCCTTTTCAATTCTTCTTTGACCAAGTTGAGGTGTACTGGCAGTGAGTCGTCGCCCCCCTATATTTTTGATTAGCGTTATATCGAGAACTTCAGCCCTATGAAGACCTGTATGTATTGGATATCTCATCAGAGAATATACTATATATATAATATAACACCCATGCTGGGCAAGCAGCGAGCGTGTACTCCGTGTGATCCGTATAACTATATCCACTGGATGCTGTAGATTTAAGCCTGGTAGTAAAAGATTTTAGAGTCACCATCTACGTTGACAGCAGCCCTGAGCAAGTCTCAGTTTAGACACTTGTGACACCAACGTCGCGTGTCTTCTCGGTGGCATGCATCAGGGCGGCGGATTTCAAGCTACACTATGTGGCAATGGTCAGGTATATTAGAATTATCCCGTTCGTAGTGATTTTAGTTAGTAGCTCTAGGCCTTCCCGAGCGTGGACGATCTTGAAAACTATCTTATACTTTCTGTGCTCGGATTATTAAAAGACGTTTTCAAATAAAATTAAAAAATTAATTAAAATTAAAATAATTTTCTTATGAAGTCCTTATTAATGTCTTAAAATCAATCACTTTCAATCAAATTCGATCCGAAGTAAGATCCAAAGTTAATGAATATAGCTATACCAGACCTATTTAAAATTAAATTAACGTTAAATGAAGGGACTATTAAACAGTTTTGCATATTATAAGTAACTTTGAATTAAAGATCTTGTATACAGAGTTAAAATATTTCCTGTATAAAAATGGTTAAGTTCAAAACATTTACATAGTTTGAAAGAGAACTCTTTCGTTTTTGTGCGTTAGACGTAAGTATCACGAGCGCTTGGATTTAAGTCAGATTTTTCTTTTTAAAAAGTATGCTTTTGAATTTCATCTACTTTCCCATGAAGTAGGAAAATAAGAATAATGCTACCAGTGAAATGTCTTTTCGCTTTTGACTGATTGTTGTTGTATGTTATTCAATGCAGAGTTTATTTTATTTTTGTTATAATCCACTACACCTTGCAAAAAATAATTTCCTCCATTCTCTTTTGTTTTTCAATCGTAAGTAAAGTTTAAGTCTTTCATTCATATTATTGTCATCTTCGTTTATCTACTTCTAAACATAGACGTTATCATCAACGCTACTGCTAAAACCAAGGTTTAGAATGAATAGGATGTCTCATCAGAGCGTGACCCTGTGCATTCACAGAATATCGGCATCAAATAGCAACAATCTACATATCCAGTAAGTAAGAAAACGAATCAATCGAAACGTTTTTATCCGTCGTTTTTGATACATACAAATTGGTATAATCGGTTTATCAGATTTTGATGTAGCTTCAAAAAGCTATTGACCCCGAATACTGCCCTACATAACATCAGTTAGATTTTTGGTCAAGCACTCTTTTATAAATTAATTAAACGAAAATAAACGTAAGACGCCATTACTGTTACATTTATAGATCTCAGACGTGACAAAAGTCCTTGTATTTACTAGCCCATGGTGGCAAGGAAAGTCCTCGGATAAACTTGTTAAGGTGTTTATTTTGTCACTCTTGCTGACAAACGTAATAATACCTCAAAATCTTATTCCGAGTTATGACCTATTATCAAATTGGTTATGGCTGGCATTTTCAGGTTCAGTGGGTAAGAAACTCAGATCATAAACAAGTGTATCCGTAAAAAAATGGTTAATGAGACACTGATTTGATTTATATTTTCCTATGAATTCCTTATTTCTTGATTTTATTTTTAGTGACTAATATATTTCTATAAATTAATGTTTATTTACTTTAATCAGCTTTCCTACTAAATAATTCAATAAACAATATCTTACATTTTCATTTAACTCTTTATTACTTTGTTCTAATGCATATTTAAATTGAACAACGATTCATTTCTTCATTTATTCAACATAGTGATTTGTGTTTACTTTAAAAGCCTTGAAACCGGCATTTATTATGCTTTATTATAAAGCCATTAAAACGCCGCGAACAAAAGAACCTGGTTACTGGTAATGAAATTAACATTTAGGTCAATAGAGAATAGGACATTTGGCTCTTTTATTATAATTTCTTCGGGGCAATAAAAATGTTCACGTTCTTCAATAACATTTTGTACTCATATTACGCTGACGTTACTTGTGATGCTATTGATGTGAAGCTATTTTGGAATTAAGTTTTACGAGATACATGTGTTTTTACACATTATTATTTTAAACAAAAATAGTAACATGAACATGGAACATGCTAAAAATGTTAAATGTGTCTTAATTTCAAGGGATTCAAGAGATGAACTATTTTGACTCGTACTGACAGAGTTTCGGCGTAACGTTTGTAATATATCAAATCCTTATTTTGACGTCCTTTTGCAAGAAAAACCAACTGGTAGATTTGGTTTTTTCTTTGCATTTATAATAGTTATAAAATTATTCAAGAAAAAATATATATCGTTTTAGAATTCTTGGCCATTTCGTGATCATGATTTCTTTTTATGAATGTTCCACTAATTACGTACAGGTCATGAAACACTTTTTCACAACAAACGAGCCAAAAATTTTGTAGATAATCATGGTATTAATCTGCCTAATTTATGCTAAGCACATTCCTAAAGGTGAGTTGATGGTATTTTCGCATTCTTTGTACGTACTACTTTGTGGGCGTGATTATAAATGATCATACTAAATTTCTTTTGGTATTATGTCACTCTATTTTTTACTCCTAATTTTCTATTTATCCCTTGTTGTTTGATGTGATTTTGATATTTGATTGTATATTTAACTGTCTGTTTTCGAGTGAAGGCAGCTGACACTTAACTACGCAGCGTCAACGGTTAGCCAAACTACGACTAACCATATTTTGTACAAAAAAACAGACACAAAAACACACACACGCACACCTAAACTCAACCTCAAACGTTGAACACAATAACCATATGTAACTTAAATGTCGCCAAATATTTTGTTAGGAGTACTAGTTGTTATGGGTACTAGATCTTAATGAATCATCTAAAATCAAAGGCGGAAATATAGACACTGTTACGTTTTGGAAATAATACTCTCAGAAATAAATAGTGTAATCAAAAAACTGACTCATTAATACAAGCCAATTAAATTCGAATCCATAACCGGTGTTACAGCTCACATACTAGCTATAGAATTAAACATTACTGCAATTTGTCTAACGTGGTAACTGGAATGAGGGTATCAAAGTAAGGTTTCTCCAATGCCTTGACTGTCATTATATATGTATTATATTATTATATATAGTATATGTCAGTAAAAACATAAGCATAGTTATGTGTGTTTTAAAGCACTTTGTCTGATTTGTAACCATAAAAACATTTGGGATTAGATATTTCTTTTTATACGTGTGCTTTTTTTAGTCGATGGACTTGTTCGAGGAAATTGAAAAACAAAAACAGAACCAGCGCGAACAGTTTGCGACTGGTTGTAAAGAAAAAAATGTGCAAAGAGACTTTAGAGCAATCTTTCGCTATGTAGTTCAAGAAAGTGTAAGTTTTATTTATGTCAAGTGAGTTTTATTGTGACTATATAGTCGATTTTTTATTCGTGCTAATAAGCGATGAATCTTAAAGAATTAAAAATTATATATGTCTTATTAAATCGATCGAAATCCAATGCGAAGTTCCAATGACTTGTAAGGCATGAAACTCTTTATTACATCAACATAGATTAATGTGTTGCTATTAAAGTTAATGAGGCGCAGCCTGTGCGCCATTGGTTTAAAATACATTGTTGTATAAATTAATTGAATAAAAGTTAGAAATAGTAATTAATTGTTAAAACATATAAAAATTCTTAATCTTTTTATTATTTATCTTATCAATTATATTTCATGGAATATCACGTTTACAAAGCTGCTGCTTTCTAAATAATTCAATTAAAAAGCGCCAGCCTAATGAACTATGAAAACTGAAGATTGAAAAGCTCGTATTTAATAAAGTGTTGGATTTTAATTAAATAATATCGATAATTGTAATTAAAAAGTTAATATGCTAATTCATTTAAAGCATATTTCTTTAACCACTAGCAAATCTATTCATAACACAAAGTATCATTCTTAAAATTTGTTGCAGATGATTTCCTATAGAAAAAACTTAAGGTTAACACATCCATTAGGCATTGCACTTTACTGAACTGTATATTATTAAAGCTTTATTGTGACGCTACTTTAGATGTAGGACTCCAATATCAGACTCACTTCACTTTTCATAAAGAGACGTGTATTGAACAGGATAACGTAACACTTGTTGACGATCTAAGGCTGAAAAGTGGTGTATAAATTCTAATGTATTTTGTTACCGACGCGAATCACCGCAAAAATGGATAAACGAGCGGGGACCACTCTCTAAGGCAGGCGCTTGCCAGGGAAATTAATGAAATATAACGAATGAAACGATATCACAGACAAAGCATCGTTTCATCTTATGTAATGAGTGTGATATCTTGTGTATCTTGTGTATTTTCACTTGTATCGGAACATGCGATTTTATCGCTTATTGAATTCTTTAGTGAAAATGTTCATCATTTATTCCTTCAAAGAAATTATTATTTTGTGCTGAGTAGAGTGCAAGACAAGTCTTCAGTGTTCGTTTAAATTTAATAATCTTTATTTATTTGTACAAATGTTTCAAGAACATGCATATTTACATTCTATGAAGTGGACGTACCTATGTCTGTCTTTGATCTAATGATCTAATTTTCATTATTTTAACAGGGTTGTCGCGGCCGGAAAACTATGTTCGATCTAAAAGTCAGTTATTTTCTGTTACTTTTTATAAGGCAACTGCATGTAGCAAAAGCGATTTCGTTAAGCCCAGCTTTATTCGGGGGAAAGCTGCTGACACAATTAAGTACTTTGCGTCGACGGCGGCCGAGACTGATAGGAACCACACGGTAATGCCGTTCATTGCTCTATTTCTATTCAAACTCACTTTTGTTTCTCTGAGACTAATACGTTACATTTCCTCTTCTTTTTAAAACGATACAAGTTGATACGAGTAATACATACTGTTTTGTTTATATACTCAACATGACCGATGTCTACAATATTTTGGTTTTTGCTCTTAAGACGTTAATTTAAGGAAGTAGAAGTAGTAGATCTTACTGTCATTATATTTTTTACATAGCAACAATAGCAACTTAAATTCCACAATTAATCGTGTCGAAAAGAATAAAACTTGTAAGAATATAAGTTGCGATTTAGAAATTAAAGTAGACAACAATAAAAAATTTATTATGAAATTTGATCGTGAAAATTTGATCATTAGGAATGTTTGTATTTTATCCATGAATAATTTGCTAATTGCCTCGTGTATTAAAAAAAATTGTGAAAATTATGTACTTGGAAAGTACAAATACACGTTTAACTATAACTTTGTTTCGTTTATATTACGTTTTTATGTTAGTTATTTTTGTAAATGTAATTATTGATATATTGATGCGATTTTAAACTTTTGTACCTTTATCTTTTCTTTAATGAATTATGAAGATGTTGTTGGTGTAACTTTTATAAAATAAATTAATATATTCTATTTATTAGTTGCGACACATCCGTATGGCTTTTGGACACAGACTTAATTAATTCACGACCGCGTGCCTCTTACTCGGCATCTGAACCTTTCTTATTCGATCGCATAGCACATGCATTACATTGGTATGGAGAAGGGGAAGGTACCTTCCCTTCTTACTAGTACTTATGACACTGATACTATACATGATAATATATACTGCTCAACTTACATCTGGTAGTATGTATCACCGTGGTGGAAATTAACTAGGACATCATATAAATTCTTTACAAAAAATTCTCCGAGGAATCAAGACAAGGACGTGTAAAAACTGCTGAATACGAGCCATATCCGTAGGTATTACCTGAATATGTAGCTCAGATAGATCAACTTGACCAGAAAAGTACCATGCTTTCACAGAATATAGACGGTATGTAGTGGTAGAATATAGTGCTAGCTTTTCCCCACGTCTATGCATGGGACCACGTACAAGTGGCTGAAACAATAGTAGTAATAGATTAGTGCTACTGTGTATCGTCTGGTGAGTGAAAGGAACTAAAGTCTACTTTAGTATCGTAAGGACGTTAGGAGAATTTCAGTCTGCAACATGATTGGGACGACTCGACCGCGTGAGGGCTCTTGCTGTGATTGGTGAATGTAGGTATCCGTGGACACAATTACAGGTATAAATACAGGCATTCCATCACAGTCCTGTTGTGTACAAAGCATGTGCATCACGAAACTTTGTTGACGTTGTATATAAATGGATGGACCGCAGTTATCACTGGTCATTAAGTGAACTATGTGTGTTTGCTAATTCTAATATATAAAAAAAAATGCCACGAGAAAGCTTTCTTTACCCATTTGGTCAAGGAAGCTTTTGCAATTTATTGTTGATCTTCACTATATCCGAAGCTTTAGGGTGTTTCGACGGGAGACGCCATTGATCACGTTTTATGTGTGACAAATAGTCTCGTGTTAGTCGAAATTGCTTTTCTATTCAGTTTCAAATAATGTGAGGTCACTGACGCGTAACCTTCGCCGTTTCCGTGACAATCACAATTTGCCTGTGCCGTTTTCGAGATTTGGGACTAGACTTTCTTTCTTACTTTGTGTATTCTAGTTACGACTGTCTTTTGCCCTTCATTTGAAAAAGTTTGGTCGATAAATAATTTTTGTCGACCAGAACCTTTAACTTGACTCGTACCGATGTAATAAAATGAGAATGCTGTAGCAATTGAGGTATTATTACTAACGAAAGTAGGTTAGTAATAATGCCACAATTGCTGTGTCTGGATTTCAATCCATGTTATAATAAAATAACAATATATTGAAGACGTTTTAAGGAAATTTGCAATAAATAGTTTTTTACAGATAGTGTTTTGTTTTGAAATCCCAATTTTAGTGACAATGATTTCTCGATCGACAATTATTTCGAATTTTTGAAATAAAACATGATAGAAATTAATACAGAAAAATTTTATGTTTCCATGTGTCTAAAAACTGATACACAGGAAACGTGTAGCAATTGTTTTTAAAATTAAAACGTCTAACAGCTTTATACTAATGAAATACGGCCTCTGACGCACTCATGGAATTGCGATTGATGCGTTGTCTTTGTTCTGTTGTAGTCCAAATGAATCTTGGATAATACACGAATCTTTTATTCAAGTGACTGGACACAGGACTCCGAATAATGTAAGACAAGATGTTGTTAACATTAATCGTGTCACTCTTAATAGGATTTTGACGGATCCGCAAAGTAACGAAAACGCACTTAAGGATTATAAATCGTATACATTGGCGTTTATATTTCAAATAGTTTATTATAAAGCATCTCGTGATTGTTTTTAATTGTGAGCATTAGCGTAGCTGGACAACATTGGATTTATAAAACATAAAATAGACAGTATCAACGAGACTTTTTCCTTAACATCAATAACACTGATAATAGTTTTCCGCCAATTGTTTTTGTTGTTCTGATCAACATTTATTGCCTTATTCGTATGCCGGTCGACATCTAAAAAGATCTCGGAGCGTAATATAGAATTTTATTCTTACCAAAAAAATTACCTATAGGTTATTTATATTATATTTGGTTATAAGAGTTTAGAGATCCCTAAAGGTTTTATTATAAATATAATCTAATAATTTCATAAAAATCTAATAAAGGATATATTTATATAAGCACTTAATTTGGATTTGATGATAAATAAAATTTATTTAGTATAAAGAAGATGACGATCTAGGAGACGATCTTGTAAAAAAAAGAAGGGAAGAATCAAATCACGATATTGGTATATTCAAATATATTTCTGTTCCTATGGCGTTAAGTGTTGGAATTTCATCTCGTGCCAGAGTCATTTAATAATGGAAAACAGACGGCAGTGTATTAATCCATGCTTACGTTTTCAGTGAACTTCAAGCACTTTCTTTGTCGTCCCTATCTTTTTGCTTTCTCGTGTAGCTATTGGAGGGAAGTGGGTTAAACGAGTCAAAAAGGTTTTACGATAAAGCGGGAGTGTCGGGGCTGTTTTCAAGAACCTCGCGATCAAAGATATATGTAAATGCATACTGCGAAATGTTGATGAATGAAAATGTTTCCGCTTCAATGAATTACAACGTACTATTATATACGTTGTTGTATGTACAATATATCCACTTCTATTACAATTTAGCAAGTACAACTAAGCGATAATGTATAGGAATTTTAAAATAATTAATTTAAAAGGTCTTTTCCTTTTGTTCAAAAAGTCTGTCTCGTTTGTTTTATAGGAATTAATGAACGTTAATCACTATTTAATGTAAAACATACAATTACAAATACATAACAAAGCTTTGACAATGTTTATTTAATAAGAGACAAAAGCCGAAGCATCGGGTAATGTGTCACAAATGTTCCACTACAAAAAGCACCTTTACCGGAACAAATAGTTATTTCAAATAGTTATTTAATAGAAGAACTTAGTGAAGTAACTATTTAATAAACATATCGCTAATGGTGTTGAGAGTTTAATACAATGCAAATTGCATGGATTTAATCATACAAATTTGTACAATTACACGCAGTTGAAAACTGTCATGTCATAGATAAATATTTCTGCTACCTGCTACTACCTATTTTTGATATAGTAACATTACGTTATTATAAATAACAAACTTTCACGGCCCACGAAATGAGTTAAAGTTTTTGTGCATTTGTAAATTAAAAAATAAAATTAAAAAAAATAAGGACCGGATAAGGAGAAAAGAACTGACTAAATTAGTTATATAATAAAAATATCCTTCAAAGAACTATTTCGTTAAACCTTTGAACTGAGTTAAATCAGTTTTTTTCTCATACAATTATAATAACTTTTTGTCTGATAATAAAGTTTTTTTCAATTATCATTTACTTACGTAGATATTGCTCTTCGTGTTTTTTCCGTGTGATTGGCAATTTATTATATTTGTATAACTTTGTATAGAACAAAAATAGATAAACGAAAAGGTTTTCCGGCCGTAGTTTTCGAAAGGTCAATTTGTATGTAGTGGGCCTTACACTTATCATTTAGTAGTTCACCTTTCTTTTAAGTTTCATTTGAATAACATAATTTCGACGCATTTATTGAGTTTAAGGCAATGGCCGCTATTTAATGACCTAAAAACTTTACAGGATCCTTTTTTTTTTAATATATTTTTTATATTTTTTTTATGTTAACATTACAATTACAATGTTTAATTTAATTAAATATTTTATATTAGATTATGTACTTTAATATAATACAAAATTATTTTTTTGTCATAAAATAATAAATTTAGATTCTTGATACTTATGCAGGTAAATTGTTTTCATATAGCAACACTTTTATATTGTTAAATCAATACACATCGGTTTATATAAAGCAATGACGAATTAATGTCTCATTTTATTGTGGTATTGACTGCATTTCCTTCAAAAGAAGTCTACTGAAGCTGAATTCTTTTTCTTTTATATTACCATCATATAACCCGAATATACATATGTATATGGCATTTATATCGACCAAAGTGGCAGACCTTTAGATGAACTCGGATCACTTAATCAGTTCCTCTACCGACGAGCTTTGGGATAACGCAAAACCATGCTGCTGTGGCGAAGGTCATGGCAACATTTCTATTTGTTTTCAAATCTGGATGTGTTGTATGTATACCCAGTTTCCATTACACTGCATCTTAACCTTTCTCTGATCTTATTGCATAAACATTATTCTATCATAATCCTCAGAGGTGATATCGCATCTTCATTATGATTCTTTACTGGTAAAAAAGTCTTACGCCGTACAATTAATATTAGGTAAACTATGGAAAATAACTTTTTAAATTCGAAAGCATTAGTTTTCCTTTTCTTTAATATAAGCGTCATACGACTCTTGAAATATATCCTATGACTGTAGAACAGTCATTTGCAGTGAAAAAAGATTGTTGATAAAAAAGATGTAGCTCAAATAATATATGTATATAAACGCTTATTTAATATTTGAACTAAAACTATTACAAAGATTAAAATATAAATTTAATAGATATTAAATCATAATTCGCTGAAATTAATAGCTAAATATTAGTTATTCTTTATTAGAACAATGATTAAACAAATCATTTTTCAGTATATATTCTATAGATGCAGTGCAGTATGTCATGCAGTAATGCCATAATATATTCAAATGTGATTATTTATCTCATTTGTGGATACAATCTATCGTGCCACAGCTACTTTGTAGTTAAGTTGTGGAGTCTACCAATATGAATTCTCTAATGAGGTTGTATAAGGATTTGGTTTTAAGCTTTTCTGCAAAATAGGTATATTTTTCAATCGACATTATTTTAATTTATTCTCTATAAAAAAAATAATTTTGAAATTGCATTTGGGTCATAGAAACAGGATTTCAGCAAAAGCGGGTTTATTATATGCCAGGGTAAACAGAAGTAAATTGGGAACAGTTGGGCAGTCAGCTGTCCTGCATTCTAGGTTACGTTACGTCAACTTTTGCTGACATGAAATTTTGTAAGGCTATATATAATAGTACGAGCACGTACGTTCGTGCAGTTAAGAGCGTTATGATAATTTGTTTCAAGCGAGTAAAAATTATTTTTATTGCACTGCATTTCCTCAGCGGTCTTAGAAAATGGTAATAACACAACTTCGCTTCTGATTTTCAGACTTGAAAATATTGAAAATGTATGATTTAGGAAGTTAGTGTTGGTAGTTAACTAATCGTTTTAAAAAATACAAACCAATTCGTAAGTATATCAATACAAAATTCCGGAAGTCGATTTTTTGGCATGTCCTCCAATGGTAGTTGATGATTGCGGCCCAGACGCGGCAAAGATGTAATGTTTATATGTGTTACCTTAAAAATAAGATGAAATGCAATGTTATCAGTAATTGGGTCTGCTGTTCTTTGCCCTCAATATACAAAATATAACACAGCGTCATGATGCTATTTTAGTTGATATTTTTAGGGGGTGGTACTACCCCGGTCGAGGCAACCCAGGTTGGTAGGAATTATATGTAGCGTGGTTTGAACGATGTAAATAAGCATTATATTCTCAATAAAATATTGGTTACTTCGCAATTAAAACATTTTTTTCCATTTATTACTGCAAGCAAGAAAGGATATTACAAAATGTTATATATTTTATTTATAAATATTAGAGAGATTTGGAAAGTTAATTTTAAAACTCAATTTAATGCCGGTAGATCCTATTAGCCCGTCTGTTTGTAGAAGCATTGTGGCTGACTACGACGCAGCGTCCTCGCTCCGCTGTGGCCGCTGCCCTTAACACGGCTTATTATCTTGTAATAAGATTATTATTCATAGCACGTCCCCACAATTATCTTGTATTTGTGCCTGTCAGCGGCATGTATCAGTATTATATCATAAACGACATGTTAACCTATGGTAACAATGTTGCAACACATTGGAATTTTATTAACATGCGCAATCAGTACTACGTGTACCGTACGTTACATTTTCATTTATTCTCTTCCATTTGATGTAGCCGACTAGAACGTATATTTAAAGTGACTAGCTCACTCGCTGCATTTCACAAGTGAAGTATTATTGCATGACAAAATTTCGAAATGTTATAAATTTCTAACGTAAAAAGTTAAAATATTTATTCGATTTTAAATGTTCAACATTTAGAAATGTTATAAATTATGCAATTCAATTTGCCGACGTTCCCTTATTTAAATAAAAAGATCACTAGGTATAATAACCAATTATATCATGGATGTATGTGAAATAACTACTTATCATTTATGTGGGAGTTGTGTAATGTAAGAGAGGAAACGAGGCTTGCAGCACTTGTCAGAAGTTAAGGGCCGGCCGGCGGCGACTCTCTTCTTAACAACCTGCACCGCTACTTTAACGTTTGGCGCTCCTTGAGACTCCGTGATTTGTTTCCTTGACAAGATAAATAGTAACATCCGTGCCGGGATACAAGCCATGAGATCGCTTGTAGCTTATAATTTAAAATTGAAAAGATAAGTGAGGAATTAATAGAAGATCAATATTTGAAGAATTTGTTTAATTAAAAGAAACGAAACACATTTTCACTTAAATCTTTATAATTTGGAAGTTTCCACGATGTTAAAGATTTCTGTATTTCAATCCTTCACAAAAATTATAGTCGTCTGTAGTCTTCCATCGAATATAATCAGTATAATGAATATAATCGATATAAATCATTGTTAACGATTGCACTTAAATTATTAAGGCACGAAAGACATTATATGGCTTATTTCATACTAATTTAAGATAGATGTATTCCTTATTATTTTCACCATTTATATTCTAGAATTTAATACTTCATACTCGTATGCATATTCTTCAGGTAAGTTCTACGTTATTATCCACCTTACTCGTTGGAATAAAGTGATTTTAGTAATCATACATTTAAAATATATTAGTAACATTCTAGGTATTGATATGTTTGTGTTAATGTTCGTGATGTTTGTGTGTAATGATATTAAAAACATTTTTTCATTTCATATTTAATGAATACTACTTGATCTAAAGTTCATAGAGATAAGAGCCAAACAGGTAAAGAGTGTGTTACTTACACATTACTCTTTGTCACTCTTTGTCACGAGATACGAAATCGTTTCTGATCTTAACTAAATTTTTATTTATTTAGATATTTAAATATCGAGTGAAATGCTTCTGATTCGAAAATTAAAATTATTATATATTTACATACAACATATCTGAAACATCAAATAGCGGACTATCAATTCTATTTCTTAAAACATATTATTATTTTTATGTTTGCGAATATTCTATTACTTTATTTTTTTACAAGAAACTGACGTTAATATTGTTATCGTTATACAACTAGAAGCCGGGTTAAACTGAAACTAACTGTCACGTCACGATAGATAATTAAATATCGAGTGCTTCTGATTCGAAAATTTAAATTATAATATATTTACATACAACATATCTGAAACATCAAATAGCGGACTATCAATTCTATTTCTTAAAACATATTATTATTTTTATGTTTGCGAATATTCTATTACTTTATTTTTTTACAAGAAACTGACGTTAATATTGTTATCGTTATACAACTAGAAGCCGGGTTAAACTGAAACTAACTGTCACGTCACGATAGATAATTAAATATCGAGTGAAATGCTTCTGATTCGAAAATTTAAATTATAATATATTTACATACAACATATCTGAAACATCAAATAGCGGACTACCAATTCTAATTCTTAAAACATATTATTATTTTTATGTTTGCGAATATTCTATTACTTTATTTTTTTACAAGAAACTGACGTTAATATTGTTATCGTTATACAACTAGAAGCCTGGTTAAACTGAAACTGACTGTCTCACATCACGATAGATACTTAAATATCGAGTGAAAGCTTCTGATTCGAAAATTTAAATTATAATATATTTACATACAACATATCTGAAATATCAAATAGCGGACTATCGATTCTATTTCTTAAAACATATTATTATTTTTATGTTTGCAAGTATTCTATTACTTTATTTTTTTACAAGAAACTGACCTTAATATTTTTATCGTTATATAACTAGAAGCCTGGTTAAACTGAAACTGACTGTCTCACATCACGATAGAAAAGTGGGCTTCAATTTTATAAGAAGTAAATACTAACTCACAACGATGCCACACAATAGCTTTCTCGAGTCAATTTAACAGGAATTTTATTCGTTCAAGTAGAATAACTGTGTATAAATATATAAAATTATACATATATACAACCATCATGTATCCCTTTGCAGAGTTTTCAAGCGTCGCGTAAGGTTTCGTAGGAAATTAAATGGTAAAAGGGAGTAAAAAACGGTTACCGTAATGAATGTAACGAGTTTGCTTAAAACTCTGATTACTTTTCTCGTTCACTGAAACGTTGCTACACTTTACCTAAGTAGTGATAATACTTTCGCAATATAAAAGCCATTGTATTTTAATATGTATATTAAGATGTTTGTGGATTTTTTCCCAAAAAAAAACTTTTCTAAAAATCTTCGATCTTCCACTTCTTTCAATTCTTATTCAGTTCGTCTTTGAAGTTTCAAGATGATTATTTAGAGACAAAAAGGACATTCATTGGAATGGTCGGAAGATTTGGCGCCCAAAACTTTTAAAACTTGAGATTTATTTGTTGCCCTGTACGTTTTCAACCCCTCGCTACTTTGAATCTTTGTAATAATTTTACGACAAGTTCGTAACTTTTCAATTCACTTCAGGTTTTCAAATTGGTATTTATTAGTAGAATGATTCATGGAGCTGATGCCGTTATATTTTGTAGTGTTAAAATATTTCTTCATTATAAAAACAGGATTGGAACTATTAGCATATTAATCTTGAACATAATGTAGATGTTAATAAAATAAATTTTTATAGGCATTTAAACCTTATTCCATCATGGAGAAAATAATAAATCTTAAGATAAATTCCAGGAGGACAATTAATAAGAACGATTTCAATGTACTTTTGAATTGAAAAATATGTCCTTGATAAATTCTCGGAGTTATTGATTGAATATTATTTGTATATCAACCTAAAAGACTTAATAGGTTAATTTAAAGTGTAATGTAAGACAAAATCAAAGCGACAAGTTTATTGCTATTCCTCTTTCATACTTGATGTATTAAAGTGCGATATTATTTTATCGTAAGCTTCAACAAAGGAACTTAGTCAAGGACAATCATAAACAGCGCTCAACGATAAATTATGGATATAACAATTCCGTTGATGTGTGCTTAAATGTCGTAAACATTGTTCAAGAAGCAAACCTATTTATTCGAAAATTTTGGATAAATCCGTCCAGTCTCTGTAAAGCACAAAATTGACTAGTTACAAATATACGTAACTGCGATATCTGCGATAATATTAAGAAAACATTATGACATGAGTTAATATAAAGTGATTCTCAAACATCTAATAAAGCAACCAAGTCGTTCGGGAAATCTAGCGCGGAACAATTATATATTACAAACGACTTTAGATATAGCCACGTTCCATCTTGTTTTTAAACACCCAAGGCTCGTTTGTATTCCGTGCGGTTGGGAAATGTTGATCTTGTTAATTAATCGTTTTATATGCAGACGGGCAAAGGGATGTCCTTGTTGAGCTATAATTTTTTATACTTTTATACAAATTAAAGGTTGCGACACAGCATAGTTCAGTGTAATAGCATAGTAAAGTGAAGGCGTCGAGAAGATAATTGAACGCGGCACGCTATAGCGTTAACGGCAATCCCACACTACTTTAGGTACGTAAATTTTACCACTACACGTTTGGTTTATAGACATGTAAAATCTGGTGGCACAACCCTTCTCGGTTGTAGTAGGTCTTACTTAGGCCATGCAATCTTATGTAACGTTGAAGTTAAAGTATTATCTGATTAAGTGTTACATATGTATATTCAATAGTCGTAGTTGTATAAAATCTTGTAATTAATAACAGTTCAAGAAATTAATATGTGTAGTACGCAGCAAATAATTAAAATCAATCGTCAGAATTTGTGCAACCAAAGTCTTTTGTTTGAATTTTATAAGTAAACACTAAAAACAAAAAATATAGTACTCGTCGCAAAGCAATTTCTCATCGTTATATTTTGCTGTTGCATATCTAAAAGTAAGTTTAATTATTATTCGCAAAAAGTTTTGAATAGTTGTAATGTACAGCAATAATAAAAAAAAGAGTCGTGTGCATGCTGCAGTCAAATATACTTTATCAAACTTTATGTTTTGTCATTAACAATGTCACTGTTAATGATTTGTGATGCGAATAAATGTTTTGTTTTTTTTTCTTTCTAAAATAATATAAAAAGATCTCTTAAAAGTCTTTTAAATGTGTCTTTTAAGAGATTTTTAATTTTGTATATGTTATATAAACATTTTATGTATATTTTATACTAAATGTAGATTTAATAAATAAATTATAACACTATTAATTACTAAGGTACATTAATCGGTTATACGCCGTGATTTGTTTAAAAAATGCTGCTCGCTTGCTACTGTGGCGGCTAGGCGGGGTTGTAAGGGGCGGATTCGGTGAGGCGGCAGTTTGCATCGAGCTTCCAGACGGCCGCCCGCCTCGCACACCGCGTATCCATCTCTCCCATACTTTCCCCACTACGGTGATAATTCTCCCAAGAGCAACTTCAATAATGAATAGATAAAGTGATTTAATCATTAACATTTTGCGTATGTGGCATGTTTATGTGTGTATAACGAATAGTAATCGTTACTGATTGTTAAAGTGCATCATGTGGTGAAGTGCTGTCGGTGCTTTTTGCACCCGTGGATATGGTGGACCCCTTGAAAATCTTCTGGGTTCTAACTAACAGCACCTACCTTGGTACATAAATAATTTATTAACAATTACAAAAAAATAATTTTCAAACATACTCGCTTTCGTTAGTACGTTTCGACTTGCATATTATACTGTTATAATTAATAATAATTAATTTATGCTAATTGTGTTGCTTTTTCTACCATACGCAAATATTTGCGTTTTGCTTGAATAAAACGGATACGAGACGGCACTGCGTAAAAAATTCTAAATTGCTTAATCATTTCTAGATTTCATTATAGTTATTTAATGTTATAAAGGATACATAATTATTATTTCAAATATTTTACAACTTAGTTCAATGATTATGGTAAGTAAGGATAACATAAACTTTTAGCACATATCTTATTCCATTAGGATGAAATTGTTTCTCAGTTTTATATCGAGATTAGAGGCCGTCACACGTCGCACATTTTCCAGTACGTCTTTACTTTTTTCGTATAATGACACTGTGTGTTATTTATGTCGGCTTTTACGAGCCGTTCCAAATTCGACGGAAAGAAGCTTTACATCTAACTTTGTTCTTTTATTTTTGAAGGGACCAAACTAGCCAACGCAATAAACCAATCTTTATTAGCTTCGACTCCTATAGAAACTGAACTATCCTTCTTGTTAGCACGGATCAGGCTTATAGGATTTTTTCATTTTAGGGGATTTTCGTAATTTATTTAGAAGATTAATATTTGTGTGTTGAAATTGGATTATCATATCCAAATGTGTACTTTATTACTTTGTCACATTTACATCACAATTCAGTTTATCTTGTATCATGTACACAGTTGTACATAACGAACAAGTGTTCATTAATCACGATCCTTAATGGTTCCTGTTAGTATAAAGTATACACGTCAATTTTCTTTAGTTTTAATGATAAGAAATAGGTAGATATTTCAAAATTTATATTATTTCGTATAAATATCATTGTTATCTACGGACCTTTTTACCCGTCCAAAATTATAGCTTAATATTTTTTTTAGAAAAGAAGTTTATTGTTCTTCAGGGAAAGGTATAAGCAGCTTTTGTGCGTCAAGAGGGTTTTAAATCAGCGTTTAGCTTATTTATGTTGGGACAAGAATTTAAGATATTACACGCTTAATTAACACTTTAATGTTATATTTTACTGTCCTTTGACTTTGTAGTATTTACATTATTCTTTGGATATGAAATATGTACAATAACATATCCTAGGATAATGAAAATACGAATATTACATAGCCAAATACGAATGGGCTTACTTATTAATGTGTCAAAACAAAGCTGTTAAAGAAAAAAATTAAAACTTAAGTTTGTACAATTTTTTAATTATCCACAATATTTTTTAACAATTATTTTACATAAAACTGTCTAACCTAGTTAAAATTTTATACAATATGAGCAAAATACCCAAAAAATAAGTATCGGTGATAGATCATTTACCGAAAATTAGGTGACCGATTAGAGCCATTGCTAAATAAATGGTGTTTAAACTGCGATCCCTTTACCAAGATTAGATTAGATTGTACCTCAATGGAGTCCAGTTTAATTTACCAAATAATCCGTCATGCTAACTCCTTGTTTGGAAAATAGTTTTACTCCTTTTTACTTTTTTTGTTTCACTATGAAATATAAAATGAAGCTATGTAAATTTACTTGGCCTATACTCGTATATTGACGGATATAAAACGGATGAACTGCGACCGGGGGATGAATTATCGATTAGTTACGATTCTGATTTCATTTGTAGGTTAATGGACAGGATAAGAAAGGATTCGAAAGATTTTACTCTTAACTACTACAAAATATGTTTCGGCTAAATCTGTATCTTTCATTGTGACTAATGTGTTTCGGAATGAACTGAATATATGATTCAGTTGCAGCGATTAAGGAAGGTAAAAAAAATATTTTAAGTGAATAAAGTTGACGAGAATGTTCTATATTTTGAATGCCAATAATCTTTTACCATACGTCGTATTTCTAATGTGTGAACAAAGACATAAATAAAAACATAAGACTGAAAAGGGCAAGCAAATAATTAATTTAAAGCACTTAATTTATTCGTTTGGAAACATATTTAAACTAATCTCAGTCAAAGGTAACTTTCAACTTTTCGACATGTTGGTAACATTTGATACTTGTTGCCGTCAGAACTTCACGTTACCTTTTTAAGCGTTGCCTTTTATGCCAAGAAAACTCATTCTACATTTAGAAATATGTAGAATGTGTTTTCTCTGTTGAGGAAAATATTGAAAATAGTTGCTACAAACACTTTTGTCTACTGAACCAGTAATTTTGAGGTACTCTTACAACGGCTAATGAAGTAACATTTTTGACAAGTCCCAAAACAAGTACACACGTGTCCTGCCTCTTAACCAGCTACCTACCTCAGGCATATGTTGTGATCACGTAAACAAACTCTGATGTAGGTAAAGAACAAATAATTATAAAGTTTTCGGTTAGTTTCAGACTAATTTACTACTTGGAAATAAAATGGAGAATTGATACATTTTATTGTAAATAGATTGTAAATCTACGTAGATTGCAGTAAGTTGCGCACCTGCTGCCGATCGGATTGGAGACATTGCCGATTGGACTGTATACTAGACGAAATGTCTAAGTCACTGACCCAGTTGCAAATTTTATCCTTTTTGAGAAACTAATTTATTTCAAAAATTTAAATTTACAACTTCCTTTTAGTTTTGATTCATTAGCAAAAACGCTACAACACATTTTTTACTTTCTGCTTATAAAATCCATTTTTTAGTTTATACTTACTTCACTCATCTAAGTTATAATATATATTAATATATATTTATATATATATATATATATATATATATATATATATATATATATATATATATATATATATATATATATAGCACCGCGATGGATTTGTTCATCATAAACTCAAATGCCAAAAGTGGATTACTAATCTTAGGGTAGGCCAAGCTTCCTATGCCAAGTGCAATTTTACTTATACCTGCTATCGAAAGATTTCAAAGTGCATTTCTTAAAGTTGCAGTTCTGTGGTAGAACTAATTACTGAGTAATAAAATATCTTAATAGCTCTAGCAACAGCATCATTTCAGTCCCGAATTTAAATCTTATGTTGACAGACGGACAGATTCCTTTAGAATGTGCAACTGCACTTACTAATTATTAAGGCTTATTATCGAAAACAGTATAGTCATGACATTATAGTAATAAATTAAAAAAAAAGAAACATATTTTTTTCAGCAAATATTTTCATCAGACTACTGCATAAATAATTATAAAATAAACACTTTGTGGACACACACAAAAAACGAATACGTGGATATATAGTATTCAACAAATTCATAACTGTAGGATTTCTACGTAATACCAAGCGTAGACGGTACAGAGGTTGTTTGCCAGTTGCCACCTACTATAGTAGACGCATTTTAAACTGAGTCGTCGGGTAATAAATGTCATTGACAGTAGGACGCAATGCAACCCGTTAATGCTTAGCTACCTGCGCACGCGGGGTCGATGCGTCATCCCTAGAAAAGATAACAACGGCCCTTATCAGGACCACATTACGATCCATACAGTTTCTCTATGATAATGTCGAAACAAACATTTATCTTACAAATTAAAAACTTTTATTTTCAGTTAGCCAAAAATTATTCCTATTAATACTTAACATAATTAAGCATATCGATCGTACCTATCCTGTAATCGATATGAACTTCTACAATTATTACGCACAGCGAGACAGACAGATAAATATGATTTATGACCCGAAGCCTCAGTTCATACTGCGTCGACTATAACGACGGCAAACACCCAAAATTACTTTTCTTATTGTACACTCACGTGGAATAGATATTCTTGTGAACTCGGGACAATGTTTTGTAAATAATTTTTCCGCGAATAAATTTCTAGACTGGTATACCATAGTTAAGTATAATAAAAATATAATAAATTTTTCTGTAACGTTTTAAATGCAAATATAAAGAGTAAATTGTTCTTATGTAAATCATAGTTTGCTTTTGTATGAGAAGCTCCAAATTATTTGTACAATTTTAAGTTTTATAGCTTCTGAAAGAATGATCAATGCTTTGGTTTTTTTTTAATACAAACTTATACTTTGCGTACATATGTATATATGCAAATTTATCAATCTACACAATCACGGCGATCAATTAACATGTCATCAAATAATTATAACCACAAAAGCATTCACGGTAAAATAAATTGATAATTTGACAATGACTTGCTGCAATTAAATCATACAAATGAACTAAAGCAGCCATCTAGTGAATCATTACGGAAACGTGTCAAGAGGCCGTCCGTGGCACGCGGGCACATACTGGAACTTTTTTTAAGTGGTCCAGTCAACTAATGGAAGCGAGCACCTTGTTTATTTAATTTTCCACCCGGACAAGTCTGTTTACTATCGCAGCCCTCCAGAAGTCTTCAGAAACGTAATTGAAAACTCTTTCCTCCCATAGTGTATATATAAACATATCAACATTAAATAGTTATAAATTACAGCCCACGCTAACTTTATTACCACTGCTGAGATGAACGTTAAAAGTTATTCTCGTTTTTGACTTACGGAGTTTACACACCTTTTTCTCAAATACAGTATTATAAAGAAATTGAATGGTTTCTAAATTATCCAAAACTATTTACAAATTATATACTCTCACGAGCAAGTCGCCCCATCAGTGCACATACGCATTATTTTTGCAATAATGACTAAACTAATAATTTCAAAACTTGTGTTTTATTAGAGCGTACTACTTTAACTAGCTTAACAATAATGCCATTTTGGTTGAAAATCTATTCAGTATGTTTTTTATTAATGGGTTCTGAATAAAATTGCATAAAAAATGCGTAATTATGAAAGAAAATTAAAGTTAACTCAAAATATAAGATTCACACAAATCAAAGAAAGTTTGTTTTATTATATAGCATATACATACATCAGGCTTCTTCTGGCGGAGTATAGTAAAAATTGTTGGAAATAATGGTTTCAATTTGCGTTGATGTGCTCAGATGAGCTAATGATAAGAATAACCGATGCCAGAAATTTTTGAATACGAACACGCAAGAGCATATCGTATTTTCCAATACTTCCATTCAAATAACAATATTTAAAAAGTAAAGAACCTATCTTGTAATGGTGTTAGTGTAAAGCTAATTAATGCGGGTTTAAAAAATATTCTTTTATATACAAAAACTACTTTGTGTGTGCAATGGATGGGTGGGTCAATTAGAGACCTCGCGAGTGTCTTAAAATCTGTTAACCGTTGAGAATATTTTACATTACATTTGGATGTGTAACAAAGTTTAAAAAAAAATAGACCAATTCATGCTTGAATGGCCAAAATAATTTCGGAGACATGTATGTACATACGAATATATCTAGTATGCTCTCTTGTACTGGAGAAGTATCGCAAACTATGCTACACAACCAAACTGACTCAAGGACACTTGTTACTTGCGGTGGAAGCCCCATATTATAATTTAATACTTTGCCTTTTCCATCAAACAATAATTAATTGCATGGAAAATTATACATAGTTCGTATTGTAATTTATATTTAATAGGAGGTTCATACTTTACAAAAAATACAGAATAAATTGTTTTAATTATATAATTGAGAACGTGATTCATATTTCATGTTGATAATATTGAAATCGAAAAGAATTGTGGAAGGTTTTCATTTTGTAGTAATTTAGTATATTTTTATGATTAATTGAATGGAGAAAATTTATACAGAAAAATGCAAAAGATGTAAACAGAAGGGCAATATTGTTGGGTGGTAAGTATTTCTAAAATAAAAAAAGACTAAACGTACATATTACATTTGAATTCCTTTTGTTTTAAAACAAAACATACAATAAACAACTTTTTCTCCATTCAGATAACTCTATCCGTACCAAACACATGTAGTTTAAATGAAAACTCCGTCTGCGAAGACGATCTAACGGCAAACATTTTTCGTGGATCCCGTGAAAGGTGACTGAGGAAAGTGCTAGTTTTAGGCCAATTTTAAAATAACCGTTTTGAACTTGTCGGATCAAAAATTATACGATTAGCCAGCTTGCACGTAAATAAACCACGTTTTCATAAAATGTAAGTTCAATGTGATGTGAAGTGGAAATCTTCATTACTGTTGAGAAAGAAACGGAGACATACAATTATTGTCTTAGTCTTAATTAGTTACATCGTATATGGATCTTGATTCCGTATCGAGAATGAATGTAAATTTTGGGGCTTCTTATCATCAGGTAGATAATGAAATGTGCCTTTATTGTCATCCTTATATGATAGAATAAAACCAAAAATATTCTAACTTTAATCAAGCAATAAAGTCTTTGATTAAGTCTGCAATAGATGTTTCAAGCGTGGCGAGCTTTCTATGAAAAATATATAATTCCGACTAACGAAGATCTATGAATATTTGACTTATTTAAATTTTATTTTGAATCATTGTCCTTGTTCTAAAACAGCGTCTAATTCAACTTCAACAATTATAAAGTATCGTAAGTATGTGTAATCATCTTTCGTATTTCTTTTTATAGATATTTAGAGTTTAATTTAATAATATTATTTTGCATTGCAATAGAAAATCCTTTCATGGCTCACACAATATAAGGGTACTTTATGGTTTGTTAGTTCTTAGTAGGAAACGACGATATTTGGATGAAATTAACGAGGTATAGAGGATGAAACGGAGAACTTCTTAGAATCCAGTTGGATAAGCGCCAAGCGACCTACTACTTATAAATAAATCCTCTTTACTGGATTTCGTAAAGATTATTCTTTTAGCATAAATACAATTATAAAAACTAATAATTTGTGTATACTGTAATATTAAAAGGTGCAATGAGTTTGGGATTGGATTTTGTGTTTCCGTTTTAAGTTAGCACATAAATATCTATGCTTAAAATCAGTGTGTACTAATTACTCTTATAATTATATTACTGATATTACTGATCAATCCCTTTATTGAAGGTTTCATCAATAATTTAGCTATAAACAAGTAAATGAAAGTTGTTTCAGTAGGTATTCAATTTTACTATAGCTATTGAATATAAATAGAGAAATATTTCTCGTTTCGTAATTTCTTTTTAAAATCTTTATCCAGTTGAAATTATATACGGGTATAGGTATAATGAAATTTTATGTTTGCTTTATTGTATGGTATTATATATTTATGTCGTCACAAATAAATTTTCCCGTTATTGCAACAATACTGCAAATCTGAATATATCAGTCTATTTGTATTAACGTTTAAAGTATGGATAAATTTCATAGTAAGTAAAACTTTTCTATTTTCAAAACACTTTTATCATCTCGGCCCCTGACTAGCAGCCCACTCCGGAACATAAAATCTTAGCCCTCAGACTGGCACAGAGTATGGTACTGAACCACCTGTATCGATCGATTTTTTAGCAGACCTGCATAGGTCGTCACTTCATCTAACGGAGCTTCTTCCTACGCTGTGCTGCTCGCCAATAAGGAGCACTTTACAACTATTGATATTGTAAAATTATCTTTCGAAATGAAGATATTATGTAAAGTGTAAAGATATCACTAGTTGTGGAAGGGCCATAGCGCGGTGGTAATTTCTAGCATATAGTTCCTGCAATATTTTCTTCGTCTAATTTAACATTCTGGAGCATATTGTATCTAAACTATCTTAATGGTTATACCATTTTTTATTAAAAAAAATTATTGATATTGTCACGCTTTTTTCATATTATATTTGATTACATAAATAAACGTCTTCCAAAAGTGATTATAAATATTTATTAAAACACATAAAATAAAATTAGTAATAAATATTTTTATATAAATAATATCATATTCATTTGTACATAAAATAGATTTATGGAACATTAGATAACTCAGTCCATTATACGTTTGAAGTATCTAGAATTGTTGTACACGATGTTTATGTTTTCGCCATAGCATTTATATTTTTGTTAATAATAGATTTCTGGTTTATGATAAATAACCTAATCAACTCTTCAAGTTTAGTCATTTGTGTCATATACTTAATATTATGTGTTATGTATTTCATTCCACGTAATAATTTTTTAGTATCTAGGGAAATTTACTGAATGAGTTTTGTATTTAAATGTCTCGAATTTATTAATGCTGTTAGCCTATGGAGCTCTTATTACGCTAGCTACGTCTGATTCAGGGCTAACAGAACAGGGGTCCGTGAGCTAGCTAATTGTGGTTCTCTTACTTACTATAAAGTGCTCGCTATCCGAGCGTGTCTGTCTGCGCTGATTCTCCACCGAAGTTGCTAACCAGCTAGCTATCTAATGATTCTCCAGAGTAGAGAATGGATGGTGATGTCTACTTGCCGTCCGAGGCTAGGTGTACGGTATGCGGCTCTTACAGCTTCGTCGGATACAGGGCTCACGGAACAGAGAAGTCCATGAGCTGGCTACGTCCGTGAGCTAGCTCGCCCTGACACGTGGGTGTATATGTGTTTTCATTAATGTTTCATAGCGCAACGCGGTACAGTAGAGAGTCAAAATTATGAAAATGCTACTGAATATTTTTAAACGATAATGATGTACCAGCTCACGGACCCCACATTTTCGTGAGCCCTGTGTCCGATGAAGCTGTAAGAGCCGGATAGGCTAACAGCATCAACATAATCTAGGATAACGATGTTAATGTTATGTGAATGAATCAAGCTTTAAATGCACATATGGGCATGTATTTATTATGATATATGTTTTTTTTAATAAAATGTGTGCGTGCTTATAGGTTGAGTCTATTTAATTGCACCACAGTGTAACATATGATAAAAAAGAACATTGCTAAATGCAATATCGACTTCTTTACTTATTACATATTTTATTTATGAGGGCTGTCGTTTAATAAAATATTATATATTGAATGTAATATTTTACACATTTATTCTTCAAGTGAAAGTCCCGTAATATTAGAGAAAATCAGTCCTTTGAATTATATGTAATAATAGAATTCATGAGGGAAATAACTTCGTGGTAACAACCCTCATAAATTTATCTTGGCCGATTTTCGATGGAAGCCAGTGCCACTCCTACAGGGACCAGATGTGAAGTACCGTGGCACATTGGAAATGACCGCTCATACACATACCGCTAAAGTCCTTCGGGAAATCTCAAAACGATTTGTGACCGCCATTGCTCCTGTCATGTATTCGATTTGCGATCCCATTATTTCTGTAACATTCATTTTTAATATGCAGAACTATGTTTTAAATATACACTAATGCTAAATATACTTCTCACTAAATCAACTACACAAAGCACATGCTACTTGGAGAAAGCCTGTGCTAAGTTACAAAGGATTAATGAAAGGCAGAGATGACGATGGTGATGCTAATGAATCATTTTAGTAAATTATTGTTAATAGTAAAAATAATTAAAGTTAATTCTCAAAGAGGCATAAATACGACATAAATTCTGTGTAATAAGAAAATTATTCTTTATAGTGTAGGTATATAATTTGGTAAAGAATAAAATAAGGTAGAAAAATTTTCATGCCACACGCAATTTTATGAATGTACTTCCTCTGTTAAGCTCGAGGGCATTAATAGCCGGGTAGAAGCTTTGACAAAATCGAAGATTTTTGCATCCAAGCTTTAACTTACAAAGTTTTCATATACTTTAGTATTGAAAAGTATTGATATCGATAACTTACAGATTTAAACAGAATTGTGCCTTCTTTTAGATTTATATCAATCGTTTGTTTTTCACGCAATTATTTCTTATTATTATAATTGATAGATATTTTATGTGATACTGACAGATAGTTGGGTAACTCATCTACAATTTTAGGAGATCATTCATTGGGTTTATGGCCATAGTAGCCAGGTTTAAAAATTATTTATAAGCTTCAGTACTATATAAACTAAATTATAGATATAATTATTGTTTATTATATATTAGAATAACTAACTCCCTTAGCTTTTCTATTATGAAATCGACAAAACAAATTAGTATCGATGATATTTATCTACTAAACTGCATATAATTCAAGTAAGACTAGTTCGTAACAATTAAACTAAATTTATTCTTGCGTTTATAGCAACATTTTGTTGTGTTAGAGTCGAATTTATTGTAATTTATAACAAAACTTAATAAAAATCTACTATGCTTAACCTAGACAGTCCAAAATTATCTGTTAACTTAAATATTTTTTTAAGTTGATCTTTCTGCTAATACTAATATATTTTCTGTTTATTAAAACCTATTTATTTTTATTATTTTCGAGCATTCGGAAAGCCAAGTACTCGTAGTTCAGCTCGGTTTGATAAGATGATCATAATAGGAACATCGCAAGAGGTTTCTAGGTATTCATGAAGTTTAATGTGCGGACGTGAACTTAACTGGGTCTGGACCATTATAGGATTTCACTACAACGATACCGTCATAATAACCATCATGCTCAAAAATGTATTATTCTTTATCACGCCGCTTTAAATGTCCTGTGAGCAACACAGTTGTGCAATGTTATTTAAAACGCTTCTTATTATTATTATCTTAGATTCTATTCAGCTTCACGATCTAAAAGTAATACAATTGTTGTTGTTTGCTTTGCAGATACCAAAAGAAAGTACAATGTCACTTTGTTATTTTCTTAATATATAAGTTGCATTGTATGCATAAGTTTATACGTACATAGAAATCTTAAGGTGGATTATTGTATATTTTATTTTGGAGCTATAAACAACAACGGGCAACTTACAGAAAGCAATTACTATTACGAACAAAAAATATAGCAACTAACAAAATATGGGACCACACTCAAGAACTACAAGAAACACACCGAAAAGACTATTCATTACAGTGGTAGAGTAACGATTCAGTTTCTTTCTAGCTGCAGCATGAATGGGTGGGTTTGAAGAACCAGAATAAAATTGAAGCATGACGCTGTTATGTTTCGTTTGACGAGTGTCCAGAAACTCTTATAACTGGTTCAATCTTAGTCATGTGGGAAGATAAATCATCTGCAATATGATTCATTATCGAGGACGCATGTGACGACGGATGTCGGGAAACGGCAGGAATCATTTACCATTAAATGATGCTAATTCATATTGTTCGTTGTATTTACAGATATATATATATAATATATAATAATAAAATTTTAATGTTCAGGTTTAATTGATTTATCTGAGCTTAGTAGTGGAATGTTGATAAAGATGTTTTCCAATGGATATTGCCTATAATAGAAAAAGCGCTGTCCTCTCACTTACCCATGCCGCGGGATATCCGGCACGTTTTGTCGTTCTTCTGTGTGAACATTTTCATAAGGAATTTCATTAACGTCACAACAGTCGCTTGATGTGTCGCAAGGATACGTTTGCTGGACATTTGCAATCTAATGTATTTTGCCACCTAATGTAATTCGTTAAAATCATCGTAAAAAAATCATACACCTAACATGTGTAGTAGTGATACTTTTATTTGGGTTGTCATAATAAAAACATTCTCGGTTACATCTTTTTTAATTCACATTAATATACACATTTAAAAATTATTTCACTTTCGTCTATAGAACTCGTCCTAATTAAAAAAAAACACATTAAAACAATTTACTAGAAAATTTATCGTTGATAAAATCGAGAGGTCCTTTCTTTTCCTTTAAACTTGCCTGGGACATCGTTAAGATTCTCTTTAAGCTGCTAATTAGTTTTAACAGGAATCCTGTTGAGATCTTAAATATAAAAAAAGGTTTTATTTATTACAGCTAAACTTAATAAAATATATTGAGATTTTCCTTTTATATATGTATACATACATGTTTGTGCAATTAATGATTTACTGAAAACTTTTTTTTTGTTTTTAATATATTGAGAGTTACAAACGAGCACACAGTTCACCTGATGTTAAGTGATTCCTGCGTATAAGAAGTAAGTAAGTAATAAGTATTTGGTCAGTTCTCCTGGGTTCAACCGATGTGATAAGCGTTTCCGATTGTCGTACAGTATCCATTTTTCATCACGATACGATACAAAATTCCCTAGTTATTGCGACGGTTGAGTTATGTAACGCAGCATTCAATGCCTGTTTATTTGTGTGCTTCACTCAATTCATGCGGTACCCATTTCTCGAGCTTTTTCGCTTTTCCAATTTGTTTCAAGTGAATTAAAATTGTTTTGTAACTCACACCGAAGCCTACCTCTAACTCAAATGTGGTTTGCAATGGATATTAAGAGTAACGTACGAGCACACACTTCACTTGATGGCAAGTGATTCCTGCGCCCGATGACATCTACATTCATTCTTGGCAAGGAATCATAGTACAGATGCGATGTCACCCTTGAGGACTGAGATGGAATGCCTTGTCACCAGTAAAAAAGGTCTCTGGATCCCTACACTCACCAGCCGAAACACAACAGCATTATGCTGCTATTTTACGCTGGTATTCTGTGTGGGCATGGTCCTACTCGGGTCGAGCTGACCCATTCATTCTGCAGCTAAAAACAAACTGCAGCAGGTCTACCACTGTTAAAGCTTCGGCTTGCCGTCAATCTTCATTGTTAACTTAGGTCTCCGACCGTCCGCGGGGTTAGTTTTGGAGGTCAAAATTATCAGATTGAAAACGTTGGAACCAAAAATGTTTCCATTTACAGTAGACTCTCCATACACATCATTCATCCTTCGAGCTGTATCCACAGCGATGGTGCCACGGTGGAACCCATATTCGTAAATAACGCGATATTTCAAGAATCACTAAATTATAAACATAAATACATAAGTCTAATTTTGAATTTGGAACCAAAAAGAACGCAAACGTATTTGAAATCAAAGTCAAACCAGGTCGACAAAACGCCAATTTCATATGTTGGACGTCAATTTTATACAGGACCTAATATTATTAAGAGAGCCTCTTAATTTGTTAAGAATATTCGGAACACTAACGATATTGAGGTTATCGTTGAATTAGTTTTAATGTATTTAGGTGTTACAGCGGCAAAGTAGTACCCAATTGTTTCGCTATTCTATGTAGTCGTAAGTTATGTGCGTACTCGTCGACAGTTAGCTTTATGTCCTCGACACATGGTCTGAATCACTGAAACACGAACACGAAGTATCTGTATATTTTCTAATAAGCCATCGCACATGCCGTTCAGCCGGTACCTAATTTATCATGTTAAAGTTTGTCTTGGGTACAAGTTTCGTTTTTAAAATTCTTTTTCCATTATATTTAGATTATAAACGATTTCATGTAGTCCAATTAAGCTTGTGTTTCGAGATGTTCTTACAAAAGTTTGCAAAAATATATCTCAAATTAAAAATACTGTTATAATTCATTATGTATTTCTTGTGTTATCTTATTTTATTTTTGAACAATATCCACAGCCCTTTATATCATATATATATTTTAGATGAGCTTTACTTAAGGCCAAGAACGGATTTACATTATTCAGATAATTAAAAATATAAATACAACAAAGAACAGTTTAAGAGCAAACAAAACAAATTAAAATAAGACCATGTAACATTTTCAAAACATAGATAAAATAACAATAAGCGATGAAAAAATAATAATAATAATAAATAAAAAGAATAAAAAATAAAATACACTCACTCTCAGTTTTAGTTTTAGAATAAAAGTATAACTAAAAATTAGTTAAAAGCAAGGATTAGCAAGCTAAATATATATCGTATATACTTAGTTCTTACACTAAAATAGAACAATTTGTCAATACAATGTCAGAATAAATATGGGCGAAACGTGTAATTGGACATTTTATATTTATTTAAAATAAATAAATTAAACACGCTTATATCATACATTTAACATCAACTAAAATTGAAATACGTTGTGAACACAATCTATTCTAATATTATAAAGCTGAAGAGTTTGGTTGAACGCGCTAATCCCAGGAACTACTGGTTCGGATTGAAAGATTATTTTTGTGTTGAATAGTTCATTTATCGAGGAAGGCTAACGCTACGACCAATAGGTGTGGAGAATCAATGAAAAATGTTGCAAAAACGAGAAATATTATTGACAACTTTTGACAACTTCCGTTGCGTGTGCTGCGTAAACGGTTAAAGTTCCGCAAAAATCATGTATGACAGAATAGTTCCCCTTTAAAAGTTGTAAAAAAAGCGTTGCTTTGAATGCGAAATACCAAGCATCCCGTAGACTTCGCGAACGAAGTCGCGGACACAGCTAGTATGCAATATTTTCGTTAAGTATTTATCTCAATGCATTTCAATTCAATTGTTGTAACCGATGTTCATAACTACGTAATTACCGATATGTCGAAATAATTTAAATTTTACCGCACTACTGTTAAAACTTCATGTAGGCATATATGGAATGAAATATTATATGATGCATTAATAACCATTAATATATTATAGATAGCAAAACATAAGCAGCGGGTTTCATCTAGTTATTTTCTTTCTAGTGACCAAATTCATCCGCATCGGCATCGCTGACAAGAATGATAACCCTCCATACTTCGATAAGGAGCTGTACGAAGCAGAAGTGGACGAGAATGAAGACATCCAGCATACTGTACTCACCGTCACCGCCAAAGATCACGATGAATGTAAGTACTGGCCTATCCTTATTGATGGTTATGTTTATTGTTCGGTGTATTATATTATAACTATAGGCTACAAACAACAACTTTCAAAAATTTACTTTTATTTTAATTGAAATTGTCAAAAAAGTAAGTAGTAAGTAAAAACTCATTAAGCTGAACAAATGAAATGAATTATTAATTGGAGTTAAAATCATTTAAATCAATATCTAGTTGAAATTTGTCTAACTCCAATTCAATATTACAATACGTTAAGTATACAGTACTACTTCTATATAATATTTGAATTAAATAAAATTTTATACAAACTAGGATAATTCGGAATACTATTTATCCGAAGTGAAAGACTAGGGATATAATGTTCAAACAAGACCATTGTTAGCACTAAATTTACCTACTGGAGAATCTCAAATATTGATCGCACTTCACAAATCATATCCAATATCGCTTCCGAAGTGAACTAAAACTTGCAAAGTCCTTTACTGAAGTGTCATAAAGCTCTACTATACCGGAGTAAACAGTCAATAAATTTTAAAACTATCGTCTCGTGTATTCTGATATCTTCTTTTTCGGGAAAATATGTAAGTAATAAACTGTGTTTATTTTTGATATAGAAAATTATTGTAAGAATCGGTTTTATTTTATATTATCTTAATTAGGAAGAAGGCGCTTTACCTTTTAATTGATAGTTATAAATTTAACGATGTATTTAATCAAAACAATAATGAACGAATGAATGATTGCGTCGCATCGTAAAATAAAGCTATAAAAGCAAGTTTCAATAAAGTTAGTAAATCCAATCTAATCGGTGCTATTCCAGAGGGGGAATTAGTTTCATCGAAAATCCTTTTGTTGAATAAAATCTTGTTTATCTTAAGCTTGTTTGCAGACTAGGTTTCTATATAGTATCAGTAATGAAAAATTTTGTGCTTTGCGTCTGCGGGCGGCGGTTACTTTGAGGATGGAAGTGACGGTAAAGATAAATGTAGAATTTTTCGAATTTTATATTTTTATCTTTGATATAGTCTCACGAGTGAGTTGAACAAGTTTCGAGTTCTAATTCTCGCTGTTAAATATTTATATAGCATCCTAATCGCACTTGTACTCCAGTTATCAACGCTTTTCTCGAAAATATGAGAAATATTCATATTATTCTTTTAGTGTGTGATGTAATTATTTTCGGTGTATTTAAAACCGTAACAAGCTCAAAAACGATGAGTGGTACACGTTGACAAGCGCAACCGCGCCGTTATAAATAACTATGAAATTCGTTTTATATTTATATTGACGTAAGCTTTTACTGGATTTATATATAAGTTAATTAAATTTATATTAAAACGACATTCTGTGACTTTACAAAGGGTACTAATGAAATGAAGCAAATTGTTATTTACTTGCATATTGCCAAAAATAACTTACCTTCCAAATTTTTCTTATTATAAACTTTTTACATTGATATTACGTCATAATAAAAAAAAAGCTTTGTTACAATGGACAGTTTATTATTCGCTTTTCCATTCAATCGCGGAATTGATAATCAATAACAACATAAATAACATTTCACCGTTTCAAACATCAATCATCATCATTCACAGCCTTTCCATAGTCAACTGCTTAATGTCTCCCTCATAGATTGACACAAAGTTCTCGCACAGGTCGTCACTCCATCTAATGAGGGTCGTCCTACACTGCGACTTCCGGTCCAACTCAAAAACCTTTCTTCCCCATCAGTTATAGGTCCCACGAGCTACATAGCCAGTCTATTGCAACTTCTGCTTGCTAATCTTTTGAGCTGTGTAGGTCACACTCATTCTACTGCGGATGTCTATGTTGCGAATTCTGACAGAAAGACACCGAGCATAGCTTGCTAAGTGACACTGAGCATTCTTAATTATAAAAATATAAAATAATTGTTATTGAACTTCTTACACGAACGTTATTTTATATACTATAACGTAATTAAATGCTAAGCTTGTCTATTTGGCATAATACATATATGTTAATATATTGTTAGCATTAACTTTTCTTCTATTATGTTCGCTACATAATATATTTAGCATCCACATTTATAAATCATTGTAGGCACGTTTTACGTACCTAAATAGGTTAACGTTACATATGTTACTCTTCACCAAAGTGTCACCACTCAGTGCGAGCGGCAGTTTGGCATATGTATCCTGTACGAAACTTTCTCACGGGAAACTGTTACAAGTATATACGTACTATATAACAGCTACATATACCGCGTAGTACGTCCTACCGTGCTCAGCGTTTGATCGATGAGTTCGCACAGTTGCCACGATACATTATATCTTGGAATTTCTCCCTTACACAGCGCGCCCTCAAGCCCCACACTTATTAAACTCCATCCTCTCTATGAGTTGGTAACGAAGTCACAGTAACAATTTTCTAGAGATTTAATAGAGTTGTAACAGCAATTAATTAAAATTATGCCTTAATAACTTTCTGCGTTTGACAATTTGAAAAGCTGAATGAATTCTGATTTAACTCTACCCAGAGTTGACGCGTGCAATAATATTTTTCCCCATGGACTTTTTGGTTGAATCGGAAAAATTTAAGGTATAATAAAACTCGTCTTTATTATGTCATAAACCATGTGATGACATTGGTGTTCTTCGATAATTTATAAATTGTATAATAAATTTTTAGTCACTGTGTTAAATTTAACGAAGATTTCAGAAAGGTAGATGATATTAGCCTGTTTATGTAAGCATTCGCGCAAACACAGAGGCCACTCAATCGTCCCTTCCCTAACCATATTTAATGCACTTACAATAAAATAGGAGGAAGGAAGACACATTGTCATGGGAAATGCATACAACTCAGCTAGACCAGAAAACAAACGTGTATGTAGACATAATGTTCGTCTTCTGAGAATAAAGCCAGTTCAGGCCTGCAATACCGCTTGCACACGCGGCGATATGAACAATAAGTGTATCAAAATTAGAGTCATAAATATTTCGTACAACTAAAAATACGAATCACATCTCTTGCCTTTCTTAAACAATAGTAACTCGCACGAAATATGAAGGTTTGGAGACTACCAAAAGTGCTATGTAATAAAAATAATTCTTTAATGGACAACTGGCTTCAACTTCGAAAATTTTACCAATGGTAGTGCCACCATGCGACTACATTTTAACTGCGGCGTGAATGGTTCGCCACAACTGAATTCACGAAGACCGACGTAGTCCTTCACGAAATGTCAGTGTTAAATAATAGCATAATACTACTGTTTCGAAAGATGAAATTAGGGAGACATTGTAGGAGAGAGATTGTAGAAGAGACAGGTGAGAATGTATCGGAGACCCGAATACAGAAAATCCAAGATATTCCATATCAGTGTTCAACGGAGACATATCATGTGTATCATGAATCATCGATGACGTCGGATGTAGGTGTTTATGGACTATATTCGACATTTACTATCCAATGAAATATTTACTTGTTTGTCCTTTTCCTTTCCAACCTTTATTAACATGAAAAACAAATCCGATTAGAAATTAAACATAACATTCAAGTCCAGTATTCTGATACTCGTCGTCACTTCTATTGTATTATACACTGCTACACTTGTTACATAATCAAAAACCCCTGTACACACAGTAAATAAATAATAAATAAATAAATAATAATACACATCGAAATTAGTTTATATGTTGCTATGTAAAACAGAACGCCTCGATTTGTTCACATTTATTAATCGGTTGGAGCGCGTATAGCAATCGGAAACAATTGGGCAATTTTCTCACAGAAATGTAATTCGAATGAACGCACTACGCACCCACAAGAGAACAGTCGAGTGACCCATTCACGATACTTCTGAAATGTACATATTTACTACATTGCAATATTTGCTCACGATTCATTGTGTTCTCCAGTACCTATTTTAGAGTTCACGAATAAATTTTATACCTTTAAAAAGTGAAAAGAGCATAAATACTTGAGGCTGGGTGGGGAAAAGCATGGGAGCCGTAATTTATGATAAAGCAATCAAGTACTCCTTTCAAAAGCGTTAAATTTTATTCATCTGTACAAATTCGAGTCTGGAAACGTTCAAGGACACTTCTGAGACGGCTCCCTTCAAATGACTTCCTCAAAGTTCTATTATTATTTTCGACTACTTTGACCGGTATCTTCAAATATTTCTTTAGCGTTGGCAGCACACTTGAGATATCTCGTAAAAAGTTTGCATCAAGTTTTATTAACATTTCTTATTTCTACGAAAATATATAATACTTCTGAGAAAAATTGCAATGATTAAAATATTCCAAATTGCTCTAAATCGCGGACTAAATCTTACGCTTAGTGATTATATGGCTATCACGGTTGCATATTTATTAACATGCTATTATATTGTTGTAAAAATAGTTAAATTGTAAGAATATACCGCGATATATATTTGTTGAGAAAGTTAGGACGTGTGAGCCACTTAAGACGCAAGTATTTAAAAGAGAGAAGATATATCAATTTCAAAACACAGGTGTGTAAAAGAGAAATATTTATCTACTTATGAAGTAAGCGTTTTATGCTTTATTAAATAAATGAAATTTCATAACATTTACGTAGTTACCCATTGCACTTGAAATATAAACTGGGACACAGAAATAATGGATAACTTGAAAAAGGTGTGGTTGTTTTTAATATGTGGGTTTTGAATAGTAAAATCATAGTATGTTATGTGTGACTTATTAATTAAAAACAAAACAGACGTAATAACATTTCTAATTATTAAAAATAAAAATGGGGTATCGCAAATTTTCGTTTCGTTTTTCCTACAGGAGCCTGTAGAACCTCAATAGGCCAATGTGAATGCTGCGAACCATTATTTTGTGAAACGATTACATCAATATTGTGGCTTTTCTTCCACTAGCGCATTCCTCAACTCGTGTATGGTAGCTGGAGCTAGTTTGCTGTTATCTTGCGCGTCTCCTAAACTAGATATATATATACGATTGCAAGCTGTCCAATTCAGTCAGCTATTAAATTGACAGCTGATTGAGGCATTCGGATACAGAGCCGTCAGAGAACTATTTTCTATGACCATTAACTCCGTAAAATTTCCTTAATACATCCCATCACTCACCATTGTTGAGTTCTTCATACCATATCTGTTAGTACCGTTCTCTTGGACGTCTATATACTATGCTCATTTAATTTATTGAAACCGTAAACTGGCAAATCGATGTGCTCTAAGAAAATTGGGGCCAGTTTACAGCCCTAAAGGCTTCACGAAATCATTGAAGTATCGTATCAGAGCTCTGTCTGTTTCGGACCCGATGTCGGTTTCTGAGAATACGCTATGCTCACTATAAATCGGTTATTTCGATTTCGTGCATCTCGGCATGTCATTTCCTGGTCTTTTGATGTTCATATCAGTTTCTTCAAATCGCTGAAGTATTCTTGGAACCGTAGACAATAAAACTCCCATTATTCTACCAATACTAGGCCTGTCTTCTTCCTTCATGTACCATAGTATTGATTTATATACATTCTTCGGGTTAAAGCGACATTATGCTGCACACAATAGCCTGACCTAGCTAAGAAATTATTTATAATGTTAACTCAGCTTAATATGGTAAAAATAAAAGCATATTCCATTTTGTTGTTTCTTAATTGAAATGTTACAAATTTAAACCTCTCTTGAGGTTAATTGAACGCATTACATATCTACTTGTAATATTCTATTTATACAAGCAAACAACCTCTACAACTTGGATAGAATGACGGTTGTTACAAGTGAGCAGTTATTTTTGCACCCAGTGGGTAAGTAAAATATACGCAAAAAGGATTGATGTGTAAATATCTTTATTTTATCACGTAGTTCTGTAATATAAGAATTTGATTTAAAATTTATGCTAAAATTATTTCATTTTATGTAATTATTCTTATTATAAAAACATCTTCAACTACGAGTAACGAGGCATTCAATTTTAGTTCTCAGGTGGACAGCGCAACGCATTTTGGTTGTAGGGTAGATGTAGATATTTATAGGCTACAGCCATAACTTGAACCGTGTGTTTGTTTGCTATCGTTATTTTTATACAAAAACTTATAAGCACGTTCCTTACAACTTATAAATACTCAAACGTATTTTTAATTAAAGACAGTTTTGAAACGAGATTTCATTAAGTCTTGTCTTCAAAGAAGTCCCACAAACGATATTTGAGCTTGTACCGGAGCGATGAAATATTAAATTCTGGTCCCTAAATGAAATTAAATTTTCTTATTATTATTAGTTCCGAACATAAATAAGTCACTCTGTAGAGAAATATCTCATTATTTTCTTTGATCCGTCGTTATATGTTATTTGTTTGACATTCACTTTTAAGTCCGAAAATGATTGTAAAAATTGTTGGAGACATAAAGCGCTGCATATTCCACCGATCTAACTACCTTAGTTTTTAACGACAATAATTACCTTAAAAAGATCCTTGTTTTCAAGAATTGTGTAATATACTAGTATATTCCAGTGTTTGAGAAAGACGTAGCAGAAATTATATTTACCACTTATCACCGTTCAGTTTGAAAGCAGAATCATAAATATCAACAAGAGTTATGTGTAGTAAATGAAGAAATAGGTTTGAACAAGTGATTTTTTACTCTACGATCAGCACTATTATTACCTTTACAAAATATAAATAATTAAACATATATAAATCATAACAAACAATCTCTTAAACCTAATGTACATACATACTGGTAGCATTAGGATTCCAGTTTGCACATAAGGTTTAAGAGACAAACTAGAAAATCTTGAAGCTTGATTCCTACACGATATTTTGTATAAAAAAGTAACTTGAAAATGTTTGTGCCCGGTGTACGATCTGCTAACCCCTCTCACGTTTAAGACTATTTGCTCCAGGTGAAATATAGTTAGAATTTGCTATCCCTCTCTTTGGGTAGACTACATTTCATCATTTCCTCATATTCTTTGTCACAAATTTAGGAGCTAATATTTGTGGTAAAGATTGAAATTCTGAGGTTTTCATAACTAAAAATATAAATATTTATGTCAAATCAATATCGATATCATATATGCTATAAATCAATTAAAGTATTAGTAGTATAAGTACAGTCCAATATACAGGAACTTCCAATGAGGATAAGACTCGCGAAAGAGACGGGGCCAAAGATGAAAATAAGAGTAAGAGACGGGGCCAATGATGAAAGCATAATACTTCGGCATACATACAATCTTCACTTGCAGTTCTAATTAATCACGACTACAATTTGAGCGACGCTTATCTTCGTGAACTTGTTAAACTAGCAAATTGTTCTTGTTAAGTAAGGTTTGTGGAGATAGTCTCCGTTTAACCACAATGTATACGGTCTAAGAGTAAATTCTCAGCTTAAATTTGTGTACTTTCCTAGTTATTTAGTCTCTTCTTACCGCAAGTGAAAATTGTTGGATAAATTTAACTGAAGAGTGAAACTTGCTTCAATTTAATCCAAGTCTATTTGACTAACGCTTACTATTTTTGGTAATTTAGTAATTTAAATTTTATTCGACTACACGGTGACGAAAGGTTTTGATTTCCATTTCACAATTTTAATTTATTACATTAATAAGTAAGAAAAATTATTTAGTCCCTGACTATGAAAAAATTTAATCAATTGGTTACACAAAAGTAAATTTTGGTTATACTAAGCCAAGTCAAATATCAAGTCATGTATGTAAATATCGACATAAATAAATATTTTTGATGTCTTATCAGAACAAATTATCGTTGATGGTGAGATTCTATGAGGATGATGTAGAAATTATGCACATTTACATACGTTCACCCTCTGCAAACCAGCAGTAGGAAAAAAGGACTTCGAAAAGCCGATTTGGTTGTATGTTGATAATTATTATGATTTAATATTCGAGGCGATAAACTTATTAAAGTTAATATATATAATAATTTAAAGTCGATTAAAAAACTCAAAAAACTTTAGTACTTAAAATATAAATTTTAAGTAACAAAGTCACCTAGAAATTGACTCGTTATATTTAAATTATTGCTCTTTTGTCAAATCTAAAAGATTCTAGAACTTTTTTATTAAATTAAAATTTACATAGAAAAGGTTTTTAGTACTATTACCAGAACTGTTGATGAATGAATTTAACTGAAGCGTTAATAGCCGAATGGTTTAGGCGAAACTTAAGGTTGGTCTGGGTTTCATTTTATTAGATAATATTGCCATAAGCTATATCGAATAGCAATTTCGCCAAGGACCGTTAGTTTTTATAAATTCGTTCTAAATTACTTATGATTTCGAGTTTAATGATGGTTTAAGTAACAGATGCCCTTTAAATAATAAGTAGTCTGGCCTAGTTTATATTACATTCAAAATTAGCAGGGTTCTGAATATAACTTGTGTCTTTACCAGAACAGGTACTTCTCGATTATTATACAATAGTCTGTAGTCTAGTAGAGGAGGGATTGGGATTGCGGATGCTTGATTTTAAATGAATGAAAATTATCCATTAATTTTTTTTAGGTTTTTAACTCATTATTATGTAAGTTAGTGCAAGTAGAAATAAAATTATATATGAATCAATATAACAACTGTAAGACTTCTTGCTATAAAAGAAACATTAATTTATACGACCAAATATAATTATTTATTAAACCCAGAAGTAAAGCGGACTAGCAAGTTCCAGTAAATAAAAAAAATGAATAAAACAAACTTTTGCGGATCTTATTTCTTCTGACTTTTTTCACGACTTTTCGAGTGCTTTACTAGCACTCATGGGTTAAGGGGACGACTTAGGTATATTTGATGTCCCGAATGAAATAGTTACCTTGAAAGACCGTCAGCTTTATAAATTATTTATTTTTGATCTGATCTACGCAGAAGGATCTCATGGCATCTTGAGGTTTTACAGTGGTTGTCATGTCAGAATGGATGTCTGGTTTGGGATTAATTTTATTAATAACGAGATTCTAGGCTGATGGTAGCACCCAACTATGTTATCTTTTGATATTATGATGTTCTTTTAGTTTCAACAGCTTCGCAAATAATCTTTGGTAGAAATCGGTGTTCTGTTACGAGATACATATTTTATAGTATTGCAACTACGTAACGCAATGTGTAATCGACAATTTTTTTTTACATTCACTATGTATGAATACTTCATATGTAAGTTCATAGATAAAGTAAAACAAAAGTAAAATGCAGTAAGAAAAATAAAAAAAAAACAAATATATTATTATATCGAAATCGAATCGAAATATCTATTATTCTGAAATGAGACCATTGGATTTATATTATGCAAAGTTGGAGAGAGGGACAATGAAACCGGCCTATTTGATATCGGTTTCATGAATAAAGCCCGAAGTTATTGATAGCTCTCTGTCGGCACGATATTTCCCCTTGATCCCATATGGACACATTAATAATTCCGATTATGACAGGAGGATTTTTTATTCATCTACCACACACATTAAAGTTTTCCAATGCATAGATCCCTTTAAAGATCATTACAGCTCAATGTTAATAATTTGCTTTTTGTATGGAAGTATTGGTGTAAGTATTGGTAATCAATATTTCCCGCTCTTCTCGCGCCCTTAGCAAGTTCAAACCTAAGAGCACTTACATATATATGCTTTCAGATACACAGATATATAACATATGTCCACGACACAAATATTCGTTGTGTCGTCATTGCCTGCCTGTTAACAAAATAATTAACCTTATTACTCTGGTATAATTGTAATATAATTTAAATCCATAACAAAAGTACAACAGAAGATGCGTTTGGTAAATTGAAAAAATTTAGCAGTTGTAAATCATTTCACCAAGCATTTCACCGTTTGAATTATAGAATTGCTGTTTTTGTCTTCTAGGAACTATCTTTTATTTAAAATGTATATCTTCTCTCTATGGCAGTCTGTGGGGGAGGCATAGGTTCAGCAGTGTACTAGTGTGGGCTGAAATTATGATGATTATTGTATAATGTGTATTCTTTAATGATATCAAAATCTTATGAATAGTTTATTCTATATAATACTAAATGTTACCAACAGCTGTGCTTTATATTTACATGTTATGTACATGTGCTCTATATATTTTAATCCCCATATTCCTATATGCTGCAATAAAACATTATTCATAAGTCAAACTATGCTACTAACTCCGGAAACAGCACTGATATCCCTCCAATTGTTTTTTCAAATCTTTAAGAAATAAAATAAAAAACGGAGACCTCTCAATAGTCCATTCTACACAGGTCATTTACAGTTTTACCATTGTAAATATTTTAGAGTCGTCTACCTTACAAACTAATATTAATGTATGCCACTTCTAGGTAGGACGCGGAAGCTTAAACAAGGTTTATAACACGCGTGATTTTAAGAAGTTAAGTCGACTGCACATATAGAAATATCTTTTGTATTAGATGTTATAAACCTTACCGCGTTACTTATTCATTTTGGCGACGACATATTAATAACGCTCTTTAATTGAAGTCATCTTTTTACTATTTCCATCTCTTACTCGAGAAATTAAGTGTAGTAGCGACTGACACTCCTTTCTCTAAATATAACCACATCAACGTGACTAGCAACAGAATAAATTACGAGAACTCACTAAAACGTGTGATAAATGGCCTCTTTCGTGCACTAATTCACCCATTTACATTTATATTTTATATTGTTAATTATGATTAATAAAATTATATCTGTGCACATAATTTCTTCCTATTATTCAGTTTGATGCACAAATTAATCTGTATGTTAAATCAACAGGAATATATTTGGGTCAGCTAATTCAACCTCGAGACCACTCGTGTAGAATAGTTCCCCATTATTTGCGACCACACAACGGCTTGAGTTTGACCACAGTGTCATTTTGAGTGATTGTATTACTAATTTGTTGTGATGATCACTAGTATATGCTTATCTATATTTGACTGTTTATTCGACGATTATGTTAAAAAAAACACAATTTCTCGTGGCATGCATAAGGTGAATATATGCAAGTTCCAATTTAATATAAAAGAATTTCTTTTGAAGGAAATCCAATTGTGAATTTGTAAAATTGATTTTTGTTATATCACACTGTTTTTCTCACGTATTTGGAATGGAATACCTTTTAATTTTTCATAATAGTAAAATATCCCCGTACTTCGTATCCACTTCATGTTGAATGTTTTGAATTTATGGACGGTGATGCTCCTGTATTAAATTTATGTAAATTTTCATACCTATTGTTATAACACTGTCAATAATCACCCGATTAAATGCTGATATTATTTTCCATTAGTTCATACGTAAAATCATCTATTAGCTATTAATGATTAGTGATTTTTTTTTACATTATATTTTGATGTAAGAGTTTGTAAGTTGTTTAATAATAGTAATATATTATTCAACAACGACATAGGACCTTCCTATCCAATGTTCTTATTCAAATGATTTGTCTGCTTTACTTTAAAACTGCAATTGTTGTAATCATTGTCATTCTTTTTAATACTTCTCCTTATATATATTAAATAAAAAATAGCTCTTTTCAATTTTTTACAATGTTTAGTATGACATTTGAAGTCGAATTAAGTTCCTCATAGCTAAAATATATACTTTTAATACTCTACATGAGTATGAAAGTAGATACTTATTTTAAACTCTCATTGGAAAATGTATCGCAATTTTTTTACTTAATACGCAATGGACTACAGCGTTGACGGGCATTTCAGATATGGCACCTATTAAAATGGTTTTTGGTTAAGATTAATGATTGTTGGAAAATGTCTTTATAATTACTATTCAAACTTACACAAGGGCCGTATCACCATTCGACTCCAAGCCGCAGCCAACCGCCTCGCCGAGTGGTTTCGGCTATGGAGAATCGAAGTTAACCCGGATAAAAGTGCAGCAGTCTTCTTCTGGAGAGGCTCATCCGATCCATTCTGCACCGCATCAGTACCTAGTCGTAGAAAGCTAGGACCTATCACGATCTTCGACCGACCCATTCCCTGGGCAGAAACGGTCAAATACCTAGGGGTCACCTTTGACCGTAAACTAAGCTTCCGCCCGCATATTAAAAATGCGAGAAACAAGGCCGCGTTCGTCATGAGCCGGCTTCACCCGCTCATCTGCGCTAAAAGCAAAATGTCCTTAAGACATAAACTCCTTCTGTACAAGACCTGCGTAAGGCCTATTATGACCTACGCCAGCGTCGTCTTCGCCTACGTAGCCGAAAACAAAATAAATCAACTCCAGACGGTTCAAAACCGTTTCACCAGAATTGCAACCGGAGCAGAGCCGTACCAACGCGACATCGATCTGCACAGTGACTTACATCTCGTCACCATACCGGAATACCTCAAATCCATCTCGCAGCGCTTCTTCGAGAAAGCGCTTTCGCACTCTAACCCGCTAGTGGTAAACGCCGCAACCTACGATCCGGATCCGAATCCGGTAACTATAAACCGTAGACCCCGTCACGTCCTCGACGACCCCACTTCATGGGGAACCTAACGCCAGTCCGTCCTCAACGGACCCTGGACCCGCACACAATACCTACACCTCGTCGCGTCGCCCTCGCCTCCGAGCGCGACGCAATCTTCGCGACACCGCGTACACTCGTTACACCCGCGTGTCAGGGCGGTTCTCACCGCCCACAGTCTCCGATTGATATGACAACAGGTGGCGTCCGTCAGAGACTAGGTTCGCATACCGAAACCTCGGACGGTCATTAGTCATCACCATCCATTCTCCACTCGGGAGAATCGCTATATAGCTAGGAACTGGCAACTTGGGTGGCATCATCAGATAGGTATGAGACCAAGAGTAGAGCGACACGCTCAGTCTATGAGCGCTTTGTGTAAGTAAGAGAACCACTGTAGGCAACACGGTTTAACACAACCAGCTCACGGACCCTTCAGTTCCGTGAGCCCTGTGTCCGATGAAGCTGTAAGAGCCGCATAGGCTAACAGCATAAACATCAACAGAATCTAGGTGTCTTTATAAATCCAACCCTTCCACATATACATACCTATATTTTCTATATCTTATAACTTGTAAGATTTATCTTTATCTCTGCTTATTCTATGCCTTAAAAAACATAAAAAATATAATTTTTGCGTTCGCTTACAGAGCTTTTAAAAATAAATTCGCGAAGTCGGTAGGTACAAGCTTACTCCTCGACATTTGACAAATTGCGTTATGATTTTGTTGTAGGGTGTGCGGAACAGCTTGTAACTTTATTTTTGAACGTGTACGCGTGTTATGCTAAGTGATAAAGTTTCCGTTTTCTGTAGCATACTTTAACTTACGACCTGTTCATCTTAATAAACTAAACTAATTATTAGATTACGTGAAAATTTCGAAAGTCATTTTAACTAAACCCGTTATTTGTCTTAATCTTTGAGTTACTAATAAGTTGGTCATGTAGAAAGAAAACTCAATGTGACATGCATGTTAATATTTAAATCAAGGGAATTTTACCATCATTATCCACATTTACTAACCTTATGAATATTAAATATTTTCGCTCAAATGTCAATGGCGTTTTCTCTAAATTTTTCCATCAGTAATATAGTAATAATTGCCAGTTATATTGCTTGTAAAAAATTAAGAAAACTACAATTTTAAATATTGCTATATGTCTCAACGTTATGATGTTTGTCAATAAAAACCTTTACTCTTGTCTTCTAGGGTAAATATTTCTAATAAAATACTACCTAACAATATTTTCACAGCTTTATTATTAATAAATTAAAAATGTTTATTCCACTTTTAGGTCAAAAGCTTCCCATAGAAACCATAAACTTTTTAATGTATGTGAAATTAAACTTTGTCATTACTAAAATGGCACGAATAATCTCGAATAATAATGAATACATATATATGAATACTCATTTATGTTTATAATATTACTCCTAAATATTTCCTTAATCAATTATATATGATATACTTATCAACAAATCTCATTACCTTTATAAGAAATAAAGTGGTGTTGCTCTTAGCTGATGCTAGAGCTGGAAGTTTAACTAGTTAAGTTAATCTTAATCATTATCCGGATGACTTTTGCTGTTATTGTTTTATACTAGCTATTTATTATACGTCTTTTATGTGTTTTCTTGACTCTAGAATATACTTATTTAGTTATTTACTCATTATTGCATTAACCTTAAAAGTTCAAAGTTCACAAAGGGCGGACTTAAAGCCAAAAGCATTCTCTACCAGTCAACCCAAGGTGTGGTGAGATACGTGTATGATAGGTGTAGCAATATACTAATTAATAAAAGAAGAAAAAAAAACAAATAATAATACATACACATATAGATATTACATACATAATACATGTATACACAATATATATATACACAACATATACATATACATATATATATATTTACATACACATACATACACAATAGAATACAATACTATAGCGGTAGCTACCAATTTCATATGTGGATGATAAATTTATCTGACTTTCAGATAACTTAAGTAAGTGATCAAGAACCAAACTTTTAAAACTGTTTTTATTACTGACCTGTCTGATTTCAACGGGCAAGGATTCTAGAGTAGTGTAGCTCGGACAGCAAATGAATTTGCAAGAAAACCGGTAAAGTGAGCTGGAATACAGATCTTGGGCCTCATACAAAAATTACATCTATTTTGTTCGGCACACTAGAGATGTACATACATTCAATTTAAGATTATGCAGCATGTTAAATTGTTCGTGAAGTATACGTCCTATTTCGTAATCTGGATCATCTATGAAGCAATCATACATGAGACAAACTACGCCATTTAAGACGCTCCTGTCTCTGGCGGGCGTACAATCTTACCGATTAGAGAAGATGTGATTAATCCACTTAGAAATTGTAGTTACGACGGATACATATATAACCTTGTCCATATATTGGATTCTCTTTACAGATAATAACTTCTGTCTTATTTATAATTATTATAAATTAAAGAATATAATAGAATTAAAAGCCTTGGCTTGAAATTTGTGTGTAGGCTCTTTTCATTCACGGAGAAACCGTCCTGGTAACCGCGGGTATACAATTGTTTTGGAAGCTAGAAACGGTGTCCCCTTGAAACACGAAATTTATAACATATATTGGTTTAGCGTGTTTTATCTTTGTCTTTATCATCCACTTACCAATAAAGTAAATAATCTTACGTTAAAACTGCATTAAGAAGCTCCTTAAATTACATCCTGCGAATTAACATTACAAATAGGTGATAAAGAATGTTTCGTTGGACGGTAAATGTATGACAAAAACTGTTTACAGGACTTCGTGCAATGCGATAATTAGTAATCTCAATACGCTTTGTACTGGCTTACGACTACCTATTTGAATATCCCCTACAGACAAAGTTTAGCTAGTGCTAGCGTCAGAGCATGGATATAGAGTTTTGTTCATGTCCAAAATAATAACGATATGTAATACGGTTGAATGCATTCGACAGGAATACTGAAGTTCCGTTGTTATAACTGGTTTACTTCCATTTCGCTTATCACAATAAAGATTTCAATTTGTGTTTTAATTTCGCAGAGGTTAATGTGCGCTCAGAACAAAAAGATATAACTTTGAAATTTATATCTTTTTGTACCTATAGAAAACTTAAAATATTATTTGTTGAATAAATCCTGTAAAAATTGTTGAACATACTTACGGTTAAATACTTATGAGCTAATACGAATTTATTATAAATCTGTAAATTGGATATGGTTAGTAGTTACAATGCTACTATTACGTATTAAAAATAACTTTTAGTATGTTATATATTTGTGGTTGAATTCCTGAACCGTACGTTAAATATGACCCTCGATTATAATATTTTATGAATATGATATATGTGATATATTTTCTAAATGATTAAAACGAAAATAATTTTAGATTTATTTCCTATATTGTTGGAACACTTTATAGTCGGAAGCAAAACCTAATATCATTCCTTAGTCATTTTGTAAAGTAATGAGTTATTATTATTATTATTTATTATTTTATACTTTATTGGTCACAGCTTACAAAAAGGATGACAAAGGGCGGACTTAATGCTGTATCAGATGTAACGTAAGGCATTATCTACCAGTCAACCAGTATCTTTCTCTATCAGTTATGTGATGGAATGTAACACTTCTTTTTTTACTAAATAATAATCAATAAAATGCTCAATCTAAAATGAATAACGGATTCTCTAGAAAAAAAAACATAATGAAAGAGTGTTTTTTTTATGAAAAGAGAAGCGAGAAAAGCAACATTGTCGTACGATTACGAGTTCACGTCAACTCCACCTCGTCTTTGCTCTAAGATTTATGTCGTTGCAATAAAATCTCCTCGTTTGAATAAACATCTCGCGCTTGGAGCCTGTGACAAATTACCAAAGCTCGCCGCCAGAAGCCAAGAGGGGCATTAACGAAAATAATTCTTTATAACGACATCGGCTGGTTTCGACTTACTGACTAATTATTCATGTTCTTAATATGTTAGGTTTACTAATGCTACAAATATTAAAAAAATATATATTATTTCATATTTTATTTCATTAGCGTATGTTCACTTGACATTGTTTCCTCTCTTTAAAAGATTCATGCTGATTTTATTGAATTGCTTTCAATAATTTTAGATTCCGACCCTGTAATATAGAAAAAAGTTGGAGCCGAGCTATTTTTGTAAAACCTATTTTTAGTTATTTTTAATTATAGTCAATTTAACTTTTTATTTCTGTGATATGTTTACATTATATACTCCTTCGGCTTATGATATTTCTCGGAAATAGTGTATTGTGAACGTGTTACGAATGTTATATAGTTTTAATAGTATGTAATATTTAAGAAATAAGCCACACCTACCTTTTATATATGAAACTTTTTAACTTTAGTATATTTTTTGGTCTAACAATCTCACAATAAAATATAAAATGATAAACAATATTTTGAAATAAAATAAGTAAGTGTATATTATTTTATTGACTAACGTATATTAGGTTCCGATAAAACAATCTGCACAGATATGTTCGTTGCTAAGTACGATTCCAATATTGAAGCAAGGAGATCGTAGACCTCTAACAAAAACTAATTAAACCGAACATCGGCATGTGTAGCCTCCAGGAGTAATGAATAGTAGAGGGTTGGGGAAGAACCCCCGCACCCCGACGTTCCTATAAAAAACAGTTTTAATTAAAGCACTATAATATTCGCAAGATTTTAATGTAAATTAGGAAGAACTTCTAATACTTAGTATCATGGATCATTTAATATCGTTTTCAGTTTATTTTAAGTAATCGGAAATAAGAACCTAATTCTGAATTAAAAATATAGTATACCTTGAAGGATATACCACCTCCAGGAGTAATGAATAATAGAGGATCGGGGACCAACCTCCGCCGGCCGACGTTCGTAAAAACAGTTTTAATTAAAGCTCTGTGTTCTTTGCAAGAGATTTTAATGGAAATTAAGTAAAACTCCTAATAAAAATCCTAGTTACATCGATTGTTTAATATCGTTTTGTGGCTTACTCAAAATAATCAGGCATAAGAACCTAATTACTAATTATAAATATAGTGTACTTAGTTAATAGGAATTATTATACGTCCGCTCGTCTTCTTGGTAATGAATGACATAGGCAAGTATATATAACACCTGCAGTGTTCACACGGTCGGACTTGTAAAGATCTTAAGACAGCGGATAGCTGAGCACTTACATATATCAAGTTATATGTATGTATAACATATGAGAAATGAGAAAGGGTGTAGGGGGAGCGTGGGGGAGTATTCGCTGACGGGTGCCATTATGTCCTACTTCATCTTACTAGTTGTGCAGCTGTATATTAAGTCCCAATAAAATGCCATTACTGCGTGCAAACTTATTTAAATGTTATTAAAAGGACTTGGTGACGCTTTACTTTCATAAAGGAAAATAAAATTCTTTCAGAAATGCGCTGCTCTATTTATGCGCTTACTCACAGAAGTCACTACTACGTTTTAACTATAAACCTACGTCTGTTGCCACTATAAGTTATCTTAAAGCATTAAACTTATGAGATTGAGAGTAATTTTACAAAACCTTTTTAATATTTTTAACATTTATTACATATATTTTAAATGGATTGATGCCAACACTGAATAGCAATGATAGTTCTAGGACTAGGTCACTGCTAAGCCATTCTGCAGCTAATGCTAAAGCTTGTAAATTTCCAGTCTTTTATTAGACCTACCGCATTTTCGAATAGTCTACTATTTTAACTTTTCTAGTTGACTTATTTTTATTTTTTTCATAGTATTCAGATGTAGTTTAACAGAGATTTAGACATTGAATACTTTGATGGTTACTTTCCTATTTTTCAAATATATTTTGGCCAGAATTAACCATAATGGCTAGAATTGATTTTACAAAGAAACATAACAACAAAAATACATTGATTTCCTTTTCATCGTGTTATTCGCGCATTCTCAGAGTATAGGTTAAACGATATATGTCTTAAAAAATATTCAAATGGTATATGTGAAATTTGTCCTTGGGTTTTGTGATCAGGAAGAGACCATCGCGTCATACAACGCAACTTGAATATATTTGAGACCTAGCGGGCAGACCATCCGATGCATATTCATGTGCCCGGTCCAGATGCGCGTATTAATTTGCATCCTGATCCGACATCGGTTGAGCTCCAGTCGGCCCTTTTCATTTTTTTACCATAAAATGCCATAAAAGCCCTCTTTGTTCGCACAGATAATTGTATTGGACATGAAATCGAAACGTTTGCTCATAGTAGAACTGTGCATGCGAATAGAATTCTTTTCCGGAAATATACCAATTTTATTGTCTCTACTTATTGCCTCCATATATATATATATATATATATATATATATATATATATATATATATATATATATATATATGTACATGTTTTGTTAATGGTAATCTTTAAAAGTGACGTCCCTGATTCTCACACTCATCCTCGATAATGCTGTTTCCTTTGCTCTTTAAGTCAAAATCATAGAACGATGGTCGGATTAAACGTATATTTTATATAGTAATCTGATAAAATATTGTATATACAATACGTTTTAAAGCATTCAAGTACGAAGGACATTGGTCTAAGTGGTCCATAAATCAAGAAACAAAGTGGTTTATATGAGATTACAGTAGGGCGTGCCTTTAAACTGCCGCTGTATAGCGCCTAAGTATTAAAACCGTTTTATACTTCTAACAAAACAGACAATATTACCTCTGTAAAAATACATTTATAATATAGAGCAGTAAAATTTTAAGCTTTTATATGTACCTACGGATTTAATTAAATATATATAACCATATCAAAAAAATTGCGTTCTCTTAGAAAACTTATGGTATATATTTTATGGTCATGATTAAATATATAAAAACATTTATTTTGATAATGCTATCTTGTTTGATTTGAGCTACAAATTAATAATATTAAGTAATATTAAATAAAATAAACTCACGCAATGAAACAATAATGGAAAGAAAAATGATGATTTAATTATGAATACAATCTGGTGTTAGCGAATGATTGAGTGCTAATTTCACGTCCGATGGTGGCTAGCAACTGTGATCCTTTTTGACCTGGATGGAGCCGTTGACCGTTGGATCACCGATAGTCAGCACTAACGCTTCTGAACAACAATAAGTGCAGTTGGGCGGCCACTATGAGGTCGATCAGCCAAATTACCTGTGCTCTGGTACCTCTGCAATTTGGTTACGATGCACATTTGAGAGACAGAGAGTGCGCTATGTCTGTCGTAACCTTCTTCACTAAGAGTTTTTATTCTTGTTAAAAATTACTTGTAATAATCTCAGTTTTTTATATGTATGACTCTCTTTGACGTTATTTCCTCACGAATACTATAGACACATTAGTAACATTAAATAATATATTTCTAGATACTTTCCTAAATGATATTAGTGTTCTATGTGAAGCCGTTTATTCTTTCGTTAAGCCATTAAATGTTTGCGACCGCCGTTGTTCCTATATTGTAGCTTTACGAGTGTAGTCTCGTGTAACATGTGTTGCAAATTGTCGACATCCTTGTTATTTATAAACATTCTTTCTATCTCTGTAGCCACGATTATGAGTACTATATATAATGTCCAAAACTTTTTCGTTAGCAAATTATACTACCAAAAACTTTAATTGAACGTTAAAACAGTGTTACCAAGAAGTATGAATGCGCAGGATAAAGACAATCTGAACCTCTTCTTTATTTTAAATGATATAAAGAATAACAGGCATACTGTTGTCATTTTTCAGTTTCAGTTCATCTGATGGTAAGTGATAACCGGCCGACGATATCTAAATCTTTCCTAAACAAAGATTCAAGATACACATGCCCTGTCACTCCTGAGGACTTTAGCAGATATAGCAGTATGCTGCTATATCACGCAGATGTTCTATAAGGGTGCGGTCTTTTCCTTTTTCAGTCTACTAACTTGATTAACCGTGTGATTTTATCACTGTTAAAAACCTTTAATATAAAGGTTATCTTTATTAATTTAAATAAAAAGGTTATCTTTATATTTTTAACGTTTTTTACCTACAATATACAATTTTTTTTACCTTCTGTATTATGCGTCAATTTTGTCACACCCATTTGGTATATTTCATGTCTTAGGTTTTATTAATATAGACAATTGTTATTTTAAGAAAACCTTAATAAAAATAACACAGTGTCAATATATTTATCTAGAGATAATTTAATGATTCAAATTTTGTTGAGATTAGATACTCACTTTATACAAATTCACGAAAACAATTATAATATATTAATGAACACGGCTCTAAACCTATTGTTAATGTTTATTTGATTCCAGTATTTTCAGTTAACGTGTGTTCTTATTAAATCCTAACAGTATAAGTGATAGTAGAATTTATGAGGTCGTAGAGAGATGGAACACGCTCCCTCAGAATACCGCTATGTTGCTTCTATATTGCATACCGTGAGAAACAAGCACTTTCAAGTGGTAGAAACGGCTGCAGTTATGAACTAGTTGTAGCAAGAATTATTAATAGAAAATATTTCAGTTTTGACCTACTCGTAAATAATAGTTTAGTGCTAGTGTTTGTCCGGTGAAAGTATGAAACTGTAGATATTACTTCTAACAAGTCATTGGACCGTAAGAATCACCATAAGGTGAAATATGGCCTACTTTATTATACCAATTATCATAACGAAGGAACACGAAGACCCACATACTGAATATGCATCACTTCTCATTCACTCAGGAGTGACGATGCAGCTCATTCTTATTTCTATGGGCTTCGACTAATTTACTTAAGTTGATTAGAATGTTAAATATATTGGTGTATATGGACTACAGTAATCACTTGACAAACGACATGGGCCACTCTCCATACATTGCACGGCCCACTTAACGAAGTTCAAGGACAGTAATGAAATTGAAAGTGGAATCCACATAAAGTCTACATTGTTCTACTTACTTTATAAAATTTCATTTGTTATAACTACCTCTTACCACGAAACCTAAGCAGTAAAAGATGGCTCGTCTACAGAACTTGAAAAATACCCGATGTTAATTTTTAGACAGTCTTAGAAGGCCGCGTGATCTACATATTAGTCTCTGGTAGCTTTGTCGCCTGTTCTAGCTGCGATTCCCAGCCGAGAAACAATATACGTTTTAAAGGACATTGGCCACTCTCCATACATTGCACGGCCCACTTAACGAAGTTGAAGGACAGTAATGAAATTAAGTTTAAATAACAGACCTTATATCCCTTTTATTATAAACAAATTAAAATCAATATTGTTTATGAGGATACAGAGATTATTTAAAAAATAAGATAAGAATCTTAGGTTATATCATATGATTTTGCTGTCAATACACTGACACTTTAACATCATCATCAGCTTAAATATTATTTATATTACTATACTTTATGACACAGACCTAATTCAATGAACGCCAAGACTTTGATGACAAATTTTATAATAAGTATGTAAAAATGTTTTTTTTTTTCTATAGATATTTCCTTAATGTCCTTGGGAGCACGAGTAGCTGGGCTGAAAATGGCCCATGTGCTTTACTTTATAAAAATAACATGTTACTATATTATACATACTGTAATAAACAGCGGATGCAGAATATGGCTTGGTAAATCAACAAACCGGGGGTATAATTTACATAAAATCAATTGAAGCGGAATGTAGTTCAAACCAATAAGTGTTTTATTTTTTATTGGTATTCTGTTATAACATTTTCTTATAAAACAGTATTGGAACGCTCGTGTCGATACTTCGTAAGTTCTTTGAAAAACGCCGGGCAGCAAAGTATATTACGACAGAAACTAAGTAACAGCAAACAATGCACCATGGCATAAAATGTCTCGTAAAAAACTAAAGTTTTATGTTAAAAACAATAGCATATATATTTAATTCCTATGTAAATAGTTACAAACAAACAAATTTATTTCATACGTAGATAGACTAGATAGCAATTACAATGCACATTTCACCTTTAACTCGGTTTGTGCTAAATATAATAGGCTGTGTTCCTGATTTGCGATTGATATGTATAATAGTTTCATAAATATATATAAAATTTCTAACATATTTTAACGAAACGTCATCTAATATGACATTACTGTTACATGCACACGGACAGACTCGCCGCTTTCACGACAGTAATTCAAAACTAACATTCGGGGGTTCACACTTATTATATACAATATTCGGTTAGGATTTTGCACTACAATAATCGGAAGATTATTGGAATACAGCCAATCGTAATACATTATTTTCGTTCCATTTTTCAGTTAGTGCTGCTAACTTAATTAACGATTCTACTTCACGTGTTCACATAAAATTTTGGATATTTCACTTTTACTTAAAATCAGAAATTTGTTTTATTGTGCATATGCTGTTTAATTTACAGTTCTGGATCAAATATATATTCTGGTTTATCTGTATCTACTGTAGAACATTATTGTCTAAACGTTTTAATAAACGTGTACCATAACAAAATACCAATTTCTCATGTACGGTTACAATAGGACAAAATTTTTCTTCAAGGCGCCAAACGCAACAACTCTTCAGAACACTCTCCATAGTAAATTTGGTTAAATTGCATAGAGATGCACCATCTCTTCGCAATGCTAATGAATCAAGACAGAAAGTACCTCGTCGTCAACAATTTGAGCCGGTCTTCAAATGGAAGAAGCCCAGAGATCAGCACATTGTTCCATGTGGGGCCGAGCTTGCGCCTTATACAGCTGCACACGGTGGGCCTACACGAAATATTTTCTTGCAAATAGCTTAAGCACGTCAAGTTTTTAGAGGCCATTTTGGCCTTACCTTTCAAGTGAACGCGGAACTGAGCGTCGCTCGATATGTCAATGCCTAGGATACAGCTAAAGTAACAAGAGAAGTGCTGTCAAAATTGGCAGATGTGACAAAGGGGTTCCTTTTAGCGGTAAATACGCAAAGTTGTGACTGCTAGCCAAGATGGATTGTCATGCAAGCAGTAATATATTTTTTCGATTTTTTTCAATCACCAGGGAAACATGCCGGGCAGTTATGGTGTATTAATTTTTGCTTACTTATTAATGGCTTCACCTAGTTCAAAACTAAAGCATGGTTCTAGCGCATACTAAAATGTAAATCAATATTGCCGAGTTGGATTGGAAAATTTAATAATTTATTAAGTTTCCCAAGTCCCTTTTCAAAGCTTATGTAAATATATAATGACTTTGTTGTAAGTTGTTATTGCTTTGTTAGGAACAAATTTTGCATTGCAAGCTTTAATTACATTATGTACATCGTAGATAGCTTTGCAAATTTTATCTTTTAACCAACCAACAACAAGTAACGAATGCAGAGAGGTAATTGAGAAAAAACTTGAGTTGAGAATATTTTGTTACCATTTCTGGTATTTACTTTAGATACTGTTCTATTCATATTCAATGTAAATTGAATTTAACTTAGTTTCAATTAAACTACAAATAGGTTTTAACAACAATTAAGGTATTTGTAATACCATACTAAGTTATATTGCAGACTGAATGTCAAATGAAACTTGAAATTTTGGATATAGTCTTGTACAACAACTACTAATACTAACTATTAAAATCTTCATGCTATTAATATCAAATTATAATTGTGCGCAGTAAAATTATACCTTTTATATTTATTACACTTTTGTGATTATAATCATCAGCCTTGGCTTATTCATGTTCACCGTTCGTTAAAGGTACTTTATTTTCTTTAATTGGGGCTAATAGTCCGTAGCCGAATATAATTACTCCTTACTGTTCTGCGTACGGTCCTAGAGCCATTACATCCAGAGTCGACCGACAATCGTGTACATCGTATAACATAGAATCGATGTCTATATATTTCAAATATTTTCTATTGTCTTAATTAATAACGTATATTAAAAGTAGCAATATTACATACGTTTTAATGATTCATTACGGTCGTGTCCTTCTTTATTTCTAGTTGGAGGTCCAACATTTTATGACCAATTTGCTTGTAAGTGGACCTCAATCAAGCACTTGTGAGAAACCCGGTTACACAGCACCATTGTTTTGAACAGTCCTTTGCTTTCATTTCTTCAGAATTCATTTTATTCTCGTTAGTTTTGTGAGCTTTTGTTTTGGAAGTTTTGTTTACATTTTTCTCTATTATTTCATTTATTCATTTATACCATTGATGTTCAATTTGTTTGCATTTTTACTTGAGCTCTTGTCCTCCAATTTTCAATTAATACGGTTTCATTTTCTTTTTATTATTATACCTTCCTAAATAATAAACTATAAATAAGTATTAAATTTTTAAACATACAATTCAAGATTTTCACGTATTATTGTTACATGTATGTTACATCATGTAGGTATGTTACATATAAACAGCGATAGTTCATTGTTTGGGTTCCTCAATCACAAGCCGAAGTTTCGTAATCTCATCCGAACAGTGTTGGAAGATATGTTAAATCCACCAAACCCTTTTAGAAGATATGTTAAATCCACCAAACCATTGTATATTGATTGTGTATTGATGGTTACTGATTATTTAATTATATCCAATATTTTAAATGATATCATCATATAACAAGCCAGTTGGAATCAAATCTAAGACCCCTAAGCTATGAACCAGACTCTTTAGTAAATAGCTGTCAACGGTTTGTCTATAATTTTTCCATAATATGCTTTCTCACATTAAATCAGATTCTTCGTCTGACCTCATACGCTACTTCGGGCCCAAAGACGTAAACACAAGTAAGTTCAAATATTTTTGCAGTAATGCTTACGAAAATGTATATACTATGTACGTACTTTCGCAGTGTTCTGGTTAACAATCAAAAATAGATACTATGTCGGTCCAGATGCAAAATCACGTCCTGTGATGTGAATATTGTGTACTGATATGATTAATGTAAAAAGTTAGTGTGTTACTATTTAGTTTTAAAGTTTACTTTACTAGTTTACTTTAATATTTGAATGGATTTTCTTTCCCTATAGCTTTGTTAAAAATATAATGAACGCCAGATCGATTCGGATGAACTTCAAACGATATACAATCAATCCATGTGGACTGTTGCAAAAGGACTAAAAACGGAAACCAGTGGGATTTCCAGTGAAAAAGTGTTCTATTCTGAAGAATTGCACTCGCGATATGCAGCCAAGATGTTCATTCACATTCATATCTGTCTTTTGTATTGAAGTAGTATTTACTTAGATTCGTAAAAAAGTTAATGATACAAAAAATTATAATAAGATATTACAAATTTGACATGGTACGACATGATGATATGACAGTAGACTGCAGCCTGTTTTAAGTTATCGTTCACCCCACTGGGTTGTATGACAGGCTTATTAAAACTTTTATAATAATTTTTTATGTATTTACTATCTCTATCTCACAAACGCGGCTTAGTTATGCTATATGTTGTCATACAAATTGGCGTGATCATTAGCATCTAAATTGCAAATACTACTAACTAGAGAAATATGTAAAAACACGTGAAAAATATAAAATTTCAAATCACATGTCGCCAAGAGTGAGCGACCTGACCAGGTCTTGTTTATTTTCCTTCTTAGGACGTTTTTCTCTGATTTTATTATCATCATCGTAATGACAGCCTGTCCAAAGTCCACTGCTGAACATACCTCCCCGTTTAGATTACCGCAAATCACGATCCTGAGTCACCTGTACCCACCGACTTCCAGCAAACGTGCATAGGTCGTCGCTCCACTTAGTGGGAAGCTGGCCTACACTGCGACTGCCAGTCCGATGTTTCCATTCTTTATTATATGCTTTCGTTAATTCCCAGAGTTAAAAAAAACTGTAACCAAGGCTTTGTAACACATTTGTCTTCAGGTTAAAGACTTTGTAATAACGTTCTCATAAACATAATGTACACGACAATAGTACGCAACAAACGCATTTAATATTTCCAACATAATTTTACGTTTAAGACACAAACATTAAATTCGAGCAATATATGAATTTATACTTTAATTCTCTCTACTTTAATAAGCGTATATTTTATGAATATTACATAGCTTATACAACTATTGTCTTATGAAAATTATGTTTGTTTCCTCGAGTGGATATTCCGCCCGCGTTTTGTATAACCAGACTATCTATTTGGTATGAATGTAATCAACAGAGTGCGTCCTATACTGACACAAGTTTGTTTACGGTGTTTGCAGGAGTAGGTATTTGTATCGCTCAGGATTGTTTTTGTGGGTAATAATATAAATATTAAACGAATATTACAGTGTTTGCGCGCACATTCCTTAACACTTCGAAAGTCGTGAATAATTCAGAGGGGCGAGATTTCGCCCGGGTCTCGCGCTTATCGTTGTCTTTGAAATACATGGCCAAATGGGAGTCGGTTCGCTTCCACCTCGAAGTCCTTTTCCTTTAATTTTTTATTAAAATATGTAAATTTGTGATGATTTCGAAGTAATGTTTTATATATTTATTAATGTCTCTATCTTGTCGAATGGATTGTAAATTATATAGATACTGCACTTGACATGTGGGAAAAGCAATACAACAGTGCTTTTTCTTGAGAATGCTGCCAGTTTTTGGTATTTTTCGCGATTATTCGCATGTTGCATCATATTACATCCACGAGCATAATGGAGTAATGGATTCTATTAGGCTTTCATAGAATTGAAAGCCTAATAGAGTCATCATCCAATATTCTTCTAATTTTTTTTTAATTTAATATATCTAAATGAAAAAGAAGAAAATTTGTGATCTTAGTCTGTACACGTACCACGATCCTATCTACCAAATTGATTCCATACGGTTCATTAAATCTTTAAACGAAATCGCCGCAACCCACGACTAGTAGGGTGGGAAATTCAACGCTCTGTCGACACCGATCATATTTAAACATTTGAAATGGCTCAGCCCAAAGCCCTCATAAATCACCTAAACCTTACTTCAAATGTCGCGCTTGAATTTAAATATACCCTTATGCAAGATCACTACTGATTTAATGCTTACTTACTCCCACCGCATAAATATATACATTTTTTCTAAATGATTTATTTCTTATTATGTTTTATTTCCCACGGCCGTAATAAATTTTCCGTATATCTGGTGCGATATCAATAATGGGCATAAGGAATTCATAAGCAAACCATATAGTGAGGTTATAAGGGCGCCTGTATCAAAGGAAATTAATGACCCTTTCTTATAGATATTAAGGAAGTCGACGTCGGCATTATACTATAAGTTTAAGCGGATATTAAGTCACTTAATACAGGAGCTTTGGAGGTTAGAAGGTCGGGTAACAATCAGTGTAGCGGTTACAACGCCCAGTGTATTTCAAATTTTAACAATTTTTTTTAATAAATAAAGATATTAGTAATCGGACGTACATCCTAGCTGTGCTACGGCAACCCAGGACCACTCCGTGTTGCCGTCCTCCAAGGGTGTATATTCCTCAGGTGCGCTAATATATTGTACTATAGTACCAGCGCCTGTGGAAAGCCTACATTATGTTTAGTTATTAACTTAAAACACAATTAATTATACAAATGATATTTTTTTTGTTTTAAACTTACTTTTACTATTTTCATGTTTAATAGGAATGTGAAAAAATATGACTTATTATGATGAATTATCACGATGATGCAAAATCAAATTTTTGCCTATAATAACAGAATGTTTCTATCCTGCAATATGCAGCATTAGCACAGTACATTTTTTTTTTCACCGCCAAACAGTTCAATTGAATAATATATGATTTTAAAAAAATATATATTTTGTTATTCTCAACGTTTTTAAACGAAATTGAATATGGTACTACAAATATTGGAGTTTGTAAAGAAAAAAAAACTATCTGCCTATTCGGACACAATAACAAAGACAGGGCGACGTTGGAATGTTTTAAGAAAAACCCAAAATATCATTATCTCGATAATGGTAACACTATTACTAACGTAATTTTTTTTGTCTGGTAGGTTACCCTACAGCCTAGCCTATCTTCCCCTTAGGTTTGTCGTGCTACTTACGGGATATATGAAATGCCAGATAATTTATGATAAATACTAAAAATAAGGATAAACTTATAGTGGCAAGTTTTCGTGTAGACGAACAGTGAATAATTGATGAGGCATGGTATTCGCATCTATAATAAGATTTCAATGTCTCTTTCAGATTTTCTACTTCATCATTTTAAATGCTTGTTATTTAGAATGTCTTTAGGTGAAAATAAAAACATGTAAAACTACGAGTAATAAATACTGAAAAGACCAACTGCAGAGTTCGGAGCATTACGCTTTGGGATTTGTCAAAAGTTCTTTTAAAAATGATATTTATTTCAACTAATGAATTTATGTTGAATTTGAATTTATTAAACACAATTTGTTACCTATACTTTTGTATTTGTATAGAATAAGTTATGGAATTAAACTATTTTTTTCCATTTCAGATTCTCGTAGCTATATTCTTCCTCGTAACGCAAAATTTATTATTCGTGATGAGTCTTCAATATAATATCTACAATGTAAAAAATATGTTAAATATTACATATTTTAATAGACAATTAGGGTCAACTACAACCATAGCTGTTGTATAGTTCTTGTTTTCGAAGTAAGTGTCATAAACGTGTACACAGTTCTCCTGATAATAACTGAACACTGATATCTAGCCCAGAAACAACTACATTCAAGATATTCATGCGGTGACACCCCTGATCACTGAGATTGTATGCTTGGCTATCAGCAATGGGCCTTTGGGTCGAGTGTTATTCTGCTATTCTCTGAGGGCAGGGTCCCTCCCCGATGAAGTGGACCTATTCATGCTGTAACTAGAAACAGCCATTGTAAAAATGTGTGACTAGAAGAACTCGACTGTACTGAGGATGTTTCATTTACCTAGTAGTTGCGTTGACATTGGAAATTAGAGACGTAGTGACTGTGATATGAGAACAAACAAAATATGACTATACCAGAAAACCTACAATTTGTGGGTTTCACAAATACTGACTTTTGCAAATATCAACCAAAGATTATATTATATATAGAATTAGTATGTAATAGGTATTTTATATTCTAACAACAATAAATACAGAATAAAAAAAATGCTTTTTGGTGTGTGAGAATAAATTAAATAAAAAATATATAATATAATACAATATTTAAGTCAACGCTTGAAATAACTCCTTCCTCATAATAAATTTATTCAATGACCTTGTTTCGTAGTAATATTTTCTCAGTGATAAAATCACTAATATTTTCTTAAAGAGTAAAGGCGTGCTGCAGAAACGTATGTAGTAAGGATAAATATATATATATATATATATATTTATATATATATATATATATATATATATATTTATATATATATATATATATATATATATTTATATATATATATATATATATATATATATATACATTTAATTTTAAAAGAACTCTTAGGAAGGAATTTTAAACTAAATGGTAAAGACAAAATACGTTTTTACGTTAGTCTGATTCCTTACATGTTCAATGTAATCATTGAAGGCGTCTATAATACAGCAACGTTTGTAGCGAGGCGTAAAGATCTAAAGGTATCTTATGCATTATGTATGGAGTCGCTTTGGCAGCGCCATCTGATCGTCTGATAGCAAGTAACCCTTGTTTACACGGTACTCGCTAATCCTGTCGCTGGGTTTTAACAAGATTTGTGCGATATTCGGGTCATAAGATTTGATAACATTCGTAGTAAAATCGGTGCACGAGCTTCGCTTGAACTATGTAATAGGACATAATTTATCTTTTTTTTGTATTGCTATATTATAACGTGTGTATTTTTTTTATCAAAAAGTATTTCTACGGTCTTTTTTGAATATACAAGAGGTATCTCGCTCTCTAATTTATATTTGATAAGGTGATTAGATGGACTTGATGGACTTGCACACATTTTAATTTATATGTGATAAATCGTACAATTAATCTTATATTCACATACTCACTTAAAATTATTTGTTCAAACGGAATTATTATTTATTGAATATAACATATATTCATCTCACACATTTGAAGGTGCAAATCATCGTGTATTGAATTTAATGGACTACGATCTCGAAGAAAGGTCTCTATTCATAAACCAAATCTAAACCAAAAATAAATAAATTTGATCTTTTAAAAGTTCACTAGATTGTTCACTCAAGTTTGGAAAAATTTCAGACATACACCAGCCAGTCCGTTACCAATATTAATATTTCTTGGAATTACATAGTTTAGATTGTTTATCCGCTATCTTTCAAATCCAAAAATGTTTTACTGGCACTTCCTATAGTCAACTCTTACGGCACTTATTGTGGTAATAGATTCTGAAGCATTAAAATAAAAGATTTAAGTAACTACTATGTTATTGAAATGTTACAGATATCAAGTGCTCTAGTATAAGGTACTTGGATAGTATTTCATATTATATACATTCATTATTATGATGTGCATATGATATGTGTTATATTATGATTAGACGTGCGTACCAAGAATAACAAATTTAATTCATATTACACACAATATATTTATTTAAATTATCTATGAATCATGTTATTCACAGCTTTACATAGATTAGGTACTCTATTTACAGGTAATGTAAACTGAAATTAAATTTAAAATCGATCTTACTGTTAATAAAAACAAGTTAATCAGATGGTTTAGAATTTTATGTTTTGTTTCACACGTCACAAAGGTTTTCTTGGAACAAAGACCATTTAAACATATTATCAGAGTTTACGCAACAAAATAAACATTTGTTATTAATTAAGTATGCGTCGTTTAACGAGTATAATTATCAAACACATTATGGTCCGTAAATTTTAGTACAAACACCCCAAATGTTAGCATTGTGTAGTTATTTTCTTCGAACTTATTATATTTAGGTACCCAAAAATATCTTTTTCGTACATGTTTTAACCCATAATATTGTTAACGTTAGAGTAGAAAAATAGTAGATTTAAAGATTTAATTTGTTTACATTTTTGAATTAAAAAGAACAATTATTACCTCGTTCAATTTGACTACAAACTACGAAATTCGTTACGAGTTAAGAATAAAATCGAACAACAAAACGACTGAGTTAAGTAGTATTTATACTATATTATCCATAAGGTAGAAACTTGGTCTACCTTACATCTCCATTTCTAGGTGAACATGTTTTATTTCCTTGTCTTTCTGTTAACGTAAAAACCACTTACTATATTAACTTACTTTATCTCTCTAAATACCTGAATGTGTGTGTTGTTGACTATGCTGAGATGCTTGTTAATGTAAACGAAGTTTTATTTTCTAAAAATTACTTGCAATAAGTTAACGTATTTGTATATTCATTGCCTCTGTAATATAGTCCAAACACGTATTGTAAATTTTTAGTATAGCTATTGGCTAGTGGCCAGCAAATTATAAACGTGCACCGTTTTTGCTTTATTAAAAGATATATTTGTTTAGACTAAAATAAATATTGTTTTTTTTTTGTGAATTGTTTATCACTATTTTCAACGTTATAAGCCGCAAATAATGTAGAATCATGCGTTTTTAATAGAGTAAGAGTTCGTTGATTAACCGTACTGCACGTAGTGAACATGATATTAATATGCAAATCCACTGCACACAGTTTGTGGTTGAAATGAAGGCATTTAATGTGAACTGTTTTAAAAAATGTAATGTATGTGAAAGTCAACACTTTTGCAAGTATATAAAATATAATAAGAGATTTTAACCAAACTACCGTATATGTATATTTCATTAAAGTGAGTAGAGAGCAATGGGCGCGAGAGTGCGTAGCAATACTGCGTAGCTGTAGACCTAAGGCAAGAATTATGAGTTCATAATTCCGCCTTATTGCATTAAGTAGACAACCAACTTCAATATTGACTGACACCGATGGCGAAATATTAAATTCGCTAGTTAAACTTGCGGTTATTGATTTTAAATAGACAACAAAGTAAAAGTGATGTCATTTTACATTTTAATGTATAAAATCATTATTTTACATACACATCATTGAAAATAGCTTTAACAATTTTATAAAAAAACTAAAGTTATATTTACTTATTAGGTACTAACTAGAATACGAATAGCCGATTGCAACGTCCCATGCAATTCTTGGTATTGTTATTATATTATAATTTAATAGCTTATTTATGCTAATCACCGCAAAAAAGGTTGTTAGTAATTTATCTCAGGAATGATAACTACAGGTCACCGCCGAAGCCGTGTAAGAGAAATAATTATATTTTTACTTCAAATATTTTTTAGTTTCAAAGTTACTTGGTTAAAATCAAAAGTAAGTAAGTGCTTTTTTACGTATTTTGAAGTTTCGTTAAACTATTTATTTATCTGAATGCAAACTTTACTTTTATTTGTAAAGAATTTTCTGTTTACTGTGTGAAGTTTTTTCAACAGAAAATGAATTGCTCTACAATATTTAATCGCTTTAAAACGACATTTGAAATGGTAGTTTACAGCTGGTTTACTTATTATATCTAAGAAAACTCAGAACATTTTCCAGTCAGAACAGATTGCAAATATCTTGATTGTTGTTTGTTAAATTAAAAAAAAACTACTATATATTATATACACATAAAAAAGCAAATTATACGTTAATTATTAAAGTTTAAAAACCATACGGTTTGACTATGCAGAGTTTCGCTTGCCTTTTTCATTACACAATGAGTTCAAGACAATATTTTATTGTCAGAACGAAATATTATAAATTGTCCAAGAACCAGATTTAAAATTTACCGAGATCTCGTATTCTGTGTATAATAGACGTTTATATTTACGAGAGATTTTTATCCACTGCATAAAAAAAACGACTCGGTGCTCGTTTTCCGCATTCATTTCCCGACTAATGAAATGCTAGTACAGACTCACATACTGCACTTTTTATGTAAGACTCTTTTTAAAAAGAGTTTTTGAGAATAAGTCGCCCTTATTAAAAATACACGCAATTTTCGTGAAACACTTATTTACAGTGTGCATTTTTTCGTTCTTCGTGTTCATTTCTTGGGTACATTACAGTGAATAAACAAAAACCATTTTGGTTTTAAATAATAAGTAGTAACTATTAATTATACTACGTTTACCAAATTGAGCAAAACAATAAAAGCACACAACAAGTCCTAATATTTTTTAGATAATATAAATCAGTTTTATCAATATCTAGCTGTTGTTTATTCTTAGGGTAAGTTTAAGTTTCATCAATTAAGTTCATATCATCACCGCGTTTAATAAAAGACATAAAAGGAAAATAAAGAAAAGATCTCAATAAACTACATACCTACATTAAACAACGAGAGTAGTCCGGCTACCGTTTAGGAACATTTGACCGAAGTCTCACTTTTAGTAAAGCTTACCTCATATGGCGCTTCGCCCATGTATCTGCAATTTCCGCTCTCTAAATGACTCCCTTGATTCTGAGCTTGTCCATGAAAATACGTAGGAAACCCCGACGTTTTGTTTTTATATATATCTTTCTCTTTATCTACCTTTACGATAATAATGTTCGTATTTTGTACACCTAAACTGGATTTTTGTTATTCAGAAAATAAATTTAATATTTTAAAAGGACATTCTATTATACTTTTTTAACCATTATTCTAATTCTAACAAATATTTAGTCACGGGTTTAATTTTAACAGTGGTATACCTACACTGCAGTTTGTTTATAGCTGCAGAATGAATGGATCAGCTTGACCGTGGTAGGACCACACCCTCACAGAATACCAACGTTAAATAGCAGCATAATGCTGCTGTATTTCGTCTGGTGAGTATCTGGGATCTGGAGACCTTAATAACTGGTAACGAGTCATTCCATCTCAGTCCTCGTGGGTAACAACGCATCTGCATTATGATTCCTCGTCAAGGATGATTTAGATGTTATGTTCCGCAGGAGTCACTTGCCATCAGGTGAACTGTGTGCAAATTTGTTACTCTCAAGGAAACCTCACAGACAAGCGGCTTCTAATAGGAAAAGCTAAGCTCGGTATTTTTACTGAATAATATAAATTCAAACCAAGTAATTTCCAGAATAATACTGACATCGTTCAAACTGGGAGTGGGGTTATCATATGATCAATAGTAATATTACTTGAAGAAATAATAACTGCTGGTGGAAACAGTTGGGTAAGTCTACCGCAAAATCGATTCAGACCACCTTTTCTGGATTGCGACAAGTCAATGAATGCGTGTTGCTCAAGATTGATTGAAAGAGCCTTTATTCAGCAGTGGACTAACTTAAAAAAAATGTTAACACCGTACGATAGTGGGATTAAATATTTGACAAACTATCTGACACAAATATTGTATGATAGCTATTTAAAAAAAAAATTACGCGTATTTATAAATTCAATTATAATTGTGTAAAATAAGATATTTAAATTATGAATGGTAAAACTTTTTTAATCATTTCGTGTATTTAGGTTATTATTTACTGTTGCAAGTTTATGTATTAAGGTATTATAACTCATTGCTGTGCAAGATTTTGTATAACAAACAAACCGCGTTAGATCTTCCTTTCCTAAATATTCAGTCACAGTTTTTATCATTGATACCATATGTTGTTATAATCATTAATTAGAACCAAAACTTTAATATTTTGAAAACCTACCTAACCTGTATGCTGAACAAAAAGAAAGACAATATTATTGTCTTACAGCTAAATTTAAATCATACAATATAATCATACAACATACAAAATTAACATATTTTTTATGTTGTAGGACAACATTGAATGAATTTGTTTGTCTATCTGTGCATCCTTTATTAATTTGTACATGTTAGTTATTAAAATATTATAAAAATAACATAAATAAAATGTTATACCGAGGAAATCTATATAGCAAATCTAATCACAATATTAATCGGAACGAACAAGGAGCTATAAATTTTACTATCACAAAAGCTTCTCATAATTTTTAGCAGATCTAATTTTAAGGTCAGCGTTCGGGCTTTTTTGGTGTATAAATAATCTTTTATTCTATCGAAGAATAAATCTATTTTATCGAATTACTAAAGCGGGACATACATTCTGAAGTTGAACGAGGGATCGGAGAAGTGGCGGTTCAAATAGAACGCAAGTCGATGATTTAAAGCGCGGTCCATTGCCATTTCTTGCATTATTGAATACTTCGTTCAATGAGAGAGAAATCGGATATTTGACGTGTCTGCAACGAAATTTATGACTTCCATTTTTCGTCTCTAAGAAATGTCAATTATGTGCCGAAGTTTTTTCTTATTTTATGTTTAATCATCCTTAATTTTTCTTTATCAATGGTTTAAGTAACTGCTGTTCTATAAAATTAAACAGAAAATATTGAAAGTTCAAGTTTATTTTACTTAAACGAAGATTGATACTGTCTTGCAGTTGCTCATTGTTTATACTGTTGCCATGGGTTATAAAAAGTTACCGTTAGTTAAGTTAGTAAAGCTGATATTATAAATATATATATTATATAATATTATATATTATTATAATACTTACTACAAACATATATTAAACAGACAACATATATAAGTAGCTTTTAATAGCAACTACAAGCGATTGGCAGGTCTCCACAACAAAAGAGGTTTGTCGTCGACCATTAGCTAGGTCATTTAGTTTGTCCCGATTTACGGAGTGCGCCCACTCAATGCCAGACTTCTTTCACATACTCTATACGTCGTATTCACGTAAAACTAGTGCATGGTAGATACATCTAAAACAATTGAACTAGGGATTCTATTTGAAATAACTGGAACAGAAAACGAATCGTTTGTTAGCCCAAATGAAAAATGTACTTCTCATTTTTCATTATTTTATGCGCGGACGAAAATGGGTCTACTTTTGTTGTTTTACTTTTTGATCTGTCAAGTTTAGATCCTTATTAAGTAATAAAATAATGAAACATATTTGACATAATCTCATAACTTTTTATAGTGAAATAAATACAATTAATAGTATTCAAAGAACTTTTTTAAGACCAAATATATATAAGACATAATTTCAAAAATCGTTTATATTAATGGACATTGTGTCTGTATTGCTAAACATTCTAAGCACTTGAAAAGAAACTGCTTGTAGAACAGACGTTTGCGTAATTCAGTATAGTTATGTGGAAAAGCCTACGTATAATATTATCATGTTGATCGAGTAATACGATTCATTTAAGTGTACTTTAAAACATATTATATAACTATATGTTAAACAAAGAAACAGAAAGCATACACACCGTACACTGATGTACTTGTATATATAAATAACGTATGATTATTTTAGTGCGGGCGTCCAGACTATAAACCGTCATTGTTTTCCCTATGTTCAAACTTTTAACTGATAAAGTATTAGCGTCTAACGCTAATACTTTATCAGTAGCGAAAATAATTACAATCCAAATAAAATATTTCTATATATTCATTGCTGTGTGAACAAAAGCTTTTCTTGACAAGCTTTTACTTAAAGTTACTGTGTATACCACACAGCGAAATGAAATCCTGACACAAAGGAAGGTAAATGGGAGCTTTCTTTATAGGTCAATTAGTCTAAGAATACGGAATATGTTTATAACCACCAGTGTATTTAAGATCACTGGCCTTACATGTACAATGCGCCGACTGCGTTACTAATAGCACACGCGTGTACGGTTACCTACTTTATTATATGTTCCGCGTCATTAGAGCCTTTGTTTTGTTTTCATATTAATATAAGTTTCTCCTTAAATTAGGCTTATGAAGAGGAAACTTTAGCGAACGTACCGTAAAAATATTCAAAAAAAATAAGTTATCAAATAATAATTATTGAGTTATTCTTTTAATAATGATACAATTATCCATAATAAGTCACCAATAATTGTTATAAATTGATATTATATACCGTATAATTCTGTAACAACAATATTTTTTTTTTGGACCCTTGACATCGATTGAAAGAAATAATAATATATAACTTTTATTCTCAAGATAAACAATATTTTAAAATATTTCATACCTTTATAGTACTTTTATTTAAGATTGCTTTGTCGTTTTTTTGTGACCATAATGAGATAACATGCTGCGGCCTACTCCCTATCCCTAACTTATCCCGAACAAAAATTTCCCAGAGATTACGGCCACTGGGCAAAATGAAAGTAATCTTTCAACGATCATCGTCGGGTTGCGGTGCCTTCTAACTCACAGGGGTCCTATCTACAAACCTTGGCCATTACTTATAATGGAATTCCAATTACTATTTAAGTAAGATAAACGTTAAACGTGCGGATCGGTCGATCGCATTTTGAAACCGAGTTAAGTTACACACGGAAGTTTAAACTTGTTACTTAAGGATATATTTTATTCATACAAAACTTCCAATTTCGAGGTCCCTAAAACTTAAACAATTATTTTCAAAATAGATTTCGCTATTTATTATTATGAATTGTTTGATACGGACCGTGCTAGGGAAAACATATACCTACATACAAATAAAAATTTTCGTTTCTCTATTAAAAAAGCAGCAAGTATCTTGTTTTATTCCCGATATTTCAATGTCTCGTTTCTTTATAAGAGGACTAATCGATATACAAACAGTTGTTGAAATGTAGTATTAAAAGCAGACAATCCTGTTTCTGCAGAGCTAAAAGCGTATATGGTCAAGCTTATATGGCTTATATATTTATTTTATATAACAGCTTCTACAAAATTATAATTTTCTTTTCTACCGTTATCAAATACTCTATAATTTGTGTCATTAGATAATTGATGCAAACATTAATATGATCGCTATCATCCTTAACTCGTCTCTTTTGTCTCTTAGATCTCTTAATGAACGTAGACTCATATCGTTTATACGGCAAGATATCAGTCTAGGTTGAAAGTTGGATAAATAAATAGTATCTATGGTTGGAATAAATTAGGACAATACGTTTTATTTGCCATAGCGCATTTCGTAAGCGAATTGGCAATAACATGTTAAATGCTGCAACCCGTATTTCTAGGTTTTCACAAAACTACCTCTTTTACCATAAGCATACGAGAAGCGTTTTTTGCCATCTCTTAGTGTCTATAAAAAAATCAAGTGATATCACCAACACCGCTATTTCCTCTATTCTCTGAGTTATGTAATTCCTTAACTCTTATTATATTTTTAATTTTAAACTTGCTGCTTTTAAACTGAAAGTCTGTACATGAATGATGAAGTAGTCGGGAATTGTACATGTCGAATATGAGAATCTAAAAACCGAAACATAGGTCAATCATAAATGGTGAAAATACATCTTTGTCGCCAAAGCTTGATATTGGTAGCCATGAGCTGCGGTAATTGCTTTCTATAAGCTGAATTTACAAACAAATAATCCCAATAAAAAATATCCTTTATATAATTGTCTTGAAATAATATTTAAAGCGAAGTAGTCAGAGTACCTATGTATATATTTATGGTACACTTTCTTGGTTTTACCAGATATGATTGGAAATACCCCGTGCATCGACTTTCTCAAACATTTTTGAATATGCATTATATCAGATTAAGAAAGGAACAATGATTTAGTACGTTTCCCCGATACTTCACCACAAATCATTTTGCATATTTGATATAATTTATACAAATGGAAGTTGTCGCCGAGCTCGAAATAAAGGTGGTCTCACATTAGGTGAACTGCTTGCTCGTTTGCCACCTATTCATTAAAATGAAATAATAAAAGGCGGAGGAGCATCCTTAGTACTACTTTATTTCTCGATATATATAACAGATGTCTATCTTGTAGAAAATATTAAGTGTTGAATAAACTCTAAAATTAAAAAAACTCTAAAAATTGCTTATACATACTAATAAGAGGATATTTGGCGCCAGGTGTTAAAAAAGTCGATCTATACTATCATAATCATACCTCTACCAAAGAGTCAACAAAGAAAATTAAAGGAAGCATTTCCTACTTTAACATATAATCATCTCATCATCCTCATCCCTACGTGAACTCTCATTACATAATAATAAATAAACGCTCAAATTTTGTGTCCTTTTTGGGCCAGAAACAAGGTCAAAGCGAAACAATAAGATAAAAGTACCTGAATTCAGAATACGTCCTAGACTAAGCCTAGACTATCAACGTTTTATAATATCAGTTTCTTGTTGTGAAACTAAGTACTAGATCAACTGATAGTAAGTGATAACTATAGTCCATAAACACATCCAACCTCTAAAAATAATCAAGTTGAACGTGCGTTGTCATCCCTCAAGACCGAGATGGCTCACTCACACACACACACACACACTCACACACACACACACACACTCACTCACGTTTACAAAACGAAGCACAGTAGCGTTATGCTACTATTTCACAACGGTATTCTTTGGGTGAGGCTATTCATACTGAAGATTCAGCAAGAAACACGGTGCAGCGTGGGTCTATCGCTCTTTGGCTCAACAATAAATATGCTATAATTGTTAAAATTAATGTGTTATATACCAACTGCCATTTTCTTACTCTTAGTATAAATATAACAATTCATACTTTTGTATTTAAGGACTGTGATATTAAAACGTTGTTTGAAAATTCTAGATACAGAACAAACATAAAATTAATTTTATAAATGTCTTGTCGTTCCTTACAATTTTTACTTTATCAGAACCGCAAAGAAACGATGTGATCACAAAGTCTATTCGGTAAAAGAGGTTTTGTGAAACATTGAAACGGATGTACCAAGTGAGCTCTCGGGACTCGTTGCGAAAAATTTCATTTTTAAAATTAAATGTGGCATTATCTGCCCGCGTTCCTTTATGTACAAGCATTTTTATAATTGTCTTTTATTTTTTAACAGCGTCGCGTATTCGATACGAGATCACGAGCGGGAACATAGGAGGCGCATTCGCTGTCAAAAACATGACTGGCGCCATATACGTGGCTGGAGCGCTCGACTATGAAACTAGGAAACGGGTAAGTTATCACTCATACCATCGACTGTTACTCTTGGAAATATTGTAGCATCTACGTTTTAAAATTGAAATCGAAGCCATGGAAGAAAACGTTAACTGTTCGCAATCTTTCATTTTAAATCCGAAACTTATTTAATTGCTTATATATTATTGATATTTTAGAAACGTTCCTGTCCCTCCATCAGAAAGTAGCAGGAAGTAGAGTAGAAAAATGTTATGACGGAATTAATAAAATGATATATGAATACCTTTTCGTAATGACTATATTTAACTAAAACTCATATTTAATAGTATATGTTTATAAATATATCTTTCATATTGTTTTAAAATACCGCTCTTTGAAATAAATATTTCTAATAGCTTGAAAAGATTATTTCAACATAGGAATAAAAATGACGTCAAGGTCGTTTAAGTAAAGGTCTAATTAAAACGTTTTTGCTTCCACGATGTTTATGAATACATGGCAGTCGGGATAGCTTAATAAAAACATTGTGTGTGGAAAGTTTACCCCGGTACTTTTGGTTCCGTACTGATGATATTATTTCAGCAGAATGGTACAAGGTTGACCATTTACAAATGACTCGCGTCTTAGTAAACCGTACACGCCGGCGCTAAGATAAAGCGACGTCATATTTCGACGACTTCCCACATACGACACGTTGCAACAACTTCGCCTGATGTAACCAAATGTTAAATTGTTTTAAACTGTTTATTGGAGACATCAATGATAACATCCAATATTATATAACATTTTATATCTTTCTTTAAACTGCTTATCGTAACATATGAGTGCCTGCCTCATTATTTTTATTATAATGTTAAAAGATATTTTTGTATAAAAATAAGATCCAAATTAATTGAAAATTATAAATAAACACTTGCAGCAACGTGCAGCTAAAAACTGGGTATACCATGAACGGGTCCCCTCGACCCTGCATTCATTTATGTCAAATAGCGGTTTAGCGCTTAACTTTTGTATGATGAATGAAATAAGAGGCAGTGCATCTTAATTTTCGGGAGTGTTCTGCATTTAGATTAGAATCTAGGATAGCTATGGGTGCGAAATACCATACCATTTGGACTGTGTGGCTCATTTGACACCCTTACTTTCTTTAAAAAGAAATTAAAAAATCCTTAAGCACTATTAATATTTATGTTGTATATTGCTTTATTTAATAGAAAGTGAGCCATATTATAGCGGAATTAATTGCTCTAAAACTAAGGAACAAAGTGTTTCAACTTCTTTGCCTGCTGGCAAGTTTCGCTCTTAAACCAAGCGTCGTATCGCTTCTACTACAGAGCTATCATAAGACTCTTCTATGGTAGCCTCGAGAAAGTTTCATCGAACTTTTCGCGAGATAAATTATTTAATCTTTAATATCCATTTAAAAAGCCCTGGCTGCTCGCTACGAGGTTGCTGTTTAACTCCGAGTTTGCGCGATTCCCTAATGGAAGAAACTCGTTTATCTTGAATGCTTCTCCCTCAGTGTTGATTTAGTATTATTTTGGTTACTTAATTTGGTATTGATTATTTTAGTTTCATAAAACATTGTTTGAATAGGTTAAGTACTTAAAAATTTTCAAAATACTCATGAAACTGAAATATTTACTGTTTCTTGCCTGAGGGCACGTTAATCTTTAATACACTCACTCTACAAATTAAGAACTGTCTTATATTTAGATTAAGATGAAGGTGAACAGGTACCCATATGAGTGTCAGCGCAGTGATCAAAATTTCTTCATATTATAATCAAAAATATAAATATACAATTCACGTAAATCAATCCGTGAGGCATCCCCTGTAAATTTTTTTTACATAGACATTAAATCGTTTAAAAATGGAATTCTATATTTTTAATTTTAAGGTGAACTCTGCTTACACTATTATTATACAGAAAGCAGTCATTGATAAAATATAACATAAAAATAAAATCTTATTTTTCATATATTTTATATTCATATGGTTTACTTTGACTAATATTATTTCGTAACGTGACCAAATATAAAATATATTTTATTACCACATTCCATAACAAGACCGACCTTCATTAATTTGAATGTTAATAACATCCTAATTGAAATTTAATTTTTTTTAACAAAATATTAAAGTTTCATCCTGTTGGGACGTATTCAAATGGTATTTTTAATTTTAACAATAATTTTGGATTAGAAATGACCAGGTTCGGATACTTTACATCTCAATTCTATATCTAGTATCCGAATTTCACTTACATTACGCTAATTGGCTTGTCCGAACTCGAAATAAACAAAGCGTTAAACTAGGTTAACTGACGAGACTGTTCTAACCTGCCGACAGCGTATAGCTTTCTAAAGGTTGGTTAATAGCACATCACGAGTTAGATTGTCACTAGTGTAATCCAGTTGACGCTGCATTTGAAATTTATCGACTGGAGGGGCTGATATAAATCGAAATAGTGTAAAATGTTATTATAATTATTATTTATTTATTTATTTTCACCACAACTAAATACATAGAATAAAAATTTTACATAATAGAAACACGTTCTCCTTAATAAAAAAAACATTAGTACATAGTCGTGGCTAACTGATGCCAGCAGTAGGTATTAAAAACCTGTAAATTACAGGACATCAGGTCACCACTCCGCAGAACTTACGTTATACAAAGAGTTTAGTAGTTTGGCAAATATTCCATGAAAATTAAATTAAAAAGTAAAATAAACATGCATTTAACATTAGGAAGCAATAACTAGTTATAAGACTTATGATAAATATGCTTATATAATTACCTTATAAAAATATGTGAAAATTTTTAATAAATCTAAAATATACATGATTAAAATATATTAAATAATTAACAATCTAATTAACTTAATTTTAAGAAGTGCGCCCACATGTTGTGTTGTGAAATACGCGCGCACGTATTGAAGCGTACATATGTGTTTGTGTAGATCTTACTTACACTTACTACTTCAATTACAATTGTGTAGATGGAAATTGTAGATCTACAAATTCTATTCGGTGTAAAATGAATTTAGAAGCAAACATACGTTAACTACTAAGGAAATTACCAAGTGGCACTGAAAGATGACACCAATAACTCCCTAAAGTCACATTGTCTCTAAATGTACACTAAATAAGTTTACATGTTTATACAAAAAAGGGTTATTAACTCTTTTTTCTAGTTACTTATTCGTTACGAAAACAAACTTTCTATAAAGGAGAACTTTTGGAAACTTGAGAAAGCTAATTTATACTCAATTCAACTTTCTGTCATTGCTTAAATAAATTGAGTATATTACCTTTACTTTATTAATGTTTACATTTTATATATATCTAGTAGTCGTCTTATATTGAATAATACTGAAATGTCTTAGATCTCTCCTTTAAAATGTGTTTGGGATACAGTACGAGCTGAAGTTGGCGGCATCGGACAATCTGAAAGAGAACTATACAACAGTGGTGATCCACGTGAAGGATGTAAACGACAACCCTCCAGTATTCGAGAGACCAACTTACCGCACGCAGATCACCGAGGAAGTGGACCGTAATCTTCCCAAGCGTGTTCTACAGGTCCGGCTGTTTATAAAAACCTTATTCGATTCTTTATTAAGCGCTTTCGGTTAGCTTTCTGCACTTAAAAGAATCGCATGAGTGTTTATTTGGGTTGGCGTTTTATGTTGTTTTTTTTTCGTCGTGTCTGCATGGCATGAGTTGCTCTTGTTTGTGGAAATGTAGTTTTTGTTACAGTCCCTTTTTGGTTGCTAGCGTCTATCATTGTTATTTTATCATTATTATTTGTATTCAGTTTATTTGCAGTTTCTAATTATTTGACTCCTGCTTTTGTTGTCATTTTAATTAATTTTATAATAATTTAAATAATGATTTTATTGTGTGAAACACACATGATAAATTATTTTACAGAACTAGTTATAATTCACATGTAAATTTGATACAATTAATAAAATACGAAACCTAATATTATTTTACCTGACTTCAAAATGAATTAGATTTTCGATTCGGTGCACATTTTCTTTTACCTATTTCTCGTAAGTTTCTGGGTTAATTTGGGGGACTTTTTTTATTTCCTAGGTAAATCCATCGAATTGGATCTACAATCTTTTTATTGATTATTTTATTTTATAATTCATTTTAACTAAACAGTAGTGTTATTAGTAAGCTTTATGTTTCGTGTGTGATCTCTTCACCGCTCGAATCACTTATATCCTATAGGTTAGTTTGCCCACGGCGATAATTTCTGATTATAAATTACAATAAGATAGGAGGAAGGTTTAGATAGTGTCAAAGACACATACAACACACCCAGATCTAGAAATAAATATTTTGAATTGATTGAAATATTATACTTCGTCTGATATTTTTTTTATTTTATATATTTTACGTTACATACAAAAACCTTGAACCGACGCACGAACTATTTTCGATTTTTAAATGACAGACATTTGTTATGGTCCCAATTTCAGCAAAATCAGTATTTTTGTATTACTTGAACAATTTAATTATGACATATTTGTAAATAATTTCTAATGCATATATGCGTGATTATTTTTCTTTTATAACAGCTCATACATACTTTTCAAACATCCTCTTAAAACTGGATGAATTTTAAAAACCGCTTACCGTGCACTTACTCGAAATGCAGTTTAAGTAAGTAGAGGGTACTACAATTTATTGAGCCGCGTAATACTCCGCCCGCTTATGACAAACCATTTATTTACTCCCAACCCAGCGCAGGAATAGCAGTTCTTTTAAGAACTCTTTCATATAAAAACCATCTTGATGTTTCTCATTTCCATTATAATAATGATGAAATTTGACAGCGTTTCCTTGTAACATAATCTTTGTAATTCCCAAGGAATTAAAAATACTGGAATACATGTAAAAAAGACTATGATAATTTCTAATTTCAGAAAATATTAACATACAATTATAAGTTATAAGTATATGAAAATTCGTGTATTTATTATTGCAGACAAAAACTAATCGGCGATAGAAAAATAAACATTTTATATAACATTTTTTTTTTTACTTTGTATATGTTATTGTATTCACTTGTCTTGGTTTTTTTTAATATGCAGGTTTTCTCGCTATCTTTTCCGTCACTGTCGAGCACGTCGTAAATCAGCACTTAAAATTGCTATTAACAATTTCATTGGTACCGGCACCGAGGATTGAATTCGGTGTGTTCGCGTATCGCCACCGCTTAGGTACCGCAATACCACGGCTCTGCGCTTACCGTTACGTTGTGTTAGGTCAATTATTTACTAATATCTCGATTATCACGACAATTATAGATTCCTACCACAGTATTTGTTCAGCTGTTACTAGACGATATTAACGGGACATAATATTAAAGTGCCCTGATTAAATACTTGGGTAAACACGAAGGCACTCATACGCAGAGCCTTCGCTAATCCAATACAAAGCATAAGAGTCATGCATTGACACATGCAAACAAGAGAACTAAAACTTGTCTTGTGTAAATGAAATATTTTCCTGGACTGCGAACTGGATCCGCGAATCACGACTTGGACTGCAAGGTCATTTGATTATATTAACACTATAGCTTCTATTATTTACTTTTCAGATGTTATCTAGAAAGGAATTCCAGAGTAATGTAGCTCGAACAGTAATATTAATCTTGTTATTTGCCTAAGATCGAACCAAACTGTTGTGAAATAAAGACAGATAGATCGTTTAAAATAGAGAAAAGAACAAGCGGAATTCTGGAATTACACTGATATTAATCTTGTTGCTTTTTACTTTTCATAGAAACTATAGAAATTTTCTAGAAAGATATTGGGAGATATGGTCATATTTACGCAACCTTAAAATTAATGTAATATAACTGTTGAACAGGTGCTCCAGCTTGTTAATATCTTGGGATATGTCACACGGGTAATATGCAATATTGTATATTGTAACATTTAGGTTGGATACCAAGCATGATCTTAGATTTCATGGGAAGGAAATGCTTTAGACATTTTTCGCAGAACTATTAAATCGAAATAAAACGTCACTGTAATAAATGAAAGGTAAATTTAAAAGCTCACAGTCATAATATTTTGAAGGATTGCAATATACTCTTAAAAGAGATGAAAAATCCTCAATTCTCATTCTCTCGTAAACTTGAAAAATCATTCTAGCTAGAATTTAGTTTGTTCATTCTGGTATGAAGATTTGCGTTATGAGATTGCCTTACAGACGCATATCATCAGCATATAGGTAGATGGTATGTGGGAACAACACAAATTCAGTTTGATACAAATTGAATAAATTAAATGAGAAACTTTATTTTAGCAATAGAAGTGCTATGACCGGAGTGACTAGACTGATTCAGTAAGTTATGTTTCAATATGAAAATAAAAAAGGATACAAGGATATTTACTGGTACACACGGGATTCTAGGATTTTGGACAGAAATGGCGGAAATGATAGAGGCCGAAAAGATTGGGGTGAAATGGGATTTGGAACTTTGAGTAGAGAACGAACAAAAGCTTTTTTCGAAAAGAAAGGATAACGACCAGAATCAAGAGACAAATTACTAATATAGTTAAGAGAAGGTGCTCTATATTTTATAACCTACTGATATTGTAACAACACACTACCTTAGATTTTATGACAAAAATTGCTTTTTACCATAGAATAGCTAAAGTTACGAGTATTTACCACAGTAGGCAAATCTATTTTGCTGTAATAACCTTCTAAATTTGTATTTTGTATACAAATGTATCTGGAATGGGGAAGAAGAAAATAAATTATATATGAGAATAAGAAAATATAAACTATAAACTTACATACATTTTAAATTTACTTTGACCAATATCTACATATTTAAGTAAAACTGAGAGATGTATTAAAAATCATATACACCTCCACATTAAGAGCATGTATAGAGCGCGCTATATCTAATCGAGTTAGATAAATGTTCCGTTTTAAAAATGCAATAAAAACCCGCTGGATTAGGGATTTCCGATAATTACTCCCATATTAAGTGTATATTGTTATTTACAATGAAGTAAATATATAGAATAAAACTGACATCAATACTAAGAGTAGTATATAATTAGTTGTATTGTATTACTACTGTTTAAATATTTAACAATAAAAACTTAAAGTTTAAACTGAAGCTTAGTTGGAAAATCATAATCGTCTAATCGTAACGGCTAAAATGATTAATGCTTTTATTACTTGAAAATATTATAAATAATACTACTTAAGAACTTAAATAATACTACGTAATACTTAAGAAAATGTGGGAGAGACATCATATAAAGATGATTAATAATAATGTAATACTTTTATTTTATTATATCTAATGTTTTGTCTTATTTACCAACCAGACGAGAATGATAATGAAAATTCTAAATTATGATGGTTTCAGTTAGGCCAGTAAAAAAATAGATAAATGATAAACATGCTGCGCCTATCCCCATTGATAATAATTGAATAAATTCTTTAGATTTTCATTCAACTATATAATATAAATGTAGACTTGTTTTAAGCTTGTGTGAAAGTGAAAACGTACTTTCAGAAAATCTTTCGAAAAATCTAACTTAACTGCACCATTGTATAATATTAACATGGACTTCAAAGACTTACAGATAAACATTATTTTCCTTTAAACCAACATTAATTTTAAATTTATTGATGATTGGTATTGATCGAATTATTTTACTGAACATAAAGAAAACATTTGATATTACCCGTTAATGTTTTCTTGGATATTCGACATACATTAATTAAGATAAAAGATGATATAAAAGAGCAGACAACGGGAATCGTTGAAGGTGAGTACGGTAGAGCATGGGCATGTTGTGTGCTAATGCGTGCGTGTGCGCAGTACGAGCTGACACTGGTCGCGTCGGACGGACGCAACGAGAACTCGACGCGTGTTGTGGTGCGCGTGCTCGACCTCAATGACATGCCGCCCAGATTCACGCGCAGCGCGTACGTTACACAAGCACTAGAAGAGACCGGACCTTTCCCCAGACCCCTTTTACAGGTTTTTTTTTTGTTTTTTGTTTTGTCTTTTTGGTTTCTTCCTTTCTCATTATTTATTATTTTTTTAATTCTAACTATGATTTTATTATAATTAAGATAATAACTATTTCAAATATTTTCCTGTTACGTATCAGACTAAAACAGTGTTACTGTGTGTAGTATTAGTATACTGATTTATATGTACTATTATATGTACTACTGATTTATCAATTTATTAAATATAGGTCTTTGAAAGAAATGAGTAATTTTTAAATATGTAAGATATGTATATGGGTTAAGTAGTTGTCAAAAGTAACAGGTTTTTGCGGGCGGTATGCATGAATTTATCCCGTAGTATATTCACTACAAATGTAGCTTATTTGGCTTAGTAAAAACAAGTAAAATACGATGTATATATTTTTTTTATTTATGCATGTAATCTGTAGAAGCGCTTGCCTTTCATACATTTTTAATCTTAGTCCATGTTTATATACAGATAAGTAGGTGATTTAATTTCAAAAGCCATTTAATCTTAATTCCGTAGGTCTATGGCAACTTGGTCTTTGTTTGTGTTTACTTAATTTAATTAGTTAACGAGAAAATGATTAATCATTCAAACAAGCCTAAAGGTTACGACACCATTTCCAAAAACATTTATTTATTTAAAACAAAAGTTTGTATATATCAATTATACTAACAATAAACTAAATATTATTAAATACTTATACCGAATATTAAAATTTTAATAACGTTTCAATTACCAACTACAATGATCTTAATTCTGCATTGATTATTATAAGATGTATCTAAATAATTTTGGAAGAAGAATGTATCAAAAAGATTTAGATTTTGAAATAATGACCTTACAACACAAAAATATGAATTATAAGGATGTACTTTTAACCCATGTCTCTTATACACCCATTATAAGATCTTTTTCCACAATTTGTATGAACTCAATTAAGTGAAAGGTTCGTAAAGACAAACCTTCGTCCCCAGGCGCTAGTGACAAGCGTTTTTTTTTTATAATTGGGACGAGATTTGCAAATGATCCGAGTAATTATACCAACGTCGACCCTCTTCATTTTATTTGACTCCACACCAGTCCAATATAATTAGAGTCTCTATATATTATACAGATTATTAAATTTTGATCTTTTTACGTTTTCACATTTTTGTTATTAACAAATTTATTGAACATTATGAGGCATGGTTAATATTTATTTATTAGTCATGTTAATATTTATTAGTCATGATAATATTTATTAGTCATGATAATATTTATTGCTCATGATAATCTATTAATCATCATCATCGCAGTCTATCAATAGTCTACTGCTGAATATAGATTACCACGAATAAGCACGAACCTGAGCTACCTGCATCCAACGGCTTCCCGCAAACTTGCATAAGTCGTCGCTTCATTCAAGGCTACGATGTCTATCCAGGTAGTTTATGAAACCTATCCATCTGCAGAAAGGTATTAGACGGGCTGATGCATATCCCTGAAACCCATCACCACTCCACAAGAAGATTTTTTCAGCCTATTGTTTATAACCAGTACATAGCCCACCTTCGATTTGTCGATCGTCATGGCTCAATCATTGAGGGACCTGAGGAATACGCTCAATGGTCTCAACAATGTCTTCCATATATAAGTATTAAGATCGACGCCTTACCATCCAGGACTGCATTTCCACTTAACACCAGGTAGGATTGTGCTCAGGCACTTGCTTAGAAAGTATAAAAAAAATGAACATGGATAAGATGAATACCATATCTTATATCCATAACACAACTATACCGGTTTTTGTTGGAGCACTAAGCTCAAAGTTATTGTCGAGTATACGTACCTAGGTTCGGTTAGGTAAGTCCAACTTCGACGGAGAGGACAAACAACGGGTCCGACTCGGATAGGCAGCGTTCGGGAATCTGTAACACATCAACCCTAATAGGAGTCATGTGTTGAGATGTATGGTCAGTGATGTCTCACTGTACTAAGACACGGTCTTTCACTGCTGACCGTATATGAAAACTGAGAGTCACTCATTGACCTATGGAGCGGGCAATTGTTTCTCCGCGTGATAATTGATTGTGTATAATAAATAAAGATATATATATATACTGTTATGAGAAATTGTAGAAATTTCTCATAACAGAAAAGTTCGCGCGATACTACTGTAAGGCACACAACCAGCTGACGTCAGACGCAAACAATCTGAAGAGTCTGTGGGTTTATAACTTATTAAAACAATACTTACGGAAACTAGTAGTTCATATTCAATTCCAAGATAAACTCTAAATAGTACACTAATAATTAACTATATATATGACTATATACAAGAATATATGTAAGAAATATTCGAAATTCGCATGAGATATAACCCTAAGAACAAACACACCCACACACTTTCAGTTATTACAGCCCTTCATGAGACGATCGAACGAAAAAGCACTAACTCAATCATGGCTATCAAATCACTCAAAACATCTAGCTATAAATATATATACAGATTGTAGTTAGACGTTGGCAGTGTCGGGGCAGCGGCTGTCATCTTTCCGACGGTATTACATTTACACGCAAGACGAAACTGGGATAGACATCCCCGGTAAGATGCACTTACTGAAGGTATTACTGAAGGAGTTAAGTTCATAGTCAAATAGGTATTCGGTATAAATATATTTATTAAATTTGGAAATATAAGAAAATTTAATCAAACTAAAACAATGACCAAATTTTCCGTTTTGTTTTAATGTCGCATATAGAACTTATTTATATATTATCTAACCACTATATTATCAATTCCAAATATTAAATAAAAGTTTAATGTCAAACAGGTAACAGCGACGGATGGTGATAAGGACAGACAACAAAACATTGTATATTTTCTCACAGGCCAGGGAATTGATGCAGATAATCCTGCAAATAGTAAATTTGACATCAATCGTACAACAGGCGAGATCTTCGTTCTACGGGTAATTTTTTATACAGTTTATATAAACATCTAAAAATAAAAATTATAGTGCATGTTACATTTCAGAAATTAATAATTTTTAATTCAGAATTATTTCCGAAATGCATTAATTTCAGAAATTAATATAATTGATGCAAATTTAAATATAACCGGCCGTATTACAATTGTTATTTTTAAATTAATATTGTATTTCAGCCTTTGGACCGTGATCAACCAAACGGAAGACCACAGTGGAGGTTTACTGTTTTCGCGCAAGATGAGGGTGGCGAAGGCCTTGTAGGGTACGCAGATGTTCAAGTGAATCTTAAAGATATTAACGATAATGCTCCTATTTTCCCACAAGGAGTTTACTTTGGGAACGTTACTGAAAATGGTACTGCAGGCATGGTAGTAATGACTATGACAGCTTTAGATTACGATGACCCAGCAGAAAGTAACAATGCTAAATTATGGTATTCTATAGAAAAGAACGTAATCGAGGAAGAAACTGGTTCGCCTATTTTTGAAATCGAACCAGAAACAGGAGTTATTAAAACAGCAGTGTGTTGTTTAGATCGTGAAAGAACTCCAGATTATTCAATACAAATAGTCGCATCCGATGGAGGGGGTCTAAAAGGGACTGGTACAGCTTCAATACGTGTTAAAGATATCAATGACATGCCTCCTCAGTTTACTAAAGATGAGTGGTTTACTGAAGTCGATGAAACTGACGGTACAAATTTACCAGAAATGCCTATTCTTACAGTAACAGTTCACGATGAAGATGAAACTAATAAATTTCAGTATAAAGTTATTGAAAACAGTGGTTATGGTGCAGATAAATTCACAATGGTTCGAAATAACGACGGTACTGGTTCATTAAAAATAGTCCAACCTTTGGATTATGAAGATCAGTTACAAAGCAATGGTTTTAGGTTTAGGATCCAAGTAAACGACAAAGGAGAAGATAACGATAATGATAAATATCATGTAGCTTATTCGTGGGTTGTTGTAAAACTCAGAGATATTAATGACAATAAACCGCAATTTGAGCGAGCTAATATAGAAGTATCTGTTTACGAAAACGCAGAAGTAGGTAAAAGTCTTGAAACCTTTAAAGCAACTGATCCTGACCAAGGCGGTAAAAGTAAGGTATCTTACGCTATTGATAGATCTTCTGATAGAAAACGACAATTTTCTATTAATCAAGAGGGAACGGTTAGTATACAAAGGTCATTGGATAGAGAAGATACACCCCGACATCAAGTAAAAATACTAGCTATTGATGATGGAGTCCCGCCTCGAACTGCAACGGCGACATTAACCGTAATAGTGCAAGATATAAACGATAATGCTCCTACATTTTTAAAGGATTATAGACCAGTATTGACGGAACATATTACACCGAAAAAAGTAGCTGAAATTTTAGCTACAGATGATGATGACAGATCTAAAAGCAATGGACCTCCGTTCCAGTTTCGGCTTGATCCTGGTGCAGATGATATTATTAGAGCATCATTTAAAGTAGAACAAGATCAAAAAGGCGCTAATGGAGACGGTATGGCAATTGTTTCTTCTTTAAGATCTTTTGATAGGGAACAACAAAAAGAATATCTCATTCCTATTATTATTAAAGATCATGGAAATCCGGCAATGACTGGCACGAGTACACTTACTGTGGTTATAGGGGACGTAAATGACAATAAAATGCAACCAGGTTCCAAGGAAATCCTGATGTATAATTACCAAGGACAAGCACCAGATACTGAGATTGGTAGAGTATATGTCTATGATCTCGATGATTGGGATTTACCTGATAAAAAATTCTACTGGGAGAGCACTGAACATCCAAACTTTACATTAAATGAAGAAACGGGTATGATACAAATGAAGCATAAAACTAAAGAGGGTAGATATCACTTAAAATTCAAAGTATACGACAGAAAACATACACAAACCGATGTTCCAGCTAACGTCACAGTGTATGTTAAAGAAATAACGCACGAAGCCATTATTAATTCAGGCTCGATTCGGATGTCAGGTATAACAGACGAAGATTTTATTCGAGTTTGGAATTATAAAACACTCAGTGCTTCTAGAAGTAAACTAGATATCTTCAAAGACAAAGTTGCAGATTTACTTAACACCGAAAGAGAAAATATTGATGTATTCAGTGTCCAACTGAGAAAGAAACACCCACCTGTCACTGATATACGGTTTTCAGCACACGGTGCTCATTTTTTTAAACCAATCAAACTAAATGGTTTAGTACTTATGCATCGAGAAGAAGTAGAAAACTTTGTTGGTATAAACATAACCATGGTTGGTATAGACGAATGTATTTATGAAAATCAAATGTGTGAAGGCTCCTGCACTAACGTACTTGATATAAGTAATTTACCGTATATGGTAAATGCAAATAAGACTGCTCTGGTTGGCGTCCGAGTCGATGTGATTGCTGAATGTACCTGTGGTGCCAGAAACTTTACCCAAGCTGAAACTTGTCGAAATTCACCGTGTTATAATGGAGGCAGATGTATTGAAGGAAAATATGGTTTAACGTGTTCATGTCCACCTGGGTATACAGGTCCAAGGTGTCAACAAACATCTAGAAGTTTTAGAGGTACGGGTTGGGCTTGGTATCCAGCCTTAGAAATGTGCGATCATTCTCACTTGAGCTTTGAATTCATAACACGAAAATCAGAAGGTGTATTGATTTATAATGGGCCAATAGTACCTCCTGAAACCGAAGAAATAATGGTATCCGATTTCATATCTGTAGAACTAGAAAGAGGTAATCCAAGATTACTCATTGACTTTGGTTCTGGTACTTTGGAATTAAGAGTAAAAACCAAAAAGTCTTTGGATGACGGTGAATGGCATAGGATTGATATTTTTTGGGACACTGAAAACGTTAGAATGGTAGTAGACTTCTGTAAATCAGCCGATATACAAGAAATGGAAGACGGAACACCTCCAGAGTTCGATGATTCATCTTGTCAAGCTTCCGGGACGATTCCACCGTTTAATGAATATTTAAATGTTAATGCACCTTTGCAGATTGGCGGATTTTACATAGAACATTTCGACCCTACTCACTACCATTGGCAATTTATGCCTATCGGTAGAGGGTTTGATGGCTGTATTCGAAATTTAATCCATAATAGTAAATTATATGATTTAGCTCATCCTGGATTATTTAGAAACTCCGTAGCTGGATGTCCTCAAACAGAAGAAATATGTAACCAAGCCGATACTACAACACGGTGTTGGGAGCATGGAAACTGTGTTGGTAGTTTTTCTGAAGCTCGATGTCAATGTCAACCAGGTTGGACTGGTCCATCATGTAACTTACCAACGACACCAACTAGTTTTAGACCACAAAGCTATGTGAAATTCGCATTGAGTTTTGAACCTGACAGATTTAGCACACAAATACAACTACGTTTTAGAACACGGGAGCCACATGGAGAACTCTTTAGAGTTAGTGACCAACATAATAGAGAATACGGTATTCTCGAAGTAAAAGATGCGCGATTGCATTTCCGTTATAATCTTAATTCGTTACGCACAGAAGAACGTGACGTTTGGCTTAACTCAGTAGTCGTTGATGATGGGCAGTGGCATATAGCTCGTGTTAGTAGGTATGGAAGTGCGGCCACTCTTGAAATCGACGGTGGTGAAGGAAGGCGATACAATGAATCCTTTGCATTTGAAGGCCACCAATGGTTGTTAGTTGATAAACAGGAGGGAGTATACGCCGGCGGGAAGGCTGAATACACTGGAGTTCGTACATTTGAGGTGTATGCCGATTTTCAGAAAGGTTGTCTAGATGATATTAGATTGGAAGGAAAACATTTGCCATTACCACCTGCGATGAACGGAACTCAATGGGGTCAAGCAACTATGGCAAGGAATCTAGACCGTAACTGTCCGTCTAATAGCCCCTGTATTAATGTTCACTGCACAGAACCCTTCGTCTGTGTTGATTTGTGGAATGAATACGAATGCACGTAAGTTTTTTTCAATACATATTATTAGAAAATATGAAATAAATATTCCAGACATGAAAATTAAGATTATTTTTATCGATTAATAAAATGATACTACATATATCATCTTTTTAACACAATATTCCCTTGATTTTTAAACTCATTTTAAAATTAGTAACAGTTGTGACCATTTACATGCCAAGATCCTTAGATTTTTTGGTCGAAGTAAGAGTGACTAACGGGCAAACCAGTTAACCTGTAGTTTTAAGTGATTATTGCAACCCGTATACCTATAGAAAGACCCTTACACAACTCTGTAGGCAAATCAAAATGCTGGTGTGTTATCGGCCTGATGAATAGGGTATAATAACTCTTTTTCATTAATTAAGGATATTAAAATATTATTAAATTTCCGGACAAAGTACATATACTGCCATTTTATTACCAACATAAAATGGCAGTATATGTTCTTGCCCGGAAACATAAAAAAATTTTAGTTAAAAATACTTGTTAATTTTCAAAAAAAAAAAATTGTCTAACTATTTGAACGCGCACTGAGTTTCTTATTTTAGAAGATTATTATTTAATTTATTATATATATGCTATATAACTTATCAATAATAAAATTATTTAATAAATTTAACGTTTATTTATAAGCTTTATATGTTTAATTATAAAATTATACACTTATTTTTACTAACTATTAGTACTTTATTATTATTGAATTGCTTATATTTTTTATATGTATATTAAAATATTGCGATGGTGTCCAGTTGCGGTGAGGGTTTGGTTTTGTCACCGGACGGCAAGGGTTGCGTAGACAAGAACGAGTGTCTCTACTTTCCGTGCCGCAACGGGGGCTCGTGTGTCAATCGCGAACCTGGCTACCGCTGCCACTGTCCTGAGGGTTTCTGGGGAGAGAACTGCGAACTCGTACAAGAAGGCCGCACGCTCAAACTCAGCATGGGAGCCTTGGCCGCCATCCTCGTCTGCCTCCTTATCATCATGAGTGAGCATTGCGTAGCGCTTTCCACGTCTTTTTAATAGGCTATCTCACATAATCACATGCGCACCATCGTCCATTCTAAATATGTATAGTATTTATCCATCACCCATAGGATTAACCGAAATTACGATTTTTCATTTTGCACGGTCCTAATGCCTCTCTCGCCTCTTTGGCATCCACAACCACACATCATCATGCATGCTTTCTATTATGGGTACTTGTATAATCCTATCTATAGATATTTATTTACTTAGGTGTACCTATGTGTTATGTGTTAATTGCATGAATAGGGCTCAGTGCGCGGGTATTGGGGGCAAAAGCGGAGAGGTATAGTGCGAGCTGTATAGGTGTCCTGGCGGATCTACACGAGCTGGTGGGACCTGTGTCAACATTAACGAGTGCTTGGGGAGGCCTTGTTTAAACGGAGGCACTTGCGTGGACCGCGAACCAGCAAGGCGCTACGACTGCATTTGCGCATACGGCTACGCGGGACACGATTGCGAGCTGGAGTTACTCGCCTCTGGGATCATCACGCCCTCAAGGGATTTCATAATAGCTATCATTGTCTGTTTGTTTTTGCTTTTAGGTGAGCACCTCTACGTTATTCATTTGCATGCGTTATTGTCATCGGTAATTAGATATTTACTTTATTACTCATCAAATAACCAACGAATTGATTTAAGTGCATTTTTTTATTAGGAATGTTTCGAATATTTTTCGAGGAAAGAAGTTTTCTTACAAATTATTTAGAGCAAACATGTCCCACTGAGACTCAAATGCCCCTTCTCGTTCTAGAGTGAATACGAACTAAGGGATTCTATTTATAACTTTTCTTTTACTTATTAAAAAAGATACTTTTTCAAATTCTATTTCTTCATTTGCCTAGCACTATTAAATTATATAAGTAATCGAAAATCAGACGCGTTACCGACGAGAACATATCTATTAAATATATTTTTACCATATAATAAACTATACAAAATGGAAAGCTACACGGTAATCATTTTCCATCTTGAACATCTAGAAATGGTTTTTAAAACCGCCACTGTTTACCACTATTTTTCTAAATGTATGACATAAGGCAACCGTCTGGCTATAATCTAATTACAAATTACCATTCAAATCTATTAATTCATTGCCAAACACTTCACTCCGCAAATGCGTAAAACAATGGATTAAAATGACTTTTATTGATGCCATATTCTATTGTTAATTTACTTATCCGTAATCTTACATACCGTGCAATTTAAACACTTCGACGGTTCGTAGGTATTTCAGATATGGCACATCTGAACTAACGCTACAATTATGCATATTTTTTGAACATTTTGAAATATTCCTATAATAGATTTCTACAGAATACAACATTATTTAGTAAAATAGTAAGGTGTACTGTTTATAGTTTCTTATAAACGGTAAAAAAACGAAACGGATTATATCAATACTATTGGAAATAAAATGCACGGTACAGCTTAGTCGGGTATATACGACTGATGAAGACCCAGAAACCAAGCTTAAAAGTAGACACGAAAATCTGTCTAAAATGTTAATACATAAAATGGTTTTATTAAACAACAGTATAGAACACATAGCCTTACGATACTATTTATTCATTCTTAATTTGCACAAGTACAACGAACACCTTTGGATTGAACAGAGAATATATTATAAAATAAACAAGAAAAAAACTTATTTCAATTTTAAGAGTACATAACTGTAATAAATAATATATTAATAGAAATACTATTACTGTAACGATGTGTGCACATTGTTTGTGTAGAGACAATAATATCATATATATTTCACTCCCACAGTTCTTGTATTAGTATTTGTCGTGTACAACCGACGTCGCGAGGCGCACATCAAGTATCCCGGGCCAGATGACGACGTTCGTGAGAATATAATTAATTACGACGACGAAGGCGGCGGCGAAGACGACATGACCGCATTCGATATCACACCGCTCCAGATACCTATTGGAGGACCTCTTCCTGATCATGCTCCGGCTAAATTACCATGTATGTATTTTATATATTTTTCTTATTATTATGATATATAAAGAAAGGAAAGCTAGATATGTATCTAACGGTCAATTTCCTAAGGCTACATTTCTATAATTATTTAGTTTACTGATAATATCAACTGTGTAAGATATATTATAAAAACTACAAAGGCAACTACTTTGTTTATCGTATTTGATATAGGCACAAAAACTCACTCAGAGAAAGGTTCGGATGCTATTGCAATGATATGGGGAACAAGTTTTAAGATGTATAAATATTAATATAGACTCGGATTCGAAACCGGACCTCTTAGTAACGAAGCATCGGACGACTGAGCCGCTTTTTTTTGATATTGTTTCAAGTTATTCACAGCGGTTAAACACCGGCAGGTCAACTATTTATTAATTGTTTTTTCTCACACAATAACACATTTTAAATAAGATTGTATATTTTTTTCGGACAGACAATAAAAATCAGAGAGCGAAATAGTAGTATTATATATATTTTTATGCATAGTATAAAATAAGAATTAAGAATACACAATATTTTTAAAAATACCGTAATAATATTTCAGCTCCATATTTCCTGAAACGCAAGCACCAACTCATAAGATCTTACAGGCGTCAGATTCAATTTGATAAATTAACACAAGGAGGTGAATGTTTTTTTCACTTGGTTCGCTTGGTATTTTAATATCTACATTCCAAACACAACTTGAAAATAAGTATGATTTATGCCAAGAAAATAGGTTCGTTTATGTAAGGAGCATTTATATAATTTATCTCTTGTCATCTTGTCATTGAACTGTGGATAACAAGTAAAAAACAAAAAGTATTTACGTCATCACAACCCGCCATTAGACTTTCAAAGAGCAAATTTTTACCATATTACAAAAATATAAGGGTTCCGCCACTCGGTTTGTTTTGTGTATGACTAGCTTCACATTCTCGAATTCTGCGTACAATTTGTTCAAAGTTGATTGACTATCCTAAAGTAGATAGTCTTTTATCTGTACTCTCTGTAAAAGTGGTAGTAAACTGTTATTGTTTATGGAAGCAAATTAGTGTACGTTAACATGAGCTTGTATATTGCGTATAAACTAGGAAATCTGAGACAATTTCTATTTTAACTAAGTAAAAATCGGGCTTGCATAGCACATTAATGTGATTATTTACACCAACAACAACTCAGATATACCTTTATGTCAACTCTCTTACGGTTCAGAAAAATAAAATTTTGCTTTTGCAATGTGGCATTTTTTATAATTAAATTTAATAGAATGAACTGAACAGCTGGTATAAATAATAAATTATTTATTTGCACTACACTGTTTGATTGTTTATTTAACATTAATAGTTTGAGTATTTATTTACACATTATAAAAACAACCTAATGGAATTTTACTTAAAGTTTTTTGAATTTAAAAATTTTTCCGCGAGTTCTTATCATTAGTATTTAAAAAAATGATAGCTACTAAAGTTACAATATTAAATCAGAAGCCAAGAAGATAAGAATGCTAAATACGGGGCTGTAACTCAGTTTACATCTTGAAAGTTATCTCTAATTTGTAGCTGTTTCGTATTTTACTAAAAGCGTAGACAGAAAATATATGAACAAAGCCTTGCTTACTGAAAATGTCACGTTATTTTTCTTCTTTTCTCAAAGAATATAAAAGCTTCGAAACATTTGGTGTAAAAGTCTACGTAAAATATCTTACAAGGCGACCCTACCACAATTTTATTTGTAACATTTTGCTACGAATTTAATTACGCAACATTATCTTTGTCTCGTGATCCTTCGAGAAAAGGACGTCTAAGTAATGAGCACACAGAGTTCAATTAATGAGACTAATGTAAATCTAGATACTATGTAATAATATCTGTTCAAACATTACGGCTAAACTAAATAATAAATATCGTTGCATTATTATGCAACGATATCCACTATTTGCCTTCCTACAGATAACCCTTAAATACTTTATCACTCAATCAGTTTCAAAATCGTCCTCGATTCATTATTTAGGCCAGGGTTTATCGAAACCTTAATTATTTTTTTATAGTACTACCGGTGCTAATCACTCCAAATAAGCTCAAAAATGCTTGCGCTAGGAAATGCCATCAAGATAATAGTCGAAAGACGTATTCCTAACGTACGACCTAAGTTTCACAAACTGTACCCAAAAACTATCGACGTCTCTTGTTAGAAACCTCTAACCGTTATTTTATTGGTTGGTAGTATAGGCATATACAACCCTATAATAAACTTTTTAATGTTAACTATCATCAACATTAACCAATATTTTAAATTATGATAACATAGCGATTCACGTGCCACAGTTCAATGCTTTAAGAATACCAAACAGTTGGTTGTTGTAAGACTCACTACAGTCAGTAACGTGAAACCGTTAGCACGAGCGAGATGAGCCACGCGTACAGAAAATACCAACAATAAACTTATTCTGCGCTTATAGCCTGTTGTATGAAAATAATCAGGGACATTCAAATGTGATACGGTACATCCCATATTAGCTCTCATGGATCAGCATATGAATACATATAGAAGATGAATGTAAATATTACGGACCGTTGGAATCATTTACCATCACCTAAACTGTGCGCTCCTTTGTCACGTCTATTAGATGATATTCGAGGAAATTTTGATTATAAAAAAATGGTAAGCCAAATTGAGTGACGTTTAACGGCGAGTTCTCAGCCCTTTGTCTTTGAAATGTATATTATACTTGAATATCCCAGTCCCATTTCATCGTAATATCCGACTATAGTAACAATCTGAGTAATCTTATGGCGATCAACAGAAGGCGGAATAACAATTTCTAATATTATATCAGACTAATAGATAATAAATATAATGGATTAGTCTTTTGATTGATTGCCGAGTAAATAGGTCTACCATAAGATAGGAAATTGTTGCTTTATCGTTCAAAAATTTTTACGTAACGTCCATCACGGCATCAGTGTCCTCGGTGTCAGACGTGTGATTCTGTGAATTTAACGCCGTAACGTCTCTTAGAAAACTTTGCACGTAAAAAGTGTCAAAATGTAACTATACCTTTACTTTTCTATAGATCCACTGATGGGGGTCGGCCTCGGCGTGGGTCCGATGGGTGTGGCTATAGGCGTGCCCGGTATGGGTATGCCGTTGCCTGGTGAAACTAATGTGGGCATGTTCATCGAGGAGCACAAGCGCCGTGCGGATAGTGATCCCAACGCACCACCTTTCGACGATCTGCGCAATTATGCGTACGAGGGTGGCGGCAGCACTGCCGGGTCCTTGTCGTCTTTAGCTTCCGGTAAGTATATTTTAGTCTAAGTTTAGTTTAGTAGTTAGAGCCACGTTTAAGTTCAAATCTGGCTCGAGTTTTAGAAGGCCAATTAGACCACTTAATTAGTGGCAAACTGCAGCTGCGATAAGCTGCAGTTTTTCTCAAGGTGAGTAGAATATCCGATACTAATTATAAAACATTTATATTTTAGTCAATTGTTATGAAATTATGTGAACAAAGTGAACATAGTTAAATTTATGTTAAAGTTGATTTTCATCAAAGCAAATCTGATTACTAAAAATAATAAAATTACATGTTGTTATTACATCCCGTAAAAAACTTGCAAGTCTTATTTTTCTATTATTTGTAATATATATACATCAAAGTTTTATAATTTTTGTGCATATTTATTTTTAAATAAATATTTAAAGGATAAGGTGCGAGACAGACAAGATTATAAAGAAAAATTAAAAAAAGGAATATTAAATTTTCTCATAAAATTATGTTCTATAACCAATTTACAATATTTTCAATGGCTAATAAAACTTTTTGTTTAGAAACTGTGAATGAAGAGACTTAAGTTTCCAGTAAATAAGTTACTTAGTCCTTTAACAAAGTAGGTCGGAATAAACCTCAAAGTTTTGCACTAACAAGCTACCTAACGAACTGGCAAATACAGTTCACAATTTGCAAATAACTTTTGTACTTTTTTTTTTCAACTTTATGTGATTATATATTAAGGGCGTTACATTGTATTTTAACAGGTACCGATGACGACACGCACGAATATGACTATCTTGGCGCTTGGGGTCCCCGATTCGATAAATTGGCGGACCTCTATGGACCTGATCTTGATGAACAACTGTAGGCGAATCCGTACGATCCAACCTCGCCCACTGCACGGCGCAAATTTAGTCAATTGTCTCGTACTATTTCTATCCAGTAAGCCATTTAAGCCTCTAACAAAACACTCTTGAAGTGTTTTTTAATTTCCAAATAACTCGGTTTATATCCAAAACTCGAAAGGCGCGCCATGCCGCTACGAGCACCTTTTATCCAAAATGTATTTTATTTATAAATAAACACATATAGCTTAAGTATCTAATCGTTTAACCTAGTTATTTTAATTGTGACATTTTTATAACGTTAAAATAAAACATATTACTCACCAAATATTTGATATAAGTTTTTATTCGACTTAGCCATATTATAAATCAGTATTTTATTCGAAGTTATCAACATAAAAGGGATTTCTGTTGGAGGGCCAGCCATGAATCTGAATCGTGAGTGTGTGTAGATAGTGTGCTATAAATGTGGATAATTTATACGAGTGTTTTGTAAGTTCACAGCTTTACGTGAAATCACTTAATGTACGGCCCTTCCGCATTAAATCGATCAGAACTATTATGGAAAGAATATGTTATATTTTATATTAATAATGACGTTAGAGTCTATAGTCTCTGGATGCTGAGTTTGTAATGCTCAGTCGACATGTTAATTACTCTTTAGGGGATGTACATACGATGAATGAAACACTCACCCCTACTTTCTTAACTAAATGTAAAACGTAACATTTAAACCAAATATTTCAATGTAAGTGAAATGTACAGTAACTGGTGTTCCTCTCCAAATATTTCCGTGTAGTGTTAGTTCATATGTAGTGTATCTGGAAACGACTAAGGTCTACTCTTAAATGTAGGTGACTAATGAATCATTGATTGTGAAGGATTTTGTGTTGGCATTTATCACGACTATCTTGTAAAGCTGAATGAGAGCGTGCAAAGTGAATGTACGACGGAGTGAATGTTAAATAGTGACGAGAACGAATGAGTGAACGTATTTGGATGATTCGAGGAATGGGTGCGCAAGTCGCTTCGAAGGACGGCGACGCAATGATATGAATGGGACTGTGCCAATTTTAGCATTATCAATGCAGCTATGACCGTAGGGTTAAGTGTTTGCACATTATTTATTCGTATATTTACATATAAATTTAGTCGCACCTAGAAAAATATCAATAACTTACTAAGAGTGTTGTGCTAGATAATTCCATCGATTTTGACGTGAGATAGTTGTTGAAACCATTAGAAAGTCACTAATTTAAAACTTATTTTTAAGAATTTATAGTAAAATAATTAAATTAATTGAAGGTTTATTAAAAACTGTCTCACTTCGACATCGAATTAGGATCTGTGTAAATTTTAGAGTATACTTAATTGTGTTAAAATGACTGATTTTTTATTATGCGTTTGGAAGCCTAAGATTTTGTAGATTCGGTTGTTTAATTATAAATTTGAATACCTTACTGTAAGAACACCCACTAGTTTGCACTAAAGACGAATACTCGAGTTATGAATAATAAAGCAATTCTCGTTAATTACTATTCGTGTAAGTAGACATATATTTAAGCCCAAATCAACGTATAAATGTTTACTTTTTACGATTCTTTTTTTTTATTCATTATCATTACACTGCCAGTAATCATACATATTATAGACGAATTATGGTAGTTTGTCCGATTTTGTATTTCAGTATTTTACAACAGTATTTTATAAGTTTTTGAACTGTTTATAATAGAAACTGTACTTTTTTCCACCCGGATTCAATGTTTCCTGCGTCACGTATCAAAACGTAACACTTTAATTTGCCTGTAAGCTCTGCAATGTCTTAAACGTTTACTTTCAGTATAATTAATTCAATATAATGCAATACAAATAGCTTACTGTTTTATCAACACCAAATTCAAATCAATGTACGTCTCACAAACACGAACTATTTGCAATATGGATTAATTGTACAGCGGTGTATCTTTAACACGCTCGCATGTGTATCGTTTGTATGCAAAGCGATTGTAATATTCTACTCCATTCGTACTATATATTGCTGATTTGAAATTTCAAATACTAAATGTAGCATGTATTATCTATATCAGACAGCAGAGCACATAATTCCAGTACAAAGTAAATAACGCGGCGACCCGCCGCCACAAGTACACCTAATTTTATTTTAGATATTAATTATTATATACCTACATAGTTTTGTTTTGTTTCAACTGTGATTATTAAGTTATATAACTCTGACAATTACATAAAAGGAATAATAAAATGTAAAAAAAAAAACAATGTTTCATTTCAATAATCCATCTTTAGATAATGTACATGTCTGTACAATTTTCAATGTCTACCTATAATATTTAGTAAACTATCCCTTTGCTTTAAATATACCAATATGTTTTAAGCCTTGGAATACATTAATGCCTGAGTTGCTCTTTTTAGAAACATAAAAAACCACGTAAAGTTCCAAGTTTTATAGAGGTATATCTATGGAGAAGGAGACTGGTTCCTAACTACCACAAGTTACATATAAGTTTGAACGCACACACATAGTTGCTAATCCTTGACATAAGATTAAAGTAATCCATGAACATGTTGCAAAAAAAAGGATAGTCCAATCTAAAATCACGTCTAACTCTTCAGCAGCTGCTGTGGCTGCTGGGCAATAAGTTTAGACAATTTTAATCACAAAAAATAATCCAGATGGAATGACTATGATTATCATAACAATATTTATGTATCACAATATTGATTTTCGGGTCTATGTGTGTTGTATGTACGTATTGTGGCAATGACACTGCATTTGAATCTTTCACCGATTTTATTGCAAATCATTGAATTAGTGAAGGTATCCCCTTACGAGTAAATATCGTTGTGTTAACGAAAATGTATTGCACTACATATAGTATATAATAACCCTGCGCAGCGGCTGTCATCTAGTAATAAGCAGCAATGACACCGTATCTGAAATCGACCAGGAAAATATCACAAAGGTATTTTTCATACTTAAATTTGTCTGAATTTTTTTACAGTTTATTTTATTATATTTATTCTTTATGTTCCCTATACAACAGGTTTACAAGAGCGGACTTAATGCCTAATGGCATTCTCTACCAGTCAACCCTGGTAGTTCAGTTAATATTTCTTCAAATAATGTTAATGTCAACGAAGAAGAGTTTTAAAAGAAATCGATTTAGAGGTACACGGTGTGACCGTCAAGAGAGGAATATAGAAATCGGAAGTTATCTTTAAGATAAGATAGATAATTGAATCATGTAATATAGAATAGTGAACAAGCAGAATTCTAGAGCTACGCTTTTGTCGAATAGAGTGCCACTTGAGTTGTGAACGATAGAAGGAAATGTGATCATACTTACGAAAGTTGAAAATAAATCTTAAGGAATGACTTAAAAGGCGCTCTAACTTATAAAGAACATTTTGTGATAGATCTGGGTAGCACACGTCACCATAATCGATAACAGGAAGAACAAGGGAATAAACGAGTATAAGCTTGGTTTTGAAGGGTGATAAGTTTATTTTCAGTAATCTGTAGCCAAAATATTACAATAGATAGACAGCAGGTTTCTCCGGTTGCTGTCAAGTAACAAGATTAGATTGACAAGTCTATTTATCTGCCGAGTCGTGCTCAGAGCCACGATAGTGACCTGACCAAACTAGATTTCTGCAAAATAAAAGTATTTAGACATCATAAAACATTTGAAATTATTTAAAATACTTACCAAATAATTCATAATTTCATAAAAATTATAAAAATAAATTAAAACTGAAACGAACCCAAACTCGACGTGTTTGCCTATTAAAGGTCCCATAAGCAGTCTTCAACTTCATTATCAGTCTTTCGTTACCGGTTCCATTAATTAGTATACAACAAAACAATTGAAACGAGCCTGAATTGGATGGCCTTATTTTGAACTATTTAAGGCTGCATGCGCTGACCACCTTGCAGCTCCAGAACATGTCATTACCTCGAAACTAATTGATACAAAAAAGTGACTGCGCCGGACATATTAAAGTATAATAATATATATATTTTTTTAAATAGAATATTTGTCATGCTATTAACATTACTAATATTCCGGTTAACCACTCCAACTAAGCTGAAATGCTTGTGTCGAAGTTGATTCGAACTTCGAGATCCTAAGTTAAGTTTCGCAGACCGTACCCTTAACCATTAGGCTATTGATGCTTCAATATACATATAATATTTAACGCAAACACTACGGCACTCATCGTTGTCTTCCTTATTCCGATGTGCAATAAGATCGGAGGAAGGTTTGGAAGCAGTGTAAAGCAATGCCGAAAACAACAAAGTTGTGATGTACAAATATTTATTCATCGCCGGGAATCGGACCCAAGACTCTTGAAGCATCAAAGTATATAAATGATTTATACGCATATTACGTAATTTATAGTACAAGTGGTTTTTGCTAACAATACTGTTTTCATACGCATAATCTGAATTACGAATAAATCATGACAATAATAAATGAAGAGAATGCGAAATAGTTACCACTAAAAAAATACCTAAACGGGAAATTTTTATATTTAAAAAAAAATATCATTAACTTAGTAAACTCGTCGAAAGTCGTCGGCAACCTTACGTATCTTAACATAATCATCATCACAGCCTATCCATAGAACTCTGTTGAACATGGGCTTCCTAATATATAATAATAAAATATGATATTAATTTCAGGTGATTGTTATAAAAGTAAACTTAATTAGTATACTTTTATCTATTTATTATATGATAAGTTCGGTGAAACTTAGTTCAGAAGACATTAAATAAACAAAAAAGATCATTAACTTAGTAAACTCGTCGAAAGTCGTCGGCAACCTTACGTATCTTAACAAAATTATCATCACAGCCCATCCAAAGAACTCTGTTGAACATGGGCCTCCTAATATATAATAATAAAATATGTTATTAATTTCAGGTGATTGTTATAAAAATAAACTTAATTAGTACACTTTTATATATTTATTATATGATAAGTTCGGTGAAACTTAGTTCAGAAGACATTAAATAAACAAAAAAGATCATTAACTTAGTAAACTCGTCGAAAGTCGTCGGCAACCTTACGTATCTTAACATAATCATCATCACAGCCTATCTATAGACCAATGTTGAACATGAGCCTCCTAATAAAATAATAAAATATGTTATTCATTTCAGGTGATTGTTATAAAAATAAACATAATTAGTATACTTTTATCTATTTATTATATGATAAGATCGGAGAAACTTACTTCAGAAGACAAGAAATAAAAAAAAATATTACATAAAATAGAGGTTTGGGTTGTAAGTGACAGTTTGTTGGTCTATTTAAGAATCCTATCTTAATCTTAATGCCACCATAAACTTTTTATAAAATATTTGGGTTCCTGCCTATCTATGAATGCAATGATCGAATGCGAGGAATAGTAAAGACCAAACATGACCTGTACTTATTACGAATTGCCATCCCGATTGCTATAATTTCTCATGTTTCATAACTTCCTTTATATGCTTATCCTATTACGTATTCTTTACCGGATATTGTCGTACATTTTATGGTTACTCTTGTTTAATAAACAAATATACTAATACTATATATACTATTTCACATTATATCATAACCTATATATTATAATGTTCAATAGTCAAATTATTTACAATTGTTTATGATTTTAAGTAGTTTATTTAATACTACCGTAAAGTTGCAGCTTCTTACAGCAAATTGACAGCCATTACGTCCACGAATGGAAATTAGTTACGGAAACATGTAGGTGTTTAAGGTTCCTTTTGTGTAATTTTGTTCGGAATTTCTTTCACGGTTTAGTTTACCAGAGTTTATTTAATTTTAAGTTTAGTTTAATTGTTAAATTTTAGTACTTATTTATGTTTTATATCTGAAACGAAATGCGGCCTGTCTTGCGTGAGATGCCATCGTAGTGATAGACTCGTGTAAAATCGGAGTATTTATTTTTAGTCGTAGAACATTAGCTTGCTCATTGTTGTTTCCTCCCTGTTGCAACAAGGACTCAGTCAGCGAGCAGTCACTGCCCAGCTCCATTTGAGCCAGTCAAGGATATACAAAAGATATCAGGAGACAGGCGCCTTTAATCGGAGAACTAGAATACCAAGCGCCAACGGCGCACTTCAGACAGAGACGACTGTTATATTCTCTCGACTCTTAAATTATTTTTACAAATAATTCAAAAATATACAAAAATGGACGTATAGAACGATGGGCGTTCATTTGTGAGCTATTTTATTGCAATCAGTTTGGTCACAAAAATGGAAAAAATTACACTTATTCGTATAAATAATATAGATTAATTCACATACATTACATTAGTGCAGTAGCTTAGTTTGTATCTTGCCATGAATTCATAATTATTAATTACATAAATTAAAATTAGTTCCGACAGCAATGTACGTGTAGTCAAGCCATTTGTGTAATTAGCCAACGCGATTGTTGAATTCTCCCGAATGGAGAATGGGTGGTGATACCGATTTGTCGTGAGAACTACCCTGGAACGCGAGTGTATCTTGTGTATGCGGTGTTATCGCAACGATCGCACATGCTTTCTGCGCAGATAAGCGGGTATATATATATATATTTATAGTTGGCAGGACATTCAAAAAAGGTATTTTTAATACTCCATAACCGTGGCTGAAGCGCCGCTCGAATACCTTTGTGCTATTTCACTTTTGTTTTGAGTGCGTTATGAGTTAGAAGTGGGACCATGCGCCTCGCAATATCCGTTCAGATTGTGGCATGTCGTGGTCTTTTATTTACGCATTAAATTACATTGTTGCGTTCCTTTTAAGGTGCCACGTGACTGGAGATAATATAAAATAGTCTTCTACGAAAATATTTTTGGAATAAGTTAAGTATGAAGAGGTTTTATTACTTCAAGCATTTTGTATCGATCTGTCACAAACTGAAATCTGGTTTATAAAATTCTTCATTATTCCGAAGCCACTGTATATATTTTTAACACAATAGAGATAAGCATAAGCGATCTTAGTATTGCCGACTACGAAAGTGATTGAATTTGGAGAAAACCTCCCTTATTCTTCCTTTACACACCAGTCGCAAAGGAAAATTATGTGTGTTAATACGGCTTCTCATCTTCAAGTGGGCAACGGATCAGTCCAACTCCATAGTCATGGGAGAATTCTTCCTAGACCGATCAGAGAGATTCCTACCAGAAGCCTGTAAAGAAACAGATGTAATAGAATACCTAAACTGCGTAAACTATAGTCTGATTAGCCTCCTCAACTCGACAAGATTATCCTTAAGTTACTCAAAAGCCTCCACCTATATATATATATATATATATATATATATATATATATATACATATCGAGTGGCCCTCTGAACACTAGACCAAGGGAGAGGCCTGGGCGGTTAGTCTGACGTAGCGAAGGCCTTCGAGCGGGTTTGGTACAAAGCGCTTCTTGTGAAGCTTCCTTCATATGAGCTTCCCGAGAGATTATGCAAGTGAATCACCAGTTTTCTCACGAACCGTAGCATCAGGGTTGTAGTCAACGGTGCATGTTCCGACTCCAAACCAGTGAATGCTGGTGTTTCACAAGGCTGTTTGCTTTATTTATGCCTTGTATCTTCTGCATTACAATGACATGTTGCAAATTAATAAAATTTATTGCTATGCGAATGACAACACAGGGGTTTGGTGGTCGCGCTAATATTTCTCGGTAAAACGTCAATGAATGTCGGAACAAACTTGCGTCTGAGGTCAAAATTTTGTTAAACCGAGTCTCAAATTGAGGCCAATAGAATCTAGTCCAATTTAACCATAAGACATAATATTACGCGTTTACCGCTAAAAAGAATCCCTTTGTTGCATCTCCTAATTTTGAAAACACTCCCCTTGCTACTTCAGCTAGTATCGGAATCGGACACAAAATGAATACAATTTAGTTTGAAACAAAATATAAATGTAACTAAATTAATAAAGCAGATATGTTATTGATGGCTGAGGTGAATTTTTAAATCATATGTAATTATTCATAATTTTAATTATAACCCAGTATAATTAAAATTATCAATAATTACATATGATTTAATAATTCACCTCAGCCATCAATTACATAATTGCTTTCGTTTAATTTGCAGTAAATAATTTAGACTGAGTCATTAAAATAATAATTTTGAGGTAACGATAAAAGTGGTTCACAATTAAAATATTGTAATAATATACGAGTATTTATATTATTATTGTTGTTTTACATCGCGTTATGGAAATACTCGTAGAATGAAAATATGCTTCTGGCATTTTAACTGCTATGTAACTGGTATTGATAAAATATTTATGAAGACTTCATTTAACTTTTAGAGCTTTAATGAGAGGATCATTTTATTAATATTTCTAGTTTCTGTAAAAATTATTTAATGTTTAGTTTCGCCTGTACAGATACAGATTACTGGAGGGAATAATATCACGACAATTCAGAACTGAATACTACTTTTTTTTTAGAATGAACCATTGTGAAAATATGGGTATTTCAAATTATTTTTAATATGACTAAACGGTAATTCCATATAACGTAAAATAATATATTAATAGAACGAAAGTAATATATTTTCTTTTCTAAAATTAATAGATATAATTAATCCTCTTCTCTATTTTCCAATTCATTCAAATGAATATAAATATATATTAATAATATATATATATATATATATAAACATACACAAATACCAAGAGAAAATATATACATCAGATGTTATTTGCCTTCGAATAATGTAAGGGATTCAAAAGAAACTTTACTGGGTGCGTTCTTGACATCATCCAAAAGGGCGTTGCAAAGGAGTATGAAAGAATAACGAAAGAACCCAGTGCAATGGTATGGAACACTAATTCTCATTCTATTTAGGGACCGAGTCACGGTCAAGATAGGAATGTAGAAATCAGAAGTCATCTTTAAGATAAGATGGATATTTTGAATCATGTAATATAGAATAGAGAATAAGCAGAATTCTAGAGCCTTTATCGAATAGAGAGCCATTTGAGTTGTGAACAATAGAAGTAAATGTGATCATACTTACGTAAGTTGAAATTAAATCTTAAGAAGTTATTTAAAAAACGCTCCTACTTATTAAGAAGATTTTTACACATTTTTTTACAATAAATATATAAAATGTGACTCTGATTAGGAATTATGTACTGAAGAAAGAAGGTCCTGCAAGTTTTCATGCTCCAAGGTATCCATTCATATCATGGAACTCCAAAAGGCAACAAACAATTGCTTTGTCAACCACTGAAGCAGACTACATGGTAATTTCTGCAGCCACTCAAGAGGTTCTATGATCGAGACAATTACACTGTGAATTGTGGCACACAAGGTCACAATTATTACTCTATTTTGCGATACTCCAAGTGCAATTAAACTTACAGGTAATTCTGCTTATCATGCTAGAAGCAAACATATTGATGTCCGTCACCACTATATTTGAGACAAGGTCAAGGCTGGGGAAATTTCAAAAACATTGAGTATATTCCTACAAGCACCATGCTGGCTGACTGCATGACCAAGACCCTGGGGAAACCTTAACATCACCAGTTCATTAGTGACATGAGTCTACGTTCGTAAGAGAGGATGTTGAAATATGAACGCTTCCACCATGTTATATTTTATGTGTAGTTGGTCATAGATGTTGTTTACTCTGCACTGCTGTTATACACTTTTTTAAATAAATAATTTCGTGTCTCATTGTAACATCGCTCTATCTATTTTTTATATTTCATCAGTTTAGGTCTAGCTAATCTATAAACGAATAATAGTTTTCATCTATATTAATAATTTTTTCTTTTTTAATTTTTCCATGGACCTTGACTGGGTTTTGGGATCAACTAAAAATATCAAAGTCATATTCCGTTGAAACGGAATTTACAAGCAGAATTGGGTTAAAAATCTTTCATGATATGAACTCTCTCGCATTTTAAGTGTTTTTTTAGTCGAAATATTCGAAATCCTTGACCGTCAAGTAATCTGGGTACTTGATGGAGAGAGCTTACGCATAGTTTCAAATATTAGTCTTGGAGTGCCGATATCGCAACGACGAATTTTGTCTCCACGGGCTAAAAAAATGTATAATTTATTTGTTTTGTAAATATATTTTAACTTACTTAGTCTAAACAAGGTCTAGTTATTAAAGATAAATCTTGTTCCCAATGCCTTTATGTGACCCTCATAAAATTATCCAAAATATTCTAAATACATTTAAAGTACACACGAGTTATAAACACACTGAATAATTAATCTCTAAAACCTTTTGTATAAAACGATAGAGAGTTTTAACTTCTCTTGAGGGCGCAGAAGCCAAAATACTCCGAAAAACATCTATTACTAAAATATTAATTCTAAGCATTCTTAATAAGCCCTTTGTTCCTTATTAAGCCAAACATATTTCATTAATAAATGGTAAACATTATCTATAGTTCGATATAGGCTAAGGGTTGATTTACAAAGTGTGTATTTGAATTTAATTACTTTGTAAAATAAAACCAAATAGTTTGCTGTAACAAAACAGATAGCCCTATGGCTTGGTGACCACTGTACTTTAACTACGAACTAAGAAGTTAAACTTATTACAAATCAATAACTAAAGTCCTGACATTGTATGCCAACGTGCTATGCGATTTTGTCAACATAGCCGAAACGTAAGATCTCTTTTGTGTTTATAATTGTTCTTTAACGCAAAAATATCGAATATCTAAATAGGCCAGAAAATAATCAACTTAAAAAAATTAAGTACACCAAAGCATTGCACTGAAAATTATAACATAAATTTACAAGAATGTAAATAAATGAACTAAAATAGAATGAAATAAAGACTTTTTAAATGTCATTATCAATTTGCATTTATTCTTTACGAAGAAGTTACATCTCCTTTCATAAAACGTCAAATTTAAAAGTCATTATAGATAGAAATATATATCGGTTTAAATTAAAGTTTAAATGAGGTTTACTGTATATTATGAAAATATTTATCTACTTTAAACGATGCTATTTCACATAAATGTATTTTTAGCACTTTGAAATTAATAGCTACTCAGCAACAGTAACCTAGTTCCTTATTTTTTACCTCTACTTGACTGTATAGTTTACAGAACAAATTGAAAAATGTTTATACACAGTGCTCGCAAACATGTAAATATTTATAGATCTGAATTATTGCCATTACTTTTTTATTTCTAATTTACAAAGGAATTTTACGCACAAAGCGCATGCTATTTCTATCACACCTTAATCTTAAACTAAATCAGCTAAGATTGATAAAATCTTTGCTTTGGCTCTGATTTTGTCGTTAAATAAGCCATCGTTCAGTTCATTTAGATTTAGAGACCTGCTTAATCTTTGGTTGACGCAGTCCTAACACAGTGTGTTATCAGTAGATGGTACAAATCCTCAAAAACTTCATAATCTACGCAATTAGGTCCGAGACAGACGCTCTCGAGGAACAGGCTTACGGTTCAAGCCGAGACTGTCTCTTGGGAGCCCTTGTGCTGGTTACCCACTCAGAGAAGTCTCGACTGAGTGCCATAAGCGCTCGGTCATCTCTCAACCCGGTGAAAATGTAAAAGCCCTCGGGCCAACAGCGGCCATCAGCCCAAAAAAACAATTAGATGACCTAATTTACATCATGATAATCTTGTTGCATAAAACTTGTCCTAACCTGTGTCTGTGAGCTACGATGACCACCTTTCTCTTAGGCAAAATTTTAAACATTATACACTGATTTTAAAGCAGTTGGTGTTATTTGCTTTATGCATATTACTTTATTCGGTTCATGATAAGCAACTTCACAACCCTCCACATTTTTGCCATCGATGTAAATTTATAACTTTTAATATATTTTCTATGCATTTATTGAAAATTTAATTTTTTTAATATATTGAGATTAAACTTTTTTTAGAATTGCTAAATTTACTTAAATTTAACATAATAACTTAATTTACATCGAGGTTTGTCACCCACGTTCTTAAGCTATACATTTTTAATAAAACGGATGAATTTATGAATTATTAATTTAATGTAACCGAACTCCCAACTAACCAAGAATATGTAATATATCAAATGCACTTTTGAGTTATTTTACTTCTAAAGTAATGAGCAAAAAACGCTTGCGGTCAAAATATTCTCGTACAAAATCTGTTTCTCAAGGAAAGGACATAACAATCATAAATTAAATAATAAAAAAACAACTCAATATTTAGTGTTAGCATTTATTTTTCTTAATGAATCACTTCAAGACTTTATTTCAGTAAAATAGATCTAACCGAGATTTTGTTCAACTTTTTTACAACATTTAATACTTTTCAATTATACGATAATACCAACCGAGATTGGATTGGAATGTCGATCCAATAGAATAGAATAACCAATCATACACAGCCCAATAAATAATTACGGATCATACCCAGTAATATATGCAGAAAGTGCTTACGGCCAATATGTGCCTCCATCTACAGTGTCGTACTGCTTTCTTATTAATCACTATCGAATGACCGGTAACCATTGTCGGACGTTACCTTACGCGTCCAAATACGACAGTCACCTGATGCCGAGTCAATGCACAAATTTCTATATATACATAAATAATTTCCTTTGCACTACTACACAATTTACACCAAAATACAAATACATAACAACATACATGTTCCTGTTGAACAATATGTAACAAAGATATCCCTAGTTAACTAATTTCTCTAGACGAGTTGATACGTAAGCTTCTTGTACTGACCGTCGTTAAATCTGCTAACGAAATTGGATCTTTCAATATATTATACAACCTTATCGATAGATACTTCTAATCGTTAAAACAAATAATTACCATTACTTTACTGAATTACCTACTATGGACGAGATTTATATTATGCTAGACATCATCCGAACAGGGAAGATACAGTTGTAAAGCCACACTGTGGCTAGTTTCTTGCAGCAGCATGAACGGGTCCATCCAGCCTGATGCGAGCAGTATAACTACCTTACGCACTACAAGTGCGAAATGACAAAGCACTGCTCGTATGTTTCGTTTTTTGTAACTCACAGGTAACCAGACATTCCATCTCAGTCCTCAGATGTTTCAACGCATATGCATCATGAATCTTTGTGGAGGGTGGATTTACAAGTCATGGATCGCAGTTATTACTTTCCTTTAGGTGAGTTCTGTACTCTTTTATCACCTCTGGCATTATAAAAAAACACTGTCCTGGTCTTGAGTATATGAAAATAAAATTAATAAAAATTTTGATAGAAAAATTCGGTTGATAATACAATACGATACAGTTTCATTTCAATAAAATTTACGTATTATACAATAACTTAACTAAATTTTTGGTTAAAATAAAATTAACGGAAACATTCCTTTCTTAAATATAACAAACAGGCGTAATCCCTTAATACGAAATGTAATATACAAACAACACATAGAAATGTACAATTATAGTATTTGTATAACGCAGCGTTTCTAATACCTAAAGTACAGACAAAGTTGTCTTTGAGTAAATTGCACACGATATTACTGTACTAAAACTGAAAGGAGTGAGCCGTGAGAGTTTGTATATTAACAATTGTGTTAATCGATACAGTGGCTGAAACGCATTCAATATTACGTTTAAATAATTCACGTAAATGTTTATATTTTTTTTTATTACATTGACAGTAACAAACGAGCACACAGTTCACCTGATGGTCAGTGATTCCTGCGGCCCCATGACACCTACATTTACCCTTGACAAGGAATCATAATGCAGATGCGTTGTCACCCTTGAAGGCTGAGATAGAATGCCTCGTCGCCAGTAACAAAGGTCTCCGGATCCCTACACTCACCAGACGAAACACAGCAGCATTATGCTGCTATTTCACACCTGTATTCTGTGAGGGCGTGGTCCTACCCCAGTCGAACTGACCCATTCATTCTGCTGCTAGAAACAAACTGCAGTATAGCTCTACAACTGTATTTTTTTTATATGTAGTAATAATATGAGTGAACAATATTTTTCAGTTAATCTTTGTTCAGTTTCTCATATTATTATAAATTTCATTTTACCTGTTTTCTCCCTACTCGTGAAATAATGAAACACTCAGAACCTATATTCAATCTTATCGATTATGTATGCAATAAGATTAGAAATAAGACAATAATAACTGTTATATAGCACCCGTAAGCATAGCTGATTATTGGACCCGAACGGGTGCCTGCCTTGTCGCCGTGGGTGTAGGGGGAGGAGAGGAGAGGGGAGACTTAGTTGCCGTTGGTCTGATTGTTGATTGTTGAATTGTTTGTTCCTGATTATCAAAACCAATGATAACAAGAAACACCTGATAATCCAATCTAAAATACTATTATTTCTGTGTCGGTTCCTCAACGAAAAGCGAGATATTACTGCAGGTCAGACATATTGTGGGGCTCTGATCAGTCAGTTCCTGAGAGGAACTCCCGTAATTTTAAGAAATCTAAATTGCCACTATGAAAACGATTAAATCTACCATATCTATCGACAGCGATTAAGAACATTTTTATACACGTGATGTTATACAGGTTTTAATAACATCTAAATTAACCAAAACACCATACACATATTGCAATCGAACGAACGAACCGTAAACAGGTCATGCAGAAAAATAAATCAATACAATAACTGCAAACAACGCAATATACGAAGAAAAAATTCAACGTGCCGACTTATTTTATTGTAGCCGAAAAACTAGCAAATTCTTTGAACACCGATATGCCAGAAAATATTGCTGCATAAATATTAGATGAAAAATATTTCAGTCGCGACATGGAAGCTGTAAAGCTTCATAGATAAGGAATTTAGTATGCGAGTGAGTTAGACGCTTATTGAGCTTGCTGTTTCAAAAATTTATGTCGTGGAAATAGATCTGAATAATAATATAAGTTTTATGTTTCAAACCATGATTAAAAATACCATTTTAAATGAAACAACGGATGATAAACTGCATTTACCCTATAGACCAGTTCTGGCAACGAGCTTATGACCAAACACAGGTGTTATAAAAAAAATAGTCTTACTAAAAGACTACTAGAGTTTCGATAACGGACTCAAAAACTAGTTCCACTCGTTTTGTGCATCGGTGGGGTGTGAGGTTAGAAATTATACCTTAAGTTAATTTAGTGAGTGCGATCGCCATTTTATGTCATCGAACACTAAAACTATGATTATAATACAATTAAACAAACAACAAAAGGTGCGTGGCGATATGTTACCATACCACTAATATTCTAATTGCCACTGCACCCCACCTGGCCATATCATAAAAAGTGCACTCTGAGCTGCGACGTGTTCGAGTCTGTACAAAACATCCCCTCACATGGACATAAAGATTAAGACCGTAACACATCTTCCACAGCTCGTTCAAAAATGAATTTGTAACTATAATCTCAGCAACTGTAGTGACTCCGCCAGACCCGTAAAACGTTACAATGGGTCGAACATGCCAATACAAAGGTGAAAAACTAGACTCCTTAAGTAACATCAAATCTCCAACTTGGGGGAATCAGTTCCATAAGTTCGCTTAACGCTCTTCTGTAATAAATGTCTCGTAAAGACGGTACTAAGCGCTTTGAGTCAATTGCTGCAATAATTCAAACTGATTGAAACGAGATAATTTACGGTGCCTGAAGGGGTATTCGGACAGGGCGTTAAGTGACTTGCCTATCAAAAATTCACCAGGTTCAACGCCCCAAGTCATTTGGGTCAAGTATATTGAGAACGGCTTAAAATTTACAAAATGGTTATCAATTAATCAAATGAAAAAATGTATTCACCTTGTCGTGGCAAAGATGCGTTTTAGCAACGAATTTTATTTAGACTTGATTCACTAATACCGCTTAAGCTCCTTAATAGATAGAGCAATTTAATACACGGCTAACCTGCCTCGAGAATTGAAGATAACAACAGTGAATACTAATCCGTTCAGTTCTTCTCGTGAAAAAACTAAAAAGAAAAACTTTACTTTACTTTACTTTTTTTTTTTTACTGTAAAAAGACATCGCCTGTCACGGACATTCTTTCATACATTGTATTCAATGTATAGAATAGTATAATGTAATGCCGAAATACCTGCGCTAAATCGCACTATAAAGGTCAGGAATGTTCGAGTTTGTGGTCGAATATGGCCGTCTCAAGCTTTCAAAATTCCCTTGTAAACATCATCGGGAGAATTCCAGTTCGTAGTCAAACGTGACAACCTCTTCCTATGACGCATGCTTTTCACACATTTCTGGAATTTACCACAGACACGATCAAACATGGATGATTATCTCTCTTTTTCAAACGAATAGGGTGTCCTTCGCACACACCTGGTAAGTTCGAGACAAGAGAGTTGTAAGTAGGCCTTAAAAGACCAGAAAATGGATTTTTAGGAAATAGTGCCGTGTAACATAAAATAACAATATATTTACCATTTACTTACCATATTCCAGCATGCTTAAAAACCAGTACGTGACGGAATATTAAAAAAAAATATTTAAGCGATTTTTATATTAAACCTGTGTCCGTAACAATATTATGAGATGATACAATGCATAAAAATACACAACGCACTTTTCTTATTAACATCTAAGTGAGATAATGAATCGTACTGTAGAACAAAAACACTATTAAATTTCTATGCTCAAAGAAAAATACAGTATGTAAATTGGTTACAAAAATATAGAAATCTAAAAAGATCATTTTTAGATTTCTTGGTTTGGCTTAGTTGGCTTTGGTTTTTTAAGTGTTTCGTCTAAGAAGCCCAACTGTTTACAGGCTTTAACAACAACTGAAAGGATATTATAAGTAATCACCTATATATATATATATATATAAATGCCAATGTTGACTATACGCCTCGTCTATACAGAGGTTGAAGAGAGTATAGTCCACCACGCCGAATTGGCGGACTTCGCTTGAATTCAAATTTTGTTTAATTTATTTCTTAGACATGCAGCTTCTACGTTTTCCTTCGCCACCAAGCGGTAAATCAGCACTTCAAGTTGTAATTACCAGTATCAGTGATTGAACTCGGTTTGCTTGCGTTCTGTAAATTAAAAGCGAACATTTAGACACTGAGCTACCACGGCTCTACCGGGAAACTTGTGAAGAGTCTTTTATTACTCTATTTTATTACACATTTATTCTGCAAGCTGTCTCGATAAATTCTCACATATTTTATGTTGGTTCGCTGTCTTGCCATGGTTCATTGTACAATTCATAAATTTATAAATGTAAAATAGTTTTTAATATAACTAAAGATGTTGATTATGATGTAAAGCTACGTCGTCAGGAGTACTGTAACATTATTATATTATATAAAAGTTATAAACTAATACTAAAAATAAAATAAATTAAATTATATAAAACAAGTATTAAGACCAGAACTTATTAGTAATCAAGAGGATATATATACAAAAATAGTTTTTTACCCTTTACAACCACACAATATATCTAATCTTGTTTTAATTTTTTGGTTAATTTCTAATTTTAAATATTTTTCGTTTCTTTGTGTATGGAAGAGCCAACTTTTATCAACCTAAGTTAAAAATCAATCATTCCTTTGAAAGTTTAAAGAGCACTAAAATAGGTTATGAATACAATTGAATTAATTGAGCTTATTTAAATAAGATTTTTTAACACATTTTTTTTAATAGTCACTAAAATTTAAAGTATATATATATTTATATATAATATAAATACGTTGTATATATTTATAGTATATTTAATACTCCTCCTTTGAAAAAACAAATTTACCACTATTATCTTACTACTCACTTAGGATGGCCTATTTATTGCAATCGACTTTAAAAAGGCCAATATTATTATTTAAATTAAAATAATAATTTAACGTTAACATATTAAAACAAAAAAATTAGTAACCAAATGACATGTATATATTACTGTTATTACGATATTACGTAGTATGTAGTAATACACGACTTTATACATTGAGACCTGCAACTAGGTCATGAATACTTAACGTGAAAAGTTAAGCAGTTTGCATTCAGTAACTGAAAAGAACACATCGGTTGTATTTCATATCAGAAATGAATAAAAATTATTTTAACTAGTAGAAAATATTATGAAAAGGAAACCTCTCATACTGTTGACTTGATCGGGATAGAGAGAAAAAGCGTGATAGATAAAATTTTCGTGCCACGATACTCTGTGCAATCACTTGTCGCCAGCGGTATATCTGAACCGATACGTTAGGGATCTTCAAGTAAAGAGCCTACACCTTTTTTAAAGGCCGACAGCGCATCAGCGACATGTCTGGTGTTGCAGATGTTCATTGCTGGCAGTAATCAATTACCATCAGGCATTGCTCGTTTGCCATGCATTTTATTTAAAAAAAGATGCCAGCTATTTATTTATCTTTTAGACCATTCAAACTCTAACATGACGTTGTCTCCATATTCTATAATGAAAAGCACCAGATTTGCGATCTATCTGATTGGTCTTGCCCAAATTTTCATATAGTTGGTACATTATATGAAAATTTGTTTAACAAAAATGAGCAATCAATTATACCATTTACAAAGAAATGTTAATTATAAGTGGCTTCGCTTGGGCGTCTCCTGAAGGGATATCTGCTGAAGATGAAAGTGTTCCATATTGAAAATGTATGCTTTCACTGATCTCGGAGATTTGAAACGATACTTTAACCTGGGTTCCTCTTTAATTTCATACTTTTAGAACTAGACTGCCTTATCCTATTTCAATATCAAAATACCAAATTTATATTCTCAATAAAATATATTGCAACTGTAGGGTAAACAAATTAATTTGACATCTATCAAATATTTTAAGATTTTATGTCTTTTTTTTGTAGAATTAAAAGTATAAATGTTATAAGGGACGGAAAGTCAACGATCAAAAATATACATAAATAGATAAATTGCTCAGTTATAAGTAAATGTTCACAAATAGTAGGAGGAACAGATCCCCAATTTTGTTGCCAAAATAAACTAATAATAATAATCAGTATAGTGATAAATAGATAGTACAGATATAAATTACATGAATGTTAAGTTCCCGAGGCTATAATGAAAACCCCGAAGAAAATCTAGGTCTATATTATGAACACATAATAAAATGCATTGAAAAAAAGCCCGCTTTATCAGAGGCGTAATGTCTGGGTAATATGTACATACTTCGTCTTTATAACAAAGATAGTTCTTATATTTAAAGTTAAAAGAAATTTAGTTCATTTGTCAGACATTTTTCATTGATTACATACAGTACGATGAATAAAAAAAAAATAGTTTAAAGTTTTTGCTCTAACTTATCGCGTTTTTAAGTATTCAAACCGATTATCAGCTACTTTATAATCGCAGCCAGTCATTTAATTCAATTGAAGAGATAATATGAGAGTAAGTAATAAAGTGCCAAGTATTCCTTTAAATGTCAAACTCGAGGAACTGTCAGTAGTTCATAGAACTTAAATTGTATTATTGTTATAAAAAGGTAAGGTAGGTAAAGTTAAAAAAATATATCTTACCTATGAAAAATACTACAGTTTTTCAGTCACAGTTTATGACGTCCCCCATTGCATGAAGTGACGATCTATGCTAGGTTGCGGGAAGCCGATGAGTGCAGATGGCTAAGGATTGTGCTTTGTGGCAATCTATGTAGGAAGCCAATGTTCAGCAGTAGACTATTGATAGACTGTAATGGTGACAGTGATGATGATTGAAAAAACGTATACGGAAACGTTTTTTACTATTGATACTTTTACTTTGTTAAACACTGATAACACATTTTAATATTTCAATATGTATCCATACTCCAATATTAACTTTTTAAAGTTTTATCTAAATATGATTTAGGTATGTCCTGAATGTTTCACAGAGACCATTACCATTTACTAAATTACTAAGCGGTAAATACACAATCCTTTGTGCCTAGTGATAGATTACATGACCAATAGGTTTGCACGCTGTTTGAGAATTTAGAATGAAACCATTTATTGTGTAACTAAACTTGCTCAAAAATATATGAAACATAAATTACTAAGTATGAGATTGATGTCATTTATGTAAGAAACCAGGCCGGAAAGATCGGAAGGAGCAAACATCGCGACAATTTTCCTAAACACTATCGTTAATTTTTCAAAGTTAATATACTGACTTTATTGTTAGATAATTACAATTTTACAAAAAAATACAAACAAACGAGTTATTTTTAATATGACAAAATATCAAAACGGCATTATAATAAAAGATTTTAGTCATTGTTATTTTTTTTTATAAATACTAGTATAATATTTTTTTATGTTTTTTTTTTTTAATTTAATGCTAATAATAATTTAGATCTATAAAAATATAAATGTTTTCAACATGTCAATTAGTTCAGTTCAATCATTTTAAATTTTCCATTTACAACACGGCGATTATCAGTCAAGTTCGACTTTACAATTCCGAAATATCTTCACAAACTAAGATTGTTTCAACCTGGTAATAAATTAATACATTAGTAATTTATTTTTGTACTTCGTTCGTATTTGAAAAGTGCTTAGATAATTCTATTACTATACTGTACTTACTACGTGTTAACTACTTCGTTACAAAAAGAGGTAACAAAAAGAAGGCCTTAAGGCATGCCCGCCTTGGGCATGCCTTAAGGCCTTCTCTACCAGTCAACCAGTGGCGTGAAGAGAAATTATGGTAGGAGGGGTGGTGCACACATTTAAAAAAAATCTAATAATAATCTCTGCTAATAACCAATTGCACACCATAGGTCCAAAAGTAAAAAAAAATACATTATTATATACATGTATTTACTTATAAATAGCAATACAATATATAAATAAACTCACATAAACAGATTATTAAACATACAAGCATGTCAAACAACGACCAGTATACTTACCATATTAGTTGAAAGCAAATATTTTTAGACCTGGCCAGCTTTTAAAATATACCTTATTCGATGCTCTTCTTATATCTTCGGGTAAAGAGTACCAAAGAAGTGTAGCCTGATCGGTGAGTTTATGAAACAATTTACTACGCCTAATTTCACAAATTTACGTTACAAGTTAAGACACATCCCTTACCCAACCTCGTGCCTTATAGCGTATAAAGTTCATAATATATATATATATAATAAAAATATAGAATTTGCAATGATTTCCAATTGAGTGGATACGTAAGCTTTTTTCAATGCGATAAAGTTTGATTATTCGCAGACATTTATGGAGGACTGTCGTTAAATCTTGTAATGAAATTGGGACCTTCAGTATATACAAATTAAGTATACTAAAGTAAATAAGCTCCTTATTGTAACGAGTAAACACAAATGATTATTAATCACAAGATTACTGAATTACCAATTACAGTATAGATTTATATTATACAGATTTATATATTAAAAGTCATCGGCTGAACAGGATAGATATCGCCCTACGTACCTACAACCTAGTAGTAATAAGAAGTAGGCAATATTTTATTTGGGACCTCAATAGCGCATCACCAAATTCCAAATAACACAACGAAGAACATAGTGTTTACCTATATGATTTGCGGCTCAAATATTTTTGTAAAGAGACACAAAGTGGGATTCTATATGCATTTTGTTGATAGTACATATATCAGAGCAAATTTTAATCTTTAAGTAAATGTTATATATTTTCCATGGGATATTCAAACGTTAAATATTTATATATTATAAAGAAATTATGCAGTTGGAAACTAAAAGCTCTTTTCTTTCTCAGGTATAATAATTCCGCTAAGAAATGCAGTGAACATTATTGGCACTACACCGCGAGGAATAGAGCTTTATGATAATTTAAGATTCTGTCATAGTTTATTTTTTATTAAATGTAAATATTATTTTGTTATTTTATGTCATAAATTGTAAACTAACTCCTAAGAGCAAATTAAGAGATTACATAAAAATATTAAAGTACAGTAAGTAAATTACCTAAAAAGCAAATTAGTATTTTTTATTAAATATCAACAATTCTATATAAGAATTCTTTCTCTCTTTTAATTTCATATACACAAATACCCACTTATTTTGTTCAAAAGAACTTACCTCTTAACATGATTACATAACTGACGGCTTTTGCTTACTTTGAAGTTAATTGAAGCTCATAAAAAATATTTTAAAGGTTCTATTTCATATTGTTTAAATTCCTTTATACTTAGAAATTTTTTAAGGCACATTATTAGTTTCTTGTTTATATTTTTTTTCTAAAAAGCGAAATACCAGTTTCATCGATGTAATTAAAAAAAAATTGCTTTTATAGAAACAAACTTTATAAAACGACAGATACGTTATCTTATCAAGTACATATTCAAGAGCAAAATGAAGAAGGGCCAGATCCTTGTAAATGAAAAAATATTTATATTTATTAAAATTATATGAATTATATGCTTATTGTATATTAAATACGACATTAAAAAAGTGATCGTTATAAAAAATAATTTGTTCCTTGATAGCCGTAACTAGGTTATTAATCCTGTTAATGATAAAAGTAAACCTAAGTTTGTATTAAATAACTTTATATGTTAGGTCCATGTGCAATTAGCGTATTATAAGGGAAAAGAAAAACTTATTAAATAATAAATAAATAAACTAAATAATTTTTATGAAATTATTTATCTTAGAAATAAGTTTAGTCCATCTTGAATATTGGTGAAAAGGTATTCCATCTCAGTTCTCAAGGGTAACAACGCTTCTGCATTATGATTCCTTGTCAAGGATGAATCTAATTGTAATAGACCGCAGGAATTACTTGACATCGGGTGAACTGCTTGTTTGTAATTTCGCCCTCGCCTCCGAGCGCGACGCAATCTTCGCAACACCACGTACACTCATGACACCCGCGTGTCAGGGCAGTTCTCACCGCCCACAGCTTCCGATTGATATGAAAACAGGTGGCCTCCGTCAGAGGCTAAGTTCGCACACCAAAACCTCGGACGGTCATTAGTCATCACCATCCATTCTCCACTCGGGAGAATCACTCTATAGCTAGGGGACTGACAACTTGGGTGGCATCATCAGATAGGTATGAGACCAAAGAGTAGAGCGACACGCTCAGTTTATGAGCGCTTTGTGTAAGTAAGAGAACCACAGTAGGCAACACGGCTTATAACCAGCTGGAACTGAGGGGTCCGTGAGCCCTGTGTCCGATGAAGCTGTAAGAGCCGCATAGGCTAACAGCATAAACATCAACAGATTCTAGAAAGTCTTGCATTTATTGTTTTCAGTAATTATATTAGTATTTAAACACAATACATTATTATATTTGAATAGCTTTTAATTTTACTTCATTGTATACAATATTTTCTACCTAATTCATCTTTAGATAAAGGCAGTCCGGACATAGCGAAAGCCTTCGATCGGGTTTAGCTCAAAGTGTTTTCTAAAAGCTTCTTTACAATCGGCTTTTCGAGATATTATGCATCACAATTAGTAGTAATGAATAATAGTCACCAGTTCTCTTGCAGACCGAAGCATCAAAGGCGTAGATAAAAGCACATATTCTTAATGCCACCAGCATCTACATAATCTTGTGTACTTTCTCCCACGCTGGTTCTTCTGCTTAATTATATGTTGCAAATTAATAAAATTTATTGATATGTAGATTATAGCACCGGTATTACATCAGCTAGATGCAGTATGGATAGGCCGCCTCTACCGAGGAATGCGTACGCCCTCACAGAAAACCAGCGGGAAACAGCAGACAGCAGAAGCAGTGAAATCGTAATATCATATTAGAAAATCCGTTTTTTTTTAATTTTGGTGTTGAAACAAAAACATCTTGTAGCAATTTAATATGTGGGGAATATAATGCATACCGCAAACGGAGCAGACATTGCGAGCTGCATGGCGCTAGTTTTGCCTAATGAGACACCCAACACAATGCATGCATATTTGAAGGCAAATAACATCTGTTATATATTTTCGCAGGGCACTTTTATGTATGTGTATTTATGTATATATATATAAATTAATGTTGTATTCCAAATGTCAGTCAAGTAGTGTTTCGTCTATTGACAACAAATTAAGTAGGGAAAAGTGTCCTTCGTAATACACAAATTATACAAGTACAAGTTGTCATATCATCTATATCTCATGAATGATATTTTTTTCTAAAAGTGCAGTATTTGAACGTGTCCCAGTACTACCAACCTCAAAAAAAGTTATGGTGGCCGGTTTCTCCCAGAAAGTTTGACAGCGGTTAATTAAAAGTCGTTCTCTCTACGTAATTACTATCCTTCGTTTTTATTTTCATGTACTTGGTACAGTTTTTCGGTGTTAAAAATATTTACATTAACAACAAAATGATTTTAATAACGTGATTATCTTAATAAATATTTAGATAATAAAATAAATCAGTGTGCGACAACCAACTCCTTAGAAGGTGTTAGTTGCAAGAGTCAGCCTAACGATGAGTCAGCTCGACTAGAAGATCACCGCTGAGCAAAAATTTTACTGGTGATCACTAATGTGCTGATGATCTAGATAACGGAGAATATGGTAATAAATAATTTCTCCATTGTTATGGAGAACAAGGAGATGAGCCTTAGGCCAGCTGTTGGCAAATCTGGGTGTTAGCCTTAAAAGTAAACTACTCAAAGAGAGCGCAAAAAAGATATGCGAGAAATTCTTCCTGTGCAAAGATGGGCTGACAGAACTTCCCTTGGTCTGCTTTAACGAGAGACCAAAATGCACGAATTCCCAAAGTGATGCAAAATAGTTTCTCGCCAATTCTGCCAACGTGGCATGGCAATAAGTCTGAACTTGAAGGACCCGGGACGCCAATGTAGATGATGTCCGCTTTCACATGAGCCAACGTTAAAGAAGCGGCTGACCAAACTAAGCCATTGGTATTTGCCTCCGATGTACATCACAGTGGATGGAACGAAGAGTTCTATTCCCTGAAGATCTACATCGGGATCAGTATAGGAATTGGCAACGGTGTAAATAATCATGCGAAGGCGAAAAGCAAACCGCATCTTCCAATTCCATCTTCCAATCTTGACCTATAGTGATACAAACGGCGGCAACTTGCAGAACACGATCGCAGTGTTGACATGAAAGGATCCGGTCTATACATCAGATAATGAGTCGACCAGTCAATAGGATCATCGACGTAGACTTGGTAATTATTCAAATGTGAGGCAGAAGGTCATGTGATTGTATGTCATCAAATGCCAAAGCGTCGCAAGCCGCAAGTCATCAACGGATCATCCCACGTTGGATGTTATGTGATTAATGTAGAAGAAAAGGAGTTATAATCGTTACTTATATACGTTATAAGGGCTCCAGTTTATTTCTTTCAATAGATAATAGTAGTTCTCTACTATTATTTTCCGGTAATCACTAAGCAGACATATAACTTTGGCGTATACTTCAAAAGTATTTACATGTAGTAAGAAAACGTCGTATTTTGTTGTTTCAGTTACCTGATTAAATTTTTTTTTTTCATATGAGATAAACTATTAAGTTACAGGATTATCCCTTGTGAAAATTTATGTTAGAACCATATTGCGTTCAGGTGCAGAATTCCGATGTTCTTAATCTAAATAACGATGTTGATTGTTGATTTTCTAACTAAAATCACATACTTTATATAAACTAAGCTTAAATCAATAAAGGTACACATTCAAATAAGAACCAAGGTCGAACAAAAGGTTTTTATCAGCAAGTACTTCAATTATGTCTACTCTTCGACTTTTTTACTTGTAACCTTTTTTTAACAAAGACGTTATAACAAAACTTTTACTTAGAGGTACTCGTCAGTTACGCAATTAAATTCAACAATTAAAGTGGTTTAATCGACATAGGTTGAATTGGAATATATATATATATATATAACTACTATATAATACTTGTCAAAACTAGTTTAGGAAACTATGTACCCATCAGAAGATTATGCAGAACAGTGTAGTAAAATTGGTTGGTTGATATAGATAGCATTGTATCAGAATTATAACACAAATTGTACAGCGTTTAAAAAAATTGTCATATTTTAGGTTATTAGCCTTTTTCCTTAACTAATTTTTTTATCTCTTTTTATTTCTATGTAAATCAGGTTAATTAAAGCATTAAATTAAAACTATAATTGTTGCCGGAGATACCGGAGACATTCATTATTGGTGACGGAGCATTCCATCTCGGTCCTCAAGGGTGATAACGCATCTGCATTATGATTCCTTGTCAAGGATGAATGTAGATGTCATGAGCCGCAGGAATCATTTGCCGTCGGGTGGACTGTGTGTTCGTTTGTTACTCTCAATGTAATAATAAAAAAAAAACAATTAGGTTTAAATGGAAACATTTAACTTAACTCCAAATTATTTTAATGTTATATCCCACACTGATGCAATGCATGTTGAACCAAAATATTTTTTAAAATATTTACCCTTATCTATGAAATGAATATTTTATAAATTTATCTTCGTTATTGTACTTAATTCTTTCATAATATAACAACGTCTTGCGAAAGTTTTATGTATATTTCAATTATTATTTTTATAATAAATAAATATGAACATATAAATAGATATATAGAAATATAATTATATAAAGAGAGATATATAATTATACAATTTACGTATTGTCATACATATTATATTGTAACTGGTGGTAAATTTTATGGAGTTGGTACAAAAATATATGGCAACGAAAATCATTTTATGCCAATCGGCCGCGATGAGTCTGTTTAATAATTTAATAAAACTAAAAATACATCGAACATCTGTCGTTTTAATATGTATCGATATGATCAATTCAGCTATGTTACAATTTGTAACTAGGCACGAAGTTGACAACTATTATAAGTCAATCAATGGAACCGGCAATATGTGTAGATGTTCCAAATACTGAAGTTATGTCGATCGTGCAATGTTCCAGCACGTTTGTTATATCTGCTTCAGTGGCTTTTGACTTGATTGTTAGTTTTAGTAAAGCACTTTTTTTATAAAATAGCAAACACTATTTTATATCTTTTATAAAATAATAAATTTAATTTTATAAAAGATATAAAAGCAAATATTGCGAATTATATATTTATAGAATTGCTTACTAAATTAATTATGGGAAATATATTATGTATATTTTGTAATAAGCATTAAAATTTTGAATTACTTACCTAAAAAGTGTATGCTATATTGTGAAAGAAAAGTGCAGTTCCCCCCTCTCTCTAGAAAGGAGGCATGTGTAAGTAAAGAACTAAAAGTATATCTATATTATATGCTGAACACCTTGTAGGATATTGTATGAAATTCTTGATATGGTCATGAACCACAGTTTAACAAAGTCTTCACAAATCTGGACTACAGTCCTGGGCTTATAGAATACGGCTATGGTATCCCTACCTGTCATATAACGTGACTAAATCGTTCTTCTAAAGTGAACTTCGGATTCGCGGGCGATCTACTACTTTACAGATACCAGATACCAATAGATGGATTGTGCCATTTTTACGTCGATAAATGGTTAAGCATCTTATAAAATATTTAAAAATATAATATCATTTTAATTAATTCTAAAAGCTAATTTTGATGAAACCGCTTGATTTATACATCATTATCATCTCACTCATGTCATGCTGACAGCAGTCAATGGAGAAGACCATAATAGGAAGAAATAAGAATAGGAAGTCAATAGGTCTGCCACAAAGCATGATCCTAAGCCAGAACTTCCCCGATGCTTCTTAAACTTTTTAAAGACTTGCATATATTGTCACTCAATCTAGTAGGGGCATATCCTATACTAACCTGGTGCAAGGTTGCTGGTGGTTGGTTACTCGAGAACCTCTCCTCCCCATCGATTATCGGTTATACGAATAATATGGTCAGCTCATTGCTTAAGCTTACTGGTCCTTCGAGCTACATATGTCGGTTAGTTCTACTGAGGATATTAACGTTTCAAATTCGACCATACATAGAAACACCGAGTGCCTTTGAGTTGCCTCCCACGACCACGTCTAGCAGTTTCTCGAGTTAACATTCAACGAGTCTTCAATCGGCATTTGGTGATGAAGTCTCATGTCGCAGCTCTGTATATTCGTAGTTCGGAGCACTTAGACTTGGACATGATTATCTCCTTGATGATGTACATGAAGGTCAACCGGCGACTGCGGTTAAAGAATCCAATATTGATACCGTATGACAACTGACTGTCAATGACAAAAAAAATACTTATCATCAAATTTGTGCTGTATTAGGCCAATTGAGATGAGCCAATTGCATAAAATTTAGTATATGCATCGGAAGGCTTGGAAGCTTTTCACTCGATAGATACCTCATTTACGGAAGAGTAGAAACGACTGAATGTCGAGGGGTGCCATAAAATTATGAAAAAGTTTAATGGAGGACTGTCGTTGATTGTCTATAAAATTGTGACAGGTGGCGACACCTGGGTGTACTACTATGAACTGGAAACAAAAGCAAGCAGGCAGAATGGGTTTTTTCTTTTGATGTCTTGGCAATGAAGGATGTGAGAACCGAAGAACCGCAGAAAATGGTTGCTTGTTTTTTCAGTAAATCGATAAATTACGATACAGTGTCACATGTAAATCAAAAAGCAGTCACTACAAATTTGTGCATAAACAATTGCGTAAATCAAAATCCGCGAAAACGGTCCTCGCAACAATGTCTTACACCACGATAACGCGACCGCACATTCCTCTAAGATAACATGCGTATTCGAAGGCCACAAATGTGGAACTAATGACGATTCCGGAAGCGGCGATGAATGCGTTCCACTAAGCCATTGCAGAAATCACTATTGAACTATTTCCACTGCTACACACAATGGTTCTAGCGAATACGAAAAATTGTAAATAGAAAACATACTTCGGAATACAATAAATGTTACATAAATATAATATCTAGTCCTTTTATCAAAGTCAAGAAACTTTCAGTATGACCTAAGTAAGTTTGACAGGTGTGTATATGAGAACACGTAAGAATCGAAGACAAAGGATGAAAAATGAGATATTGCAAACCACATACCACTATTCTTTCCTGACGAGATGCTTTAAATCCAATATTATCCAAGTAGCGCTTTTAACATAAGCCAGTAAGATAAATAGTTATCCCATTTTTAATTCATATAACTTTAACAACACGTACTTTGTATATCGGAATCCCCTTTGTACACTTAACGACCATAAATGTCTACAAACGATCAGAATTTATCGTCTTTTTAAAAACATACTTTTCAACTGAGTTGGATATCATTGCGAATATATTTTTAAATGCTTCTGATACAAAAGTAAGGATTATTTATGATCCTTTATATCTCTGAATATATTCCTAGGGTAATATTAAACCAACACTTAAATTATTGGTAACAGGCTTCTATCATATTACGTGAATTATAGTACTTCGCAATATATACTAAAATTATTTATTACGACAACTCAAACATGTCCCATATAGACGTTTTTAAAGCATCTTAACCATTGGCAACAAAACTAGGAAATTACGAAAGTTTAATTTAGAAAGATTTTTTAAACTAAACAATCAAAATATTTAAACTTGAATTTAATAATACCTTTTTCCAGTTATTTAAAAAAATTAGGTCTATATATTAAAAATTAAATGAACTGAGACATACAGGTCACGGAAGTCAGCCGTAAGGTCTATGGCGCGTTACGATCACTAAAACGTCTGACGAATTTTCTTCCTTTTACGACCAAGCTTATGCTTCTGCAGAAACTAATATTACCTATTATCGATTATGCAGTTATGTGTTGCCCAGATTCAAGTTAGAGCGTCTTTATAACAATAGCATCAGGTATATTTTCGCACTTCGTAATTCACATCTCTTAATATCGTACTCGCCCTAATTTTTTTGTCTGTTTGTTGTTTAAATATGTACATTATGTTTTGCTATTTATATGTAATTTATGTGTAGTAGGAAAAATTAATACCATACGTATAAAACTACACATATATATATATATATATATACACATATACATGTATATATATATATATGTATATATATATATATATTTATATATGTATGTACATATATATTTACATATTTATATAGAGGGTTATTCCTAGGAAAACCATCGACTAAACAACCTCGACGCGTTCATTATTTAAAATAACCGCTGAAAAATTTAATTTGACGTTGGGCAACGAAAGCTAAACACACTTAGTTTTCTTCGTAGAAATAACATTAAGCCAGTCTAAAATATGTAAAAGAGCACTGTTTACAACGTCATAGTTATTTGTATTTCTATTACTTTTTAGATTCGAGCCGCTCTCCGTTGAATGCAGAAACAGATAACAAACGGAAGAAGCTGGTACTGGGGTGTCCCGGCCCAAAGATGAGAACAGTATTCCAAGTAAGGCTGAACTTGCGCTTTGTAAATCCGCACGCACTGGGCCGACATGAAATACTGTCTCGCTCTACTAAACCCAATTTTTTATAGGCCATTTTTGCCTTGCCCTTCAAGTGACCGCGGAACTGAACGTCACTTGATATGTCAATGCCAAGGATTCCTAATATACCTACATGGATAAAGAACAAGAGGCGCGAAAGGTTTAGCAATGTGATCCACAACAGTAATAACGATGAACCTTAAACCATTCAGATTACCATTCACTTTACCAATAGCAATAGCAGCGCTATAATAGAAACAGCGTAAAGTTTTCTAATACTTTTCAACAGCGGTAGAGCTAAACTGCAGTTTGTTTCTAACTGCAGTATGAATGGGTCATCCCGACCGAGGTAGGACCACGACCTTACAGAATATCAGCCTGTAATAGCAGCATAATTGCTGTATTTCGTCTGGTGAATGTAGGGATCCGGAGACCTTTATTACTGGTGACGAGGCATTCAATCTCAGTCCTCAAGGGTAACAACGCATCTGCATTATGATTCCTTGTCAAGGATGAACGTAGATGTCATGGTCCTCAGGAATCACTTTCCATCAGGTGAACTGGGTGCTCGTCTGTTACTCCCAACGTAATAATAATTAAAAAAAAATACTTGTCTCACTGGTGCATCTAGTGACTTCCCGGAAATCTTCAAGGTGTTCTTCTAGATGTGGCTAGTAACCCTAAGATATACGAGTAGTTATAGAAAATTTCTGAGTTATAATTAATTATCCAAGACGAATGTGAACTGCAAATCTCACTAATTAAATAATTGGGTGAAGTACTTGCGGGCAATTCGATTACGCTTTACGGTAGATGGGGAAATAATTTATTTTTTTATTTATGTCACTTTAACATAACCTATTTTGGCCAAACCTACAAAAGAGATGAATGGTGAAACTTGAATGAGTATCTGCGTAAACCGGAACAATTTCGGTATTAAAGTACTTTTGGATGTCTCTGCTTACTCTGTTATAACGAATATTTAATGCCTCAACATAAACAAAATACGACTAAAATGTTATATTAAGCCCATAAAAGTTATTTGTTATGGAATTAACGAGCATATGAAACTAAGTTTCATTCAATCATTTTGGTGCTAAAGGATCTTATTTGAATATTTATGTGAATTTTGACAACTGAAGCTTCAACTTTGACTTCTGAAGCAATTTCTTTTACTACCTATTCTGGTACGCCAAAATAATTTCATACATATCAAAAACATATCATATGTTTTTGATCTGTATATATATATATATAAAGTATAATTTTTATATTGATAACACAATGCTACGTAACTTGTAAATTTCGCTTTAAATGAATAGATGTATAATATTATTACAGGCAGTTTGCGGACTGCGTAACATGTTATTCATACCTTTCAAATTACAATCTTGTCTCTAACTGGTCCAGTTCCGAGTTTTCTTCCCTATTCCGTACTTCTTTTAAACAAGTTAAGATAACAAACAACATTCTTCAAGGGATACTATATAATCGTAATATACATTTTAATTATTTTATAACCATGGTAGCAACTCTACTTGAACAATATTGCGTTATTCCTGTCATTATTTTCAATATCTAGTTAGGGCCAAGTACCGCCTGCAATATCCTTTCAGTATGCGGCGAGTCGCGTTATTTTATCTAAACATATTAAATTTCCTTCAAATATTCGTTCCTCATTTACTGTATTTTCTTTATAAAACCAAGTGTGATAAACGTGCTCACAGTTTACTTGATGATAAGGCATGATTGCCGCAAAATATATACCTACGTCCTCCCTCACACAACCAAGATTCAAGGCGTAGTTCCATTGTTACCGCTTAGCTCCGGATTAATAAACTAACCAAACAATAAAAGAATGTTATACTGATATTTCACATTGGTGAAAGTGGTGGGTATTTTGAGAGCGTGGGAATTCCCAGATCGAGTTGATCCATTAGTGCTTCAGCTAGAAACAAAACCATTTATTACTGGCGACGAGGCATTCCATCTCAGTCCTCAAGGGTGACAGCGCATCTACATTATGATTCCTTGATGATGAATGTAGATGTCATGGGCCGCAGGAATCACCATTAGGTGAACTGCGTGCTTGTTTGTTTGTACCATTTTTTATTTTATTACAAGGAGAGTATCATTGTAATAAAATAAAAAATGGTACTAATAAAATCGTAACTTTAAAAACAGAAACTTTTTGTTATCCTATACTAAATCGGGTGATTTATAAATATGATGAGAAAATAATAATTTTACTTAACATTACACCTCCCAATTCATTCTTTGAAAAATTTCTGAAGGACATTCAATAAATGAAAATGGTCGAATTATGTTTTAAGTTAATAATCTGATAAAAATATAAGTATAACAAAAATGTAGGTATTATTTAAGCATATAAATTACGCAAGATAATAACTTAGGCTTACACATTTAACGAATGATATGTAAATATGATATACACAATGTTTAGCATCGGACGTGAATTTATCATTTATAATTGCACAACTACACCAGTGGAACGGCAAAAATGGTTAATCTGTTGATAGTGCAACATTATTTATTTATATATTTATAATAAGAGTACATAACATTTAAATTACAAAAAATAACATTCAGAAAACCACAGAGGGTTGTCGAGAATGTTACTTGACAATAATATTTTCAATAAAAATGTTGAGCAATACATGCAAGTACCTACATTAATAACTAAAAATATAATACACTGAAGATGTTAATTTACACACACAGAAGTAAAGGTGGGTAGAAAGAGCACCGATGCATTCAATGCATGTAGAGGTTGTTCAAGAAATGAGATTTTAATTTTTGCTTTATGTTTTTAATTTAAAAATTTAGTTTTGTGCCGTGTTTGGAAATGATGGATTATTTTGTTTTGTATACTCTTATTAAAGAATTGTTCTTTTATGATGCTGTAGGTGGCTTTAGTGTGAACAGGAAATACCTGCAATATCTGAATAATGCCGACTCATCGTTTTGTTTAAATTGTTCTTACATTACATTGTATACTAACATCAAAGAGTACACGCATTATGCAAGATGAAATGAAATAAATAATAAATAAATGTTGATCGTTGTTGACGTCATGGGCCACAATCATTTTGTAAAAACAATGTTCACCTCATGTTTAAACAACATAAATAGTCGAAACAGCGTGGTTGACAAGCGTTGGTTACGGACTCGTATACTGGTTCCTTATCTAATGACCTGTGGGGCTTTCACGTCACGGGTGAAATATTTTTCATGCAATATTTACATAGCAGTGCTTTTGATAATAACAGACTTTGAAACTTCACAAAACCACGAACACATATGCCACAATTCCACGCTAGTATTCTGTGAGAGCATGCCTTACAACAGTCAAGCATGCAGGACGCATTGCTGTTGGAGCTAGAAACTGACAGCTTGTTTTTTTTACATAGAATAGGTGGAAAACGAGCAAGGAGCTCACCTTCTCATGTGACTGTGATCACTAGTGCCCTTGCCCATGAATGTTCGCAACACCAGAATAGTTGCAGATGTGCTGCTGGCCTTAAAGAAAACTCAACTGTACCATTGCTACAATTTTTTATTTCATTAGATTTAATTGTATTCGCTTTGATATTTATGATTTTGATAAAAACAGTTCTTCTAATGGTTTGTAATCATTATGGTTGATCTAGATCCATGCTACTGATCTAGATACATACTACCATCCTTCCTACCATCTAGATCCATTCTCAATAAAAACAAAATTGAAATATTCATCGCTGGGGATGGAACGCCGCATTTTCAAGTAAGTCAACGTGCTTGTGCCTGATAATAAATTTATATATACTAGTAGATAGTAAATTTATAAAGTATATTTATTAATATCTATGAGTAGCCTGAAGCTTTTCATAGAGAGAGAGGGGTCATTTATTGGTCGCGCAAAAATATTATCAAATATTAATTTTATATTTTAATAATATACAATAGTTTATGTATATAATTCGGACTTTCATTTCGAACCTGTCTATTATATTACACAAAATGAAGTCGCATTTACCGTTTAGTCCTTAAAAGTTAGGTCGTTGCGCAACTGTACTTGACCTTCTAAATTAGAATTTCTGAATTAGATTTTCAACTTCAGTCAACCTTTTTGTATAACTAATCTTAATAAGCTACTTTAGAGTTATTAAATAACATTATAAAAAAAAGTAATACTTTGAAAATAAATGTTTGTATATATACGTATGTATATTGATATATACATACGTATACATATATATATATATATATATATGTATATTTATATATATGTGTATCTTTATGTATTATTTTTTATCTTTACGCATAATAATAATGTTATAATGATATATATTTATAAATAATTATCTAAAAAGCACTCTACACCTGTCATACTCATTGGATTTGGGACTGAATTGTCAGTCGAAAGGTAAATAGGAAGAGAATGCCTTGTAAGAATGAAGTCACGATATTATAAAATATATACGTTATAAATATAATATAAGTAAATACTATATGCTAACTTTAACACAAAAAGGTGGGCACGACTGTGTAGGACCACGTTTCCGGAATGCAAACATATAATTACTATTTACTATTGTATAGCACTACAGTGTAACGTCTGATGAATATAAACGGTGATTTGTTACCAAACAACTAACTTTCAGCACAGATCGAAAATTGATACGAGTAACTGTCAAGGCTGTTCCTCTGGGCCTAATCGGAACAGAACGAGCCGATGTAAACTTCCTGGTTTCAGGGGCATAGATGCTATGTCAAGGGTTGCCCTGCTTGTTTTGCCGCGTAGCTGAAAAAGAGCCGAAAACCGAATATCGCTATTTTTATTACAACGACATACTCGCTAATGGAAAAACGAGGATTAACTCTCATTAATAAGAATGGAAAGCAAAATGTTGTAGTCCGCTGGAGTCACCTTTGTGACCAAATAATGTCGCAGAAGTAGAAATCTGTAGATAAGTAAAGAAAGATCTCCGAAACAACAACCAGAGAGCCGGAGCCAAGCCAAGATCTAAACGTCCGGACCTTGTCGCTCGCCTAGTAGAATACTTCAGCCAAATACTCCTTTGATTAGTCCGAAAATTTTCTAAGTATCCTTCACTCCGTTGTTAAGAATTCGTTTTCCTTCTTTACCTTAGTGTCTAAACTTAACATCCATATGTTAAGATCTGGCGAATTACTGTCTTTTAGATTCCGTTATTTTGGACCTCTGATTTTCAAACTAATACGAAGACGCTGCATGGAGGGGCACTTTTTAGGGTGGTACTGTACTTTCCTCTATGTGTGTGGCCTCTCTTATGTTGGTATCTGCAACATTGGAGATCCCCCCCCCCCCCCGATAAACCTCGGCCATAAGTAGACCGCAATTTGCCATATTGTCACTAATCGCCGGGACTCCACAAAAAGAACAACAAGTATCCGGCCTAGTGAATAGTTTTATTGCTTTAAAAGTTGTAAATTAGAGTCAGATTTGTTTTGAAACTTTAATTGGAGAATAACATGAAATAGTTTTGATAAAACGGTTTATTCTTCGCAATCCAGCAATCGCAAGTGAGCTTTGTTTTGGTCACCCTACAGACACACTACAGACATTGCCCACATTATTGGTCCTTCGAGTAGCCGGATCTACGAAGAAAAATCAGTGCGTAAAATAACGAGGAGCATGCCGGAAATAAGATCATCGGCGAATAAGAACACGCCAGCAAGAGGATCTATGACGAACACCGTGTCAGGTACCACCACCGCGTCCCCGAGCACCGGTCAGACCGAGTCGACTGGTACAACCCTCACTTCGAGAGGAGAGTACCGCGCCGACAAACCGACCGTCATCGACACAGTAACCACTGCCGTTGCAGACAACTACCGCATTATGAACCTTCGCCAGAATCTACCACCGGTGGTGCAACCATGACCACGAAGCCGTGCCAGATCAGTCAGAACGTCAAAGTCGCGCTGCATAGCACGGGCTAGGTTCGAACTCGCCCAGCTAAAACTGGAGCTAGCCGCTGCCCGCCTCGCGGAATTAGACCATGGAACCGACCATGAGGATGAACATGACAATACCATCATTACCGAAGTTGAGATGGAACGGCGAGTTGACGATTGCCTGAATTGCAGCCACCCACTCGCAATAGACAACCAGCCCTTTAATGGTGGCAGGATGACACCAAATCATCAGCCACCGACCGAATCAACGCCAGTGATCACAGCCGACCTTGGGCACTGCCAACTCCTCCAATAGGAGACACCACGTCTCAAAACCAGGAGGAGCTAACACCGTCTCACATCCGAGGACGGAACTGAACGAGCTTACATCGGCCATCACCCATACCATACAAGCGGCTGAACACCGATACCGAACTACCCCGCTTCTATGGCGGCTACCAGGGCTGGTTGACATTTCTCGCCGCCTACCTCGAAGCAGCACTGCATCTCACCATGCTAGAGAACATATAGAAGTTAAAGAGGATTCTACGAGGAACCGCCAGTGAGGCTGTTCAAGTGCTACTCATAACAAAAGCAGAGCCGAGCAATGAAGACCCTCGAGATGCGTTTCGGCAGGCCCGAATCGATAGTTACGGCCGATATAGAACGCCTAAAAACACTACCATGTCTCACGGAATCAGCGAGGGACCTCTGCACCTTCACCACCAGGGTGAACAATGTAGTAGGAACAATATAGTGCACGTTCTACTTATACGACTTAGAAATAACAAATAACATAGTGTAGAAACTGATCCCGACCGTCAGGAGACTATGGTACGAGTTCACATTTGCACAGACATGACACGAACCCGACGTACTGAAGTTCGACCGCTTCTTACAGAGGGATGCCTAGATATGCAGTCCATTCGCCATCCCAGAGTCAATAACCAACATGAGTGTGGTCGAAAATCACCGGCTTAGCGGTCCACGGTTATTCGCACAGCCCGGAGTCCCCATAAGTGCGGACTGTACGAATAACCAGAACATCAACCCGTTGAATGCGGCGGTTTTAGGAAAATGGACGTCAACGCGAGATGGGACTTCGCCAAGAAGCAATGCAAAATTCTCGCTGCCTACGCTTCCGATCGAAGCAACACAGCTTCCGACCGCGAAGATGGGACATAGGCAACTGCGTCCATCTACACCACCGGATGCTGCACACACCCAAACAGAAAACACGAGCCTGAAAATATCGAATCATCCAGAGCGCAGGTGAACTCCGCATGGACACCGAAAGTGTCCATCTTGAATATAGCCACAGTGCACATCTCCGGACCAGCGGAAGTCGCAGATACATACGGGCTACTGGATACGGATCCACGGTGACGCTTATCAACGCAGATCTTGAGGCTCGAATCGGAGCTCATCCTAACATTCGAAGGGGCCCACATGCAAATCGCACAGTCATCTTCGCGATAAAAGGCATCAACGCCCGCGAGACGTGAATTCAAGCACCCACCTTGGATCACCTAGAGCTAGCGGCGCAGCGAATACCGAGGGAAGCTATCTAAGTATGTGAACACATAAAGAACCTCACTGACGAAGTCTACGATAAAGACGCCAAACCCCAGATCCTCGAAGGACAGGATAACTGGTACCTCCTGTTAGCATCAGAGTCACGAAGAGGCGAAACCAACCGTAGCATTACTAACACTACTCGGTTCGGAAATCCGCGGCAGCCACACAAGAATGCTCGGGCACAGAACTTCGTCCGTCACATCGACCCACAAGATCCTCTGGACGAGATGGTACGTGAATACCCAGGACAACCTGTTTGCCAACCCTAAGAAGCCTCTCCCAATGACCCCGACGAGGCCCGGAGGATACGAAGAGGATGGAGGAGATGCTGATGTCAGACAGCCCATCTCTGGAAAAAAGAAAACGTTACTCTGGCTGACAACTACGATAATGCACTGTAAAGGCTGCTGAACACAGAAGGCAAGGTCGACAAGAACCCGGAGCTGAAAAAGGGGTACAATGCTCAAATAGCGGCGATAGTGTCCAAAGATACCCCGACCCTACCCTATCCCTACCGTGCCTCGAGCTACAAGCAGCTGTGTTAGGCGTGAGAATGGCTACGGCGGTACGCTACGAACACGAGCGGAAGCCAGACTCCACCACATTCTGGACCAATAGCCCTCACCTGGATAAAAACAGTCCACTATTGGAGGAACGATAAGTCTGAAGCTCGAGTGAACTAGCATCAACAGCCAAGAAGCGGACACCCGACGAAAACAAATGCCAACCCTTGTCCACCGAAGTCCTGCGAGAAGCTGAAGATCTGCTGATGCGAAGCGCACAACAGGACTCCTTCGGAGAAGAGATGGCAGCGTTTAGGGCCAACAAGCCCTTACCGTGACACAGCTGCCTCCAGCAGCCTCGTGCTAATCGACGGACGACTGAAGCTCAAGAGCAGAATCGACGCCCCTACCGGTATATCTGAGACCATCAAATGACCCCTAGTAATAGGCGGTGAACACAGAACCACGAAGCACGTGCACTGCCGACTACACTACTCAGGGTCGAGGCGACAGTAAAGGAATATCGTCAACAGCATTAGACCCTCCGATTAATCAAATACCGACAGTGAAGATGTAAATTAAACGGTGTCTACACTGCCACCCGAGGACAGCATCTCTTCCACAGCCGACAACGGTTACCTGCCATCCTACCGCCTAGCGCACCACCGACGGCCTTCATCTTCCCCGGACTGGATTACTTCGGCCCGCTGACAGTCACCGAGAAATAAAGAAAGCGGTCTTCGACACCACGGTGGAGAAAGCAACAAACGGACTAATCGACTGGCGATTCATCCCACCCGGAGGACGTCATGGGAGACGCTTAGGAACGCATGGTGTGTTCAGTAAAGACCGCTCTGGCAGCGACTTTCTCCGAGAGGTATCCCGTGGAGGAGGTCCTGAGCACGCTACTCATCGAGGTAGAGTATACGGTGAACAACCGCCCCCTCACTCACATCTCGGTCGACCCCGATGACCCTGAGGTGTTAACACCAAACCATTTCCTCCTGGGAGGCCCAGGCAGGATGTTACCCCAGGGAACGACTCGACTCGAATTCGACGATCAAGACATCGACCTACGAAGCAGTTGGCGCGCCTCTCAACGACTTGCCGGCCTCTTCTGGAGAAGATGGTTGCGCGAGTACCTTCCGGAGCTCAGGAACAGACGCGACCCACACAGAGTTGCGAATCGGTGACCTGGTCCTTACAGCCGACAGCAATCTTCCGTGGATACGCGGACGTATCCGCAAGACCTAATCCTGCCCCGACGGACTGCCGAACGCTGCGTCGACCAATGAAGAGGATCGTCGTTATCCCGACGAGCCTCGGCGATCCTGTTCCGCGATACAATGCTCAAATAGCGGCGATAGTGTCCAAAGATACCCCGACCCTACCCTATCCCTACCGTGCCTCGAGCTACAAGCAGCTGTGTTAGGCGTGAGAATGGCTACGGCGGTACGCTACGAACACGAGCGGAAGCCAGACTCCACCACATTCTGGACCAATAGCCCTCACCTGGATAAAAACAGTCCACTATTGGAGGAACGATAAGTCTGAAGCTCGAGTGAACTAGCATCAACAGCCAAGAAGCGGACACCCGACGAAAACAAATGCCAACCCTTGTCCACCGAAGTCCTGCGAGAAGCTGAAGATCTGCTGATGCGAAGCGCACAACAGGACTCCTTCGGAGAAGAGATGGCAGCGTTTAGGGCCAACAAGCCCTTACCGTGACACAGCTGCCTCCAGCAGCCTCGTGCTAATCGACGGACGACTGAAGCTCAAGAGCAGAATCGACGCCCCTACCGGTATATCTGAGACCATCAAATGACCCCTAGTAATAGGCGGTGAACACAGAACCACGAAGCACGTGCACTGCCGACTACACTACTCAGGGTCGAGGCGACAGTAAAGGAATATCGTCAACAGCATTAGACCCTCCGATTAATCAAATACCGACAGTGAAGATGTAAATTAAACGGTGTCTACACTGCCACCCGAGGACAGCATCTCTTCCACAGCCGACAACGGTTACCTGCCATCCTACCGCCTAGCGCACCACCGACGGCCTTCATCTTCCCCGGACTGGATTACTTCGGCCCGCTGACAGTCACCGAGAAATAAAGAAAGCGGTCTTCGACACCACGGTGGAGAAAGCAACAAACGGACTAATCGACTGGCGATTCATCCCACCCGGAGGACGTCACGGGAGACGCTTAGGAACGCATGGTGTGTTCAGTAAAGACCGCTCTGGCAGCGACTTTCTCCGAGAGGTATCCCGTGGAGGAGGTCCTGAGCACGCTACTCATCGAGGTAGAGTATACGGTGAACAACCGCCCCCTCACTCACATCTCGGTCGACCCCGATGACCCTGAGGTGTTAACACCAAACCATTTCCTCCTGGGAGGCCCAGGCAGGATGTTACCCCAGGGAACGACTCGACTCGAATTCGACGATCAAGACATCGACCTACGAAGCAGTTGGCGCGCCTCTCGACGACTTGCCGGCCTCTTCTGGAGAAGATGGTTGCGCGAGTACCTTCCGGAGCTCAGGAACAGACGCGACCCACACAGAGTTGCGAATCGGTGACCTGGTCCTTACAGCCGACAGCAATCTTCCGTGGATACGCGGACGTATCCGCAAGACCTATTCCTGCCCCGACGGACTGCCGAACGCTGCGTCGACCAATGAAGAGGATCGTCGTTATCCCGACGAGCCTCGGCGATCCTGTTCCGCGATAACCTGCCTCGCCAGCTGAAGCCGACGATGCCCAGCGGGAGTAATGTGCCAGCACATTACTCCCGCATATCGCAAGAATCCTAGTACTAATATAGTATAATCAGAACATTGATAATAGCGAATTTATATATTAAAGTTGTAAATTAGATTCAGTTTTGTTTTGGACCTTTAATTGTAGAATCACATTAAATAGTATTGACATGACGGTTTATTCTTCGCACTCAAGCAACCGCAAGTAAGCTTTGTTTCGGTCACCCAAACTCACTAGAGACATCGCCCACACTATATAATCAGACAAAAACTGATGCATGGACATATAATTACAAAAAACAAGCGTTTAGAAACAAAAGCAAATAATGATATGCTACAAAACCTGTGAAGAAGCCAGATTTCATGCTGAATCTGAAATTACTTTTAATAATGAAAATATTTCATTATTCTATTTCCATTTTCTCTTTAGAAAGGTATTTGCATGATCTAAAACACCTAAGGATAATTTGTTCGGACAAATTTAATAATAGTACTAACTATAAAATTATGTTTAAAGTTTTTCGAAAGCTCTAAATAAAACTTTTCAGTTCTGTTTTAAATTTATTCTACTTGAGACTGTACTGCAAAGTAATCTTTTATCTTTCTGTTTATTTCTTTTTTCATTTTCAACTTGGCTTATTCTTTATTCCCCGATCATTTATTTCCATTGAAAGTAGGGTCAGTCAAATCTTTACAATCTTTGAAATACTGACAAAAAATAAAACAAGTTGTAGAATTGAAACTGGGACAGTTTGTAATTTTAATCAAGAAATTTCTAAAATGAAGGTGATTTCAGGAGCGTTAAACATTATCTCGTTCTGATACGAAACAAGTATTCTTTATCATCATCATCTTCGAGATTCAGACAAAATAAAATTTAATATTATTGAAAATAAAATTAAAGATCCGCTATTACATGCTATTATGGTTTGCAAACATTCTCTGAACAGCTTTCAGGTTGCTGTTTAATATCAACTAGGTCCTTGCTTCTATTCTTAAATTTATATCTTATTTTATGTAACTTACTTATTATATATAAAAGTTTTAATATTAAAATAACTTAGAAAATTAAAACTGGTAGTAATTGCTAAAACAAAATAATAATGGTAGAGCTACACTGCAGTTTGATTCTAGCTGTAGAATGAATGGGTTGGCTCGACCGGGACAGGACCACGCCCACACAATACCAGCGTAGAACAGCAACATAATGCTGCTGTGTTTCGTCTAGTGAGTGCGGGGATCCGGAGAACTTTATTACTGGTGACGAGGCGTTCCATCTGAATCCTCAAGGGTGACAACGCATATGCATTATGATTCCTTGTGAAGGATGAATGTAGATGCCATGGGCCGCAGAAATCACTTATAATCAGTTGAACTGTGTGCTCGTTTGTTTCTCTCAATTATATAAAAAATTATCATCCTTCTTGCAAGCTTCTTGATGCCTTGCAAGAACACTGCACAGTTTGCGGCGTGTCACGATCTTTTATCTGCACATATTAAATTAACGACAAATGATACATTATTCATGTGCTACTAATGAACTTTGTACTACTCTTTGTTTAATGCTATATAACATATCTGATTATTATAGTAATGTAATTTTGAGATAAAATTAGTGTTCAAAAATACTGAGCTTATTCAGTCTCTAATAATATTTAATAATACCAAATATTTTTGTATAGTTATTAAAATTGATGATCATGCCTTCGAACTACAATATAATCACTACATATTATGTTGCAATATAAGATTGTTTTCAAAAAAAATCACCGCCTTTATGGCGTATAGGTCATGCCAAAGAAGTACATACGTACATGCGGTGGCACCCCTAAACTAAGGACTAAGGACTAAATTCTTGTCCCTTAGTGATTCAGGAACCGGGGGATATTCTGCTCCATCCTCCCAGTATACAGCAACGCATCGGTTGGGTACCAGTACGGATTGATATCGGTGATGGCATTTACCCCGAAGAGTACAAGAAATTTTATGCCGTTTAATTTACGATAAGAGTGCTGGCATACTTTTGACTAAAAATATACTGATTGATCTACTGTACCGTGATTTACTTTCTTTACTGTGTTTAGGTAAACAAGTACAGTTATTGTAATAACAAAACTTGTATAAATATATACTTTTAGCAAAACGGACCACGGGAACGCATAGAACTAATTTCGTCGAATTTTGCAGAAACAAATATACAATAACTGGAAATAAAATTTTCTTATTTAGATTACCTGTAGTCTGCAGTTGCATTTCCTGATAACGAATGCATGGGAAAATTGGCGTTCAATTGTGATTGTACACAGACTAACTTTCCACAGAGCAAATGCTCAGAGCAACTACAAGAGGAACAATAGGCATGAATGGCAAATATTTGTGAGACGTATACATTAAAACTGCACTTTGAAGTACGGCATTCAACTGTAATAATTAAGAGAAAACCGTAAAACGAACGCTCAAGGATCCGGATCAATCTTGTCGGAGCCTTCTTTCCTTAAATCTGTAAGTCCAATAAGTAACGAATAAATCTTTAACCCAATTGAAAAAGGTGAAGTGGTTCAGGAGATAGATATGCATGTACTTATCAATATACCATATCACATCATATGAAGAGAACCTTATAGTATCAGATGAAAACATCGGGGCGCTTATAGAAATTTATTTTGAAAACGGCTCTCTGACAGCTGTCTTAAAATTCTTTAGTGGACGAGTGGAACTATATTCCACAAAACCTCGTCCATGACTAATTTACTACATTTACTAAGAAACACGCTCAAAGGAATCAAATAGCACATTAAAAAATTCAGATAACAAAAATGCCCATACAATAGTATCTTTAACATATGCAACAAACCTTCAACCTCGTGCATGACTCTGGAATCGAGTTTTTGCTAACTAAACATAATTAATATTAACAGTTATTGTTTTGGTAATTAAAATTATTTTCTTTCTTTTCTTTCAATTATAGTCAACTTTTTTTGCAAATAGGTTATTACTAATAATTACCTATTTGTAAAAAAAAGTAACATATACGTACCAATTTGCCAGCAATTAAACCGTTTACTAGTTCAAATGCTTAATAAATAAGACTTTATAAGACAATGATTGATTTTTTAAACTAACCAGAACCACCTTTTTCAAAGCTACTGAAATCTAACCGAAATTAGATAAATCCGGGAATAAAAGATTTTTTTCATTTCAAAAATCCATCAAAACATTTTACCATCGGTAAATGTAAAATATTGCTTATTGTATTCCTTTGTTTTGTTCTGGACGAACGAGATGACATACATCACGAATCGAACAGTTAAAAAATATTGGTCTATTAGAAACTATGCAGACTTCAACCACCTTTTCTGCGCGAAACTATAAATTATTAACCAGATTATCAACATTGGTATTGACATTCCAGTAATTTTATTACGTTAATTATACTTATAAACATAACTTTCAATTAAACAATCCCTTATCTATTTGGCCATATTACAACATAAATTAACAGTCGTTAAAAAGACAATTCAAATATTAGAAATAAGTGAAAACCTCGGGTCGAGTTAAAAACTGAACATTTTAATATGTTATTAACCTAACCAGGCTTCATTTGGAAGGACAAATCTATACTTAGGCTATGTTAAGGCATTACTGCTACGGTATATAATTGTTAATATTATATATATTGTTAATATTATATATTATAATTTAATATATTTTTTAATTTATATTACAAACAACCACATAAATCACCTGATGGCAAGAGATTTATGCGGCCCATGAACCCCTTAGAACCTATATGCTTCTGTCATCAGACGAAAAATAGTAGCGCTCTAACTGCTATATTGCACTGATATTCCGCAAAGCATAATCATACCCTGTCCTATTCCTGCTACAGCTAGTATCTAAATGCGACTTAAATCTAACACGTAAAAATATCTAAAAATAAAATTCCTAAATTTACAAAATAATTACACTGAAGAAAATTGATGGATAAAAAAATATCGCTCATACGAAAGAAATTTGACATGGGGCGTAAAAAATCCAATAGTATTACGTCTGCTTCATCGATTCATCTGCCTTAAAGTCATAAAAAGATGATTCAATGTGCCTCGGATTTCAGGGTACAGCCTCATCTACAACGAACATGGAAAACCGTTCCCAATTCCGTCGACTGGCTTTAGAGTGTAAAGGCAACAAACAAACAGACAAACTGAATAATCAATCACAATTGTTTGTTAAAAAAATTCGTAGTACGAACTAGGCTCAGTTACAGTTATATAAGAGTATAAATAGCATAGAAACTTAAAAGTTGTGCAGCTCATTCCCAGCTACGTTGCAATATCAATAAGTCGGCTCGCCCAGGCAAGGATTTGGTCCTCACAGAAGACCAGCGTGAAATAGTAGCATAACGCAGCTGTGTTTCATATAGTTAGTGTAGGGAACAGGAGACTCGGATCTCGGTTACTAATTGGTTAATGGTAGAGATTTTTGATTTTAGTCCTCAGGGATGTACATACATGTAATTACACTTATATAATTTTTGGTATGTATTAGAACTTAAACGTGACTAAACGCTAACTAGGTAGTCTTTCGCGTTATATAAACTATTAAGCGAGTATAATACGCTTTAGTTTATAATTCGGCTCACAAACACTTTGCCTCATAGCTTGAACTTGGAATTACAAGCCAAGCGTTTAACTTATACTGAAGAGTAATTCGGCTTAAGGAAAATAAAGATTGTCTTAAGAAAATAGTCTTACATAAAAATGCGTATGAATTATATTTACATTACGATTACGTAATAGTTTGACTTGTATTTAGTTTACAACAAAACAATTAAATTGGAAATCTTAAAATAACGAAATGTTGAAATAAAAAATAAAGGAATTAATAAAATTAAAACGTTTAGAAATCTCAATAAAATAGATAAGATTGGTTACATAAATATTTTATGTTTTTGCGCAATTTTATATGTTATATTTCAATATTTAACAACCTTTTTTTTTCATTCAATTGAGCTCTTATAACCTGTTATCGTTGAAATACAAATTATCCGTACGCAAAAAGCTCGAAAATGTACTTATAAAATAGAAGTTATTAACAAAATTAATAATATATGATTACATACTAATAAATTAGGTTTACGGATTCTTGCTTACGCGAGCTAAGGGCTTTTTGAAGCTCTTATTGATATATATTCATGTCTGGTACAGCGACAGGCTCACACCCTGACATATTTGTGCTTTTAAAAGCCCAAGTTGGAATATGCGTTATAAAAATGTACACCTTTTTCTTTTTACTCAGCTGACTATAATTGATATAGTAATTTTCATTCTATGTCTGAATTATGTTATTAATTAATGATTATAAATAAATTAAATTTTGTTAATAATATTGTTATACTTCTTCGTTACTACTTATTGGTTATTAATAAACATAAAACTTTAATATATAAGAGAACGGAAAAATATTTGATATATAATATTATATACAGAAATGTGTTGCTCTAGATTCTCTTTGGCGAAAAGCAACTCATTACAGTTTTACAAAGTTATTACACATAACCGCACGAAAGTTGGAAGCACGTTATACAGGGTAATTTGTATAACTATATATTAATTTAATAATATATATTAACATTATATGTATAATAAATTCAATTTATAACAAAAAGATGTCATGGTCAAAGATGGCAGATGGATGGACATAAAATGTAATTTTCTTATATTTTTCCTTTAAGAAAAATTATGGTTTTAATATAGAAATGCACGAAAACAAAATGCACTCTTGAAAGTTTTATCTTTGCAGTTCAAACAATTGCTAGTGGCTATTGAAAAAAATTGCTAGCAGCCAAGGTATAAATACTGGATAATAATACAAGGGCGTAACTTTAATCAATCCCTGAAAAAATCAACACGTTTTATAAGCTGATTTTCATACATGGAGGGCGTGAGAATGCGGAGCGTCGCTCGCAGCTCGCCGGGCTCTCGACAAAGGTCGGGAGGCTGACGCACGAGCTCGCCGCTTTCCGAAAACGTGAGTAACCTTATCTGGCCAGAGTAGGCTCAAGTGAAGTCAAAAAGCCGCCGCAGTATCCACTGGTGGCAAAAAATTTTGAGAGCCAGCTAATGGAGCGCTTTTGAAGCGTCAACACTCGTGAGGTACCCATGTTGTAGTTAGAAACTAGCTTTACTGTTTTTTGTGTCTCTACCACTTTAAATATTCTATAAATCTTATTTTATATATTTCAGTTAAGGATGGATGGTAGACGCTTATGGGATGTATTCATTACTTACCACCAGGTGAGAACTGCTTCCTCATTTGTCACCTTTAGTTTTTTTACACTTAATAAAATCAAACTTATTTGTGGACACATGTTGCAGGTAATAGCTTCCGACGGCTATTTTGCAATCATAAATATATCTTGTTACCAACTGCAGTAGACAGATACCATTAGCTACCATTTTTCAGCTTAAATTTTCATAGTCGTTTATTTAAAGAAGTGATAACTCTAAATAATCAAAATACGCATCTCGAAATTTGGATACTTTTAACCGTCGAGACTTATTACTTTGCACATCTAGGGTTCAGATCTAGATGTATTTGTAATTGTTTCGTGTTTCTGAAATTTCATTTGAATGATAAAAGGAAGCCTGTTGGAATAAATCATTGCCTTGGCCAAAATACTTCAAGTAGGACAGTTGATAATCAAATTTCCGAACTAAGAGGTTTCTATTTAAATAATACAAGAACAGTTCCTATCGCGCCTATAAAATATTTTTAAAATTTAATTCCTTTAATTTTCATTTCCTTTAATTTCATACCAGTTGAAGCATCTTAAACTTAGCATTAATTAATGTCCTGAAGCCCTTGAAGTGCTTTTTTCATTATAACGGCCAATAACATGTTATATAACGTTCGATTTTATATTCCCTTTTTCATTAATATTTATTTTAGGCACAGTAACTTTTTCACCAAGATTAAATACAGTTATTTACATTTAAAATAAAACAATAATTGTGTTCCTTGAGGGAACAGGAATTAAATCAATAAAATAATTACTGGTTTCCGTTCTTTTTTAAATGTTTTTTATCAGTGGTAGAGCTACGCTGCAGTTGTTTCTAGCTGCAGAATGAATTGGTCTGCTCGACCGGGACAGGACTACGACCCCACGCCTGAAATAGCAACAAAATTCTGCTGTGTTTCGCCTCATGACTATAGGGATCCGGAGACATTTATTATTAGTGACGAGGCGTTCCATCTCAGTCCTCATTATGATTCCTTGTTAAGGATGAATGTAGGTGTCGTGGGCCGCAGGAATTACTCACCATCAAGTGAACTGTGTGCTCGTTTGTTACTCTCAATGTAATAAAAAAAAGTCATATAAAACAAATATAATATAAAAAATAATTCCAGTATAAAATAAAAATAAAAATACTCAAACAATAAGAATTAATTTAGAATATGTTATCAAACAATGTCATATAAAGAATATAACTTCAGTATCCATCATCGTATCTCGTTACGTGAGTGTCATCTATGAAGACGACTCTGGAACATGCCACCACATGCAAATATTAAATTGCTAATGTATTTTATATGCTCAGATTATGACAATCCACAAAACATATATAATGTACATATTTTTATTTACTACAAGTTACAGTTTTTATCTCTTATTATTATTTTTTAACTTTGGCTACACTTAAAACGTTTCAATTCGGTATATACAAAAGCAAGTGAAGTTCAAAAATATGACGTATTATTATAAGGAATAGCTCTAACCTAGGATAAAGTATTATATTGCAGGTTGTGGCACTAATAAAGCTTCTAGATTATAGAGTGACTTCTCTATCAGTATAACATAGCAGCATACTGCTGGTATGTTCCACAAGATGAATAACACAAGCTCTTTCGAAGAACACCAAGAAAGCCCGCCAATTGGCAAACAAACTAAAACGAGAGGCCCCGATTATATATATATATATATATATATATATATATATATATATATATCTTCGATGCTTGAACTTGAGTCACCTTCTGCGTGTGATGTGATACAAGGTTGAAACAGATGCGTAAGTACGCTGCATTCGTACGTGAAAATGAGACCTCTTCTTTAAGACAAGAAAGGCTCGCAGGGTTGCAACCTGCTCATCGTAGCCGAAGGCATATCACTTTTGACAATTAAAGTTATAAAATCTTGTACAGCAAGGCTCAAATCACCTGTTATAAATTGTGCTTTTAGAGGAAGTTATAGCCAGCAAGGATTCAAATTTCGCACACCGAGAGGAAGAGATATTGGTAAAATAAAAAAGGCGCTCGAATGTCTTGTTTCCAACAATCACTTGTATCGTAAAGAGCAGATGAATTTTGCATTAAATAGAGAAATGGTCAATGTTGTATTTTGCTGTCACCATATTATTTTCGGCATCGGAGAGTCACGTGGGTGACAGTGTACAATGCTAATGCAGCCACTGCGATTACATTCTCGGCGGTAAAATCTTTATCTGAGTTGTGTTCATCTGACAATCATCTATCCAAGAGTTTTAGTGACTGGTGACAGCTATTTTAGGCAATGCATAGCGCGCTTGACACACAGGCCTAATTTCTTAAATGCCGAATAATAACAGCACTGTGTAACCGTGATTGACATTCCTATAAATGCACCTAACGTCGTAATTGGTCTCAGTAAAGCAACAACTCCCGAAGCGGTGCCTAATGAATATTTTAGCAATTTTGGATGATGGTCAATAGAATTTCTTCAGTAGATTTGTATCTGGAATTGTAACCTTCCCGACTGATTTTGCAGTGCCTATATTTAAGTGTAATACTGATTATTACCTTTTTTACTCCCATTTTAAGGGACCTTCGAAAGGCTTCGTAGCTGGGAAAAATTTCAATGATTATGAAATTTTCCACTGAAGAAGAATATTGCAAACATTTGCTTGTGCTTGAGATTCGCCATGCCAGGAATATGCAGTACTTTATAACTGCGGCTACGCTAGAGAATCATCAATCATCAATCAACAATCAATCAGAGTATTACATCCACCCGTATCAGAGACACCTGCGGCGAGTATTGACAGTAACGATGTTGGGAAATACGGCAGAATATGGGATATTCTGCCAAACTTACAAGATGATGAAATCGATACCAAGAATCCGCTTCCCATCGATAATGACCTGCCTGAAATAAATACTATCTTGAAAGATACGAATACTAATCACGCCATTCCTGTTTGCCAGCTGAAGCGTAAAACAGCTTCTCCGATAAGTGCACTAGGAGAAGTAAGAGATAAAGAATTAACTTGAATAAATTTGAAAAATTCCGCCCCTAAGGGGTATGATTATTACGTAATGGTCTCTCACGTCCCATTTCGATCAGAATCAGGGCTCATGTAGGGGCACATCCAAAGAAGCCTTTTATGCCAAAATAAATTTGATTCAACTGTTTGATTCAACAAGAAGGTACTAGTGCGGAAGAAATGGTAAGATGAGAACAAGAAATCCAGTAAGCAATTACGCATGTTGTTGCGGAAAATCTGGCTTATAACAGAAATGTGGCTTTGATTACAAACGAACGCTGTTATCCAAAATCAAGTTTTGATAGATGAGGTCGAAGGTATTATTGTTGAAGAAGTTGATGAGCCTGAATTAAGGTTAATGACTGACGAGTAGTACCAACGACAGTTGTTAAGAACCATTAACGTATTCGTATACGAACCGATAGGAAGAGCCACTGTTAGTGTTTATAAAAGGGGAAGCTAGGACGGTTAAAACTTAAACCCTAAAACTTGTGATGGAACAAATAATCTGCCTCAGTTATAATACCAACGGTAAAGCCGTGTGCGCCATTGTTCTTGCGTAATGAAAACCTACACATAGATCTTGAGCCGCCGACCATAGCTCAGTACCTGAAGTAGGCTTCCCGCCGATATTTCGACTCTGCCGTCACACACCCAAACCCCTTGATTGTAAGTGCCGCCACTTACAATTCCATCGGGAATCATAAATTCCCACGTCCGAAGGAGACCGAGGCACGCCCTCGACAACCCCGACGACGTGACCACCAGGGTCCAAGCCCTTCATAAAACACTACACGCGGACATTACACCCTCATAATGCCCCCGCCGACGGTGAGGGCGTCGCAAACAAGGTTATTCGTGATACCGCCATGTCACCGGCCGGTTCTCTCCTGTCAATACAGATAGAAGCGTTACTGGAGTTTCTTGAGCCACTTCTTCTCCAGCGCCTACGCATTCCGAAGTGGTGGTACAGAAAGCTATTAATAATACTAGTGATATTAATGTAGATAATTCTTAGTCAGAAGCAACTGACCGGGTCGAGGTTCGGCCTTCTCGGGCACCCTCAGGGTCAGATGCTATCGCGGAACAGGAAGACGGGCCAAGCCGAGGCCCCCTGTTGGGAGCCCTTGTGCTGGTTACCCATTAATAGAGGTCTCGGCTGAGCGCCATAAGCGCTCGGTCACCTCTCAACCCGGTGAAACTGTAAAAGCTCTCTTGCTAACAGCGGCCATCAGACCGAAAAAAAAAGGTAAAGCTAAAGTAGCGGTAACAGCGCAAACATACAAAAATAATCATAATTTTTTTAAGGTTAATTTTATAAATACACAAAAAGATTACAATATATCTTACAACACGGCACGAACCCTACCTATTCTTCTATTGTTAGGGCTAGTTTACGAAGTTGCTCCCTTTCAAGCAAATTTATCAGGCTATATACGCTGTTAAATATTCACGGGTCAGGCAGTTTTTCTTTTTTTATTGAATAGTAAATTCCAAAAATTACACACCTTATTGTGTAGCCTATAAAATTTATTACCTGAGCAGTTTCAATCGAAAACATTATTCTGGTAGGTTTTACGATAAAATTGATATGAGAGTAGTTAAAAAAGAATACTGAGGATATCGGGGATCTGGAGACCCTGAGAAGAGCGAGGAGAGTGTGAGAAGGCATTCCATCTTAGGGGTGACCACACACCTGCACCTTCTAAAGCGCGCTCCAGTTTTATTTTATTGAATTGAAGGTGCAAAACGAGCACATAATTCACCTGATGATAAATGGTCTCTGCAGCCCACAACAACTTTATTCATCCTGGATAAGGAGTCTGATTGCAGGTGTGAGGTCACCTCTATGATGGTATGCCTCCTGACTAGTAAGTAGTAGTTGTGTGCGCGCAAATGATTTTTTCCTCACTGCACTTTTTACAAGGTAAAAAAATGTTAGTAGGTTAGGTTAGAACATCTTTTCGTCAACATTTATCCCTACTGTTTATTTTAACGTTATTTGATTTTGTGTTGTTTTTGATAGTCTTTTGAGAGTTCTTATGTCCTAGTGTAAAACGCATTCATTCATGTTTACTGCTTCTTGTGCGTTTGAACAATAAACTGCAGGAAATGCTGTACCAAAATCGTTGCTTCTCGGAAGAGTTGTTCTACCCGACAAGCGGCTTGCACCGTTTACAAAAAATAGCTATATTCTTCTAGACGTCAGATGGGAAATAAATTTAATGAGAGAATAACGAGATAGAACAATAAAACATTGAATGACATTTAAGTCTAAAAAGAATTCTTATTAAAGAAAAAATTCAGTACGTTACTTTCATATCATTTTAGCAATCAACAATTGTGTGTAATATTGAATAAAAATATTTGATTTTTATTCAATATTACACGGACGTGTTGTTATTAAATTATAATTAAATAACACCAAGTTTTAAAATAATAAAGCAGTCTGTTTTATAATGTTATCTTTTGCGAAGAGTAATGCATAAATGTACCAACTTTTTCAGTCTTTTTCTGATTTTAACAGGAAAAGAAGCAGATGGTTCATGTGTTTTTTTTTTTGATTCAATCAGGAGCTAATATTTTTGAACATGTTTTATTTTACTTCAGCGACCGTCGTAGCTGATTCAATAATATTGCTATTCATTATGCACGTGATAAACGTTCACGTTAGGAATGATTTATAGTTCGGAGAGAATATAACGGATACATACATGTGTAATAATGATTCATAGTTTCCGATGCGATGATCCGGACGGAGCGTGACAACATAGATTTTAAGCTAAGTTTATGTATTGTATTAATTTAGTAAGTGTATTTGAAGGAACGACACCTTTTTAAATTTAAATCGCAAATATGAAAAATGAACTCACTATTTTTTATTACATAGAGAGTAACAAACGAGCACACAGTTCGCCTAATGGCAAGTGATTCCTGTGGCCCAAGACATCTTTTCATCACATTCATCCTTGACAAGGAATCATAATGATGATTCGTTGTCACCCTTGAGGATTGAGATGGAAAGCCTCGTCACTAGTGATAGCGGAACTAGACTGTCACCAGACGAAACACAGCAGCAATATGCTGCTATTTTACGTTGGTATTCTGTAAGGGCGTGGTCGATCTGACCCATTTATTATGCAGCTGTTACTTATAAGAACACTGTTAAATTAAACTAACACACTTTAATTAAATATTGTCCCCAAAATTAAGATAATGTTCGGTTATATGTGTCCAGAATTGTTGAACCAAATAAAAATACGTATTCCTTTGAAGCATCGCAGTCGTTATGCTCCATATTCCAATTACTAAAATTATTCCCAACTTTTAAATGTAAACTAAACTTTTCTATATTCTACCCTAAGACCTAAGTTTTTTACTAACGGAACTCTTATAAGCATTTATAGGAAAGAAACCTTCATTTAAAAAATGTTCTTTAATGACTATATGACTTGATACTATCGTGATATGTAGAATGTGTGTAGTAATTCCTATATTATTGATAATACTTAACGAATGAACGAAAAAAAATGTGTATCATTATAGGTCAAAGAAACAGAAGGTTCGCAAGTAATATTTAGTTATAACGTTGTTTGATTACGGAGAAATTGAACATTTTTTCATTATAAATAAAACGTGACTTTTGTTAGCTATGGAAATATGAACAATAAACATGCGTGTTCTAAAAAGGCTCAAACAGATATTCAAAAGTAGGCAAAAGTTCCAAAACAGTCATAACACGTTTATATTGCATTATATCTTTACTTATCCATATACGGTGGTCACATAATTAAAGACACCTTCTATTTAGATACATACAAATTTATTGATAGTATTGTCTATAACGAAGATAAGTTTTTTTTTTTTTGTGTCCGAAGATAAGTAATAGTTCTAGTTTAATTACAGCTAATTGTTACACTAACGCCATATTATTCAAATGAATAGAAGTCTTCAACTTGTGTTTAGCAATAGTTTAAACCTTATTCGTTTTTTAAATAAATCACAAACTTTTTAATATGCTTGCTGTTGGCTACTCAATTAAAGACTGTTTAAGTTTTTTATTTAAAATAAAAAAAAACTGCCCTCTTGTTTTTTTTCATTTTCCCGGGTAATTTCAAGAATTGCCCTCAAGCAAAAACTATCTTATATCAATAGATAATTTTTAACGAGCTACTATGGGAGAAAACAAAAGTTGCGATTCCACTGCAAAGAAGATTATTCTGAATTTTTATAACGAAGGTATTTTATAAGAAAATTGCGAATCACTTGCAATAACCTAAAGATATAATGAATGCTATCAAGCATTTCAAGAAGTTTAACACAATAGAAAACGTACCTGGGAAACTGAAGCCTAGGAAAATAATCCCACGTAAAGACTTAAAAATTATATTGTTAACTAAAAACAAAAGTTCAAAGGATTAGAACATAATCGTTTGAAAGTATTAGGTGCTGGAAGGACGAGTGTGTCAGCATAAGCAATTAGAAAGCGATTATGTAATCGTTTGAAAGTATTAGGTGCTGGAAGGACGAGTGTGTCAGCATAAGCAATTAGAAAGCGATTATGTGAGACGAACTAATTTGGATGAATATCTCGTGAGGTTTTACCATTATTAAAGAAAGCAAATAATAAAGCTAGAAATGAAAAAAAAAATAAAAATTGGACTAAAAGTGAGTGGGATAATTTACTATTTTCGGATGAAATAAATATTAATATGATTAATTCTGATGGAAAACAATGTCAGACGTCCTCCAAATAAAAAAATGAATTCAATGTATACGAAGAAAAACATGGACACAAATAACTTTAAAAGAAAAAAAATCGCAGCTGCATCGATTTGATGTCTTTATTTATGGCGGAATATCAATTCAAACTTACCGATCCCAAACCTTAGTGATGTTTAACTAGCGCGAAGGTACTGTACTTCCCACAACTTACATTGACCAGGGTTATCAATTGCAAAGTCAATTTCGGCAGAAGTTGAAGATATGCTTTGCAGTAGACTTAACATCAGATTCTCAATCCGGAATCCTGGCAATTGTTTGTACGACTTTCAAATTTTCGGAGGCTTACATGTTGTTCTCCGATAAACCCGTTCTTTGGGACTTATTAAGCTTCAGGTGAATAAATTAATACTAGGTCGAATTCACAGCAAGCAAAATGCACCACGAGTTTTTAGATGCTACCTGTACATATTTTAGTTGTTTTAATAAGCAAAAAAAACAAATGCAATTGGCGTCTGTATAAGAAGAGTAAAAAATAGTGCGGTAAAACAAATGGTATTAGTTTTTATTTCTTAGTATATAAACCCTAGCAACATTTTTCGTGTACTTATTACGATAATTAAATCATGTCATTTATTTAGTGATAAAATAAAGTTTTATTTTATTACACGATGTATGAATTTTGCATGTTGTTTCTCATGTTTACTAATCAATTAAAATTTAGAATTTACTTATCGACTCAATAAAGATAACTTTACTCAATATCGGCATCCATTTTGTGCAAGTACGGCAATTTATCCGTGGTAGAACTACGCTGCAGCTTGAATCTAGCTCAATCGTGAATCGGTCGACTCGACCTGGGAACGACCAGACCTTCACAGAATACCAGCTTAAAACAGCATTGTTTCGTTTGGTGAGTGGAAAGACTCGGCTTCTGGTAGCGAGGCATACCATGCCAGTCCTCAAAGATAAAGCATGGGCATCTTGGATCTTTGTTGAGGTTGGATATAGGTGTTTTGGCTGCAGCACTCACTATAAGTGAACTGTGTGCTAGTTTGTAACCTTAGTTAAAATAAATCGCCAATCATATTGGTGTATCAAAATAATTTACTTAATTAATAAAATCTTAAAATATATGGAGAAACGATCCTTCAATTTTTTATTATTTCAAAGGATAATAATTAAAACTCAAAATAAAGACTTTGTTTTTTTTTATTTCTCAGGAAGCAAATGATTCACAGCATTGGTGGGATACAGAGGTCTTACAATACTGAGCCGAAACATTTATTTTCCTGAAAATTGTTTTTTGATATATAAGTAGACAATACAACAGCACTTTATACACAAGTACCCAAAAATGAAAAAAAATATGGGAAAACAACGTTATAAATACGTATGCGGTAAGGCAGTGGTAAGATTTAGTAAAGCGAGTTTCGTTTTAATTTTTTATATTAAACTATACACCTTACTAAATCACAATTTCTAATTATTTGAAATTTATTTATCACATTTATAACATTCTGTACAAAGTAAAAAAATATTTTCATACCTTCGTTAGTACAAAAAAAAAGCTGCAATGTCGCATTAACTGGGTCTAGATAATTATACTGGGCAAACAAAATACATGGTTCAAAGTGAAAAATGTACTTCACATGTTGATGTTTAATTAATATAGTTAGTATTTAAATTCATTGACATCTACAAATTTTGCTACAGCCATTGCTGTTAAAGCCTAAAAATATACTTAAAGATAGAATTAAGTTAATATTCATCCTATTTTAATCTATGCTTTAAACTTGTTTAAATATTGTAATAAAATTATTATTATTTAAATAACACAATAATTACAATAAGTAGACATACAACCTTCATAACGATTGGAAGATATATTCATTATTACATTATGTCGCTTACGATTTCCTCTGTGGATAGAGGGATAAACGCAATGCAATGCAGAATTTAAAAATAACATGTATTTGTCATCTGAAGCTTTTTATTTTTCACAATTCCATAGTTTTATTTGCGAACATGTTAACTTCAAATTTCCTAATCATCTTTAATAATAGCTCTCCGAAATAAAAAAAAAACCTTTAATGAAATGCATGATTTAGAAGAATCATTTGAAAATTATTTCATAAATATTGCTTTAAAGATGAATTATTTTAACATTAACAAAATCTGATTACGACCAGCACTTATAAGGCAGCATATAAAGAAAACAAAATCTACTTAATTACTCCATCAATTTTGCCAAGCATTATGATTGTTGTACACTCATTAACATAGCATACAGTTTTACCACAAAAAATAACTTATAACAATGTGTTTCCGGCTAAAATTATCTGTTTTCAATAATATTCCTGGTTTTTTACTGTTTATAAAAAACTGTTTTCAACAAAAAGTTCTTTAAACTAGCTCCAAATGTTTTTATTATAAAAATTAATTCACCAGAAATCGGCCAATAATACAACACCCAGTACCCCCACCGCCGCGTTACACATTTTTTACCATAATAAAAAAATATAATTATGCAAAAAAAAATCAGTTATACAACCCTACTAATGTGACTGTTTCAACAACGGGGAGGTTAAAAATGCAAAATTGTGATTTGTGACCATGGTCTTAGAGAAATCATCAAATACACTAAGGGACACTCAAATTAGTTTCAAAGTAATTTACAAATATACCAACCTCTAAATATTCACTAATTATATAAACCGCACTATTTACAAAAAAAAAACGCGTCGAACGTGACACATCTTTCTTATAAATTTGTAATTATTTACAATGACTATGTATAAAACACTTACTAGTATTAATTTCAAGAGCATTGCATTTTTATGAGCTTGATCAAAGTAATCCCTTGTTCAGTATCGGTTCAATTCTACATGCACACTAGTATGTGCCAGTCACGTAAAAAATATTAGATTTCGTTTTAATCAATTGTATCATCTCCATAAGCACCAAAACTTTCAATCTGTATGGCATTCGAAAATTTGCCAAAAGCCGTGGAAACCAACAATTAGTATTAGAAATCAGTCTTGAATCAAAGGAAACAATTATTACTATATATCTTTGTTTCAACTTTGAATTTACATTAAATAGTTTAGAGGACATATATTAATGATGCGCCGAGGTTTAAATTACAACATGTAATATTTTAATTTATTTCGAAACAGCTGAAATGTATAGAATTTCGGGGAATTCCACAGCGTAGATGCAAAACAAATTATCTTCTACACGACAAGAATATAAATCTATACAAACAATAAAATAAGTTTAGCGGATCAATTTTATAAATATTATAATAAAATAATTTATAATCTTAATCTACTTTGTCCCTACTTCAATAGCACTAATAATCGATTCTACTTGTACTAATGGGATGTACTAAATTTAAATTTACACCATTGGCATAAATACGATATAATCTAAAGTAAACATTCAAAATACAAGAATTCAATATGAACAATATTGATATGAAGTAATTGAGTATATAGATCGAAAACCTTTGAGTTTTATAAGTAAAGAAAAAAAATTAAGCATAGTAATTATGATAAATAAAAAAAACCTAATTTATTTTAAGAATTTATATTACAGACAATTTGACCAGTCAGCGGACAATTTAGAGTATGGCCGCCGACTACATTTTTTCTTCAGTACTTTATTTAGACTGGAGGTTTGTCTGATAACTATAATAAGATTATTTTACCTCTGTAAAAATATGGGAACGACTTAACAATAAAATACAAAGGAGAAACCAAGTTTTTAAGAATTAGTTGATTGAAATAACATGAAAGAATGATTTCTTACCATCTATTTCATGTGTAAAAGGGGGGGCAACAAATACATAAATCTTATCACTTGAAATTTGAAAATGGCTTAAAATCTCATCCTAATATACCAATAAACAAGTAATTTCCTTACTTCTAGCAAAATATTATCCAATATTTCTTCCTATAAATATTTGGATTTTACACAGCACTCTTGTCCTAAGAAAAGACAAATCCCACCTAATGAGTAATATTTCTTACGAACCAAATAACTGCCATATTAAGAGGAAACACAGACAAGAAACAAAAACAGGTGTAAATGTTAATCTTCTTAGAAAAGAGAAATGTCAACAAGTTTTCACACACAAGCCAGCACTGAAGTTGACAATGTCAAATGGTCGGCACCTATAGTCGTAAACTGTATCATGTGCAAACCGTCTGTGTATATGCATAGCTGGTTTCAACACCGAAACAGTTTTGTCGAAATAAGCCTTTATGGTCTACTGGATGCAACTAGAAAATATGCAGTATGTCTCACCAATGTTATAGATTGAACATATAACTTAGTTTTAAAATGTTTAAGTACAAAAAATTACTTGACGATATGCTCACTCCCAAATCATATTGTTGGCCCTATAAGCAAGCTCCGGGTGCACTAAGGGGAGTTCTATTGACAAAGGTAGTCTGGCTACCCCAATTTTGGATTAAAGAAGTAATGAACTTATTTGAATTATTTATATTATGAGAAAAACCATTATATATATGTATATGTATATATAGATATATATATACATAAATATGATTTTTCTCATAATATAAATAATTCAAATAAGTTATACATATATTATTCAGTAAGCCATGGGTTCACTGGATTTTATTGGATTACATGTTCATGGCAGTTCTATTAGATTAAGCGACATTCAGGTCAGCATCAATTCGAATGGGAGACTACTAGAAGAATTAACAACTGAGCACTTGCTTCAAAAGGCACATTAAGCTTTCCGCCCTGGTTATCTAAACTTCTGGAGGCCATATTGAAGGCATTTGGTAGTCTAAACATTCCATGGGCATGGCTGGTCAATTACCTATATGATAAGAAGATTCAGTGATAACTTAACTAACAAAAAAGTATTAAACTATGTAAATATCAGGCTACTCCAGTAAGTTTTGAAAGCTTTTGTAATACTAAAAATTGCAAATTTAACTTGGGCATCATTTTGATTTAAATTTTTTGAACCTTATTGATTTTTATTCATGATTTGTCAATTGTCTTGATTACCACATTGGAAGAATTATATAATAATACATGGATAGAAAAATACTAAGCAGGTTTACCACAGGTCTATTAATTGTATAGTCAATTATAATGTAACGAAAACATCATATCATTTTTCGTTTAGGAGTTACAATTAACACTTGACAATACCATTCAATGAGATAACTTTAAGTAAACAAAGGCAAAAAAAAAAGAATTATTTATAAATCTTAAAACACTATAATCTATGTAGCTCAAGTAGCAACAATTTAAATTACATTTTTTTTGGTTTTCTATAACTTATATAAATAAATATTCATATCTAATTTGAGTATCAGAATGTATCAAAACTGATTTCATTCAACATCAAAGGAAAAATATCTTGAACTACTGCTGCTATGATTAAAAGTTCATGGAATTCCCCCTTCATTCTAAAACAAAATCTGTTAACGAAAATACAAAATGTAATTGCACTTTCAATAATTATTGTAATAATTATCTAAAAAACTGCACTAACAGCTAAATTTAAATATATTACCAAAAATTAAATGCTACAAATGTACGACAATTCATTTTTTATTTCAATATAAAGGATATTGAAATAAGAAACGAATGAAATATTAAATGTTTTTCATTTAATATTTCATACTTTAGCTTTATTATATTGGCTTTATTGCTCTTTCAAAATATAATGGATTGACTACAGAATATTTATGACTTCATTCCTTAACACTTTTATTTTTATTTAAAACATGGAAAAAAGCTCTAGATACAGTCTTTATAAATATGTTGGGATTCATGTGTAACAATTGCTTAAAATATTACAAAACTTCTTTCACAATTTAAAAAAATCAAAAAGAATTTTGAAGATATATAAGCAATTGAAAGTGCAATACATTGAAGTTAGGTGGATTGATTTTCGAGACTACATAATTTATTCCAGTAAGCGCATATAACTCTAACATTGTACACCTACTGTTAATTTCAATCTATAAAAAGAAATTACAGATTGCATATAACAAGAGGATGGCCGCTCTGGTAAGTGGACGACAATCGACTTAAGTCAACGCCACTATATTCTACCCCGATAAGAGGGCAATTCCAGGCTACCGGTTCAAATAATAACTCACCTCAAGTAACCCAGGGTCATGAGAGCTAAGAGCACTGCTAAACCAGCGCACATTTGCCTACTTCTCTGTTGGTTCTGGAGGAGCACCTCCAAAGTCCAACTGATAGCCGCCTGCTCGAGTCATTTCCTCCATGCTTGGCTCCTTGCATTCGTGGCCTGCATGACCAGCTCCGCCACAATTCCAACATGAAAGTTTAGGAGGAGCGTATATTACAGGGACAAAGCCTGCATAAGGTGGATTGGGATAAGGCGGTGGTTCGCCGTTTGCGAAAGATGGCTGAGGAGCGCGATAGGGTGGAGGAGTAGGGTAGGCAAATGGCCGAGGATAAGGGAGAAAGGGTACTGGTGGGGCATTGGGTCCTGAGGGAGTAGCTCTGCGTGGGGGCGGCGCTGGGGTTCCCGGTGGGGACGAAGCCGCACTTGACCCACTGTCTGAAGATGAACGAGTCGGTGGGATGTAAGTAGCTCGTCTCCTTACTCCATTTAGTTTCTCTAATGAACGATATTGCTGGTGCACGGCACTGATTTCACGTAACCTCTCTTCTCCTATATTATGTCGTATCTGAAATGTAGTAAATAAAAAGGTAATGTAAACTACATTCTATTACTGCTTTTTACAATTTTTTATAATTAAAATAAACTTTGTACATGTGGATGAAGATTTAATTACCATTTATTTTTTTAAATGAAATCAAGTTTTATTATTTATAGTTTATCATTCATAGACAATATTTTAAACAAATTGTTTTTTTTTTCTTTTTATAATATTATCTTGATTTTGGGAGGCAGAACTTGGTTCAGACCCACTAGCACTTACACCTCTACAGAACTTTTGTACAAACACCCTCATGTACACTGATCCCCATTGTAGATCTCACCAGTGTATTGATGCATCTAAATGATAAATGCCCATAATCTTGTGGTCTCGGGGAGCCTACCTACAGAAGATCCAACCTTTTCCTTGTAAGGGTTTTTGCAATATATTTCTAAAATTTATATTAGAAGTTGTTACAGTTTTAACAAGAACTTTCTAATAAACTTTTAAATTAACATTTTTTTTATTTAACATTTATTAATTACAATAAATAATTCATCTAAAACATTTTGCGTAGAGTAGCAGCTAATAACGGTATCTTGCACATCTGGGAGTAGGTCACACCTTCACAGCATCCTGGCTAAAAGTAGTGAAAGAAAGGATCTGTGGACCCAATTAATGGTAACAAGACATTCCTATCTATCAAAAGTCAAGATGTAAACTTGCATTTCATATAATCAACATCAACAAATTCTGGCTTATCCTCATCAGAGACCTCACTGCTCACAGAGACATAATTTTCTCATAGAATTAGGATAAAATGTGTCTAAAGAAACTACAAGTAAAACAAATAATACCTCAGCTACAGTTAGATTTTCAAAGTTGGCAGCAAGGTGTGGCAAGGGTAATGGGTCAGAGACAGCGGCAGGAAGCAGTGGTAAGGGCGGTGATCGGTCTCGAGAAAGACGTCGACGAGCCCTAGGCGAACCCGCCCTACTATCACCTGGAGACGAAACTAGTGGCGACTGTGGAGCACCCCCAGCAGTAGGATAATTCAAGATCTGGAATTATAGTTAAAATATTATAAAATTTTATAAAAATGAAGGAACACCTAAGGACCAAGCGCATTGTTTTATTTTTGGTGACAAACAAAGTTCTAATGTAGTTTCAATAGGAATACAGTAATTTTACTGGCCAATTTGTAAAGGGGAAAACCTTTGAAAAATTACTGTAATCCTGGCATTCATTCTCATAGATATACTATAACAATAGGGAGAATCAGGGTTTCCCTGAAAATAAATGGTGTTCGGCAAAACTTTTCTTAAAATATGTGAATGGCTGCCTGTTTCTGTAAGAGAGATTCATATGCATTTAATTGTGTGCAAAATTTATGTATGCTTATTAATTCTCTGAGGGAATTATAAGTCTCCATGATTCCTAGCGGATACTGTATTTATCCATATTTTTTAAATACTACTACTTCATAAAGGTTCTAATAAAATAGTTTAGTAAAATTCTTTGGAAAAGATTATTTTAAAAAAATGATATTAATATTATTATGCAACTGCATATATATATGTCATGTTACCAGTTGCCTTCATTTTTATTATTTTACATGCAACATAAATATTAGAAGCTAATGTTGTCAAAAAATCTTCTTATTATTGTTGTAAATGATAAATAAACATGAAAATACACTTTATATGAATCTATATGAAGTTATATGAAGCTCTCGCATCAAGATTTTTTTTTTGTTACAACAATTTGAATATGTAAAAAAGAAAAGTGTAACAGCCTATATACATAAAACCCACTCCTGGGTATAAGCATCCTCTCTAGAGAGGATATTGGAGCATAGTCCAGCAATCAATTCCACTGTGGATTTACAGACTTCACGTCTTTGAATTTTTTTTAACTTATTTCTTAGACATGCAGGTTTTCTTACAATATTTTCACCTCACTGTACATGGTAAATCAGGATTTAAAATTGCAGTCAACACCAAAATCTGATAAAAATGAATTAAAATTAAGCGCTTACACTATGAGCATTTTTTTTTGTGTATAAGTATTGCTGTTGGTCCACAGACCTATACAGCTTTATCTAATTAGACTCGCAAGCGAGAGGCCCTCTGAGTTGGGGCATTGAAATATGAAAAAAAAAATATTTTAGTAAACTATAGACATTAAAATGAGATTAAATTGCTTTTTAATTAAAACATTATTACTAACATGAACATCATCATAATATTAGGTTTATTAAATTTACAATTTCTCAATTATGCAAAAACTATAACAGATTATTTTATGAATTACATAGTTTTAGGAAAACTTTCAAACAAAACATAATAAGACTAAGCCACTTCTAAAAAACATTATGCACATCTTCACAATAGATATAAATTATTCACATCTTTTGGATTGTATTACATATGACAATTGCCCATCTGTTATGTTTCTATGCAAGTGATTTTATGATTTAAACACAATCTAACTTTTCATGACTATTTTTAATATAATAATATATTTCCCAAATAAAACAAGAATAAAAAAACAAATATACCTCTAGAGGTTGGTTAAGTGGAGAAACAATAATATTTGCTGGCCATGTATGTTGAGTAATAAATTCTCCCATGTTGTACTGTGGTAGTGGCAAACCAGGAGGTGGGTGGGGTACTTCCCCAAGCAAAGGTACCACACTACCCGCACCAGTTAGTACAGACGGAGAAGTAAGTTCCGGTACATCTGTACTTGTAGGCTGCTGTAATTAAATTGTTAGTTCACATGATAATATAATAACAAGTCAAAATAAGTTATATGTACTTATTTTAAGCACAATGTTAGATTAATTGGAATGCCAGTAATTCTATAAAGCATGTCACGTTTGATGTTTACAAAAAATAAAATATTCCTTCTCAACTAAACTATCAGTTTATATTACATGCAAGGAGGAAAACTATTGGAGCTCCATAGCAAATTAGTATCTACTATGGAGACTTCACATGTCTTCAAAATATCTCTGTTTTATATATTTTTTCCATAAATGCATATTTCCTCACAATATTTTCCTTCCCTGGTGTGTGAAAATATCTCAGCATTTAAAATAATAAATTCATTGGTGCAAATGAGATCAAATGCAGCTTGCTCACTTTGAACTTTGCTGCTTTCATTTAAGGTAATATTTCCAAATAATAAAAAAAATCTTCATGTATGTCATACAGTAAAATAATTTGTACAATGTTTTTACAACAGTAAAAACACAACAACACACAACAGTGTGTGTTTTTAATTTTTAAAAGAGTGAAATAACTTATAGATTAATGATTAGGAAACATTCCATTATGCTCTATGAATAAATAAAATTTGTATTGATGAAAAAACCAGCCAAAAGTATGATGCAAAAACAAAAGACCAACCATAAGCTTACTTTTCCAACACAAATCACATATTAATTTACCTCTACAATCATGACAAAACTACCTATAAAATTAACTTAGAAACATACAATATCCTAACTAAACATGGTTATAAAACACTGACCTGAACCACGGGTGTTTTTATGAACATGATACCAGGTGGTGGCGCCAAGCTGGGCAAATTAGGTGGTGGGACTGACATATTGGGTGTGATACTAGACTGATTATGGCATCCACTGACAGGTGCTACGTTAGTGTGCTCTAGCTGTTCTTGATAGTGTATCCGCTGATCTTCAAGCTTCAATTTCTCCAATATATCGCCAAAATGTGACTTCTGGTCGAAAGTAAAGGCTGGATGATGTAGTGCCATTGTATATAATAACAAGATCTCTTCCAACAGATCACCGTATAAACCTTTCAATAAACCACTTTGCTCTAAACTGACCATAGCATTATACAATGTGGTGGCACAAGCAAAATTACAGGAACGTAATAACGACACATATAAGGCCATTTTTCGTCGCGTTCTTGGATCTGTGTTCGCGCCGCCAATATCCGCTGCCAGATCTGTAGGATTATTAGCTCTAAGCTCGGCACCACGCAGCTCCTGAAAGTCCCGCTTACCGAGCTCTTCCAAATACGTACCAATAAAGCGCAATTCGAATGGTAAGCACATGTTTAACAATGTACACATTGCGTCTATGCGTTTATAACTTTCCAATTCTTTAAACCATGATACCACGTCCTCTTTGCAAACCATTTCCAGAACACATTGAAATTTTATGTAAAGAATCAACCGGTCCCCTGCAGTCAAAGCACTTCTTTAGCTTATAAGTTTAGGCACACACCTATCTGGTGATAAATTGATGGTAATAGTCCAAATCTTTTCGATTGTAACATTAGTAATAAAACTCTTAAACGCTTTTTATCAGTATTCAAGTAGTATACCTATTGGTGGTTAAGCAACTACGACTACGAGCAATGCTAGTAGTTGTGTCTTGTCTATACCGTAGTTGTCTATGGCAGTCTATGGTATAGGAAGATATTGGCAATTTTTTGATAAATACAGCAGAAGCAAAAGAAAATTAGGCTTTTTCTTTAATTTTAAAGACTTGAGTAGCCCAACTTTACCATAACTTACTTTTCCATTACTATACATTATCATAGCTATTATATACCCTGCCGGCCAAAAGTTTAAGACCGCACATAAACAACATAATTATCCATCAATTGTTATAAAATCCCATAGGATAAATAAAAAAAATGCACATCAGCATATTCTATTGTTAGTATCGAATATTTAAAGAAGTCTTTCTTTTGTTTACTTTAAGTTATTGGACAATAAACATCTATTGTTTATTGTCCAATAACTTATAATCCATTACTAATTACTTTGCTTTTGTTACGTATTGGTCAATAATTAGGATTATTTAGCTCCTAAAAACACGTGTTTCTTACTTATTATTACCCGAGTTTAATTTGGTTTGTTCACAAACAATGTCAATTAGTCTAAACTTGTGGTTTCTACAGTGAAGACGTCATAAAATGGGAAAAGCTCGAGAAATTAGCAGTGAAGTGCGTTCTGCCATCGTTGTTTTACATAATGAAGGCAAATCCGAACGTGAGATTGCTTCACAACTGAAGCTATCGAAGACTTGTGTTCATGGCAATATAACACGATACAGGGAGGCAGGAAGTTTTCAAGATCGTCCACGCTCGAGAAGACCGAGAGCTATCACGCCTAGTGTAGATAATTTCATTGTTGTTACCAACAAGCGAAATAGACGCTTAACAGCACCAGAAATCCGCGCTGAAGGAAACAAAACCCGAGTTAAACCTTTATCATTGACTACAGTAAAACGGCGACTGAGAGATGCGAAGTTGTATAGTCGCGTTGCCGTTCGGAAACCTCTGAGAAGGCCGCAAAACAAGAAAAAACGGATGCAGTGGGTTCTTGCCCGCAATCAAAACGCAGAATTTACGTTCGACGCAGTGCCCAAGAAAAGATGATGTCCGATTGTGTAGTCCCAACAATCAAGCATGGTGGTGGCTCAATTATGGTCTGGGGTTGCTTCTCTAGTCAAGGAACTGGCGATTTGATTAATATTGAAGGCAATTTGAAAAAGGAACAGTAAAAAACATCTTAGAACAAAATGCCGTTTCTTTCGGGTTGCGATTAATTGGAGATGGATTATTTTTCCTACAAGATAATTATCCAAAGCATAGCTCAAAATGATGTAAAGGATATTTAGACGAGAAAGAGGCTCATGGGGTGTTTAAAAACATCGTTTGGCCTCCTCAGAGCCCGGATCTCAATCCCATTGAACTTTGGTGGGAAGAGCTTGATAGGAACGCGAGAAGAAATGTGGTATGCTTTATGCGAAATTTGGAACATTATATCACAAGACACTATTAACAAATTTATTGCCCGTATGCCAAGACTTGTGAAAAAAGTCATAAAATGTAAAGGAAGATTTTTTGATGAAAAATCAGTTTAGCTAACTATAGATTATTTTTGCATGGACTGTTAATATTTCTTTATACTTTTAAAGTATATTGTTTGTCAATCAATGTTCTATTAGATGATTAAACAGGTTTATTAAACATTTAATATTTTATTGGAATTTTACTTTATTTTCCTACTTTAATTAAGGTGGTCTTAAACTTTTGGTCTGCAGTGTATGTTCGTAATTTAATTTCACATCTTGATTAAAATATACATAATACTAAATACATTACTTTTTGTCATTATGAACTTATTTATTTCATTTAACTTTTATGTACACAAAACATTTATTGAAGTAATATAGGAAAGGTATGTACAAAGGCGCAGCTAATTTTACAATTAAAATATCTTCCAGCAGGCCTGGTGTTGGATATCTTTTCGGGATAAAAAACAGAGTACTCACAAAAATATAAAAAGAAATAAAGAAAAAAAATACAAATCAAATTAAAATAAATACGGAACTATTTCTTTACAAATACGCATACATTTATTAATTAATACATAAATAATAATAATACATATAATATATAATGTACACATAAATAATAAATACAATACAATAATGCTTACATAATATTTCATTATATATTCAACTGGATAAAGATAAGTAGAGTTCTTGCACTAGTTTTTTAAATAGCACAACAGTTCTTGTGGCTCGATTTTTTTCAGGAAGAGCATTCCACAAACGAATTCCCTGTGCAGTGAAGGAGTTGATATAGAAGTAGTTTTATGAGCAGGTAGTTCAAGGAGAGATCTGTTAAGAACATTTATTGTAATTCCTTTTGGCCGTGTCCCTGCGTGCCACGGCATATTTAGGCAAACTTCTTTTATTTTATAATTTTGTCGTTAATTCTAACACAAATATCTACTATATTGTTATAATTATTAAATTTTAGTATCTAAGAGTATAATTCATAAATAAAATAAAATAATGTACAATTGCACAAACCAGAAATTTAAACACGCCTTATTCATATGAAGAGAATATTAACAATCTGATATGCTCGGCATTATATTATTGAGCAAAGCGATTTTGTTTATCCCCACGTAACAGAATATATAGGAATTTTACATCGGAAAAAGAACGATGGAGTCAAAGCGTTTTTAATTTTTTTGTTTAGATAAGAATGTCATCAGTGCTACTATTAACATACATAAACTACATTGCGGTTAAATATTCCAACTACGCTTAAGATGCTTGTGGGAGGAGAAGGTTAACAACAGTCAAATGGCAAATTCGAACTTACGACTTTATGTCTAGCCGGCCGTAAATGACATTTCAAAAAGTATGAATTATGAATACTTTGTATGAATGGGAGTTAATTCACTTTAGTCTAAGCTATCTATACTAGGGCCTTCCCCGCGGTCAGCTTACATTTTAATATGTAAGCAAAAGAAGAAACAAACTTCTTAAATTCACAAATGCTCAACGCTATGCATATCTTATTGGCACAAATGTGATATAATAAAAACTAGAATTCCTGTTACTGCGACGTTTTCAGTGTTTTAAGAATATATATAATGGTATAGAGTATAGACAAAAAATCCATATAGTTCCAGAGGTTTTCGGCACTCAATCCGCATCTGAAAACCAAATATTAATGTATTATCATTATAAGTATTAGAATAGTTGAGATTTAAATAATATAAAAAGAAATAAAGAAAAAATACAAATCAAATTAAAATAAATACGGAACTATTTCTTTACAAATACGCATACATTTATTAATTAATACATAAATAATAAATACAATACAATAATGCTTACATAATATTTCATTATATATTCAACTGGATAAAGATAAGTAGAGTTCTTGCACTAGTTTTTAAATAGCACAACAGTTCTTGTGGCTCGATTTTTTCAGGAAGAGCATTCCACAAACGAATTCCTGTGCAGTGAAGGAGTTGATATAGAAGTAGTTTTATGAGCAGGTAGTTCAAGGAGAGATCTGTTAAGAACATTTATTGTAATTCCTTTTGGCCGTGTCCCTGCGTGCCACGGCATATTTAGGCAAACTTCTTTTATTTTATAATTTTGTCGTTAATTCTAATACAAATATCTACTATATTGTTATAATTATTAAATTTTAGTATCTAAGAGTATAATTCATAAATAAAATAAAATAATGTACAATTGCACAAACCAGAAATTTAAACACGCCTTATTCATATGAAGAGAATATTAACAATCTGATATGCTCGGCATTATATTATTGAGCAAAGCGATTTTGTTTATCCCCACGTAACAGAATATATAGGAATTTTACATCGGAAAAAGAACGATGGAGTCAAAGCGTTTTTAATTTTTTTGTTTAGATAAGAATGTCATCAGTGCTACTATTAACATACATAAACTACATTGCGGTTAAATATTCCAACTACGCTTAAGATGCTTGTGGGAGGAGAAGGTTAACAACAGTCAAATGGCAAATTCGAACTTACGACTTTATGTCTAGCCGGCCGTAAATGACATTTCAAAAAGTATGAATTATGAATACTTTGTATGAATGGGAGTTAATTCACTTTAGTCTAAGCTATCTATACTAGGGCCTTCCCCGCGGTCAGCTTACATTTTAATATGTAAGCAAAAGAAGAAACAAACTTCTTAAACTCACAAATGCTCAACGCTATGATATGTAGTACATATCTTATTGGCACAAATGTGATATAATAAAAACTAGAATTCCTGTTACTGCGACGTTTTCAGTGTTTTAAGAATATATATAATGGTATAGAGTATAGACAAAAAATCCATATAGTTCCAGAGGTTTTGGGCACTCAATCCGCATCTGAAAACCAAATATTAATGTATTATCATTATAAGTATTAGAATAGTTGAGATTTAAATAATATAAAAATAATAATAGATACATTGATTTTTATCTGAAATCTTTTAATGTAATCAACCACAAAGATGTACATATATTTATGGTGAAAATCTTCAGGTAGGCGGCACACAGTGAGTTTGTTAGTGCACGTAATGAAATGGCCATTCCTATCAAATCGACGTCAAGCCATTATGCTAGAAGAGATTGATATATGTTTAATTTAAAATGTTTTTTTAATGCTACGTCGCTATTATTAATAATTAGAAAAAACTTTTGAGTGTAGCTACTCCATTTGTTTAGCTCTTTGATAAGATCATTAATAACATATAGTCTATCTTAAAAAAATTTGTTTCTTTTGCATATCCATGACACGTTGCAAGTTAATAATATTTATTGACATGTGGTCAACAGCATAGGGGATGCCGAGAAATATTAACATGGCCAGTGTAATACACACTGGCCATGTTAATATTTCTCGGTAAAATTAATGAGAGCCGCAACAAATTTGTGTCTAAGGTCTAGATTTTATTAAACAATGTCTCAAATTTGGGCCGACAAAATCTAGTCCAATTTAATCCTACGAAGACAAAGGTTCGCGCGTTTACTGTTAAAAATAATTCTTTTTATGCATCTTCTAATTTGGAAAAGTCTCCCCTTCATACTTCAGCTAGTAACGGGATGCTTGGCTTTGAAATATCGTTCAGTTATGCAGTCACTTGGCGGGTATCTCCAAAAAACAGTCCTATATAGCACTGGGTGTGGTTAATTGAGCAATATGGTATTTACTGTCGGATATTGCGTGCTCAGCCTCAGTTCGGCCTCACATGGAATACCATTTTATAACTAATCGTCTGGGATCGTTATATAAATGTAATTTAAGAGTTTTAAATACAGTAAATAATGAATGGTATAAGGTAGTACAAGAATCTGGCCCATTCATTATTACTAGCATTCTCAGGGAATACAGACTTGCCAACAAATTTATCAGCTTGGGTCAAAGAGTAATGACGATAATTGCGCAAAAGACAATTAATCAAAACAGTTTGTCCATAATAATCATTGCGAAGGGTTGATGTGCGCAAGCTACCATGCAACAAACCCCTGATCAGATATAATTTGTCAGTGTGTTCAAATACACGAGAATGGTAATAGTAGCATTTGGCAGCAATTAAATCAAGGGTTCGTCTATTTTGCGATGTTACCTTATTCATTAACTGTTGAAAACATTCAGTGGCTTCTTTAAGCTTGTTTGCGTCTAACAATCGCGATAATATTAGCAAATGCACGTAAGCATCTACTTCTGGAACTGGCGTTTTCGGAGCACTCCTAGAGCGAGGCGTTTCATCACCAGTCAATGAACTTTCGACAAACGAAAGTGTAGCTTCTTTGTCAGAGCTAGATGGATGCAGTTGCTTTATTATAGAACGCAAAACATTGCCGTTTCATTTTCTTCTAGAACTCGGAATAGATCTTTAATACTCGCATAACAAATTGCGGTTCCATTGATGAAACAGCTTTATCAATTTGTCTGACGTGTTCCCGTAGAATCTAAGAATAATAATAATAATAATAATTATATTTTTCTGATTATTGTCGTTTTTTATAAATCTTTTTCTTTTCTTTAACTTTAACGTGTATCCGAACGTACTTCTTACTCGGCAATTTTTTGACATTCGTGCATGAAAATCTAGTTTCGAGTTTGTCTCAAACTTATATACGATTTCTCTAATATACAACAAACTTGCTCTTGAATAAGTTAAAATAATAACAAGAAGCTTACAAGCATGGCTCCTGTGGAACAAGATGTCGAAATGAAAAATGCCGATAGCCCTGCTGGGGTAAGCGATGTAGAAATGGGTGAAGTAAAGAAAGATGCCGATGTGCTAACCGTTCAAGATCTACGGGAACATATCAGACAAATTGATAAAGCTGTTTCATCAAAGGAACCCCGATTTGCTATGCGAGTATTAAGATCTATTCCAAGTACTCGAAGAAAATTAAACGGCAATGTTTTGCGTTCTATAATAAACCAACTGCATCCATCTAGCTCTGACAAAGAAGCTTTACTTTCATTTGTCGAAAGCTCTTTGCCAGGTGCGGTGGAGATTGAAACGCCTCGCTCTAGGAGTGCTCCGAAAACGCCAGTTCCAGAGGTAGATGCGTATGTACATTTGCTAATATTATTGCGATTGTTAGATACAAACAAACTTGAAGAAGCCACTGAGTGTTCTCAGCAGTTAATGAATAAGGTAACAGCGCAAAACAGACGAACCCTTGATTTAATTGCTGCCAAATGCTACTTTTACCATTCCCGTGTATTTGAACTCACTAACAAATTAGATCTGATCAGGGGATTGTTGCATGGTCGCTTGCGCACATCAACCCTTCGCAATGATTATGAGGGACAAGCTGTTTTGATTAATTGTCTTTTGCGCAATTATCTTCATTACTCTTTGTATGACCAAGCTGATAAATTAGTTAGCAAGTCTGTATTCCCTGAGAATGCTAGTAATAATGAATGGGCCAGATTCTTATACTACCTTGGAAGAATAAAGGCAGCTAGACTGGAATACAGTGATGCTCACAAGCATTTAGTACAAGCATTAAGAAAAGCTCCTCAAACAGCTGCGGTTGGATTCCGTCAAACAGTGCAAAAATTGGCTATTGTTGTTGAGTTGTTACTGGGTGATATTCCTGAACGTGCTATATTTCGTCAAGCCCCACTTAGAAAGGCATTGGCTTCATACTTCCAACTTACCCAGGCTGTAAGACTAGGGAATTTACAAAGATTTGGAGAAGTTCTTGAGAATTATGGGCCTCAATTCCGCACTGATCATACTTTTACATTGATTTTGAGGTTAAGGCAGAATGTCATTAAGACTGCAATACGTTCAATTGGGCTTTCTTATTCGCGCATATCACCTAAAGATATTGCAAGAAAATTAGGGTTAGATTCTGCTGAGGATGCAGAATTTATTGTGGCTAAAGCCATTAGAGATGGAGTTATTGAAGCTACTCTTGACCCAGAAAAGGGATATATGAGCAACAAGGAAAGCTCAGATATTTATTGCACAAGGGAGCCACAACTGGCATTCCATCAGAGGATTTCATTCTGTTTAGATTTACATAACCAAAGTGTTAAGGCAATGAGATATCCTCCAAAATCATATGGAAAAGAATTAGAAAGTGCAGAGGAACGTAGGGAAAGGGAGCAACAAGATCTTGAACTCGCTAAGGAAATGGCAGAGGAAGATGATGATGGTTTCCCTTAAAAATGTTTATGTATTTTATATATTTTCAGATTGTAATAAATTAGTGTTTATAGTTATAAAACAATGTAATTTGTATTTGAACACTAAAATAGAAAACATTAAAAAATAAAAAAACATCCTTCTTTTTCTTATGCAACAATAAGTTTAATTAAAAAAAAAAATTTGTTAAAATGTTTGTGATTTGAGTTATTTATTTTTTATTAAAATTTTTAACTTTTCATAAGTTGATAAATTATAATTTTTGCAAAAGGTAAATTAATGAATGAGTTTGTAGTCACCATAATAACGGGTAACAGAGTTTAGTCTTACCAATTGCCTATTCTAATATATATATTGTATAATGGTTTTTAAATATGTATGTATTTATGTATATATTTTATTATTAGGTATATATTTATTGTCCAAAACACCAGCAAACTTTCCTCTGCATAATTTCCTCTAAAATATTCTTGTACTGGAATTTATCCATACCGCCTACATTTGTCTATCAGGTCCAATACCATGTATGAAAATGCAGATTCAAACTTTGATATTCTATTCATGTATATCTTCATATACTTTGGATCTATTTTTTATTTGGGGAAGTCTCACATATTATTTCCCTTCAGAATTAATCATATTCATTTTTGTTTCACCCGAAAATAGTACTTCACATATTACACTACATTACTATTCTACACATTGAAAATTTGTGGTAGCAAGTGAAGAAAATGGTGGTGGTTTTGTGGCCATCATTTTCTTATGTGATATAACCTTATGAATTAGCATTATGAGTTAGCATTCATAATATATTGGATTTTTAATAAACATGGGAGCAAATTTAATATCAACTTGCAACAAATTTATCCCTTTGATGCCAAAGGGATGTTAGGCTGATAGTGCTGTTAAAGGACATTATTATTATTATATATACACATATAGACATGTGTACAGAGATCTTAGTCTATCATTTATGTATATGTACTTATTACAGCAAAAATTAACAAATTTTATTAAACTTAGTTACAAACTGTGAAATCGGCCCTAAGAGTTATTTCAAATTGTGTCAAAATTTTTAAATTTCCTTTGACAATAAGCCACTGATTTCCTAAAATAAATACAGGTATTAATTAAAAAGTTTTTGGTTGTAAGTGCATAATAGATACCTAGGAACTTCAGACTTCGTTTAAATCTTAATTAACTATCATTTTACAATAGAGTAATGACGAAAATATTTCTTCAAAGGTTTCATTTTGAAAAAGATTTGAAATGCTTGTTTTTTCAATAACTATGTATGTATATATATGTACAACCTTTTTATTTTTTAATATATGGTACCTATCATTGTGATAATTCTGCCAATGTTTAATCAGAAAGAGGCAAAAGCAATTGGCAGAATGCATGAGAACACTAAGTTGAGAAAGTAAGTTAAAAAATAGTACAAAGGTTCACGGTAATATACACAGTAAACATATTTGATTAGAGCATATGTGTATTATATGATATAATTGAATATGTATATATATACTTATATATGTAAGGTTTGGAAGGTGTAGGTAAAAATCGAGATATATGGCTACTTCATAACAATACTTGATTTTTTAAATAAAACAAAAAGGATTTAAAAGAAAATGTACACCTTTATATATACATACTATTTCTATGTGACATAGCATTTCTAGTCTAAAACAGACATTTGTTACCTTAGCAACGTTTAATATTTTGTCAATATATTAATATTATTAGGCACAGAGAGTCCTAACCACTATATCGTGATTTTTTTTTCAAAGGATTTAATTTAACAAACATGGAATTTAGTCCTGGAAATATGAATAAGTTACTTGAATTGTTAAGGGAACCAGAACCAGACGTTTTGCAAGGAGATGATTTACCTTATTCAGGTAAAATTATTGTATTACGTATGATTTATATTGAGTTTCGTGTGGTAGAGAAATTATGCTTTCTATAACTTTGTTTTTAATAAATCTGTGTAATAAAATTTGTTTACCCCCTACTTGGGTGAAAGTAAATATCAGTCACATCCCAGGCCTGTACTAAAGAGAGTTTTGGAGCAAAATCCGACATGCGGGTCGGCTGTCGATTAGCGGACTACGTGTCTTCGAAATATTGGTAAAACTTGGTAACTCTCCCAGAGAGCTGACCAGCATGTTTTTAATTAACAGAAACATTAAACGAAAGAGAACCTTTTCTATTAGCATATTAGGATTTTATAGAATAGCAAAACAGAAATATATCGGTGAATCGTTAAATTTTGAGAAAAAAACTATTAGTAAAAACACAATCAGCCATTGCATCTTATTAGTAAGTAAAAATTATAAGTTATAAAATAAAATTTTATATTAATAATATTTTAACTATTCGACAGTGGTACCTCTATAAATTAGCTTTTAGCTAAAATCGATCTGCACGACCACACCCTCAGAACACCAGCTTGAAATAGCAGCATAAAACTATTATGTTTAGTATATGTGTAAGGGATGCGGGGACCTTCCATCGCATTCCAGGTATTCCATCATAGTCCCCAAGGATAACAAAGTGCATCTAGCAAAATTTTTTAAAATGTGTTTCACCAAATTGTTGAAGATGGAGGTAGATATCATAAGCGTCAGCATAATTTACCGTCAGATGAAATTTATGCTTGTTTGTGACTTTGATATTAAAAGAAAAATATTTATAAAATTTTTAAACCTCATTGAGCAAGAATGGGGTTCACCTAAGTGAGCTGTTTGAAATCGTACACCCCCACAGAGCCTGTCAGAGACCAGAAAAAACGACATTAAAGGATAGGATTAGATATCGCAAGTTACTAGATAACTTGATCTTCAGCATACTCAGGAGTATTTCTGCATGTATCATCGAGCTAAAAAAGTTATTTTGTATTCATTTGTTAAATATGCATTTGATAAATAACTTTAAAATGTATAAATTAATTTATTTTAGTTATATCATCCTTTTTCTTTTTACAATGTATCGTAGGATTGTTTCTCTTTTTTTAGAATATACAAAATAATATTAAATAATTTTGTAGCTCAAATAATATCAATATTAAAACCACGAAAGGTTGAAAGGCCATTTTATCATAAACATAAATTGTCTTCACTTTTCTAAGTGAACACAATTTTTTTTGATGTGTGTACATTGAATTGCATTTAGATTATAAATCGCGAAAGATATACGCCGAAAAGACATTAAATTTCAAGACATTAACCATGTGTGAATATATCTATTGAAATTTCTATGTCAAAATTAAACTTGAGATAATAAAAGTTACGATTTTCAAATTATTAATTACATATCATAATAAGACTACATTACGGTCGTTAGTATAAGCTTATTTTGCGCTAATATTCTGTGAGAGAATAGACCATATATAGATCCTGTGACCGGGTTCTAGCACCAGTGCGGCTTGACCGTAAATTATAACACAGACATGGCTATAACTTGGCTCTTTCCCTTTACGATGTACATATTTTAATATGTGTATAAATTAGAGATTTATAAGTTCCGTACTTTTTTTTAAATGTAGTGCTTGGTTTATTCAGTTTTTTTCCATTCGTTTTCTATTATGAATAAGACTGCCGTTCTGATACTGTCATCAGGGTTGGTCAATAGCCTAGGGTGGCAAACTTTTCTGTATATAAGATCTACTTTTTATCAAAGGAGTGTGTCGCGATCGACTTGTTGTCATAGGCATAATATTATTATATATTATTATTATTATTATACACTGTGTTTCAGTATAATTTGCATTCCAGCGAGGTATGGGTAGATAGACCGGTTGTTAGCGATCCGACTTGTTGGTCAACTCTGGCTTATACGATGAAGTCAAGGCAGACTAAAACTCATCAGGACCGAATTCATCACATATTTTTATGTAATCAACAATGTTTCAGGTTATGAAATAACATCAAAAAGGGATAAATTACCGTGTCATAATACGAACGATATAAAGACACCACTAACTATAGAGGAGTATGAGGAGCAAGAAGCTGCAGAGGTTGAGAAAATGGGTAGCCTCGGTCCTGGCGCTGGAGATAGAAAGACGCCTGAATATAGCATGATATATCAACAATCGGTCACCGCAGAAGATGTTTTTCTACAGGTAAAAAGTGTTTCTCTGCATCATCTTAAAGGTTTTGCGACGTGTCTCTTTAACGTATTAATATCGATTAACGAGCATCAAGGATATATGATGTTAAAATTATATTTATTTTACAAAAAATTGCTATTTTCACTACTTATAATCTAAAATCTAGAGTATCGTTATGGGAAAAATTTAAAGAATAGGAATATTAACGGCCATCTCACAATATATTTACGATAACATATTGTTTATACGTAAGAATTTACAAAATATTTTTGCTTTGAGCTCTGGGTTCAATATAAGACAATTGTTGGACATTTTGTAAATTATTATTTAAAATAGAAAATAAATAAAAGCAACTAGCCGCGTTTGTTGCCGTTTCTTCTCGCTAGCAGCTTCCGAAACGGTGGTCCTATTAGCTATTTCGACGGTTTTGTATAAACCTACTTGAATAAAGCTTTTGATTTAACTTGATTTGATATAAAAGTATTTGAATGCTATTAACATTACTAACATTTCCGCTAACCACTCCAACTAAGCTTAAATCTTGTGCTAGGAGATAGTTCACGACAACAGTCGAATGGCAGTTTCGAACCTACGACCTTAAATTTTGCAGACCGTACTCTAAATCATTAGGATATTGATGTTTGACATTTTTAATTTTTAACATTAATATTGACAAAAATAAATTTAACATTGACAATGTTACGTCATAACACTGCTTGTGGCAACTAATACCTCTGACTGGAATTAGTCAAAGGCATTTACTCGTCCCCAGGTCCAGCGATACAGCAGCCAGGTACTCTAATCTCTGCACCCCGCAGCCGGCAATGTACATTATACAATATCCTAGCACAATATCTATCTTGTTTATGGTCTTTATATAATACCTATTTTTATTTTTTTCCATAGATGGGGCTGAAAACTCCTTCTTCAGCAAGTTGCGAGAATCTCATTGTGAGCATAAAAATGCTAGGGGATAGGAAAGAAAATGTTGAGTTATCCGTTGATACTAAAAGTGTAACTGTCAACTCATCACAGTATTTCTTAAAGCTTCTCATGCCTCATGAAATAAATCCGGATAAGTCTAAAGCGAATTGGGATAGCGACAAGGAATTTTTAGTTTTAACTCTTAAACTGGATAGAGAATATGATTTTGTTAATTTTTAATAGAATTAAATAAATATATCCAATTTGTTTCGTTTTGTATTTCAGTATACACATAGTATACATATAGGTCCAAATTCTGAGCGCATACCTTCTCCCTAGAGAAACTATTGTAGCACATTCAGCCACATGCCGCCACCGCGAAATGTCAGCATTTTGTAAAATAAAAACTGCATGTCTGACTAATAACTTAGATATGCAGGTTTTACTTGTATTCCTTTACTGCTGCGTACGTAGTAAATCATCAATTAAAATTGCAATTAATATAATTTCGTCGTTCAATAAGAGGTCAAATTCTGGTTGCTCGTGTACAATAAAATGAAAAGCGAGCGCTGGGATACTATTAGCTACTATGCCTGTAATATTTACCGGTAAGTCTAAAGAGGCCAGGTTATAACCATGTGTTTATGAAATGCCATGAATCTTTATTCTTTTTTTATTACGTTGAGAGTAACAAACGAGCACACGGTTGACCTGATGGGAAGAGATTCCTGCGGCCCATGACATCTAAATTCATCCATAACAAGAAATCATAATGCAGATCCGTTTTCACCCTAGAGGACTGAGATGGAACGCCTCCTCACCAGTAATAAAGGTCTCCGGATCCCTGTACTCACCAGACGAAACAGCAGCATTTTGCTGCTATTTTACGCCGGTAATCTGTGAGGGCGTGGTTCTACCCCGATCGAGCTGACTCATTTATTCTGCAGCTAAAAACAAACACCAGCGTAGCTCTACCACTGTTAAAATTATTACACTAACCTCCTAGTGTACACTTCTCTCCTAATTTTAATTTTTTACTATTGTATGGAAAATCTCTTATAAAAAACGTATAAAAGATTTTACGACATATTAATAAATCACTACTTTATAATTGCAATTAAACTCTTACAAATTGTAAGAAAAATACAGTGTATATAAGTCAAATTATCTTTTATTACAATTTTTAAGGGATTTCTGTTTATTATCTGTTATTCAAGCTGATGCAATGTCCTAGTCAATGATGTCCTAAGTTACTATGGCAACGACCTAGTTATTACATATAATCAGTCGTGAAGGCGTCAAGGCGTAATTTATAAAATACTAGACATATCAATGTCGATTTAATTGTATGAGTTGTAATGTGAGAACCTTTTAGGCGCCTGTTTTGATTATTTAAATTATGGAAGCAAAATTTGCTCTAAACTACTATAAAATGTATTAACAGTATTTTAATCGTGATTTTTTTACAGAATCTAAATAAGTTATAATTTTAATGAGCAAGTTAAATAATGTGATCAGGAAATCATCATATTTTTTATCAACATTTTTAACATAATTTTAAAAATATTAAAACTCGGCATACACTTACTATTTTCTTAATTAAAATTGTTTTAAAATATTTTTGTACAATTATTTATTTTTAGTGCATAGTTTAAATTGCAGATTTCTATTTGTTAAACTTGTATATTATAATGTTATACATGTCCTTGTCGTTATAAAAACGATCTATGTAATAAAGTTTGCCATGAAGGTACATTTTGCAGCCAGTCAGTGCGTGGTCAGCTATAAGTGTGGCGGCAACTCATTTATTACAATTCTTGCAGTTGTCGGATTCGGTAGTGGGCAACCAATAATTTGTTTGGATCAAAATAAATAAAGATTCATTGAATATTAAGAATTTGAGAGTAATAGTTAAGCTATTTTAATGCATGTTACTATTCTTGTGAACTTTATAATATTTAAATATAGTTCTTTCTAACCGTCGATTTTTTATAAAGAGGTAAGTTTTAACTCTTTTATTAAAAGATTTAGACTGTACTACACTTTATAATTATATATTTATTTCCTTTAAAATAATTGATATTATTCAAGTCACTTAGGTATGTTTAATTTTATAAGTTAAACAAAACCTTCGATTCTTATATTATAATTTGTAAATTTGTTTGAGTACTCTGCAATAGCTGCTAATATGAATTAATATCTTCCTATGGATCCCTAAATAATATATTTTTAATGATTAAATTACTTAAATTATATATTAAGTCAGGTAATCTAATGTTTTTATGTGTAATTGGAGATGGCTTACTAATATTAAACACTAGCAGCTAATAACAGTATATATTAGGATTGTTATAGGTGTTTAATAATTTACTTGCTTTATAGTAAAATGGCAAATATTAAATTATAGCTTCTAGAACTAGGGCAACGTTATGTTTAGTAACAAATAAATATTGAAATTAAGCTCAAAGTAACGCTTGATGATATGAGTAACGGAAAAATCCGACTTGAGTTATTAATCCGTCTTTTATTATTTTTTAAATGCTGACAATGTACAACATTTACAATACAGCCAAACCCCAACCTGACTAGTGGTTTGTAATTAACTTCGACTTAAATTCGAATCTAGGAGTTTTTCTGTAATAATCATATTATAACACCCAACTGTACCACCGACCAAGGCATTACAAAAATTCTTAGAAAATGTCTCAAGAAATTTAAAACCTCGTCCTTGCCTATGCAATTCCTATGAATTTGAGAAGGTAAGTATGTAAAATTGCTACGTACAGTAGTACAAGTACATACACGCCTGTTCATCCAATTAAATGGCCATTAAATAAATTGAATTCTACAGTTCTCAATTTTACATGTCAAAATATCCTTTTATATCATATATCAATTTACCGTAACCTTGACGACCGTTTGGCCTTGTGGTCAGAGTAGCTATTTAGCTATGAAATCGTTGGTCCTGAATTCGATCACACAAAAGCGTATAATATTTGTGCAAACTACAATTTGACATTTTTCGGATTTGAGTATTATTTGCGAAGTCATCAACAATCAGAAATCTTGCAACAATAATTGATTAATTTTGAAGAAATTATTTATTATTTTGGGGATATTAATTTCAAATTCCGCCTGGTTGGTCAGTTAAAAAAAATCATATGAATTTGTTATATTATTAACAGAGTATTTATTTTAGAAATTGGTAATGATTATATCACGAATATCTACATATATAGAAACAAATTTAATCCTAAAACACTTTTGGTTTTATTATTTGTTTGAACTAAAGACACGAAATTTGGTGTACTGTTTCCTCGGCTTATCGTGCAATATTAGGTGTTACAAAATAACATCGTTCAGACACTGCCAGCCCCTAATTGGTTGAGACAACAAAAAATCGGCCGCCTGAAGATTAGTATTCATTCAACTTAGCCTTGTTCAAGAATATAAAATACCGCCAAGTTTAAAACTTGTTCATAACAAATTTAAAATTACACATTAACAAATTTCCTACTGGTAAATAGCCCGATTTTGCAACGTCAATCTCCTGTTTTACATTGTTTTTCTACGAGAACGTGGTACTTTTCTATTTAGGATGATACAGCTTGTCTATGTTCTTGACGCAGATAGTCTAATAGCTTAGAGGTTGTACCATGTAAAAATACTTGCAATGAAAACCTAACTCCAAAATAATAAGACGGCATTGGAAGGCTTTTATTCATTTATGTACAATTAGACATAGAGATTAAGCAGATGAATCTGCTTATTAATATATAAACCATTAAAATAATAATAAATAATAAGATCAAAACAAAGAAAGGAAATAAACGTTCAATCTAGAGAATATATGTTATATTTTTATTATAGGACGTATTATATGACAAGTTATTGACAGTAATTTTTCTCCAATTACGATTATCATTATCTATTATTCATATTTTTATGTATTTGTTGTGCTTTCTAAACTCACAAGCACATAGTGGATGAAACAATTTAATAATTTTTTTTTTTAAAATTGCGCGTTAAAGTTTATAAGCTAAATTTATTGGACCGTTCTTCTATACCTAACTCCAATTTAGCTTTTTATCGTTTTTATATACTTTCATTTAATTTATATCTCATCTGCATCTAATTATCCGATTTAAAAGAAACTTAGCACTAATAATTCACGCAGTGTGAATACTGCATAGATTCATTTCCACTGATATAAAAACCGCGATTTTCACATTTATAATATGTATATATTATATATATACAATAAATACGTCAGTAAAACTGTTTATTGATGTAAAATAATAATAAATATTAGTATTTTTTTTATTAAATATATATCAAATAATACTTATCCATTAAAAATGTTCCAATTAAAATATATAAAAAAATATATAATAAATAACTACGCCACACTTTTGTTGGCCACACGGACTTACCTAATAATAATTATAGTATATCATATAGTCATTATCAACATCTCAGTCCATCATTAGTCCACTGCAAAAATAAGCTTTTGAGGAATACAATCCTACAATTCCACCTACATCGTCTATCCTCATAATCTATTCTCAAAGTCTTGTATAGGTCATCACTCCACCGTTCCGGGGGTTATTTTGTACTGCGATGACAATTACGAGGCTGCCACCCAAAAGCCTTCCCCCATTTTATTATTATTATCTCTATTTACTCGTTATTATTTCTATGTATTGGTTATTGGTTCTACAGGCTACATGGCCGGCCCATTGTCATTTTAGCTTACTGATCTTTTAGTCTATGTCCGTTACCTATGTTCCACTGCGGATATCCGAGTATCATATCGAGTTCTATTAAGGTATTATTGTAGTTTAGTGTTTTTTTTATAAAACGCGCTTTCTTTTACTATGAAATATGTTAGGCACACACGTTGAGACAGGAGTGCGCGCGAGGTAGCTGCCTTGTACGATTTGATGTTTAAATTATATTATTTTACTCTCATTATATATGGTATAGTCAATGAATGATCATAACACCCACATTGGTAACCTTACAATATAAAATCACATATGACGTTCTTACTTTACCGACTGGAAAGGCAAGAATGTTATACGGCAACTTTGTAAAAATTATACTGAATTTATTTATGAACCGTTAAACGTTATTTTTAATTAAGTTCCATTTCATCGAACGTAATCAAAATTGGCACTAGGAATAATTATCTACAACTTTCTGTTTAATCTTCAATTTTCTTCACAATCCTCACAGCATTTTTATTTTTGTAATGTCTGTGATTATTTTTACATTTTGCATACGTCCGAATGCAAGGTTATTGACATTGTACCCTACAAATGAGAGTCACGTCAATTCTTTATACAGGCCCTGATGTGCTCCGATTTCCTTGACAATGCATCGCAAGGAATAATAAACACTTGTACAATTTCAGAACACTTCAATATATTATTTTAATATTTATTTCTTATCATTTAAAGTACATCTATATAAATTCTTTGCTAATTTTAAAAGTCTTGTGGTAGAATATATATAAAACTGCTAAAATACTTCCAGTTAAGTATCGTATTTGAAGTAAATTTTATCCAAATGACAGCAAATCAAAAGCGATTGCCATAATCGTTCTATGCCTGTTGTAATCTGACATATTCACTGAAAACTATTTACATTAAAAAACGAATAATAATATAGAACTTGCCTGTATTCGATGTGTGTACATATATTTCAACTTCTTAATTTAAACCCTTGCAATTGACTCTCAGAAGTTAATTCTTTTCATTATTTAAATATATTTATTTTAAGATTAATTTAATCCGTATGTATTGCAATCTGGTAAACGGAATTATTAATTCTGGAAAAACTGTTTGCGGTGTTGTTTATAATTATATAGTTTATGCTATTTTAAATTCGTTTATACTAGGTTATTAGATATAATAGTGTATATAAGTAATAAGTCATTTACCGATCTTGTAGATACGCGTATCTCTACATCTACAATGACGTAGTTTAACTCTGAGATTTATAAAGAGTACTTACACTTTGCTCAAGCTTTGCACTTGAAATCTTTAAAACTTTATTTTCAATTATTTTTAGAGCATCTTAAAATATTACTAGGAGCATGTAAGTATTCGGTAAGGATTTTGGTGACTTTGGCCATGCTAAGCAATTGCTAAGCATAAGCTGAGGATATGACTATAAATTTCATTGCCTACTTAACTCGTAAGCTAAGTCGAAGCAAAGTCTAAGTGCGCTTTATAAATTTCAGCCTAAGTCCTAGTAATCGTTAGTCCTACAAATAAGTTAATATTTTCTTATGTTATTCTTCTATTCTTTCTTATTTGAATATAATTACTGAGTAATTGAATTAGGTTGTTCGTTATAATATAAAAAATACATATATTATTGTTAATTACCATTTAATGTGGTCATTTGATGATGATATTCTAGATTTCGACCACTGCGGTAAATTTGTAAGATGAATTATATTAATATAATATCGTAAGAATTTGTACAGACATAAAGTTACTATTTCGATTTCCCCTTACCTAGATATAAGATCGAAGATAGTCCGATTCGGTATCATGGGATTTGGTCCTCATCGTACTGATTTCATTCACTCATCATTCTTTGTTCAATCTATTCTCCGAAATCAGAATGGCTAAAAGTCGCTTAGAGTTTAAACGTATAATTCGAAAGCATTTGTTGGAAGTTGCGTCAGCAGATTCACTACATCGATAATAATTATGTATATATTTATTTTTACATATGTTAGAATTTATAATATATATTTATATATATGTATATATATATATATATGTATATATATATATATATATATATATATGTATATATATATATATATATATATTTGTTTTATAGTTTATGTAAATGTACATAAATATCTATTATTTTATTTAGTATTATAAATTCCAAAGATATAATGATATGTATTTATAATTGTATAAGTATTTAGATGTACTGTATATATTTTTTCTTTATTATTATTCTTTTTTCCCTACCTTGATTTCTCTGAACTCTCCCAAGGTTGGCTGGTAGATAATAGGGCATTAAGTCCTCCTTTGTGCCTATGTTCGTTTTGTTTAATTTAAAAAATATAAATAAATACATAATACCAAGACCTGTACACCAACATTTCGTATTTTCAAGATACGTGGACGTCAAAGTGGAGCAAGTGAGATTTAGAACGCGATCGGCAGTATCTTACATCTAAGAAATTATTAAAACGAAATTTCCAAGTTCTCTGAAGTCCGATAATCCGCAGTGACTCACTGATGGTGAGAGTCTTTAATTTAACGAGGCATACATATGTGATGAAGATACTGTTAAATATGCGGTCCATTCCCTTACACACGAATACATCTAACCTGTCATCACCTTATGCACTTTTGTAGTTAATTTTAAAGTAGTAATCGTTTCTCGATTGTTCAATTTGAATTTTTGACTATTTCAATACATATAATTGATCGTAGAATCAATTACATGTATTGAAATAGTATAGTAGTATATTTTTGGAGAAATTATACTCATTTGCTTCAGTGAAGCTCGTATGTGAGTAGTGTCATACGTATTGAGAACATGTAAGCTCTTAGATTTAGATCAATTAAGGATTTATTTATAGGTTAATATCCTTTAATAATCGCTTATGGTTAATTGAATAGAAAATAACACGGTCATGTATTCAGGAAACCAAAGATAAATAATCATGATGAAGATTTGTATATGTTACGTATTATGTTATTTGTGGCGCAAATAGATACTAAAGATTTCTTAAGTAATGAAAATTTCATGGGCTTCATGAAAATTTCGCATTGATAATTTTATCTTAAGTCGTCAAAGGTCATAAACAGCAAAGTCAAAGTTGCGAGACGGCCTGATGATGATTCAACTGAGAAAGGGTAGTGACCATTCGAGCTTCATATCCTACCGACTCATAATAGCTTGTATCAATGAGTTTTCATATTCTGGATAGTTACGTACAAAAGCCAATAAAGTGCAAAATAAAAAAAATATATAATAAGTAATGATTTAATATTTCACTCATACTTTTCTATAGATCTATAGAGACGAAGAAAATCAACTAGATAGGTAAGTGAATGCCCAAGAACGTCTGCAGCAACAGGGACACTTTCAATGTGCCGGCCTTTACCCGATAAAAGTTTTGGAGTGGCCTGACGTTCTTACGTAACGTACGACGTAAGTTTTTTGACTCAAACTCAAAAATATTTTACTCTATAAAGTCTTACAAAGAATTGTTCGGAATTTTCTGTAGCTGACCGTATAATGACCATCTTCTAATGAAATATTCCTCTTCTTCCGCCTAGCGATTTCCCTACTACCAGGGTCCGCTTTACGACTGAGTCTTCTACACTTTGCCCGGTCTTCGGCATCCTCTTTCGAGAGATTGTTCTCAACCATGTCGTTTCTTCTAATGAGATATTACTAAAGAAATTCCATGAATAAATTTATGTATGAAAAAAATATTTTTTGTCAAATGATAATATAGTACAAGAACGATCTGATGATAAATTATAAATTATTATAAAAAAACGAATTACAATCTTAAGGATAGTTTAACTGTTTTCTGGAACTTTCCAGTGTTTTTACTTTAATGTGCTTTTTTATCTTTTTTATACTATTAGGGATGTCAGACGTGTACACACTTCATATGATGGTAAGCGGTAACTGCGGACTATGACATCTACATCCAGAAGGCACCCCTGACGACTACGATGCAACACCAGCTATTCTATGATTATTTGAAATATTATTTGAAATTAGATGTATTATTTGAGAGCGTAAGGACCACGCTTCGGTTGAGTCAACACATTTATGTTTCAGCTTGACAGTAGCGTGGCTCTACATCTATGAAAAATAGTATAAGATACCTATTGCAAAATAATTCAGTTGCTTTCATTATTCTTCACGTTTTTACATAATAACATATTATATAGAGTTCAATTCATAACCAATTACTTGATATCACGTAAAAACTAATACAGTTTTCTGATAAAAAAACCTGCTGTACGAGATTGCATCGATTTTTTTTTCAGAATGGTGACACGAAATGTGATGTGGCTTAGTGTTATAATATTTTTTAATGTTTTTGTATTATTACAAAGTGTAAGACAATGGAGTAACAGACGTAAGTATCTTAATGATTTTATGAAATATGTATATAGAACTTTAGTTTTTAGAGTTTAAGATGCCCACCACACGTTTAAACACTTATGCTCCTCACCCAGGAGAATGTGGATAAATTACACTGTTTTTTGGACCTTTGTAAAAGTACTCTTAACGATGATATATATGTATGTATTGATGTGTAGCACTTTCTACAATAGCGAGAAGTTTCTCAGTAATTTTAAAAGCGATCTTTGAATACACTAGGACTTGAATCAATAATATCAATAGTAACAAAGTATCTATTGTAAGTGTCAATCAGTGGTGAACGTTCACCAGCATTAGTAGCAAACAAACGACATGTGCTACGAGAGTGAGTTCTTATAGGAAATTTGTAATGCTACATGTTTATTCACTATTAGGCACTTCATAATCCTATAGATAAATATATAACTAACTATACTAACTTTAGAATAGGTGCGGCCCTCTCGGGCACCTTCGAGTCAGACGCTCTCGCGAAACAGGGTAACGGTCCAAGCGGAGGCTCACTCTCGGGAGCCCTTGCGCTGCTTACCCATATATTGAGGTCTCGACTGAGTGCCATAAACGCGCGGTCACCTTTCAACCCGGTGAAACCGCAAAGCCCTCGTTCTAAGAGCGGCCATCAGCCCGAAAAAAAAGAAAACTTTAGAATATTACTTTCAGTATCATCTTATTGTATTTAATAATTTCAGAGCTATTTCCACCAAGTAAAATCCCAGATGAAGGTCTAAATCCTAAACGAGCAGTAGTCAGACGTAAAATTGTTCTGTATCATAATTTCTTTCGAACTAAAGTACAACCAACTGCATCAAACATGCTATTAATGGTACGTACTATACACCGAAATTTAAATATATTATCTATTTTTCTTCTTTTGGTTTATATGACAATTAAAGTTAAAGTAGTAAAACGATTATTTCATTTTGATGAAAACATTCGACTTAGACTTAGTCAAACTAATCGTTTTGTTTATAGAGCTTTATAAATGCCGTTATACATTTAAAATACTAATTATAATTTTGCTTATTGTATGCAACATTGACTTAAGATGAACATATTTTTGAACAAAGAAGTTTCTTTTATAAGTCAACAATTCTATGACCAAAAAATATAGGAAATTAAATTACATCGAATTGAGTTAAATATCTGTAAAATCTAATTTAAGCTTAAGCTTAAAACAAAAGCACTTCTACAAAAGTATATTTGAAACAATTTTTGTTTAAGTTCGATTTGCTACATTTTTGTTGTTCCATATACATACGAATACGTGTAATTACATTATGTTTAAAATTCGCAGTCGTGGCACGCAGGTGCGGCAAAACAAGCTCAAAATTATGCGGATCGATGCGTATTTCTACAGCACAATGATCCTCACGAAAACACAGTGCCTCATCTAGGTTCTTGTGGGCAGAATCTATTCGTTGCAGCACAGAAAACTCCATGGTAATTAATTCGTTCTTTATATTTTTGTGTAAAATTATAATTTTATTTGGTAAGTGATTCCAGCAGTTCGTATTAAGAGGTTAAGATAAGATTGAAATTATAACATACGTACGCTCACCATCGACCCACAGAAATCAACAGCAAGAAGTTAGTCGTTAAACAGAGTTTATATAGAGTATATATAGAGTACCGGGCTTTTGCGTCGCGGGTCCGGGATTCGATTCCCGGTCGAGGAACTATATTTTTTGCCACAAATTGTTTAGGGTCTGAGTGTGTTGTACGTATGTCCCGTATCTCTGTCACTGCATCTGATTCTTCTTCCGATTTCATTGCACGTGCATTATATCGGAATACGAAGCGATAAGAGAGTGAAATATAAAATATTATGCGCGCTGATAACCATAAGATGGATGGATGAGCCGACGAAATGTTTCTTAGTTCCAACATAGTGCTTAAAAGATTGCTACTAAAATAGCTGATAGTAAATATATATAATATATATAGTTGTTAATAGAATGAAAAGTGAGTTGAGAATGAGTTGTGAATTGAAACTGTATTAAAACTTTTTTTAGAATAGGTGGCATAAGAGATGGTAAGTGATCACGGCCATGAACATGAACCAAAGGGGTCGCCGGCACTCGTGACCCGTTGACTCATTTTCCCGAGAAATATACTAGGCACAGCCAGTAAACAACGCATCCCCTGTGCTGTCGTAATGACCGTTAGTTATTTACAACAAGTGAATGATATGAATGGCGAAGAACCCTGTTTCTACTCCATTCATTAGGAGATAGCATATAGCCTCGGGGAACACCAGCTATCACCGATTTGAATTCGGAGTATACACTACGACCTCGATGCTACAGTTCGCGTGATCGACTTGCATACAAATTCTCCGGAAGTTCATAGGAAGGAAGCTCCTAAAAGCTGAAAGCTTTGTGACAAGTCCGTTTGAGGGCCTTCACTACGTCCAAACTAACCGCCAAGACCTCTTAATATGTCTCTACTGTTTGCGTCTATCGATGAGCCAAATAGATCAGCAACCAGCTGAGTGACTTCGACGGAAGGCGTACTGGAGATCACTATTCAACTGGACTGAATGGCATTAGGCCTAAAGTTAGAACGAATCGATCGTCTTTTATAGGAATCCTGTTACCCAAAGCTATCTTCTAGCTGTTCAAGACTACGCCTAAAGAATAGGAGTATGGAATAGGACGCGTAAGAAGTGGTGTCAACCCTGGAGCAAACTTTCTCAGCACAATTGGGGAATTCAAGCCCACTCGACTAGTGGATGTTCAGGGAGAAAAGTGCTTTGCGTTGTGAGCTTTGCAGAAATCGGGCATCCAGCGTGATCATCACCCAGTGCGAGATCGCTAACAAGAAATGGGTGAAAAGGATGGCTGATTGGAAGAGATGGCTGACAGAAATTCACTAAGACAGCTTTGGCGCGAGACTATTGTTAATATATATTGATAAAAAGTTTAAAAAATATTTAAATAACTTTTATAAAAAGCTAAAACTAATCTAATAGATAGCTTATAACGTTATGTCGGATATTGTATGATAAAATCTGTCGTCGGACAAGACACTGCAGCATTTTCCATTAAATTGTAAGCAATCAAAAACGGGTATAACGCAAACCGTCACAAAAATGTATGCATGTAGTACAACTATATCTTAAGTACATCTATTTATTAGGCGAGGAAGCCTTGCGTTCTTGTCCATGAATGAGATGATAAATTGCCAGTCGACAGATGCATGATCGTAGCTATATTTTTTGTAACTATTCACTTATTTCCTTCTCTAGTTACGTTCGGTCTATTCACGACATCAATTACTGTTTGCTTTGTTTTTTATATGAACATTCCTTTGAAATCGTGATCGTGATATGTTTTAGAAATCGAGTTTTTGTAACCTCCGATTTCATAATCACTAAACAAAATAGTATAAAAATATTTTAAAAACATACATACACATAAATGCTAATTGAAGACTTGTTTCTTACCATGTCGAAGAGTTAAGGAGAATCCATTACTCTATCTCCTCCAAAAGGTACCGTAAATGCCAGTGGTAAAGGGGTTGCCCCCTTGAACAGGGTATGTTGGACTCGCACTGACAAAATCCCCACGACCTGCCAAGTGCTGCGAATGTATTGCTCCCACACACGTCCTCGACCTGACCACATCCAGGTCAAAATATCCCCCAAACCTTCTGAGACATTATCAAGATAAAAAAATATTATTCTGGTTCATATTTTAACTTATAATGTTAATTTTATGTTTTAGGTTTTTTGCTCTTAAGACATGGTTCTTGGAATATCAAAACTTCACATACGGACTACCAATTCATAATCTGAAATCTGGTGGACATTATACTCAAATGGTATGGGCTACAAGTTACAAAGTTGGATGTGGACTGGCTCATTGTCCAGGTGGTCCATGGGGCTATTTTTATAACTACGTGTGTCATTACTGTCCTGGGTAAATATTGATAAATATCTCAAGATCTTAAATATTACATAGACATTATTCACTGTTGCAGAACGTCACTTTGTTTTCAAAATTGCTTGAATTAATAGATCTAAAACTAAATCCTAGACTAAATGTATGACTTATTGGTTGTATGAAAATTATGTAAAAAGTATATATAGATAACCGAGGTCTTTAGTTTAAAAAAATTAATGATTAAAGTGTAAGCAGGTCAGCTCATGGCACGTGATCACCGCTGCCCATGAACATTCGCAAAAGGAGTCGCAATGCGCTTCTGGCCTTTAAAAAAACTCCGGATTATCATCTATTTATGTTATTTTTATTTTTTTATTATGAATTTAGAAACATTATAACGTCCAGTACGATTTTATTGAATATCTGACCCCATTTCATTTTTGAAAATTTTAGAAATAAGAGTAACAAACAAGTACACAGGTCACCTGATGTTAAATGGTATCTGCATTCTATAATCATCAGCATCCATCTTAGACGAGTAAAGATAAAAGTTCTTTATTCGTCATTCATATCACTTATATATGTAAGTATGTATGATTACTCCGTGTGAAACATTTCATCTTAATTTTCATGGGGACTAAAGTGGAATAGTTCTAGAATAGGAATCAAGTCTCCATAATGTTTTCATAATTAACTCTCAAAGCGTGCGTTTTCATAAAGAGAAATAATGTAGTCGCCATAGAATCACGATTTTGCATGTCTTTTAATGAACTCCTTTACTATCTTGAGACGTGACGTATCCATGACAATGAATTACGAAGTATATGTCCTTTGCTTACAAATGTTAATGCTATTTGCAAAATGTTTTAAAGTATTTTTTTATTTTTATTTTAGAGGTAATTACAACACTATAACACACTTTCCGTACAAAGCGGGTCCCCACTGTAGTGATTGTCCTCAGAACTGCGCACAAAATACACTTTGTACAAACTTTTGTCCGAAGAAGGATTATTATTCCAATTGTAACTCCCTAGTGGGGATATCGGACGTTTGCCGACAAGGAATGTGTAACGCTACTTGCTTATGCAGGATTAAACGAATACACAAGAATTACCCGTGGTGATGTTAAATCTTAGCTAGTTATAAGCAGTACATGTACTTGAGCTATAGTGAAATTATAAATATAATATTAGTCTTATAAAATATATAAATATTATAAGAGCAAATTTAAATTGTATTATTTTGCTAAACGAAAATCTTGTGAAACGATAGAGCTACGCTGAAGCTGTGTTTTGGCTGCAACATAAATGTATCCTTTCCCGATACATTATGTTGTGTATTAATAAATATACACAACGTGATCTCAGAATACCAGGGTGAACATAACGCTGCTGCATTTAGTACTATGAGTGATCCAAGACCCTAATTTTTTTTTAAAATTCAGACTAACAAACGAGCACACAGTTCACCTGATGGTAATTGATTTAGTTTGTGATGTGCAAACAACATTCAACCTAAGGGTAACAAATGTCGTTGTTGACTTTACTTAGGCTATGTTACTTTCTATGATTATATTTTAGCACCATAATCTAGGGGAGAGAACTTTATATTGTAAAATAATTACTTAAACAAATATTCTGGATTTAACGTTGTTCTTTTATTGTACATTCCTATGATAAGTGATCATCTAATGAGTATAGGTACACCCTCATTTGACAATAAAATTGCTTTTTATTTATTTATTTCTATTTATTACATTGAGAGTAATAAACCAGCTTCCAGTTCATCTGATGGCAAGTGATTCCTGCGGCCCATGACATCTACATTCATCCTTGACAAGGAATCATAATGCAGATGTGTTGTTACCCTTGAGGACTGGGATGGAACGCCTTGTCACCATATTTTACGCTGGTATTCTGTGAGGGCGTGGTCCTACCCAGTTCGAGCATTCATTCTGTAGCTGTAAACAAACTGCAGTGTACAAGTAAAAAGCATTCTATCTCAGCCCTCAGGGGTAACAATCCTGTACATATTCAGTTTCTGTTGATAATGGATATAGATATCGTAGACCGTAGTCATAACTTACCATCAGATGAACTGTGTTCTCGTTTGTCATGAGTAATATAATAGAACAAACACAAATAAATATCACATGTAAGAATTAGTGAAGTAACCTCTTTGCCTATGAGTTCCCGAGTATAGGGCTCAAGGTTCGCGAACGTAACAGGTGATTCATCAGGTGGGGTGACCGCTGATGCATAACTATTACGTCTGTTACGTTTCCAGCCTATTTAAAAATATACTAACCCTTATAAAAATAGTTTATTTATTAATAAATATTCTACATGCGTACGGCACTGTTAAGTTAATAAATTAAAAGACATAATTAGCATTAACATGATGACGTGATCATCCATAAGTGTTCCCGATATTTGCATTCTACCGTATTCCCGAGTGACCGAGCAACATGTTTCCCACCCCCACTATGTTTCCGACCCAATTGTAATGCAACGGCGGATACGGAGTCCGGCGCGCGGGCATTGCGGCGCCGGCCACCGTACATCGCGTCCACCTGCGTCGCGTCATGGTCTGCGACGATGGCTTGCACGCACCATCGCCTCACATCCGACGCAAGTCGCTCCGCCGTCTCGCATCCACACGAGGCTTTAAAGTACGCACCTCCAACGAATACGGCTGGATACGTGTTTTCGATGGCCTTGAGCCCTTCGCCGTCGACGCTCTAAGCAAACTGATCAAGATTTCCACTAAAACGACGGTCGAGGATGTAAATAAGAACCTCGGCTTTAGCGAAGAGTTGACCTTGTGGCTTCAAGTAGGTGGAGAAAAGTCACGTCGTTTGGAATCAAATGAATGTCTTCTGCAAATACAAGAGGACTTTCTATTGAAAAATGGATGGAGTTCAGAAGCACGGAGATTACGATTGGCGGTTGACCCTGAATTGCGTCATACCCTACGCTGGTGTGCAGGACCGGCAGGTACTGCAGGTGGAGGGTTACAATCGGGAACTATACATGTACTTAAAGGTCATGTTTTCCCTCAGTGGAAGGCTCGTCAAGCTTATATCATTGGATCAAGATTATATACGTTTGGTAAGCCTGGATGTTTTTCTTTTGGTTATGTGCCGATAACTTCTTATTGATTAAATTAAATTATGTGTATTATTTTAGGGATGACGTGGAATGTTCTAGAATTGAGTGGTGGGACTATTGAGTTGTGTCAACCCAAAGCCCAAAAACTTGTGCTTTGCGTAAAACACCATTGCCATGGCAACAGCTTGCTTGACACAGGTGTACATCATCTTTTCCTCGGCTTCAATACGGTTTGGGAAAGGAATATGTGGTTCTGCTGGCTGAAAGAGGTACTGTTACGTTGTTAAATTGTATATAATTATATAGGTATAACAATATTATTTAAATTATTTTAAAAAATTATGAAAATATGTTCATACATGATATCGTATGACTTTGATAGATACCGTATTTGTTTATTGTTTATTACTTCTGTATGCACATTTGTTCATTGAACTATGTTTAGTTCCATAGCATTGAACCATAAAGCTGTCTATCTAAGCAGATGATCGGTCTCCAATTCCGGTACACTTCCACAACTAACGAACCGTAACGTAACAGAAGAAAATTGTTAGAAATTTCTTTGCCTAATCAAATTTTAGACATGCCAATGTCAAATCGTTAACGGGCGTAGGGTTGTGCAATGTTATGGAATTTGATTTACATATTATTTATCGAAAATTAGCAATGCTTCAGAAAATGGAGGTTTATGGAAAGTATTATTTAAAAAAAACTTTAATATTCTATGATTACGTCAAGATAATATAAATAAAAGAGTTGTTTCGTTTCGTACTTCGTTTTTAATTTAAAACTAAAATTCAATTGTTAAATTTGTATATAATATGTCAGTACATAGTATGTAAATATATTTATCTTAATTAAAAAGTAATTAATTTTTTGTTTATTGAAGAAAACTAGACAAATTTACTCAAACACAAACTCACGTTAGTATTTATATACTGTAACAAATTATATGAAACTTCGATGGCTTAGTTATTAGGGCGACAGACTCACGATACTACAGCAGTGCATTCGAGTCCTTCTAACTTGTATCAAAGAGGACATTCACGTTTTCGGATTATTACGTAGAAATAATCAGTCAGTCATTACTTTTTTATTTTTTGTGTATGTGATTCCTGCGGCCCGTGTCACTCACAATCCTCGATAAGGAATCATAATACAGATGGGTTGTGACCACGGAGCATTAACATTTTTGAGGAAGAAGCAATTCCTCGTACCAGTAAGAGAGAACTCCGGATCCCTACTTTTCGCGGATAAAGTAAGGTGGATCGAGTTCCTGTAGTATTAGAACTCATGTAGTAGAACTTAGTAAGTACCCATTTTCCAACGGTAGCTTTAAGTTCTAAAGGCTGCTACAATTGCTTTAGAAGTTTACAATTGATCTTAGTCATGAAAAGTGATTTAAACTTAAATTTACACGCACCGCCCTAGAAGATTGGTTACGGTTGAGATGACCAAACTGCGCGTGCGCAGAGAACGTTCCAACCTATACTAACTATAGTCAGTTGAAAAAGCAGCGTTAACATGTCAGTGTCGTGTTTCTGTGCTCTTATTAAATATAAATCAAATTAAGTTTAATATTCAAATAGTTTACATCAGAGCTAAGTGGATTAAAGTGATCGTTAGAAATATTCATTTTTATATTGTAAATGTGAAGAAATCTGCACAAAAATATATAAAATGGTCCCTGACAAGGCCACCTAAATGTCATTTATCAAGCGACATGTTCGTGCATGGAATAATGAATTCGCAGACAGGAGTTATTTCGTAGTCTTTGGGAATAACAATGCTCGGGGGAGTTCGATGCCCCCCTGCGGTTACGCTTAGAAGTTTGTTTGTTACTAAAACACCATTTGTCTTTTGTTCCTAACATAAAAAGAACATTGCAGTATTCAATGTATTGCACATATTAACAATTTTACCGTGATAGTCTGCGACAAAAACTTATTTTAAAACTATAATAGGAATATAAAATGATGGTTGAAAGGAACGTAATGAAGTCAGAAGATACAGAAATAGACAGTTTAGACGTATTTTATCAGCAACACAGTGAAGATATTTTCCCGGACAGCTTAGAACCTTCGACGTTTAAAGAACAAAATGAAAATGGGGTGGGTTTAATCTCCTATAGATAAGAATATAATCCAGTATTTTTTTTATTTATTAATTACATTTACACACTGCAATCTCTATTTTCATATACAATGTTATTCAATAGGATTTATCTTTTTTTATTGTGCAATGTTTATCGTTATATAGCCTTCGGTGCAGTTAGAATTTAATCTTCTTTATTTAACTCATGAATCAATTTTGTTTTAATCATTCTACTAGTAAGTACGAGTAGTACCTATAGTTATATAATACAAAAGATTTTTTGGATCTCTTAATTAAGTCGCTAGGAATCATGAAACGAAAACAAAACTTAAGAAACCTACAAAGAAAACCTGGCTTATTATACAAAAAAATAATATACAAATACGTTATACGTAAGTCGTTTGCCAGTCTAAATTATACTTACAAAAAATACGTCTTTTACACCTATTTATTTATTATTAGAACCACATACTAACTAGCTAGTAAATTATTTAACGTTCCCTCGTTATATTATATTAAAATATTGTTTTTTTATTATAGGGCACTCGCAGTACGCAGCCACCGAACATTCTAGATCTAAGTGGTGTTGGTCGGACGTCACTAGAGACTGGGTTGACGCAGCATGCCACAGGGGAGTTTGCAGTACGCGTACTTCACTTGCGCGGCTGTGCGCTGTCAATATTGCCACATCAGACCTGCACTATGACAAACCTTACTCACCTCGATATCAGTGACAACAGGATTTCAGACCTACCTCCTGAGATATGTCGGCTCACACAGTAGGTACTTTTGTTACTTCGTAACACAATATTGAAGAATCTTTATCTCTTACAAACATAAGTCCACTGTGGACACATACTCTTAGATTGCCCGCAAAGGTTACCCAGCCTCATATTCATCTTAAACTTCTCATTTATCGTCTACTCGCAATCTTTGTTCTATATAGTGAAAGGTTTACCTATATTGCTCTTGCAGTCCGAACTTGCCATCTAAAACAAATAGTTCTGGGCAAGGACAAGTTTACATATTATTAAAGTAAAATAGTAGTAAGTAGTATTTGCTTAGTGAGTGAGTGAACTGCAGATACGATTATCGACCAGAAAGCATGTCATCTTGTCCTCGAGGAATTTTAGTATTGTATTGAGGGTAACTATCGAGCACACAGTTCTTCTGATGGTTAGTTATTCTTGCGGCCCATGACACCATTATTTCTATATCTTCGATAAGTAATCATAATGCAGATGCAGCTAGAAACAAACTGTAACGTGGCTCTGCTTTTGTTAACGACATAGTACTGATTTCGTCAGATGTCTTTGAAGAAATGAAATGATTTTAGCTGTGGCTTAAGTCAACAAGAGAGTTGCCACAGTCTACAATTGGCATTTGGTGATGAAATCCCATTTCGAAAGCAAAATATGTATCATAAATATAATCTCATTTATCAAAAGTATAAAGACCGATACCTTAAAGTGTTGACAGGAATCGGGTCCCGAATAATACTTATATTGGTAAGACAGGGAAAAAGAGAAAAAGGGAAGAAGAGTGTTTGTGAGTCTGCAGTGATCACTGAATTTAAAAATCTGTCCAAGATCAATAATTAAGATGTAATGGATGTCGACGTTATCACGAGGCTAGTCCTCCACTTGCTTTAAATACTAACTGTTACAAGTAGAAATATCCTAATTCAACATATACATATATATATATATATATATATATATATATGTATATATATATATATATATATATATATATATATTATATATATTTGTTGAATTAGTATATTAGTTAAAAATTAAGTTAAGTTAAAGATACTGATCACCCAATTATTGACAAGGAAACATTTCATCTTAATCCTTAGGAGTGACAATAAATCTTCTTTAATTCCTTACTTTATTCCTTAGTTCGGATGAAGGTATCATGCGCCGTTGGTATAGCTTGCCATTAACTAAGTTGTTTGTCGTTAATTTAGTACACGAGTATAAAAATTACTTGTCAGCTGACTCGGGATCAATAACTGTTGCTACGAACCCCATTACTCAACATTTGAATTTCAGCAGCGCTACAATGTTGTTTTGTTAAGTTTTTATATAACAGGAAGAATTCGTTATATTATTGTTCCTTTCTCTGTTGACGCGGTACAAAAGTCAGGTCGCTATTCTACATACGTTATCGTCTGGGAACGCCACGGATCAATCAGTCATTTATAAAAGACACAAATATATATTATTTTATAAAATATTAGATTCACTAACGAACAATTTTTGATTGAAAGTGATACCTGCGTGACATCTACATATATCCATTTTAAATAAAGAATCATGCAGATATACATAGCGAAGTACACACATCCATAAAAAAGACATATAATTTCGTTTATGTAGCTTTGATGACGACCTGAGATGTATCCTTATGATGTGAGGTAGCCAATTTGTCCACGCATATAGCGCCGCCACAAAAATACTTTACCCCTCTCCTTAGTTTCCGCGAATTTCCTAATGTTGCACTTTACGATTTTACCCTTATTCAGTGATATTTGAATTATATTCCTGCATTAGAATACAATATAATTATGAAAAAGTATTATTGACCGGTTAAGTATAATTAAAACTTCATAATATTTAACGTAAATTTATACACTATTTATAGTCAGTGTATATACTAATAAATAAATCGTTAATTACAAATTTAATTAATTATATATCTCGTGCATTTCAATTAGGGGAAATATGGCAAGAAAACGAACATTTTCGCCAATGCGTACAGAATCTACGTTGCGGATTTTTCGTGGACGGTCGCGTCGTTAGTACATAGAGTACCTGGCTGCTGTAGAGCCACTTCTGCTGTTCCTGATACATGATTTTCCAATCCGATTGCATATGCATTACATGTGGGTGGGGATGAAAAAAAACAGACCTTGCAGTTCATTGAATTTTTAAATTTTATTTTTATAATATTAGTCACCCAAACTTGGACAAAGTTCAGCAGTAAATGATGAGTGCCATGAGACCATCGCATCAACATCTATTCTTAACAAAGAAAATGTTAATTGTGTAGGTTGTTAAGAATAGATGCATATGCGACCGAGATGGAATGTCTCGTTTCCTGTCATCGAGTCCATGAATCCCTACTCTTACCGTACGGAATATAGCATGTTAATATAACGCTATTTCATCTCGCTATTTTGCAAGCGCATGTTCGTTGTTCGGTCAAGCCGATTCAGATTAAACTAGCTGCAGCGTGACTCTACTACGTATAAAACGTTTAGGTAATACCTTTAAGTGAGATACAAATAGTCTTAGCTGTTTCTAAGTAAAACTCTAAAATCTTGGGGATAAAATAAATTGAATATAGTTTTAATAATATACAATGTGTGTACAGTAAATATAAGTCTATTGAATGGATGCACTTGGGATATGATTCGAACGCATCTACATCATATCTCCGTACATGGCCATTACGGATTCCATTTGTTAACGCTCGGCTAACGAAGCGAAGCGCCTCTCTGCCTTCCTGCAATACGTCAGCGTTCGTCTCGTTGCCTTTATATTAAGGCCTCTACACATTTATGTTCAAGATTCGATTAAAATAGAAATCCAACATTGGTATGTATGCAAACGATTATTAAAAACAAAGTAAAATATAACATATAGCCGTTAACGTACCAGAGGAGATCGATTAAAATTATTTTATCAACTTGAGTAAATTTCAACTTTTGATCGCTATCTAAATTCAATATGACTATAATCAATATTAATCTTCGGTCTGTAAAAAAGTTATTACTCGACATAAACCTTTCCTAAGTTGAAAGGAGTTGATGGAACCCCATGCATCTGGCTTTTAGGGATTTTTGTTGAAATAGAGGTCAAACGAGCTAGTGAACCTGACGGTAAAACGTATACCACTGCCCATATACATACATGCTCATCACCATAGCTGTTGCGAGTGTGTTGCCAACATTGGAGAAAGGAGTACGCCCCTTTAGCTTCAATATGAGTGGATCGGCTCGACTGGGACGCGATCCTCACAGTGTAATGAGTAGATTAATTAAACTATGAATTGTATGGTGAATAAAGACAACTAGAAACCCAATTTCCGGTTGCATCTTAGTCCTTAAGGATTGCAATGCTATTTGTATATTTATTAAGGATGAATGTAGAATGACCTAATATCAAGTGAACTGTGTCTTCGTTCAACCCTTAAATTAGTAATAATAATAATAATATTTATTTTCAGGCTTGTGCCATTTTGTTAGTAACAATTTTACTTATATACTACTTAGTAACATAAAAGAAAAAAAAGATATATCAACTTAAAATTAAACTAAATACTTAACACCCAGACCCTCAAGACGTTGTTTACTATGTATGCAACTGCAACCAATGCCTAATGATCTGGGAGTCCCACCGATTCGTCAGCACATTCAGGATGCTGTTGGGGCTGGTTCGCAAACGTTGCGGTAATGAGGAGCAACGCTTGCGATTAACAGCGGGGTAACCATCAGTAGTCGTAGTAAGCATTTGCATTATCTACATTCACCCAAACAATGCGTATCATAGACGTGCCCAGACTGCCCGTGATTGATTCGGCTTGCTTATAATAGTTATTCCATTGACCATCGAAATATACGAGATTTTCTTAGAAAATAGGTCTCGTTTTCACAACTCGGATTCGTTTAAGTAGCAGGCTCTCTGCTTCGTATAAACGTTGTCTTTTAAAAACTATATCTTATGTAATTAAGGGTGATAGGTTGTTGGATATAGTCATCATACGGCTAATAAACAATTGATTTATGCAATCTTTATTATTCTTGTATTGATATAAACAACTCCAAGCAGCGCTCGTAATATAAGTGTCAGAACTTTTATGTGTACAACTAACTTGGTTGCCATTATACGACTTGACTTGGTTTTTCAGTAGTTTGTTACAGCAGTTTTAGATTTTTATTTAGTCAATGAAAACAGTGATAGAGCTGCACTGCAGTTTGTTTCTAGCTGCAGAATTAATTGGTCAGGTCGATCGGGGTTGGGCCACACCCTCATAGGATACCAGCGTAAAATAGCTGCATAATTCTGCTGCGTTTGTTCTGGTGAGTGTAGGCATCCGGAGACCTTTATTACTGGTGACGAGGCCTTCCATCTCAGTCCTCAAGGGTAACAACACATCTGCATTATGATTCCTTGTCAAGGATGAATATAGATGTCATGAGCAGGCAGGAATCACTTGCCATCAGGTGAACTGTGTGCTTGTTTATTCCTCTCAATGTAATAAATAGAAATAAATGAATAAAAAGCAATTTTATTGTCAAATGAGGGTGTACCTATACTCATTAGGTAAACTGTGTGATCGCATATCATCCTTAATATAATAAAAAAGAACAACGGCATCCAGATTCTGTTCATGTTGATGCACAGGGCTCACGGAACTGAGGGCTCCGTGAGATGGTTAAAACAACGGCAAATCCGGAAGATTCGTTTAAGTAATTATTTTACAATATAACGTTCCCTCCCCTAGATTATGGTACTAAAATATGGTCATAGAAAGTAAAATAGCTTATGTAAAGTCAACAACGAAATTTATCACCCTTAGGTTGAATGTCGATTACACATCACAAACTACAAGTTCTATTTTCGCTTAAAATATTAACGTAACAGTAAATACTCCCCCCATACTAAAATTTTTGTTTTTTCTTTTTTTTTCGGGCTGATGGCCGCCCCAGGGCTTTTACACTTTCACCAGGTTGAGAGGTGACTGAGCGCTTATGGGGCTCGGTCGAGACCTCTATTAGTGGGTAACCAGCACAAGAGCTCCCGATAGGGAGCCTCGGCTTGGACCGTTAGCTCTGTTTCGCGAGAGCGTCCGACTCGAGGGTGCCCGAGAGGGACGAACCTCGGCTCGGTCAGTTGCTTCTGACTAAGGATTATCTATCTCAATTAGTATCGACATTATTATTAGCTATCTGTACCACCACTTCGGAATGCGTGGGCGCTGGAGAAGAAGTGGCGCAAGAAGCTCCAGCGACGCTTCTATCATTAATGTCTGATGAGAACCGGCCTGTGACATGGGGTCAAGTTACCACTTTATTATACTAGAATTGCGCTTTTAAGTCCTTTCGTTCATATTCATTGATAAAGCACACACCACAGTGTAATCCACGATACCATAAGAAATATTATTTATTGTCGAATCTAGTTCTATTTTAGCGTATTTTTTTATTACTTGAGTCGCATAATAACGAAAAACAAAACAACATAAAAAAGACGATATTAAAATAATGTTGTTTAAACACATTGTATTTGTACTTACAAGTTAAAAAAATATCATAATTCACACAAAAACCGATTTTCTTTCCTATAATTTCAGCTATAATCTTTAGCATGAAAGTTAAACCATTCCATGATTAATATAGAATATTGAACTAGTAATACGTGTTTCCTCCATTCCCTTCTATGACCGCTAGCAATCGGCTTCTCATTGAACTAACAAGCCGCGAAGAAATATCCGTATTCCGTCTCCCAAGTCATTGTGGTTATTCCACCGTTGCACCATGAGTGCCCAAAGATTTTCGATTGGGTTTATATTAGGCGATTTTGTAGGCCACGATGTCAGATTAAAGTAATGGTGTTTTAGGAACCAGAGTCGCGGGTAATCTTAGCCTTACGTAATAGACGGTTATCTTGTAAATAGTAAAATTGGGGAAGTTGTCTTTGTTGCCTTGTCTGGGTAAACCTTCCAGACTGTCGGCAACATGACGTTTTCTAAAGTATCGACATATCTATAGTATCAAGCTGTTGCAATTGGAGGTAATCTGCATAGTTCACATACTCCATCAGCCAACATCCAGTGCCAAATGTATGCACTAATTCTGCCATACTCAGTAATAGGACACTACATGATTATGAGATTTGATTGTTATAACGCCAGAGATTTAATAGATCGATGTTGGCTGGATCTGAAGGTTTTTTCGTTGGTAAATATTATGGTAGGTACCAATCGAAATTTACGAACTCTCTGGCAAAGTCAACCAAACGGCTTTAGTCAAATTTTTTTTTTGCGTACCGATTGTAGTGCAAGCCTGTCATGTGCAAAAGTGGCGACTTGTTTCAGCACTGACGTCCAATTGTTCTGCAAAATAGGCGTATCTGAAGGTGTAAAACCGTTTTCTTAATACACACGTATATCATTATTCCCCTTTGCGTACTCGTTACTTTAGACCGTCGACCACTTTGCATGTGATATTGAAGATTGCCTTCTTCGCATTCTTCGTGTAATCCAAATTCTTACGGTGGACGGTGATATATTTAATTCTCTTGAAATTTCACTTATGTTATATTCCGACCTGGATGTAATTATTTCTGCCCTTTCTGATATATTTAAATTATGGGACATTTAAAATTTTATTAGATTTCAAATAACAAATGTCAGAAATGAAAAGCAATTTAAAAATAATTTTATTTATGAATGGTTTTTAACAAGGTTCTAATATTAAAACTCCATAGTTTCTTGTTAAATTTAGATTATATTAGTAGTAAAATAACATTACTGCTTTGGAAGAAATATTAAATCAAGACGCACTTTTAACCTATGCTTTGATTCAACCATTTACAGTCAACCAATTGTTTACTTAAAACGTGAATAAAAGTCTGAGCTATAGTGTAAATTTAATTTATTGGAAGTTGTTGTACATGGTATAACAGCCGATCATACAATTATATTCCTCTTTATAGAATTTGAGCATGGCCATAAATTCTGGCTACTGATCGTCATTAATATTTCTGGGCATATTAATGATGATTATATCAAGGACATAACACTGTCCATAAATTTATGCTTTCAGTTCACCAGGCACCTAGAAATTTCCTTTAGCACGAACGGGCCGGTTCGACCAATATAGAACGACAACATTAACACGATAGCATAGAGTAGCATAGTAATGTAATGTTCATAACGGATGATGATGTATTCCATCTTAGGCCTCAAAAGTATCAATTCAATTGCGAGTGTTTCAATTTTCAATTTAATCCTTGGATTGTTGTTGTTGTTTATGGGCCACATAGAACATTTTCCAGAGGAACAGCGTGCATGCTTGCAACTTTAGATTGGTGGTCGTCGTAAGTTGGTCATATACTGGGTATTACCGCTTCCGAAAACGAAGACAGACGATAGTACTAATGACACCTTTGATAATGAGACGGAAAAAAAATCGATCTTGATAAAAAAAAATCATATTTTTAAAAAAATACATTACTACTAAAAAAAACCAGCAATGAAACACAAAATCAAAAACAGCTGATGCTCGGATCAACGAACGCCACATAACACACACACATAAGAAAGAAAAAACGAAATACACAGAGATGCATAAAATAACGTTCGTCAACTAGCGTCAGAGTTTACCTACACGTGCGGTTAGCTGTCACAGTGAATTGATAAGAAGCACCAAGTTTCCGTTGTGTGCTAATTTTTTTAAGCCAGCGACTACGTAGTACGTGTTACAAGTACCGCGATATCTCCATCTGTGCGCCGAACCGTGTAAAGTTACGTTCACTTTGGTATATCACTCGCGCAACTCCTCTTGAGTAACATGATATAGCTGTTTTATGAAATAAAGGTGAAAATCAAGCACACAGTTCGCCTGATGCCAAGTGATAGCTGCGGCCCATAAACACATCTATTCCCAATAAAAGTTCACGATACATATTTGTTGTTGTCATCCCTGAGGGCTGAGATGGCATGGCTTGCTACCCAGTAAATAGTTTGTGGATCTAAACGAAACACTTTTGCATTATCCTGCTATTTCACGCCGGTATTCTGTGATAGCGTGGTAGGCCCGCTCGAGCCATTAGATGCAGAATATACATGTTGGTCTTCTAGGGCGATTTTTACCACTGCGACATCTCCTTGTTGTTACCAGACGATTTCAACTGCGTAAGATATTATGGTACCGTGGGTGCACAAAGACACACACACACATACACAATCTATGTAAATCACACCATTTCAACCCCTGTTGACAATTTTAATACGTTCACACACCGATATTAACTATACTCGCTTGTAGTGAGAGAATTGTCAACTTGAAACCACTAAGATTTACTGCATATCCGGGAAGATGCTACATTTAGTTTTCTTCCTCATCCCGGTACACACAGTACATACAGATCGTATATAAATGTACCTTTAAATGATCTTATAAATTTGACAAATAAATAATTATCAATTAGAAGTACACATTACGTCTAATCCGCAAAATATTAATTAATGAATTTTTCATCAAGGGCTCAAGGATTAAAATGGTGACTATAATTTGACCAAGTTGTCTTAAAAATAGTGCAAGTATTATATCGGTTAAGCAGTTTAAAAATTATGACTGTTGTTTCCACTACCGTAATCTTTTGTGCTCTTAGCGAAAGGTAAGAAATATTTATTTCTGACGTTTAGAGAATAAAAATATATTTGAAGTACAACGAAAAAATCGATGCATAAAGTTGTATTCATTTCTATATTGTGTCTTTCCGAGTCAACTTTCTTTGTTCTTTTATTTCGTAACTACTACATACTTCCGCCATGTTACGTTTGAAATCTAAAAGTACCAGAAGAAAAGTAAATAGTATTTGCTATAACTGTGCCATTGGAATAACGAATATTTTTATATAATATTATATTTCCCACTAAAATTAATATCCTTGAGTAAAATAAATAGCCGCATGATAGTATCATTCCTTGTGACGTGTGAATGGTCTTAAAAACCATTATTCTTTGGAATCCGTTGTTTCCGCGACCGCTGTGAATAATGGTAAATAATTAATTAACAATCAACTTAATATCTTAAGTTAAGATCTTGAAACTTGTTTATGAATAGTTAAAATGACTGATAACTATTGTTTACTATAATTGGCGTTAATACAATTTTAGTAATTATAAGCACAATAAACTTAATAACATCAAGTAACAATGAGGCTTAGATACATATGTATACAACTTCTGATTTTTTTTTTTCGGATGAAAGGCACTGTTAGGCCGAGGGCTTTTATAGTTTCACCGGGTTGAGAGGTGACCGAGCGCTAATGGCACTCAGTCGAGACGTCTATTAGTGGGTAACCAGCACAAGGGCTCCCGAGAGGGAGCCTCGGTTTGGACCGTTACCTTGTTTCGCGAGAGCGTCTGACTCGAGGGTGCCCGAGAGGGCCGAACCTCGGCTCGATCAGTTGCTTCTGAAAGAGGATTCTTTAAATTCGCTATTATTATTAGCTATCTGTACCACCACTTCGGAATGCCTGGGCGCTGGAGAAGAAGTGGCGAAAGAAACTCCAGCGACGCTTCTATCTGTATGGACTGGAGAGAACCGACCAGTGACATGGTGGTATCGCGAATATCCTTGTTTGCGACGCCCTCGCTGTTGGCGGGGGCGATATGAGGGTGCAATGTACGTGTGTTGTGTTTTATGAGGGCTTGGGCCCTGGTGGTCACGTCGTCGGGGTAATCGATGGCGTGCCTCGGTCTCCTTCGGACGCGGGTGAATCTGTGATTCGCGATGGGATTGTAAGTTGCGGCACTTACAATCAAGGATTAGAGTGTGTGACGTCAGAGTCGAAATATCGGCGGGAAGCCTGCTTCAGGTACTGAGCTATGGTCGGCAGCTTAAGATCTATGTGTAGATTTTCGTGACTCAAGAACCACGGTGCACCGGTGGCCTTGCGCATGAAGCGATTTTGTATTACCTGAAGTCGGTGAATGTGACGCGGGGAGGCATGCGCAAAGACGGGGCTTCCGTATGTCATTATGGGTCGGATGCACGCTTTGTATAGTGTTATTTTATTACGCAGGGACATTTTGCTATTTTATTGAGTAACGGGTGCAAACGACCTAGAACGAACGCTGATCGATTCCGTACGCGGTTGACATGCGAACCGAAGATGAGTCTTTCATCTAATGTGACGCCTAAGTATTTGACTGTCTGTTCCCAGGGGATTGGACGATCAAATAACTCTATAGTTGGAATATGCGGCGTTTTGTTGCGCCGAGAGAAGTACATGGCTGCACTTTTAGTGGGGTTAACCTCGATCCTCCATTTCCGAAACCATTTCCCTAAGGTGTTGGCTGCAGATTGGAGGCGTCTACAAATAGCGTCTGGTTTGAACCCAGACACGCAGAGGCCGGTGTCATCGGCGAAAAGGGCTAGTTCTACACCGCGAGTGCGCGGTATGTCGTTGGTGTAGAGTGTGTATACAATAGGACCTAGTACGGAGCCTTGTGGTACTCCGGCACAAATGGGGTGAACATCGGAACGCGTTCCTTCGACGCGGTAACGAAAGGTTCGATTTCGGAGAAAGTCTCGTATGATAAGTACGAGTCGATCTGGCACACCGAGCTCATATAGTTTGTATATGACCCCTTGTGCCAGACCTTGTCGAAAGTTTTCGCCACGTCGAGGAAAAGTGCCCCAGTTTGGTAGCCCTGAAGAAATTAACAGAGGATGTGCTCCGTGATGCGGTGCACTTGATGTGTGCATGGGTGTTGGGTGCGGAACCCGAACTACTCATTAATTGGTAGCCATCGGGACAGCATGAAGTCCTTGAGGCGGGCGAGGATGAGCCTTTCATATACCTTACCCAAGACTCTGAGTAGGCTTATGGGTCGATAGGGTGATGGATCGGTTGGATGTTTCTAGGGCTTGAGAATCCCTATGACGTCAGCTTCCTGACGTCATAGGGAAGGTGCCTTTGGATATGGCCGTGTTGTAGATTATCACCAGTAGGTGTAAAATGGACATGGGTAGGAGTTTCATCACCTTGTTGGTGATGCCGTCGGGGCCGGAAGCCTTGCGTGGTCGCAGGTTTTTAATTATGGACTCTTAAGGAACTTGAGTAACAGAATCGCGAGGTGGTTCCTTAGTCCTCCGGTCGACCTCGCTGTCAAACATTGCAAGGTGAGCGGCGTCAATCGGTAGGGTGCATGGTGAGCATTGGAGCTCGAGATTTTTAGCCAGACATTAGGCTTTCTCTTCGGCTAAGAAGGCGGGCGGTTTATTAGGATGCGCTAAGGAAGGCATTGTTTGGGCGGTGCCCCCTTTTAGGGATTTGGGAAGTCGCCAGAAGGAGAATGGAAGAGACAGAGATGGGAAGGTTCGATATTGGAGAGGTGATTATCCCACCGATCATTCCTGTACTGGGCTATGCGTGACCGGACTTCACGCTGAAGGGTACGTAGCACCAGCCGGTTACTTTCAGTGGGATATAAGTCATGGGCACGAGTCACCGCATTCTTGCGCCTCATTAGGTCCTTTATGTCGCTTGGCAGGGTCCATCGGTGGTCTTCCACCGAGGGAACCTGCCTCGAGCAATCCTCGACGACTGTCTGGATGTGCCTAGTGGCATGAACACGAGGTTCGTGTTGTGGACTGAAGATATGTTCCTAGGAATAAATAAAGTATTTTTGAGTGGGATTTTTTTACATGATATGTTATATGTTTTTATATGTATTATGATTGCTGTTTCAAATCTGGCGTAGCCTTCATATCACCTAAAGAGTTCCGGACATTCTTTAGTCATATTATCTTAAACGAAAATCAGCGCAGAAGCATTGAAACGATTCTTATGAAACAGGGCTAAGAACCATTCTGTCTAAAGCTCGAATAAACAAATATTCTTTGTCGGAACCATTTCACTTGTTTTGCCCATTTTTTTAAAAATTAAAACATCCTCCTTTATGACTCACACGGTAAATTTTTAATTAAATGTTAAATGTAAACTTATCATAATTACGGCATAAAAATCTATGTTCATATAATGCAAAATAATATGAATGCAATAATGGCATTGCGCCTAGTTGCCAAAGACGTGTGGGCAGTGGTGCGTCGCGGACGCTCGGCCAATTCCGTGGTCAGTCTACCAACATTCCCTCACGGTGTTACCACATTAGTTTGCTTAAATGTTTTTAATTATAGTGATAGTGCGTTATGAAAAGTTTGCTGATTCCTAGTATTAATAAGATATGGATTGGAATTATATATATAGCCGTGAGTTTATTTTGTTTTTTGTATCTGTAAAGATGAAAAAAATTTAATTTATTATTAAATGTAAAATGAGATATACCAAACCAATATTGAGATAATTTCTAATAATAAGAGAATATAACATGAATATTTTAAAAAATTGTTTAGAAATATATTGTAAGATGCTATTTTTATATTAATTATTTATTTCATTAAAATTATTTGTTCATCTTTGAAATTACCGTAATAACAATTATTACACAATACAAATTCAATATTTACGAAGAATCTTCTCTATCTCCCTTTTTTTTAACTTGATTTTCCTAAGTAGATTTATAAAATGTGTAACTTGTGTTCTTTTCTTTAATTAAAATCTCTTTCATATTCACGGTTCGTAATTTTGGAGGGCAAATATTAACATTTTCCATTCACTGCTACAAAATTTGAAATAACGAAATGATATTGTCCTTTAAAACTTATGCAATTTCGTTATTATTAACACTGCTCATAACTTTGGTAATGATTATTATATTGTTTTATTTATTGTAGTTGTTGTTTTAAAGTAAGTTTAATTACACTTATGATTTTCAAAGGTTAAATATCGATATTATGGGGATATCTTTCTATAATATTTTTACGTTTCAAATTTAATATTATATGTCAGATTTGTTGTGAAAAGTTTCCTTCTTTTAATCGTGAAAGCTATTCAAGCTTTATTATTAAGAAACGTTAGTAATAGCTTAATTATTGAATGTTGTCTAAGTACTTTCATTATTGATGATTGTACTAACTAAAGTGACCTAATTTGTGTTTGCCATGTTAGGAATATTACGTTAAATATCTAAGTAAATGTTAAAAACTGTAGGCAAGATTGCACTTTGACGAAAATATTACGATATTTATGAAAATTTACACACATTAATAGACCCGAGATCAGTCTAAATGCAAACTTTAAAAAAAAGTCTATATAATTAAAAACTCTGTACTTAATTTGATAAAGATTTCAAAGCTCTTTCGCAACCGTCTTAATTTTTGAAGGACTGTGACCAAGTCAAGTTCCCACAGTTTTTACCTGTAATGATGTAGATAGAGATTGGAATTTCTATTTACTCTTTGCCAAATGGCTTTTGTCACTTTTTTTAACATTTCAGTTGATAAGTGGATCACAGTTGAATGTGCTAATTAATATTTGTCACAATATATCTTCATAATTATGTTATTACTTGTCATACTTAATTTAATTTAGAGATACTTAGTAAGTGTAAGTAAGTGACAATGGATATGTGATCGAACAAAGGAATCACGATGCAAATCTCCACCATTTTTATGGCATTTGTGTGACGAAAAAGCACACTGTCCGTATGTATCGCCTAATTAATTACTTCATATACATATGTATGTATCACGAATGTATCAAATATGACATGAATTCATATTCGATGGAATGTTAAGATTGCAATGCGTTATTATTCGTAGACACACGATTTTTATCTTAGCGTCATTGTCTTATTACATGTAATTGGAAATACGTTTTTACGATTAGAGTATCTATCTGCAGAATCGCGGGTCCTGGTTTCGGCGCCCATTGATATATTGTTAATTTTCGGGTCGTCAGTTTTTTTTATTTATGTCTTATGTACATGACTCTCCGTTCAAATGCAGATCTTCCTCCTATCTTATTGCATATGTTATACTTGTGTTACATCGAACTAGAGAGCAGCACGATAAGTGGGAGTCTATATGGTCCAAATCAACTAGGAGGATATTATTTACGAAATTCTTTATTTTCTTCATTTTATAGTACCAGATACCAGAGCAGTACTATTAGAAATAATTTATAGATAATATAAACCATATTTATTGTTTCTAGATTAGAGGAGCTTAATATCAGCGACAACGAACTAAAATCGTTGGATTGCGTGCTACGATTACCACGACTACGTACTCTGGTTGCTCCTCGCAATATGATTACAAGCTTCGAGGTGAGCTTTCATACATTTATTTTTATGCTCAAATCTTTATGAAAGAGTAAACCATTTTATAGAAACGTTTCTTTCAACGTTACAATTCTTTATAATGTATTTATTCAATTGTTGTACTAGAGTTAAAACGTCAGTAGCGATTTTAATAAATTATGTGGTATGAACAATAAGTGCAAGAAAAAAAAAGGATGTCTTAAAATGAGAAATAAGGTCGATTCTTTAAATGGTAGTATTATACACCCACCTTACGCCGAGTTTAAATGCTCGATAACTCGTTCAACAAAACAGTTTTAACATCTCCAATAATTTATTATTATATGTGTGAAAACAAATCTGATATTGTTTAGATATATTTCATTAAGATAACTATAAACAAAAACGAATTCATATTTTTTTGTGGCCGTAGTTATTGGATGCGTTGTGTGTACAGACTTACGATATAGTAATACCTTTTCATTCCACCAACTATGATAAAAAATCTGTATTTTCCTGATAACCTAGCACCAATTATAAATACTTTAGTAATACTGGTACCTTTATAAATACAAAAATATAGATAGACGTCGTATGTAGTAACACAAATTAATTTATAAAATTCTAATTATAAATTTAATTTGTGATATTGACCTAAAGCTGTGACTATGTTAATTCTCAAATTCAACGTCATTTCATTGAAATACCTAGTTGGCGTCATTTATGTATGTTGTGTATAAACATTTATGTAACGTTACTTAATTTTTATTTATTTTTAACTTAACTTTAAACTCCTTATTTTTCTTACTTTTATGTTTAGTCCATTTATTTTTGCCTGTTCACCTTTTTTTCCTCAAAGTTGTAATACGTGGATAGATGTTATTGAATTATATAATTTATAATTACAACATCGTTCTGTTAAATTTATTACAAGTATGTTTAATGTAACTATTCTCTTAAATAAATGGACTTTCTTAAAAAAAAATTGATATTGTCATATATTAATACTGTACTTGTCATTCATGTTTTCTTTATCAGAATAATAACTCGAGGCAAATGGGCCCTAATGATGATAACATGTCCCTACAACGTTCACCAGTCACCAATGTCGATCTACGCCACAATAGATTAAAAGGGAGCATCGTTCTCGGTAACTACGAAGTAAGAGCTAATAATTACTTACATACGTTTACTATCATAGTAAGTGACGATCAATAATTCTGTTCTAAAATTTTGTCCTTGTGACTTGTCGATAATTGGATATTGAAAAATATATATTATTATAAAAATATTTTTATACGTTAAAATTAAAGTATCCTTCTATTTTACTGTTAGAGAACAAAACCCCCTGATTTATCATCATCTCAACCTATTAATAAACCATTGCTGATCGTAGGCGTACCCCAAAGACTGCTATTAAGCATGATTACAATCCACATGCATTCATGGACTTTTCAGAGAATTGCTTCTTCACTATATCTAGAGGATGGTACTCCTACACTGTAGACCACGTTGCTCAGTAGAGCAATCGACAACCTTTCATCTATTTACATCGGTTATTGATTCTACTATTTGTTTACTAATAATGACAAGATGTTAATGTTACGGATAACCTATATAACAAAATTGGATACTAATTTTTTTTTCTCTTCATTTGGACAAACAATGACACAATACAATTAAAGTGATACTTGTTAAATTATGTCACTAACTGTGCCATCAGCACAGTTTACCACATATTACAATTTTAAAATATATATATATATATATATATATATATATATATATATAGTAACGTATGTATACTATACTCCAAACTTCAGTTTAAAAGTTTATTTGTTTTTTTTCCAGCATTTAGTGACATTAGATATCTCACACAACGCGGTCGAAATTCTCGTACTATCAGCACTGCGTGGTCTAAGAGAATTATATGCGTCACATAATGCTCTTCAACATTTGGCACTATACGGCGGTTCATTAAGAATACTACGGGCCCCACATAACCGTAAGTTTTCACATATCTCATTATGCTTTGATATTTAAACAAAACAAACATAATTTCTTACTTTTTATATTTTATTACAGAAATGGAGACCTTAACAACAACTGTGCCGCCAATCAATTTAGTTGAAATTAACGTATCGCATAACCGACTGACTTCTTTACCGCAATGGCTCAGTGGTTGCTCGGACCTTACGACACTTCATGCGAGTAATAACTACTTGACCTCACTTCCGGAGCACTTATTCTGCAGTGAACTTTCAAGTCTTAGTAATTTACATCTCGCACACAATAAAATATCCAATATTCCCTCAATGCCTCGATTAAGATCACCATTGAAGAAACTTCTACTACACGACAACTGTATACAAATGTTACCAGAAAATTTCTTTTCGGTGTGCGACAGATTATGCATTTTAAACTTATCAAACAACAGACTGAGTCGACTACCAAGGGCAAGAGGACCATGTTCGCAAAGCCTGGAATGTCTGTATTTAACAGCAAACTGCCTAACAGACGATGTTGTGGACGTAATAATAGCGTTTCGAAGATTAAAAATACTTCACTTGTCATACAATTGTTTGACGAGTTTACCCGACAATTCTTTCAATTTTTGGCTTGACATTGAGGAACTCGTAGTATCAGGGAACTCCCTCTCAAAACTTCCTGATAATTTACCGCAATTAAATAACATCCGAATAGTTCGAGCTCATTCAAACAGATTACGATCGATTCCTATGTTCGCTTGTAGTGCTTCCGTTAAGATATTAGATTTTGCTCATAATGAACTTGACAGTGTAGATTTAAGGCTCTTAGCGCCTAAACAATTAAAATTTCTCGATATTTCGTGCAACAAAAAATTACAAGTAGATCCTTCTCAATTTACATCGTATAGATGTCAACGCCCTCTAAGTTTAGTTGACGTCACTGGGCGAAATTCACTTCCTTGGTCACAGAAAAGCGGTTATCACGAAGAGCTAACTGGAGTTACACCGTGGAGCACAGGATTCTCTGAATGTCCAAACAAGTCGTTGCAATTATGCTGTGCTCAAATTCGTCTTCCATCATTTTGTAATAAAGAAGGTCTCTTTGCCATAATCGATGGAGAAACAGATACTGAGGTTCCGAGAATATTACAAACTAATTTACCTGGACTTCTGCTAGAAGAAAAATCTATCAAAGAAACTGTAAACGAATATATGAAATATGTTGTTTTGTCTGCTCATAGGGAATTGAAGGAGAAAGGCCAGAAAAAAGGTGCTTGCTTAATTATGTGTCATTTATCGCCGATTAATTCGCCCGAGAATGGATTTGGACAAATATCTCAAAGATATAGTATGAGACTCGCTAATGTTGGCGATACTCGTGCTGTGTTAAGTAGACGCAATGGTCCATTAAGTTTAGGAATTGAAAACAATAAGCGTTTAGGTTACTCTTCACGGTATCCAAATACAGTACCTGATCCTGATGTAATTCAAACAGTTATTAAAGAAGATGATGAATTTTTAATTTTAGGAAATGGTGTTTTCTGGAATTCTATTAGTGTTGATGCAGCGGTGTCTGAAGTACGTGCTGAAAGAAACCCCGTTCTTGCAGCGAAACGTTTGCAAGATTTGGCACAAAGTTATGGAGTTGAAGATTGCATGTCAATTCTAATTGTACGTTTCGACACAGCGGGTCGATCTGACGTAGATTTATTAATGAAAGAACTGAGGCAAACAATCAGTACTAATAAATCGGTGTGTAGACCAGATTGTTGTTGTTCAAGATTAGAGCCTTGCTGTCATTCTGTCACCCCACCTAAACCAAGCAGTGATCGCTCTTCACCAAGCGGCCAAAGCGATCTTCCTCCTATGGAAGTTGTAAGTCCTCAGCATTATGCAAGTGTACGCTCACAAAATAAAATTTTAGATCGAAAAAGTCGTGGGGGTGTTGCACGTGCTATACGAGTTCGAGTCGAAGAAGACAAAGACGATGAACAAAGAAAGGAAGAACTTCCTTCCTCTGAAGAACAGTTTAAATGTTGGGAGTACATGCTGGAACAAAACACACAAATGTTGTTCGATAAGGAGTTAGACAACCTGTCCAAAAAGATGAAATCTAATGTAGGGACCCTTAAGAATATCAAAGGCTTATCAGGCAGCAGTCCCCAGTTACATTTTACTGAAAAACCATCAAAAGGTGTTCCATTCCTTTCCAAACATTTCGGGAGTGCTCGATCATTTGGAACAGTATTAAAACCAGAATTCCGTTTTGGCTCTGGTAGGCTACCAAATGGCGGACCTAATGCCGCTTACTTTGGTTCCCTGCAAAGGCTAATGCCTTATCACTTAGAATATGACTTCGCCGTTATACAAGAGAAGGGAGCACAATCACAAGAATCGTTAGACCTCGAAGGACGTATGCAACAATATTGGGGAGTGGCAACAACGGAACTGTAAATTAAAGTAGGAATTGTAAATAAAAAAATCATTAACTAGCTTAGTAATATTTATGTACCTCTCGACTAGATTTTTTGCACAAAGTATTATATTTTTGTGAACTTATGTAATAGGCTTAATATCTTATATTTTATAACATACTTTTATGTACAATTTTGTGATAGTATCTATATTAAATATTACATATTAATTAAACAATAATATAAATAAAGTGCTATTTTAAATAATGACTGAATAAATTATAACATTCATTAACATTAAGTACACAGTTATGTAACAAAAGATCTAGCGTTGTTTTTAAATATATATGACACGTTTTATACTCATGGTTAGGTGGATCTTTTGATAAATTTGATCGCAACAATTAAGTACATATCTATAGAATAACATTCACAATATACGTATACCTAAATTATTTACATCAAACTTGACTATTTTAGCGTTAACGCCATTTATTTTTGTGCTTCATCGAATATATTTTACAATGTATTATTTACATCTTAATTAATAGTAAATAGAATACTCAATATAAGTACACGTTAAACTTTATTTCATCCATTACAAAAGGATAAGTTTAAATAAATCATTGCACAAAATATTTTTCATTTAGGATATTATTTCATATCGATCCTCGAATGTTCGATTGTAGAGCAAATACGATAATAACCAGCAAACGTACTATATGTTTCAATACAATTATTTATATATATATATATATGTAAATATATATATATATATATGTATATATATATATATATATATATATATATATATATATATATATATATATTGTGAATGAAGAGAATGTAAGTTCACAAATAAAAAGAACATCTTCAAATATTTTCATGTTTTTCTTGAGGACATATACGATTATATATGTATGTATTATTATTATTTATAACAATTAGTTAATCGACATCGAGCGTAGATATTTTTGGACCAATAATGTTATCCAATGTAAGAATACTCTATAATTTTCTGAGTAATTATTGATTAATGATTAATGCATGTCTGATGATTACATGCTGAGGCATTAGAGGTGAGCATCATAAACTATTACCAACTGTCTTAAATGCCTCTGTCTCGATAAATTTAGAGAATAGACATCGGTTGACTAGTATGAGTATGACGCTATTAAATATGTATTTACAACTCGTTCTAAATTGACAATTTATTAAATATTCTAAGTCAGTATTACCACACACACTTTTAATATCCTCAGGAAATAACGACAAGGATTTGTTACTTCTTCTTTTAAAAAATATACTAAATTAAATTTAGTATATTTGTTCAAAGTGGAAATAAGAGAAAGTGATAGATTTTACTGCGTGTAATTTAATATACTAGTACGAGTCCGACGTTTGTGTTGTGAGTGCGACGTCTTTACTGTAACTTCAAAATGTGTAGTTAATCTCAATATAATTAAACTTAAATATATGCCAGATCGTTTAAACAATGTTTAATCTAGATAAGTATATGTTATACAATAAAGAAAACTGTAGCGTGTTATTTAGTGTACCAAAACAAAAGTGATAATGTGTTTGAGAACCGCGATGAGAGCGCTCGTGGCTCAGCAAAATTATTTTTTTTAATCAAGGTTATACAATTATTAAAGTAGTTAAGTCTGATGAATATTAAAATTAGAGATTAAGCTTGCGCGATAATATGTAAGCACATAAATGAACAACAATAGACGACGATCTAGGCCTTCACAAAGCCTCACGCTACTCGCACGCTTTCTGCACCCGAGTCCATTCCGGTGAAGCTGTAAGGTCCATTATGGCGAATAGCGCTGTACATAAATCAGGAATAGACTCGGAAGATTATATTTTTGTTGCAATTAATTATAAGAAATCCTTTTTATAGCTTGTTTTTATTTAACACGTCTAAATTATAATACAAGGCTGCTAGCGAAATCTTGAGACGTGTTTTTGGTTGAGGACATGTTTAAATTTTCGATTCAATAATTTATTACACAATTATACTGACGTTAGTCTGAAATCGTTTCTTATAAGATAAATACGTACGTAATACGTAGTTTTTATAATATATATGATTATATAGGTTATGGTAGTGTTATCCTTAATTAACATGCGGTTTGTTTTTTGTTTTAGTAACAAGTTTAATCTGTTGATTTCTTCATGCAGAGTTCCAACTCGATTATTTTAAGAGTAGTCGAAGTCGACTCTATTATCGTATCACTATTACTGAATTGGGCGATCACAGTTCACGCTTGACGACCAACTCGAGGGGTTGTGCGGGGAAAGAGGGGGGCGGCGGGTACGCGGGCAGCGCGTGCGCCGGCGGTGGCCGCCGCTAGGGAAAACCTCGCGGGGAATAATGATGCGCTTCGCCTAACCACGAGTCTGGTGATGGCGGGAAGTCTGGGTACCCTCCAGCTGCTGGTGATGACGAGCTGCTCATATCGGATGCTCCACCTGCACCACCGATACCGGTACCGCTCATTGCTTGACCTGAAATTTAATATCGTCATCATTCTAAACAAAACAAAAAAAATCATTCAAATAATATTCAATTTGCTTTTTTTACGTGTGCACAGAAAATTTTGAATAGATTTACAATATTTTTTTATACTGTGTTTCGGAGACTATTCGTGTGTACCTTCTTTCTTAAACTTCCATTTAACCACATTCAACGAAGAACAACTCGAATCGTTGAGGATCAAGTGCTTTCCAATAAGCTTGATTGTGCACTGTTAATGTGAAGATACGTTGCATCTCTTTGCATTTTTTTTACCGAATTTACCATGTGCAGTCTACTGAGGACCTGTTCGGATTAATTTCAGCCGCTGAGTTTAACATCATACATCAAGACATAATTCAAAATTTCACTGTGCGCTTTACGCGAAATTTTCAGCCACGCACAACTACTATGTAGAATCAGCTGTCACCAGCGGTATTTCCGAACTGATATGATGACGTATTTGCGGTTCCTCTGGTGTTACGAGTGTTCATGGGTATCGGTGTTCACTTAGCAACAAGTGGGCTACTTGCTCGTTTGCCACCTATTCCGAAGTGTCGAATATGACCAAAGTGTCCGGACGACCACGAGGTTCATTTTTTAAATCAAAATTTCCAGAATGGAATCGGGCAACCCAATAACGGGTTGTGCGTTTGTTTGTCAAGTTCTCTCCGTAAACGTTGTTGATGTTACGATGCCACGACGGTACTCGTATTCCATAATTACACGAATTTTTCAAGTATCCATTATGACGAAAATATTCAAACGTAACGAAAATACAAAGCTAATCAATAAACAAAAGACTGACTTTGTAAAATGAATGTCATGTTTCTAAAACAAAATTAATTTGAATTTAGAATTCACAGCCAATCAAAGCTTTTTTTTGGTTTGAAATGGCCAATACTGAAGAACGGCAATTTCATAGACCTAATATATAATATCCCGATAAATGAAAGTTTGAATGTTTGGACGATGTTCTGACTTAATAACGTAAAAAAGACTGAACACAGATAGTTTATAACCTTGATTAACACATGGGATATTCGCACCAATAGTAAGTCTCAGAGCCAATAGCTGGAAGTGACAGGAATTCATTTGGAGTGCTCTTACTTCTCACAAGTTTAGCTTTATATCGGTTACTCAACGGTATCGAGTGCTCAAAATTTACACGTACTGGCGGATATTAATAAATCACACAATTTCATCTCACACATTTTTTATTTCTCTCTAGATCCAATGTTGAAATCTACGCGGACGAAGTAGCAGTCGCAGATGCTAGTTTTATCAATAAAAACTCAAATAAATGATCCCTATGATATTTATACGATATGACCTTAAATTAAATTAACACAAAAAGGTTTATATTTTAGGGAAAATACTCCTAAATAATATACTCCTCCTCCTATTATACTACTCACTAAAAACAAACTTGAAACTTAGTAGTACAAGGACAAGGCGTTTTGTTGCCACTACCGCGACACTCTTCTTAATTTTTTTTAAATAAAATATTCAAGAACTTGTATAGTCTCCGAATAATGCGTTTCGCTTGCAATTCTTACTGAAATAACAAGTCAACTAACTGAATCTTAATAGCAACTTTTAATGATTAAGGTCCAATGTCTTGTTAGCAGTCATTGTATATAATTATGGTATTCAGAATTCTATAATTTTATGCGAACCACTGCGACGACATTTTGCTACTTTTAAGCTTGTATTCTGATAGACTTTCCACGGCCAACCTTGTCTTGCTATAGCAATATCTGGATACAGCTTAGCTGTACCACGTGCAAATATCTATAATTATTCTTGTTTTGTTTGGATATTAATATATCTAAACAAAATGCTAGGAATAGACGACATTATATCAAGGATATTACCTATATTGGTATAGACAAGATGGTCAGGGGGATAATGGTAGTGTGCATGTGGGGGGGAATGCGCTCGCAAGTATGGCGGAGTAGCGCCGAAACGAGCTCCAGCCGACACAGAGCCGCCGCCGGCCGGCGAGCCTTCCTCTCCCCCCAGCGCCACCGTACTATAACTGTCGTTGCTAAGATCTGAAACAATATAAAGTAAAGATTAATTTAATTTGCATATTTTTTTTATGACATTGAGAGTAAAATATGTTAACCATGACATCTTCATTTATCCTCGACAAAGAAGGAATCATACTGCAGATGCATTGTCACCCTTGAGGACTGTGATGGAATACCTCGTCACCAGTCATAAAGATCTTCGGATGCATACACTCACCAGACGAAACACAGCAGCATTATACATTTTTTGTCAATGGTAGAACCACGCTGCAGTTTGTCTATAACTGCAGTATACATCGGTCGGCCGGGAAGGGCCTCGCCCACACAGAATACCAGCATAAAAAACAAATAAAAAAGCTGCCTTTGTTGGGTAAATGTAGAAATAAGAAGACCCTTATACAGGTGGCATAACTTCTCAATCCTCTTGGGTGACACCAAATCTACATTATGATTCCTTTTTGAGGATGAAAGTGGTGGCAATCACTTACACATAATGAACTGTGTGCTCGTTTATCACCCTCTATATAGTATACCGACACGGACCAATAACAAATACCACCCAGACCCGATATAAACTACTAATCTACATGATCGTCAATACAAAATAATAGTACGTTACAAAGTAATAAAAAAGGACTAAAGAACGTTAGGTCCTCCTTATAATATGTAGACACTTGTACTAATGAATTTAAGCCGCAAAATCAGTGTGGAAAGAAAAAAAAATTATGTCTTCATCTTCGTAAAATAAATACTGAAGAATTATAGATAATTAAGGCTGTAAAATTAAAATATTTTCTTCACAAGCCGGGCATTATGGTTTAATACTTTATGAGCAACAAAAATCAAAGCTACGTCAGTCACCTTTCTTAATGATATGCGAACACGTATTTTATTTCATGGTTAGTGATAACTGCATCCTATCTTACCAATATTTATCTCCGAAAAGAGATCATGCAGATGTGTTATCACCCTTGAGGAATAAAGTGGATCATCTTGTCAAAAGTAATTAGATCTCCGGTTTCTTTCTTACTTCAGACGAAACACAGTAAGACTAATCTACTATTTTATATCGTACAATAACTAGTTCACAATTGTGACGTAACTCTACCATGTACCTTAACTCTACATGAACAGTTAAAAAAATCAATAGGAAAATAAGATAGAATCTCTTAAAATTACTTAACTTGAGAAATAATAAGCCGACGAAGTAAAAATACTAAATATATAATAAACGTTTATTGTCATTTATCGGCACAATTTTTTTGTACTGCAATTCAATTTAATAATCAAATTAAAATTGTGTTTCTTTTATTTTACATAGTTTTAGACATAAAAAAGTAAATAGTTTAATACGCTCTACAAAATGGAAGAATGTTTGCATACCATGATGACTGAATGAATCCAAATCGATTTTCAACTCGTCTTTGTCTAGTAGCCGGTCATGCCTTGGAGAACCACCTCCGGAGCTCTTCATCGATCTGAAGTATTGCGACCAACGAGTGCGACCCGCATCTTTTTTTAGTCGCTTTTCTTTCGCTCGCCTGTTGGTTTTTAAATAATTATAAACGGTTTTGAAATTTTAAATTACTTATGTTTACAATAAACCACAAAACAACAATTTACAAGCACTATTTATTTTAAAACCATTAACATTTATTTAAAATGTTTCAGTTTAATTCCACTTAGTCGTTATGACGAAGATTTTATCTGAGTAAATTGATTTTGCGATTTCTGTAAAACGTTAAAATAGATCAGTGGAATAAGATAAAATTTGAGTGAAGGCTTTGAAATGAAATCAAAACCATTGCATTTCAATTATCATGTGAATTCAATTATGATGTGCATTCTTTTTAATTATCATGTGAAAAAAGTTTTGTTTATTTTTATATCGAGTAAATTTTACTGTAAAACAGTACAGTAAATAGTACATACAGCATGTATTTACTATAGTAAATTAACAACAATACAAAAAAACTAAATTTATCTAGGACGAATCTTTTTTTTTTTAGTAAGAATATTACATGCATTGATATATTGTATATGTACGTGAGGACTCGACGAAAGACAATTTACGCTGTGAGTCTTTCAGTGGCAAACTGACCCTTCGTTGACAAGCTCAGTACGTGACGTGAGTCATGCGGTCAGTAGTCTCCGGATATTGTATAAATGTATTGAAAAAGGTATGTAAAGTGTAATCAAAGTTTAATTTGTTATCATCAGAAGACTATTATTCCGTTTTTCTATCGAAGTATTTTCAACTTTATATTTTCATCATACACAATTTTTTTTCCCATTGTTTTAATAAAAATTCTGTATCCTTATATAAAAAGAAATATATGCAAATTAAGTCACGTATATAATAACAGTGGTTAAAGATCGATTTTGTGTTAAAACTTGTTTAAATATTACCAATTATTATTACTGTTACAAACTGTTTTTTAAAATTGTTAATTCAATGGGACTTTATTTCCAATATTTAGTTTACTTTGTTCACTTACCAGTTTGGGAGATGGTAACAAGATATCATTAATTACAGGTTTGGCTCAGTGTATCTTAGAATGTAAGTCTATGATAGTTTATTATTTTTTATCAGAAATTATGGAAGTCATAACTCAAGCCTACATATGAAAATACATTTTATCGTTTATAGGTGGTGCCGCTAAACACTCACTATAACCTCACAGAATATCGACGTAAAGTAAACATTTCATATACTTCTACGTTTCGCTCTTTCCATACCTCCCCCCTTCCCTAACAACATGGTAGCGGAATTTTCAAAAAATCTACCCCGGGATCGTCGGTTTTGGAGATTCGCTTTAGCTGTGCGTAGACGGCGACGATCATTCCCGCGACTTTGCGTACCTTTATAGGTCCCATGGTGGTAATATCGACACTGACCGATCGACCACGTCCAGATGGCTACAGATTCCGTGCAACAACAGATTCTATCCATAGAGATCGTCATATTGGGCAACTATAACGCCCATATATAGCTTTAAAACTGTTTATGCGCGGAGATATGTTCCCGTCTTTGCTTTAGCATATGATCTTACGTAACTGGTTACTTCGCCTACGCGGGTTTCGGACGTGGAGGGTCATTAACCTTCCCTGTTGGACCTCCAATTGACCTTTCATCCGGACAGCTACCGGCAGACTATCGCCACTACGGGTCAGCGGATTGGGATGGGATGCGGTCTTTTTTTGCATCCTATCCTTAGAGGTGGAGTTGTTTTTCACCGAATGGTCCCAATAATATTGCTGATTCTGTCTCCGATTTGATACTCCAGCACTTCTATCGAAGCACTAGTTTTCACACAAAACCGTAGCAAACTGGGCTCCAAACTAGGCTGTGTGCTATCTCCTGCCTTGTTTCTTCGGCATATCAATGACATGGTGCAAATAGCATAATTGCAATAGCAATGTTATTGCTACTGCATTTATGGGGACAGCACAGGGGATGCGTTTATACTGGCCGCGCCAATATGTCCCGAGAACACGTCAATGAGGGCCGTGAAATTTTGTTAAATAAAGCCTCAGATTGAGTCGGACAAAATAATTTTGAAAATACTCTCCTTGTTATTTCGGCTAGTATCGAAATACTTAGCAATGACATATCGAGCATGACAATATTTTGTGTTGGCCTCACATGAAATACTGTTCTCATCTCTGGCAGAGGCTCTCCAGTACCAGATCCTTCGGTTTGACCGATTCAACTATGAGTAGGAATCGTTGTCGACTAGGTTTCTGAGCGCCTTGATTCACTGGCATTGCGAAGAGTTGTTGCATTATTTTTTACGGAATTTAATTTTAGGGAGAGTCTGAGGAGTTGCTCGGTTTCATTTCTGAGAAACATCAAACATTAGGAATGAAGTTAAGATTTCATCTTCATCATCTTGATGATGGGGTATCCACTACTGTGCGCTTATCGCGTAATTTTCTGCCATGCACAATCACTTTGTGCCATCAGCTGTCACCAGCGACTTAGGTACCTTTAAGAAAAGAGCCTACACTTTTATTAAAGGCTGCGTCTACCACTTCTCTAGTGTTGTAAATTTTCATTTTATTTTTGGGCAGCGGAGGTTACTAATCGATGAGCTGTTTGCTCGTTTGCCATCTATTTTATAATAAAAAACACTTTCAACATTGACTCATCACTGATTTGATTAAATGAAACACATTTCGTACGTGTAAGTCTAATAACTTGTTGTGTTGGGAAATTTATACAAAAGAATTTTATCTCTTCAAAAGTCTTACTTACGAATTGTTTACAATATTGCAGTTACCACGGTCAAATTGATTTTGATTAAAGTGAATAATATGTAACACCCCATAGTATGCGAATGTTTTGCGTGCGTTGTTATTAGCGTAACGACGGGGCGCCGGCGCGGGGTTTCAACAAAGGGCTTGATTAATTAAAGTGCCTCCGCCCAGTCCACCGGGACCGTGCGTGCTACGCTATAGGTACACCGGATTATTAGAGCTTCGCCCTAAATTGTTAAAGTATGATAATTCTGCGAGTTTTATATGTTATAAAACTAGATATACTAGACTAGATAAACCTAAGTAGACGGAAATCGATTATTGTTCAGGTTAGTTTAAAAAAAAACAACCTTTGGCATAACAGCTGTGTGTCGCTTCGACCGGGAAAGAACCACGCCCTCACATAAAATAGCCACAGTAAAATAGCAGCATAACGCTGCTGTGTGTTGAAGGGATCCAAAGACCCTTTATTACTGGTGATGAGTCATTGTATCACAGACAACACATCTGTATTATGATTCCTTATCGAGGTGTAATAAGATTCAAGAATAAGAAACTTACCATTAGCCGAACTATGTGCTCGTCTATCAGCTTCAATGCGATAATAATGAGATTAAGAATAACTATATTTTCCATTAAATGGACAATTTATTTCAAACTTATTACTAACATACATATAACAATAATAAATACTATCCGCAAGAGTTAACTTGAGACTTTGCTCGGATAACGTAAGAGCGAGCGGCTCACAAAAAATTTCGTCTATTTTTAGATTTTTTTAATGGTTAATTCTATTGGTCTAATAATAGTGTTGTGTATAATTAATTATACTATAATTAATTATACACAACAATTATACAAGCAGAAAGTTTAAAAGTTTTTTTACATACTTAAACTATTTACTGGTTATCTATAGATTGTATTCCAGATAATTCGCAGTCGATGTCACTGTCATTATCTGTACAGTAGCTGTCACAATCTGAATCACTCCGGTATCCTAATTGAATGATCAGTTCCTGTTCGTGTGTTCTTCTTTTCAAGACCCATATTATACTCTCGTGTAGCTTCCTGTTTGATTCGCATCAAAGTAGCATTTGAATACCCGGTAGCCATACATGCTCGCTTGATGGCTTGTTCTACGGGAATAATGTTAGCACGATTCTTTTTTTCGTTTTCAAAAAAGGTTATCACTTTTAAAATAAGATTTCGTTCAGCACTGTGTATAGTCTTACCCATGTTTACATGAAACTACCAAACTGATACAATCAGGTAAAAAACACAAACGAAACCAAACGCACGTACGTTAATTGTGACATTGCTAACGGTACTGACGCATCGATGGCGAGAGCGGTAAGAAGGCGGGGGTCGGGAGGGGAGCGCGCATTCCGCTCAGGCGGTCTCAAGTTAACTCTTGTGAGTTATAGATAATAAAAAAGTCATTCACTGGATAGATAATTATTCTGAAATGCGCATTATTCAAGGAATTAAAGATTTTGTCAGGAAAATGCGATTGTCGTGTGAGAATCGTAACTATTATATTCTACGCATTCCATGGGTCATGTCGTAATATCACTGCGACTTTAGAAATCTATATCCATTCTTGAAGAGATGTCAAGACGAAGGAGTGATGTCTGCCCTTAAGCAGTTTATTGACATTTTTTTTATATCACCATAATTAGATTTTGTTTTTTTACTCATCAGGGAGTCGCTGTTGCTCATATTCTAGGCAGGTATATTGTGATAAAATCTCTATCCCTTTGAACCGACTCATTTCTACTATGATCAATTTCTACCAGCAGTGTAGCTCTACCATATAGTTTGAATAAATGCAAGTGAAGCAGGTCAGTTTTCTTGGTTAATGGAGCAAAATAGCAGACTACTTTCGAGCTGAGGGAATTTCACTATAGAAATATTATGTAAGTTCGAGACTATGAGTTACTAATTATTAAATGCGAAGAACATTCTGAATGAACATGCTTCTTATTATTATTACATTATCTCCGCATAAATTCGCCAACGACAGACTTATTTGGTCACGACGATTATATGGTCAATGTAGAGAGATATTTTAATTTAAAAAGACCTCTTGGGTAATTTTATTGAATTATTTTATAAAATCATAGAAAATACTAGTAACAGTATCGTTTAGTATATGCTTAACAAGTACGAGTAAAAGTATAATAGTAACTTTCTATGAAGTAAACATTTTATAAATAAATAAATGTAATTTCTTTAAACGTATGAAACTCATTAAACTTACAGACAGTGGACTATTTTGATGCCAAAGCAGTGAATGAAATGAATGTTGTACCGTCGCTTGTAAGGCGTAGGGTATTCTAATATGAGTTTTAAAACTCTCAATAAATTGATATAGTACTTTCAGATTAATGTGTAAAAATATTTTGTGATAGAGAAACATTGACTTGAATGTAGGATTCAACAATGGAAGTATATATAAATCTTAGATATAAAAATATATGTATCACCATTAATCAGGTAAAAATAAAAGCACATATATTGCTGTAGTTAATAAACGCCTAAAAACAAAACGTACATTGTATGTGCAATTGTTTGATATAAAGTATAGAAGTCAAGCGTTGTGATAACGGAGCTAGGTTTACGAGGCGAGGCCAAAGCGCAGAGCGTGACAGCCGCCGTGACTGCGGCCGATCGCGCGCGACCAAACATCGTTACGCGTCTGTGCTGGCAAATGTCCCGAACGACAACATAGTGATGTGACAATATTGTACAAAAGCCCGATTCTAAGGTCATAGGTAGCGCACGACAAAACATCGTTACGCGTCTGTGCTGGCAAATGTCCCGAACGACGGCATAGCGATGTGTAAATATCGCACAAAAGCCCGATTCTATAGGTCATCGATTCTGATTCTGAATAGCAAGGTCCCGGTACAATAACGAATATCCTATTCTCATCTGTTCGCTTGTTGTTATTGATCAGGTCCGTATGACTATTGATTGGCTTACGATATACAGTTTTATATTACAGTGTAAATTTAAGTTGCATCAGGCCTAAACAGTATCTTTTTATTAATTAACGTCTTTTGAGGGGGCAGAGCCTGAGACATATAACATCAAGGTGCATGTCGCAGCATGTTGGTTAGAATATTTCTTCCTGCTGATCTATACCTTATGACCGAAGATAAATGTCTATCTAACATTCTATGGTTTCTTTCTTTTTCACTCCTTACTACTTTCTAAAGCTATTTCATACCAATGTTTATAATCAATTAAACTTCTACTTTGTATTTTAAGATTAATATGTGATTATACTATCGAACTATCAATGTTATAAACAGAAAATGCTTTAACGAATCAACTTTTTTATATGTATGAAACGATATACGAAACAACAGCATGAAGCTGCTTTTACGCAGATATTTTAAAATGTTTGGTTTAGGAAATATTAACCCTTGCGCAGTCGAGTCGACCCATTCATGCCACAACTACTTTTTAGCTGATCAACTTTACAACATAAAAGAAATATTAATATTGATTCTGGATCCGAATTACTATTTAATTTATTGTTTCACTAGTTTTATTCTGATATTGCAATTAATTTATGTTAGAATTTTAACGTTTAGCTACTAGTGCTCGTAAAATCTTAATCTGTGTTTACGTCTTGTTAAATCAGTGACCATTTCAAAATCGCCTATACCAGCTCGCACGCCTACTGCAAACGCATGTGCAAAATTGATTATAGATATTTACAACATACACGGTGCAAAGCTTGTCTAATTTCCATCAAAGATTAGTCAAAAATTAGTCATTCAATCATTTATACAAATGTACACAGCAATGTACAAGTGCTACTTAATAAAACACAGGCAACTAAACTTATTTCAAAATGATTTACTTTATAAACACATAATATATACATATTGTACATTGCCGATCTCTTTATGATGGTATTTCGTAAGAAAGAACATTTTAATTATTTAGTATGCATTTGCCTATATTTGTTTCATTTATATATTCGCTTATATATATTAGTTTTCATTTAAAAAACCTAATAAGATATGCTATAAACACATAATATATACATATTGTACATTACCGAACTCTTTATGATGGTATTTCGTAAGAAAGAACATTTTAATAATTTAGTATGTATTGGCCTATATTTGTTACATTTATATATTCGCTTATATATCTTAGTTTTCTTTTAAAATACCTTAATAAGATATGCTAGTAAAAAAATCCACAGAGACAATTCAAGAATCACATAGTAGGGAAAGAACTTATTTCGAAAACTTTAACATTGAAATATTGGTATTTTAAGAGTGAACCCGTAATATTTCCTTATTTTTTATATAATTGAGATTGACAAGTGAGAAAAGTTTGTTTATTTTTAAGGTAAAAAGAACAGCCTACACGTATAAATTCCACTGTCGGACATAGGCTACCTCTAAAGAGAGTATTGGAGCATAGTCCACCATGCTCTATTATGAATTTTTGTTTTTTCCTTAGACATTCGAGTTTCCTTACAATATTTTTCTTCCTCGCTGAGCACGCTATAAATCATCACTTAAATAAATCACAAAATATCATTAATGCCGGCATCGGCGATCAAATTCGTATTGATCGTATACCATGAATTAAAAGCGGGTGCTTAGAAACATTGAGCTACTAAGGCTTTGTCATATTGTCAAGGGATTATTAATGCTATACATAAACAATAGCTATTCTCGACAACGAATGCGTTCCGTACTAGAGGAATAAGATCAAAATATTGCCTTATGCGTATAATGGCTCTACGAACTCTCAGTTACATCGATTACAGCAACGAAATGTTGCAACTAATCTCGGATATTGTTTAGGAAATAGTTTCATCAGTTGAACAGACCCATACTACGTACTAGAAAGAGTTTAAGCTGCAACGTGGCTTGTAGGTATGGATGGATGTTTTTGTCAATTTACAGTTCATAACCATTATCAAATGTATTCTACGTATTATATATTATTAATCGACTATTTATTTTATCAATAGTACTTACTACATTATGTTCGAATTGATACTTAAATTTGTAGGCGAAGTTAGAATTGATATTTATTATTATTATTCATTTATTTCTAAAATTTTATATACAATATCATCTTATACTTCAGGTTCTTAAACCTTTTGGTTTGTGAGAACCCTGCACATTTTCGCTAGGTAGTTTATATGCAACCCGGAAGATCTCTATAAGAATATTTATAACTGAAATTACTTAACTTACCGATTTTGAAACCAGACTTGCACCACGCGCATATCGAGGCCAGTGTCCTGAGCGAGCTGCTCGCGCACGTGGCGCGCTGGCTTGGGGCTGCTGCTGTATGCACTTTTCAATGTCTCGAGCTGCTTCGCCGTGATTGTGGTGCGCGGTCGTTTGCTCGCTGCGTCGCCGTCTAGCGAGCCCTCGCCGCCTTTTGGATGTGTTAACGAGTGTCAATTAATTTATTTCGTTTAAGGTTATTTCTGTTGACAGTCTCAGTACAGTCTGTGTAAAGACCTTATGAAATTATAACATATGAGCCAATGACCAGAATGAATAGTGATTTATAAAACTATAGAGAAGAAATTATGGGAAGATGCTTTGTAGACTGTTATATTAAAACGCCAATGTTTATTGTGCTGCGAAGATTATGCTTCGAGATGAAAAGTATTCATTTAAACTAGCAAAGCTGTTTGAAAATTACGTGCCTACCTAAAATACCTAAAACTTTTCAGTCTTAACTTTTAATAGAAAATTGATTAATTTCAGTTAATTTAAGAAATAATTAATTTTAAAGATTTCTAATTCTTGAAAAATTAATTTCTTAAATATATAAAGAAGAATTTGATTTTTTAATACAAAAATACGTAAGTTAAGTCTTTAATTTATATATCTATAGCTATATTAAAATGTAGCCCTCCAATCTGACCAAACTCATTCGCCCAGGTGTCAAGAAAAAGACAAGAAATAAATTAATATTTTCTTGGGTCGCGATGAAAGTATCTGGATACTGATAAATTGTAACACTTTTAATGTTTATAACGTATTTTCTGTTTGGAAAAGACTATTTTCTCCATGACTAATTATATTATTTTGTGTTTATTACCAGTGAATTGTATACTAAGAATTTTATCTTTGATTATTGGATACAAAAATAAATCATAAGTATCATATCGGCATTGGTTCCATTTTACATAAAAGGCTTGACTACTCTGCTACAAAAATGATTTCATATATTATTAATAAAACACTGCTCAAGCAAGTATTAATAATTTGCTAAACAAAATATTTTGTCAATTGTTATACGGATTTACTAATATTAAATCAATATTAGGTGTAAACATAATGACCCTCACGTGATTCACAGGAAGATGAACACGTCCACGTCTGAATTCATAGTAGAAAAAGTACATAGAGCTAATAGAAGTGTAAACTTCTTTTAAGTTGACTTCAAACAGTCACAAAATCATAATTTTAACACGTAATTTTAAAACTAACGCAATTGTGATAAAACACCACATTCATAGAAAATAAAAAATGCCACTAAATTTTATTGTATAGTATTTTTTTCATTTATATATGTCCCACATATTATATCTCTTCATATCCAAGATTACTTCACCTTATTGTTCGATTGTAGCCGAGCAGTAGCTTAAATTATGTATAAAAGGTACTTTCAACAAAAGATGCAAAATGGTATTTTCAACAAGTAAAACATTTATACACACCTTTAGCCCTAGCAGCTTCATAGTCCGGCTTGCACACCAGCTTGCCGTCCTCCATGAGATAGAACTCGTCTCCTGTGTTAAGGGTCCTAGCGCAGGCAGCGCACGCGAAGCATCGCATGTGATAAACGTGCGCCTGCGCTCTACGAACCACCTGCGTGGGCGGTATGCCCTGCCCGCAGCCTGCGCACTTGGTGCCGAACCGCCTGGGACAGCAACCGCAAGCACAACAACATTATCAACGTGACATTTTCTTTTGTCAATTTTAAATTCATTTTAATAACTATTTAACCAGGCCGGCGTTGTTGCGTCCAAATATCAATAAAATGTTTAGTGATCTTCTTATGAATTTATGAAAATTATCCATCGTTTAGTTATGGTCTAGTCTAGTATTCAGACAATATTTGTTTCCAGAAAAACCTAATTCTGACTATTACGAATATTTAAAAACATTTAAAAAATAACCAAATCATCCAGCCGTTCTCAAGTTATGCGCTTACCAATGAACATAATTTATTTTTTATTTATATAGATATTGACCTCCAAAATATTCACCTCCTAAAGTAAACCACATCAACTCAAACATCCGAGGACTTTCTCTCTAATATCAAAGAAATCCACCACCATTTTGAGACTGAAAAGTCACACCTACTTTTCTTGACTTAGACGCAGATTAGTCCTCTTAATGAGTCGTATCTCGATTACCACCTTCACGCCGGAGTCTGTATGTAAGTTCGCAATGACATCTGTGATCAGCGCCAACTTTCATGTTCGGTTATTTAAACACCTATGTGAGGCTGAATCTTTACCAGCTGGTAAATCAAGCCACTATAGGAGAGCCTAGGACTAGCCTAGACCTTCTGTTGAACACTGTGCCAGATAGGTACGATGTAGAGATTGCTTTTTCAATGGAATCCTCACGGTTTGGTCGAATCTGTATCGACGTACGCGAATATGGCGATATATTCGGGGTACGTCAGCAGATTGGTTTATTATTGATTAGATGCATCATTTCTTTGAATCTTGTCTTTGGCAGCAGGTCTGCTTCTCTTCAGACGATGAGTTGCGCAGAAGATATAACCGATGTATAAGGCCATGTTATACTCATCGGTGGCAAAGTTCAAGGTTTAACGTTGAATGCTACGAAACGGAAAAGCGCTAACATCCCGGATTGACGCTCAAAACCGCTAAACTGCGGAAGTCAGCTTTATGAGGAAAGCCTTTAACTAAGCTGCAAAGTTGTACAAAAGTCATTGCTGAGTGATCGATCTGACAATATTAAGCGTTTAGCAACAAAGCTCTCTGATCAAACAGCATTCAAGACGAACTTCTGTCAGGCCTCAAGGCTTTCGTTGGTTAAACCAAACGGGACACACGCGGCCAAAGAAAAGCGGACCTCTTTGCTAATCACTACTAAACTTAAATCGTGCTAGACCTAATTCACGTCTAGATACTGGCAACATTAATGAACCTAGCATTCCTCAATGTGGTACCTTTATTTCGGAGGTCCATGTCAATAATTAAGAGGCTCTAAGAACGTTGCATCGTCTAGACGTGATTAAGGGCAGTGGACCTGATGGTATTCTAGCTATAGAGCTTGAGGACTTTACACCTGAGTTATCTCCTGTTCTGACACGTCTTTACCGCCTCACTATGAAGACTGGAATAGTGCTAAAATCTGAGAAGCTTTCAAATGTGCAGACCGTGCCTAATGATGTTAGGCGCGCTAATCCTCGATATTATCGACCCATGTCAATTACGTCTATAGCACTTCAAGATTATGGAGCCTATATTGAACTCTCACCTCACGGCATACCTAGAACGCAATGACCTCAGTGACCGATTGTATGAATTTCGTTGAAATCGGTCCCCTAGGAATCTTCTAATGGGTTCAAAAGATGAAGCAGTCGAGAATAATGGTATCGCTAAAAGTCTCGAAGACCTTTTACAAGGTTTTTCTTGCCGATCTTTTCACAGTCCGATCACCTGAGTACGAGACTTCCAGCTTGAGAGGCTTGGAGGATCACCAAGGTATTTAGTTTTTTTTATGTGATAAAGCTGTGCTGTAGCTGTAAACTGGAAGTATAAGAAATAGATTGGCTCTAACTGGGTCTGGGGAAGAACCACGGAGCATAACAATGCAATAATTGATTTCATATTATGGATTGTCGTGCTCCGTCTCTTGTTTATTAGTCTGCGATCTAATCCATGGTAGATCATCTCGCTTATAATCAGGTTAACCATTTGTCACCTTCTCAAGCAATAAAAAATTGTTTCACCAACATTTATATAAACATTATAGTAATAGGGATCCTTATAGCTCGGCTTGTCTTTATAATAAAATAAACGAGGAAATAGATATATATATATACTACTATATATATATCTACTATACTATACTACTATATATATATGTATATACTATAATAGTTTTAATAAAGTGGATAAGTACCCTTACATATGAGGAAACAGCAAAACTTATTAACAATATGAGATAAAATAATATGAGCGCAATTGAAAACCAATGTACAAAGACACAAACACACATACACATATGTTACAAGCAAAATGTTTTAAATTTGATTTAATTTCTCTTTTCTTTTCTTTTATCAACTATATTTTAATAAATTAATTAAGGTAATTTAGGTAATTATTATAATTACCTGTTCTTTAGTTGTGTAAGAGCGGCGTCTCCTGGCACAAGCATTGTATGCTTAAAAGGAGGCTCCAATCAATACGAATGATAAATTGTAACTTGTTAAGGCAATAAAAAATATTATTGTATTATATTAAATACCGTCATTTCATGTAGTAACTATTTTGTATCACGCAATTTAATTTGATAATTAAAAGTTTCAAGCACATATCAACTTTTCAATTATATTAGTGTATTGCAATTGTATAGTGAAAACTATTCAACGGATTTTAAACTAAAGATACACACTCCATTATAATTAATTGTTGTTAATAAATTGTTTTTTTTTATATGAGTCATAGAAATATTTTCAATTTTTGTTTAAAAAACGCAAAAAAGTTTTTGCAATTTTAATATTTTTCAATTTATGGATATTTACATGGTTGTGATAATTGTTTCAAATAAAAATTATCAAATTATGTTGATTCCAGATTCCAAAACTACGAACTCAATTTTTTACACTAATAAGGAAGCCCGCGGTCGGCCATCTTTAGAGCTAGGAGGAATATCTTTTTCTTTTGCAGTAAGAATATACGCTTAGTTCTCTCTTAGAAAGTACACTAATAATTCGTTAACATTGGGGATTTTTTTTAATAAAAAGTCGGTTATACACGTATATTATCACTCAGCGTAACAACACACATTGATATAAGACTGTATTACTTCTTTTATTTGTATACCATATTTTTAATTAAGTTCATTGAGTCTGACATCACCGAATCAGAACCAAAATATTTTAAGTTTTATTTTGTATTAATTTTAAAAAGCACTTTATTACAACATTATGTAATAAATTTATTTCAATGTCATTTTTTAATTTATAGTAAAATATACGATATACAAGGTATACTAGTGAATAACAATACATTTCATTTTGTAAGTTTTTTATATAATTTTTAATTCAATATATATTATTCATATAATAAGTTCAAAATTAACTTTACTGTTATTATGCTATGTGCTTGGCTTGTTTTATTTTGAATATTGAAAAAAGTATTTAAAAAAAATATATAAAAGTATGATTTATATACGCTAAAGGAGACTCTGCAGCATGAATGAGTAGGCTCGACTGAGACTCCGAAACACAGTAGTCCTGCCCTACCTTCATAAAAAGTACTAAAATTACAGCTTGACACTGTTTTTCAGATGGTGAGTATGGCAATTAGTGATTCTATCGAAGATATATGATGCTGTATATAAAACCGCTGAATACTGAAATAATCGAATAATAGAATGACTGAATAGTAAGTCTGATTATATAAAAAAATCGATGATGTCATGCACGAACATAATACTTAAAATTGAATGAGGCCTGCGTTCATTTAAATGAATTTGTAATTATAATAATTATCACAATAATACTAATTATTATTATATAATAATAATTAATTAATTGATAAAAAAATTATTAATAAAATAACTGTTAATGACATTGTAATATTATTATTTATTGGGGTTAATAAAATTTGGTATCGTTCTAGTTTGTTTTAGAAGTTGGAGCATTATGCGTCTTTGCTATTTAATATCGATTGATATACTATATTTTTATAAAGCCACAATACACCTAGAAACTTGCTATTTAACATAGATGGTTCGGCTCAACCGGGAGGATACCATCGTGAAATAACTTCATGCTCTAATGTTTTCGTTTGGTAGGTGTAGGAATGGGGGTATCTAATACAGGTAACGAGCAAACAGTTCACCTAACTGCAAGTAATGACTGTAGTTAAAGAAAATAGAAAATAGATACTATGAACGTTTTTTAAACCATTATAAATAATATATAAAGAAGCTTACTTGAAGAAGTCCTCGGTACAATAGAGCTGGTTATTCCTGGCGAAGCACTTTCCGGAGAGCATAGCGCGGCACTCGACGCACCTTAGACAGCCCGCGTGCCACGTACGGTCAGACACCTTCAGCACGTACCGGTCCACTATCATTTCATGGCAGCCGCCGCACTTCGGGATACTGGCTGCACAACATACCGGAGTTAAGATGTGAACATCATGCACTTGATTTTTTTTATTTTAATAAAGACTTGATATATACATTTTTTACAGATGTTAAAGCTAACAAACATACGAATAGTTCGTATGCTGATCAAAGTATATAATAGTACCTATATCCATTATCGTTTTTTTTTTTTTACAACAAAATATACTACATTAATGATTAAATTATCGCCTTTAATAAAATAACATGCGAGAAAAATATCACAGTCACTAAAATACTGAAACATTGACGTACAAAGGAAGACTTCGGGCAGATGTTCCAGTTGAATCGGCGGTACGCGCATGTCGGTAAGATCGGCGCCATCGCCAGGGTACATCATTGTACCCAGCATCACGCGACCGCCCTACACCAGTCCGTCAGGCATACTGCCGCCACCCCGCTACGCAACCCCAACCCTCTTATCACAACCTCGCAACCATTGGTTGAAGTATCTCCCATGATAACAACCACCACGCCTACCAACCAATACAAACGCAGTCCGGTCCTCCTATACATCGATTGCGAATTTCCACAATACTTCTGTGCGTTATTGAACGTTTTACATAGCTCAAGTGCTTACAGACGGATGCTTTTTCTAATTTCGACGCAGTGAAACGCATTTCAGAAGACGCCTTAGGAATTAAAACTGAATCTCAATTACCGAAAACAACGATTATAAAATGTACGTGAATAGTTTATTTATTTATTTATTCTTTATGTTCCCTATACAAAAGGTTTACAAGGGCGGACTTAATGCCCAGCGGCATTCTCTACCAGTAAATCTCTACAGTTTGATATAATGTACTCGTTAATATATAAAAATTATTAACAAATATTATACTATAATTATTCTATAAGCCTCCTAAATGCAATAAACTCAATATGACAAACAATATCATTACACTATTAAAAAAATCTGACGATACAGAAGTATTTGATAACCAATTTCTGTCTGTTTCACGCAGCTATTATTTTACGAAGTCCTTAACATTTTTTTTCTTCATGAAAACTAAAGTAGCTAAACCTTGAATAAAAAACGTTTCAGTTTATTATAAATTTTATCAAAATAGTTTCATTTCGATCTTCGTATGTTATTTTGTTTTGGAACAGGAGATATCTTTTTTGTAGTCTATGGTATGTCTGGAGTGTATTTTCCCGTTAACTATTATTGTAACTACTCCGAGCAGCTGGATGAGGTGTGTAGGATAATATATGACTATTTACTAAAATTAAGAAATAAAAACACCCTGAGCGCAAAAAAATCCAATAACTACGGATATATCTAAAAACCATTTAACACGGAAACTAAAATCACTTTATATACACATTAATTACTCACGCTTACAAGTACTAGTTTCTAAAATTATTGCATTATAAACATAAAATCTACGAAACCTATGTAAGGACTAAAGCGTGATTTGTGCAAATACAATAAATTATACAACTGAACGTGAGGGCAGCGGCGTGTGCAACTTTACGATCGAATAAATCAGACGTCTAGCGTCACTCTCATCCCTTCAGATCACAAAGTTCAGTACCAGATTAAACATGATGCAAAGCAAAAAACTTTCATTACACTGGTACAATACGAGATGTTTAAAGTACTTTTAATTGTAGCATTTATTATATTGTGTATAACAGATTTCAAAAATTTTAACATTGTCCAACATTTTATATATAATATAAGGTTAAAGTGTAATTCCAGTTTATAAACTTTATAGATACTAAGTAAATTGACGTTTTTTTTATTGATCGTAAACAAAAACACTGTTGAATCAAAGTACCAACGTAAAAAAGCTAAATATTATAGCTTCCGTATTTCGTATCTTGAATACAGATAAATGAGTAATTAATGAGACTAAAGCATTACACACAAAGTTATAACGGTCGCTTTACCGATTCCTCTGTGAGGGAAACCGATGGAACATTTAATATTCTAAATGTGCCATTTACACATGTGCTCGATTGTGACTATTACTTACTTATGCAAGAAATAGTGACATACAGAAAATAATGAATTGTAAATATATAAACGTATATACCTATTTGTTCTACATAATCTAAACGATACAGTAAACATCAACAATGATAGAGCTCTGCTAGGTTTCATAATCCATGAATTACTTCTTCGGGTATCGGCATTTCCCATCAGGTGAACTGTGATGCTTTAGCACCTTTAGTATCATACTATTTTATTATGTTATATTGCCTTAAAAAAATATAATCAATAAAATAATTAACAGCAAAAAAAAGATAAAATACATTACACACTAATAGTTATTTTTTATTAATAATATAACAGAAATAACTATCTCTTATCTATAAGTATAAATTGCCTAACAGCCATCTATTACTCCTAATTCAAAGAAATTGAGAAGCCAATGAAAGTGTCTAAGTACTCCACATTTCATTTGAAATTTAATAAATATATCAATCTAATATCTCTGAGTGCCGCTAATTTGCATCTTTCAATATGTCAAAAAAATTCTATGACTATATAATAATGTCATAGAAAAATTTTGAGCATTTCATAAATCCTTAAGGTCATGCCACAATAAGTACAAAGTCAATAAGTACATCCCACGTAATCAAGAAGAAAGGTGACGCGGTAAAGCAATGTGGAGAGGTCTGCCGGGTCAAATGGCTGGAAATCTATACATATATAATTACTTGTCCTGACTGACTGACGTAGGACCTAAACCGCCGAGGCTACTAACTTGAAATTTTGGCAAAAGATGCCTTTTATGTTGAAATCATCTACTAAAGAAGTCTATCATTTTTAAATTAAAATGTACGAAATTTCATATACCTGTTTCTGCTTAGAAATAAATGTAATCGTATATCGCGTTTTTAAATATTATACCCCTAAGATGATGAATTAGAAGTTGAAAGTTTATATGGGAAGTTCGTCAATTTGAAGGAAAAAGTATGAAATCCAATATGAAAGTTCCTCTAATGAAGTTTAAGAAAAATATTGTAAATAAATTTACATCTAAGCTCGATAGACGGCGTTAAGCACTGTTTCTTAATCGCGGTATAGGCTTTACGCGGTTTATTATTTAATTGCTCGTATATTACGAATGAATTTTTGTTATACAGATAATTGTATGTTAGCGTCGTCTTTCGTGCTTTGGTTAAGTTACTAAACATTTATCACATAATTACATCACTCTACATTGTTCGTGAAGTTTATTCACATTATTCATCAGCCAATTTATTCATTCATTGGTTACTTATATAATTCTTAAGTTTTTTTTCTTTGTGGTTAATTTCACACAATTATTTCGTTTGAGGTTATTGGTAAATAATCGTAATCTGTAGTTTTGAGGTTATTTTAATAATGGCGTTATGACCTCCCACACCATCATTACTATTATTGGTGACGGGGCTGGCATCCCTTCCTGCCTTTCACATTTTTTACTATTCAAACTAGGAGCCTTATTTTAAAACACATATGTCCATGTATGTGAAACTGCGGGTAATAGGCAGTATATAATAATATCATACAGATTTTTTTTGTGGATGTTACAGATACGGCAGCTTATTCTGAAAACACATAAGTATAATATACCTACACTTTTCGAATTAAAAAAGAACTTTCGTTTTCGAATGTTATTTTCCATGTTGTAAATCTTTAAACCTCAATCGGTTAATATTATACGGGCATTAAGTTTATATCTGGGTAACAATAATTTCTTTGGATATTTGTACTTAAACTATGTGATAATATAGATACCAGATGGTAACTATAGACTAAGAATGAATCACGAGCAAGATAAACTGATTCGGAAAGAAAGTTCAAGAAGATAATCCAAACTTCGCTCCAGCGCCAAAGTCTGGGTAATTATTAATAAACTTGCGATGTCACTCCTGAGGACTGAGATGGATTACTTCGTTACGTATAATTGAGTCTGCGAATGCCTTCACTCACAGCAACACTATTTCACGCTGGTATTCTGGGAGGTATTCCTTTCCCCGTCGACTCATTCATGTCGCATTTAGAAAGAAGTATGAGCCTGGGGGTGTATGTGTGTCCTATGAATTGCATCTGAACTTCCCACCGATTTCATAGCACATACATTACACCAGATTTAGGACCTTCATACAGGACAGTGTCCTTAATATATCAGAGATTAATTGACGTCCGCGTGGTCTATGTATAAAATGTCTTGAGTGGCTAACTTAGTTTTCACAAAAACGTATCTTGCGTAGTTGATATACTCAAGCTCAAATGATTTATTTCAAATAGACTTTTTGATAAATATTTTTGACACGCCCAATAGTTAAAACTACTGCCTAATTCGGGAAGCAGATATCTGATGAGAAGAGCTGGCAAGAAACTTTGCAGTTGCTCTTTTCAATGATTGTTTAAATAAATTTATTCTACATAAGGTGCGACAATAACTATGTGCGAACCAACGTATTCTAATGCCGCGTATTTGTGTCATAGCGTAATGAACTACTATTAGTTAATTATGTCTATATTTTTTTAATTTTAGTTTCAAAAAAATAACATGGAGATACCAGTTATAGTAAATACCTTGCTGCATAAAGAATTCACCAACTTTATGTAGATAAAAACTTGACACTAAAAATATATCTTTCTAGTATTTATTTATAAACGTCACTATTCTTCATATAGTAATGACTATTTTGACGAGTTTAAAAAAAAAATATGCAAATATATGATGATATTTCTTTGATCTTTGACTAATAACAAGATCTGTATATCAGCTTACTTTAGCGGTTTTATTAATAATTAATTTAATGCCCGATCTAGAAATACATTGAAATTCTTTGCCTTATGACATCAGAATGGTAAGTAACAGAAGCTATTTTAAAAATTTGGTTTATTATGGAATTGGTAGCAAAGGTTATTGTACATACAAATATAAATATACTTTATCATCTATCTTCAGGATAGCATTTGTCACCCCTGAAAACTGAGACTAAATGCCTTGTTACCAGAAATTGGGTCCTTAATTCCCCTACATTCACGTAACGAAATACAGTAGCGTTATACTGGTATTATGTGAAAGCGGAATGCATGATAGTAGATAAACCCGATCCTAGTTACTGTGGCTAAACTGCTAATAACTAGAACTAACTTCCAGCTAAATTTAACAGTAGTAGGGCGTTATCTATAGTTTAAAGAAAAACTGGTGAGTTAAATATATATTTACTGTGACTATAGAGATAATATGACAGCAGGTGTGGCATTAAATAACAATTCTGTGAAGTATTATTATTATTTATAATAATAATATTCATTTATTCCTTTTTGGCACACATAAATAGCAAAATCATGTACAGTAGAAACAATTAAAACAAACAAGTAAAATACTTTTACCTAATAAAAAAACAAAAACAAAAAATGATATTGGAGTCAGAATGGTTGAGAATCAAAAAAAAAAAAAATAAAAAGAAAATTTTATATCGGGTGCCCACATGTTTAATTCATTTGAGTTCGCTGTGGTAGTTGTCAGAGTATATGTTTCGAATAAGGTACGTATGATGATTATTCATTAATAAATTGCAATTGTAACTTTTATTTAAAAAACATATTGATGCTTTATTAAACATTTGGCCTATTATAAATCTCAGATTTCTTAGTTATGCTAGTAATAACCTCCATTTTATATTCAGATTTAAGAACTTCATTCTATACTCGTATGTGGACTAAATTTACGTGTTACAAACAGTGTGAGCCAAACACTTGAGAAAAACTGGATATCATCTGATAGTATGAATGGCTTATTTTCTTCTAGGTATTATAATTATTACGAAGCATAAATAAACGATAAAAGTGAGTGCGTTCTGAGCCTTGTGGAAGTTTCGTACACCTAAAACTATATCTTTGTTACGATTATATCAATAGCTTGTTATGGAGAAACCTCAACACGTTACACATACACTCTTACTTGTCATTCAATTTCCTCGTTCGGTTTAATATAAGTGATTACTAAGTTCGGATCTAGAGTTTGGTTGTAGAGCATTTTTATCCTTAAAAATGTATACGTAATTTAGTAGTAAATCTCGTTTTTAATTTCCATTTGCAGCAAGAATCTGTGAATCAGAAGCCAAATATTCGCCTTTGCCTGCGGTGGTAAGACCTACAACAAAAAAGTTCCGATAAAGTCCCGTTTCACCAGATAATTGCTGGGGGCAAACGCGTGCGGTTTCCCCCGAGTGTAGTCGCGTGCGCGAGCGGCGCGCCGTAATTGAGGGTTACTTTTTGTTCCTGGGACGAGATGCACATTGCTAGAGCTTCAGCTCTTCCTCTCCTTCCTAATCTAATGATCGACTTTGACAGCGTGTAGTCGGTTGGAATCAAAAGGTACGTTTTTATTTACTTCACTGTAACTTACTCATTCTCAATTGTCCGTAGTCCGTAGGTAACATTTATCAATAAATGTGTGCTCGTTTGTCACCTCTGAATATTTTAATTAAGTACATGTTTAAAAATATATTAAAAAGTTTAGATGGAGAAAATCAAATCTATGAAGTTTAAACACAGGTTTGTAAATTATATTATTGATGTGTTTCGTTGATCTAACACTTAACTTAAAAGTTTACCTACAAATAACTATTATTACTTTACATAATGTTAAAATAATATTAATTTAGGTTAGAGGATTCTCTAGATATATATTAATTGCATTTCAACTTATTACGTGATACAGCTAATAATTACATATAATTACGTTAAGTTGGTAGCACACCACGCTGCGGCTACTTTTTAGGAACAGCATGATCGGGTCAACAGGACCAGGAAAGACCCAGACACAGAATATCAGCGTCAGATAGCAGCATATCGCTGTTATGTGTAGTATGATGAGTGTGGGAATCGGAGATCCAATTACTGGAGGCATTTATCTCTATCATCAAGGGTGAAAACGCTTGTGCATCTTAAAACTTTCTTGAAGGTACTGTGTCAGTGAAATTATCTCTTACCACATCATGTGAACTGCTCGTGTATCACTTGTGTTTGTCATTATTTAAACATAACATATGTTAAACTTAAATTATGTCATTATTTTTGACAAATATATATAACACATTAAAAACTCGTCATAAATTTATTTCTGATCTGGTGTTTTTCGTTAAGGTAAACTAACCCCTCTTAAATGATAAAAAAAGTTTAAGATGGAATTTTATTCGATCATAATTCTCACCGTTTAAAACCTTATACACAACAAAAACATATATAGACTAACAATAACAATGTTTAACATCAGTTACATTTGTCCCAACGCATTTCTCTGGATTGTCCCTTCGGCGTTTCTCAGAGGCGCGTGCCGCACCGGCGGGCTACGGTATTATGTTTCTATGGGAAAATGCTAACGTATTGAGCCATCGCCCTTCATAATAACAGTGAAATATATGTAACAATAATATTGTATCATCTGCTAACAATACCTTATATTATTCTTATAATATCAAAACTGTAATATTTGAAGTAATGACCATCGAGCAAACAGATCGAAATGTGGATGACTCCGATGTCGACGCCTACATAAATTCCCAACTACGAAGCAAGATAAAGGTGTTGTCACTCCCGTAGGACTCCTGAGGACTGAATTGGATTTTCTTTAATAATTATGTAAATGCTATCGATTGACATAATTGAATTATTTCTTTTACTTTGTGCATATCGGCAGCAAAAGTTTTTTTTTTTCTTGAAAAATAAAAGAATTTACAGATGGTAAGGCTTTAAGTTAATTGTGCACTTATTTGTAGCCCACTTTTCGTAAATAGAAATTAAATACTATTCGTTGGTAAGCGCATCACTTGAAAACCTTTGAACCGATTTCGTTAATTTTCTTAAATGTTCATAATAGTCCGAATTAGGTTTTTATGAAATCTAAAATTGGAAAAGTTGCCTGGAAAATTGGTAAATTTAGGAAGAAATACGTTGGTATTATTATATGAACTCGAGACCATAGCTCACAATTCGAACGACGTATAATTTACACAAATACACAAAACGATCAAAAACAAATTTATTTAAATTTGCACAGGATTAGGTCTATCCGGTGAAATAGTAATCTAATATGATTATTGTAAAATCTTATATCTTTAAATAGCTACGTAACTTGCAATAAAATAATTATTATATAATAATCTTTCCAGAATTTTCAATATTTCCATGCTTCATTTAAATTTTACTGCAGGTAGTTTTTTTTTATTTATTGAAATTGGATTAAACTTTACTCATGATGTCTCATACATTACAGGTCTGTTCAGAGAACTAGAAGAAAATAGCCATGGTTGATGAGAACTGTGGACGGTGTTTTGCCGTATATTGAGTCTCCGGTGTCCTGTGTCTACTTATCAACGATAAGAATTAAAATAAACAGAATTTCCTTACGTTATTGCAGCTAAACATTGCCCGCCATACTTGGTGAATTTTCTAGACAATATTTTAGGCTGGCACTAATAAATGGTATTTTTCTTTTACTTTTATTTAATATTAAATTAAAAAACAAAATGTCTACAATTGGTTGTCATTATCACAAAGTATTAGTAGTATTAAATATTAGATTATTAGTCTTAATATAAATATAAAATATAGTTTTATATTCGTTTTAAAATTTTGATATTTACTTCTTTCTTATTTATTATATTAAGTTTTGTTATTATATCAAAGCATGTTTGAAGCAAGCTTGTTACTAATACTAAACATTCTGACGAAAGAATAATGAAACCGCTTTTATGTTATTACGGATGGCAAATGGGTACACTTCATCTGAAGGTAAGTATTTCCTTTTGCGGACGACATCCACTTTCGACCTCGAAAAGATCGAAACCTCGAAAAAGTGATCACACCTGAAATCTTAGTTGCTATACATCGTCACCAACGACCCTATCGTTCTTCTCTCTTCTATCTTCTCCTACTTCTTTACCACCAAGATCGAATACGGCAACTTTAATCTAGTATTTACTAGTTATTTATTATCCTGTGTAAGTGTGGCCTATCGACTAAGCTAGTTTAGTTTTGCAGAGTGACTTTACATAACATAATTAAATATTTTAACCTTCAATTATTTTAAACACCAGTTTAAATAGCACAGTCAATATGTTGCAATATTCCTACTTTAACAATGTACAAGCAAAAGTTTTTGAAATCATAAATTTACAGAAAAACAAAACTTAATTTTTGCATGAAAAATTATAGACGTGAAAGTGGAGAGATGTCGCAGCCGGTCTGCAACAAACAGCGTTTTAATTTGATAATATCTCCATTATCTGATTATAACAGAACCGAAAAATTATATCATCCCGTAATTAGATTAAAATGCAATTTAGAGATGCGCCACGGGCGGCACGCGCCTACGATTCAGACAGTTTTATGGTATCTATCGCTGGGGGTTCGTTAACTCCTAATAATACAGTGACTAAGCAGACACAAACACAATTCTAAATTTCATTTTTTATAGTGTACACTGTATAACACCATAAAAATATTAAAGTTAAATATAAAGACTTGCCTTTTTATATATTATAGTTTTATTTATAAGTGAATGCTCTGTAAAAATCTCAGGCGCATATTATAAAATATTTCGGAAATGAAACATATCTTTCTCTTATTAATAAATAAAATATACTAACATTATCTTTTGATTTATTGTTTTGATTGTTATTAATAATCCATTTATTAAAAACAAAAACAAAATTTATCATCGAATCGATCAATCGATTTGTGGATATCGTAAGTAATCGTAATTTCTAAAAATTTGTTTATTCATTATTTTCTATTAGTCTCACCTCTCTACAAACTCTTATCAGAAAAACATAGATCACAAGATATGGGTTTAAGCAGTATGTTTTGAACAAGCCTTTGTGGCAGTTATGAGAATTCCCTACATACCCATCCATGGTTAATCTTTCAGTATAGAACATAGGACGAAAACAGCAGACAAAATTATTAGACCAACCAGTTTCTCAAACTTTAATCTAATACATTTACGATGTATATAAATATACTTACAGAAGAAAAAATTGACCAAACGAAGTACCAAACCATAAAATCAAAACTAATAAAACAAACTTTGTGTATTGTCGTGGCCCCCTTCAAAAAGCGAGTCACCCTACTTATTAAAATTAATAAGTGGGTTCTTCGTCTGTATTAATGATCACGCTGTGTCAATAACCGTGTAATATATTTTGTAAACAACATTAACCAGACCATGGCAAATATGAAAGAGCCCAAAGAGATTTTGGTAATAATTCCTTTTGTCTCTGTAATATCTCTTGAACCGATATATTAATTATTCTAGTGTAAGTTAGTGTAAAAAATAATAACAAAATTATCTACCTATTAACAGTAACATAGTTTAACAAAATACAGGTCGAAGTATTTTTATAAAAAAAAATATCAATATCATTAATCAATATCTCGAAAATGGTAACACTAGCCTAAGATTGTCGTGCGACTTACGGGACACCCAGTATATTAAGCTAGCTATTAATTTGCCTTTATTTTTCATGAATGATGTATCAAAAAACTCCAGAGGTTAATAAAAAGCCTTCGAAGTGTAGAATTTATATTTATGAGTAAGTTTATATTCAATTAAATCTTTTAACTGTTTAACTAAAAATCTCAAATGTTATGCTTAGTGAAGTGCCTATTCGACTCTTTGATCTAGTTTTGTTTGCCAACCACTGCAAGCCCGTGTCTGAGGGTAGCCATAGGAAAGGGGCGGCGTGTTTGCTAAATAAATGTTATTAATAAGCGTACTCGCTGTTTGTCTTATAATAAATTATTTTGACTAGCTCGTCAAATGAAAATTTTGCAAGTGTGCGCAATTTTATTAATGGATAAGTTTTGTGCAGGATTTTTATGCAGTTATAGCCTAGGCGCTAGAACGTTTCACGATGTAGCGGAACCGGATTACAGTCCGGATTGAAATACTTGAAATACTTTTGTTTCACAAGTATTTTAATGTACGCCCGCGATATGATAAGTTCCTATTATCTCATCGGAGACCAAATGAGCCCAAGATAAATATGGATAATACTTTTTAGTTGGATAAAAACCAAAGCTATTTTTATTTTTAATGTGTTATCACGAATCAGATTTCGAGTCGGACATTTAATATTATTGTTTTGGCGCAAACTGGGTTTCGTTAGTTAATGAGGTACATTAAGAAAGCGTTAAGCGTAACGTAAGCCGGAGGCTACGTGGGCTCCGGTAGCTGAAATTGAATCTTGCACGCATGCCGCCCGTGCGTCTCCGCCTTTAGTTATGCTTCCCCGCAAACTTCGCCGCAAAATATTTACGTCCAAACCATTGCGTTCCCATTATGTCTATCAATTAAAACTAACACAATAATGACCACTATAATTAATCTGTTGTTGGCATCATTTATTCAACAATCAATTAAACTAAATAAATCAAAATTAATAATGAAGGCATAAATCAAAATCAATTCAAGCACACAACAAACAAATAATATATAAATATAACAATATAACAATAATATAATAATAAATAAATTATACAAATATTTAAAAAAAATCATCTTTATCAATATGCGTAATGCGTAATGTAAATGGCCTAAAGACTGAACTAAAAAGATTGGCAGTATTCTTTAGAAATCATAATCTCACCAGATTTGGACCACCTCACAGACCTAAGAGCCAACCATTACAACGCACCGGCAGCGCCTTATGTTCACTTTCGAAGTCATACGATTTTTTTTTATTACATTAAGAATAACAAACAAACACACAGTTCACCTGATGGTAAGTGATTCCTGCAGTGCGACAAGGAATCATAATGCAGGTGCGTTGTCACCCTTGAGGACTAAGATTGAATGCCTCGTAATGCCAGTCATAAAGTTCTCCAGATCCCTGCACTCACCGGACGAAACATAGCAGCATTATGCTGATATTTCAGACAGGTATTCTGTGAGGGATCTGAACCATTCATTCGATGGTAAGATCCTAATTGACGCAGTGACCTAAGTATTTTAATTTTTTAACTCTTCTAAGCTGTGTGCTGTGTTTAGCTCTTCAGTTTTTTTGGGGGTATGAGCAGCATCTTAACTCCTGTCACGCTCCTGATACAAAATTACTTCATTGCGCTGTATTTAAGTCCGTGAGTCCCCGCAAAATTATCGAAAATATTCTAACTATAACAAGAATTAGGCTTAGAACTACTATATCATAAGTTTAATGTCACTTAATTAACCACTGTATGTTTTGCTCTATTTAATTTTCATCAGTTTTATTTTTTACGGTGTGTTTTCCTAGCCTCTTTATTATGTGGATCATATAGGTTGATTAATGTATGATGTAATGATGTTGATGACCAATAATAAACAAATCAAATACTTTTATAAGTACTTAAAAGAAGACCTCCGTTCCCGGTTATATGGTTGTATGATCATTCATCGAATAAACAATTTTATTTTTTTTATCTTTGAATTAATTGCATTTTTCATATTATGTCTTATTATACAATATTGTTAATTAATATACAGCATGTTATTATTGAATAACATCCTGTAAAGGGCTGATTTTATTTTCAATAAATTTCTTGATTGTTAAAATGATTATTGTTTATAAAAAATTGAATATAATATATCTACATAAGTACGATTAAAGATCACCTTATTAGATGATAGTAATATTTTAAACAATATATTTTTATAGAATTTTTTTCTATATTGTACGTTTTTTTGGATCTATTGGTGACATTTTGTAGAACATTATTTTAACGTATATTTGGATAAACGAGAAATTGTTCATGTGGCAGGCGCACGCTGATCCATGTTTGGATACGCTTCGCTTTTTATTCCGACTTGATATACAAATATAGAGATTTTGAATTGCAAAATAATTTATATCAAAATAAAATATAATAATATGAGATAATTCCGCTTTCTATTTGTGATTTTTTTTTAAAATGGGTCAATAGTTTTAACGATTACCCCTACATACAAACAAACAAATTTTATAATATTAGTGTAGATAAGATAGAAAACACATTAAGAAAGATATAAAGCTATCTGGTTTTTATAAGCCAACATACACATGTACCTTCGTTCATATTATGGTTATGGACATTGTAAACGTAGACATTTATTGTATTTGAGTGATTCGTCTTTAATAACAAAGTGGATATATTACATTAAAAATAATTGTATTTGCTATCTTAGTTTTACACTGTTATATGAATAAAATTAGATATTATTAGTAGTGAGATATTATTAATAGATATTTCTTCCAATCGAAGCCATCATTGTTTGAAGCAAATTTATTTATTTTATCAACGGTACTGTACAATAAAATCTATTTAATAATAATTTACACTTTATGGTATCACTTATCAATAATAATAAAAATATAACATTCAATTACAAGGATGATGATTTATTTTATATATATATATATGCATTTTAATGCCTAAAAGCCATCTCCCATAGTCAATTATTCAGCTAAGCAGAGATAAACTTATAGGAGAAGGAATAAATAGACCAAAATAATGGGTTGGGGAGAATGTGTTTTCGTATTTTATATACAGATTCTAGATATTTTATATCATAGTTCATTTATAATAATTTTGTTCGATAACTTGTTGTCATTTTGTAGGCAGTGACATAATCTCTTTGCTCTAGAAATTTTGGGACTTCTTATCAAAAAACTGCAACAAGGTTTGACCGTCCTCTATTGTTGTTAACCTAATACTACCTAAGAATACTAAAAAGACTAAAATAGGTGAAAATATAAGGGTGCAAGGTCAGGCCTATATGGTGGATACATTAATACTTCCCAACCAAGCTCTCTCAATACTTGCTGAGTCGCTAAAGATGTGAGAAGTCTAACGTTATCACGATGAAAAAAAACACCAGTTGATTTACTCTGTCCGTTTTATCTCTATTTCTTGTTTGAGTGTCATCATCTCTTGGTAGTTGAGAATATCTGATAGTTTTGCCCGGCGGTAACAGCTCATAATGAATGACGCCCTGCCAATCTCGCCATATACTGTGTATGGTGTGATTCATCACCTTATTGTGTTTCAGGTTCCCTACAGTCTGTTGAGCTTGACTGTCCTTTGACCCTGATCTTTTTCCCACGTTCGTGTCGTAAGTAATCCACTTTTCATAACTAGTGATTAATTTTTTCATAAACGGTTCGGTATCATTACGCCCCAATAGAGAATAGCACATGAGTACACGATTCATTAGTTTTCTTTCAGTAAACTTTTGTGACATGCAAATATCGAGCATTTTTGTTCTTTTCAAATTTTTTTCAAATGGGTCAAAATTATTTTGTGGTGAACCCAGGTCGCCTCAGCTATAGTGACGATTTAGCTCCACTTTTTCCAAAATGGCATCGACTTTATCTGTTTTAGGTCGACCAGGGCAAGCTTCATCTTTGACATCAAAACTCCCGGGCTGATAATGCTGGAACCAATTTTGTGCTACTCTTTGTGTCGCATTCTTCCGTTTTTTGTGATAAAACTTCAAAATGTATCGCATTTACAAAATATATCAATAAATTTTAACTGCAGTCTTATTTTCATCACTGTGTCATCTTTTAGAAAATGGAACACGTGTTAAATTATGTGTTCTATTTACAAATCTATCAACAAATAGCCAGAGTTTACGATGGTGCATAACTTACCAATGTCAAATATATGACTAAAGAATATCTAATTACTTTTAGTATGACCCTGGTATAGACCAATTGACAACCACAAAAAAACAACGATAATTTTTTTTTATAATAATCTTAGCGAATCATTCAATTCTTTATTTGTGTATTTCTCATTCAAACTTTAAATTATATCAGGTTTGTTAAATAAAGTAAAATCCTTTCGGTACTATCGACAGCAATATACTTTTTTTACCACAAAAATATTGCATAAAATTATATATTATAAAAGGAGGTAAATATGTGATTAAAGTTGTAAAAATCACATTTTTCTTCATAATTTATATCTTGGCATGTGACGGATGGAAAAGTTTTGATTTCTTCTTTCTTGAAATACAAAAAAACAACGGAGTAAAATCAACTAATAGAACGTGTCATTTGACTGTATACCTTTGAACCAAAACATGCTAATTGCATAAAATGTTTTAACTTCCTTATAGTTTTTATTGCGGTAAACAAAAAACTAGGCGTAACAAAAGTCTAGGTTAATCGAGAGTATTTCCTCGTCAACTCGTGGGACAAAACAAACGTAATTACTGTTCCACTACTAACATTTGTATAAAATGTACGGTTGGCTATTATAAAGTATTTAGACTAATACACGTGACCTGCTCCTAGACAAGACCACAGCGACATCTTCTATTTTTTATGAGATAAAATTTATTGAGAACAAAGATAGAGGTACTCTGTTGTTATATTGTAAAATAATCCGATGTATACCAATGCCTCACCATTGGCATATATGGGAGGTTTAGGAATTGTACGTAGACCTTGCAGCTGTAACAGTAGAGGCGGCTTTACCTGTGGTGCAGGATGTGCGTTGCACACGGGCGCAGCGGTGTTAGGAGGCACCGGCCTCGGCACTTTCAAACTGACCGATCAGCTGATCGAGTTAGTATGAATGTCGATTGTTACTACAATTTCTATAGACATGTTAACATTTGTACCCATTCCATTTTGACCGCGCGCTTACTAGATGACGCTAGGGCTAGCTAATGATTGCACGGGCGCTACATGGCCAAGAGGTGCCTTTCTGTGACAGACCCACCGGGCAAGGACCCACACTACTAGAGACTACTAGCGTACAACTATCAACAAAGGGAACCGCAGACATATTAATGAGATATGATGCATTCCACTTCATCTCCAAAGGGTGACAACGCTTGTGCATCTTTAATTTGAATGGATTCAATTTCGATGGATGTAGGATGACTGCAGCCATCACTTACATGTCTGACTGATCTGTCGGCTTGTTTGTAATCCTTACAAAAAAGAAGCTCTTGAGTACAACACTGCGCCCCATTGACCCCTAAGCCTGTCAATCTTCGCACTACTATTTGACTGAAATTAAATTTGTATTTGTTACCTTTAGTTCGCAATGTACTTTATATTTTAATGAAAGGACATTGTCTTACATGGAATTGTTACATTTATGGTCTATAATTGGCATTATGATAAAATTAATAGTATTTATTTAATTGATTTAACTACTATAGATTAACTTTATGATCACATTAAAATCAAGGTCTATTGGTTGCAATTTTTATGATGTAAACCGTTTTAGGTCACTGGTTTCAGAATGTCTAAGTAAAACTTATTTAAAAAATTAATATCGGTTAATCTTTTTCTAATGATTCTAAAAGTGACAGCACTAAATTTATTCAATCCAAAAGGACTTATTTCCTTACTTTAAACAAGCCATGAAAATATAATAACTTTTATATAGAATTTCTGAATCATCAATTCGCCAGATGGTAAGAAATCATGATATGTGGGGATTAAGCAGGCCATGCTGCAGGTAATGGGGAATATCAACGTTCTCTCATAGAACTCCTATTAGCGTAAAATAAATTTGTGTTCCATATGACGAATTGAGGGAAGATGAGAGAAGATCGATACTTATTCTCTCATAAAAAGGAAAAAAGAGTACATTTAACCTTTACCTAATTAACTTGAAAACTGCTATCCCTATTATAGCGAGGATATTTACGAGTATGACTAACCTCAAAACGTAGTCATTAACCAGGCAACTGAAGCGATACTTTCATCAAATACTATGTATAACCTAAACTAAGTTTAAGTTAAACAGAAATGAGTTCCATTTACAATCTTAGTAACCGCTAAAGTACACCCTACGAATCATCTCTTGTCTCTCATCTCATTAAAGCATCAGCTAGAAACTAGCGGTCCGAACAACAGCCTCACAGACTACCATTATAATCGTAAATAACAGTATAGCTCTACTTTTTTTTGACCTTACTGGTTCTGGGGACCTTTTCGATGTATAATATAATAATATTTTACGTATTTAAATATTAATATTGCTGCCATGATTAATATTCACACAATTCGATAGAAAACTACGCCAATTTTTATAAATAACAAGGTGTATTGTTTCAGAACGAACATGGACAATATTAAAAACATAGTAACGCGAAGCTGCTATTGCTCACTGGTATTCACGTCTGATTAATAATCAAGAATCTTACTATGCTAGATACATGATTTAAAGCCGAAACTCAATAAGATTCATGGACCACTAAGTAAACGTTGATCAAGATGGATCCGTCACAAACTAAACGATGAGCAGAAAGAACGTCGCGTGTATTGATATTAATTTATGATAGACAAATTCGATAATGGTGAGAATTAAATTTATGATACACTGATAGGTGACGATATAGTTATATACAAAACGGTTGGCTCAATATTTTTTCAAGTTGGAGCATTCACCTTGTGATTTTTCCACTATCCAGAAATTAAGGAAAATTTAAAGGGGCAAAGAAAATATCCTGGCTAGTATAGCTATAATTTTGAGGTATCTTAAAAAAGTTGTTGGTCATTAGTAGGTGATAAAGTCGTTTAAACAAATGGAAAAGTTTAAACGTGTGCACGGTGAATACCTTAAAAAATCGAAATTATCGATACCTGTACTAAAGAATAAATTTTATCATTTTTGAGTATATTATTATATAGACATACATATGTATGTATTTATGTATGTGCTACAATATCAAAATTTATATTATATATTCCCTCCTATAGGCCCTCTCTCTAGGGAGGCTATACGCACAGTCCCCCAAACGGTTTCACGGAGAATTGACACACAGCTTATTTCTTCGAAATATTTTTTATTATTTCTAAGGCATGTTTTCGAACGGATCTTACGTCACCACCGAGCATGTTGTAAATCAACACTTATAATTGCAATTAATTTTATTTGTGCCGGCAGCGGAAATCGAATCCGGGTTGCTCGCGTACCGTGAATTAACATTGTTTTGTTATATATAAACATAAAAAGAAAGATTTTTTAACCTTTATAATGCACAGCGAACAATATTTAAAATCGTCACCATCTTACAGAATGTTACGAAACAATCCTGAGCCACCTGCATCCATCGACTTCCCGAAAAAGTTTTCGAGAAGTCGAAGTATTGTAAGTACATAAATCGTCACTACATCTAGTGGTACATCTATCTAAGTTGACAATCGCGAAGCATTTTTCACCATTAGTTATCAGTTGTATATACTTTATAGCGAGACTTCAGATCACTTCAGATTACTGATCCTTTGAGCTGTATCAGTCGCCTATTTAAACATTAATTAGTTAGTCTATTATTAAAATGAGGACCACCACTTCTCTTGTGTAGGTTTCACGGAAGATCAGGGTCGTGACCATAAGTAATAACAGTGCCTGAGTGGAGTTCCTTTTCTATATTTGGCGTAGAGCAAGTTTCACTTGTTTCATTTATTATTTTTTGTTATATATATAAGGTAAAAGTATTTTTCTTGTTTGTTTTTAATTGTTTTTATTGTATTTGATTTTGCTATTTATGTACGCCAAATATGAATAACTTATTATTATTATTATTATATTAAGTTGCATAATATTGCATGTTGATTGATGCACATTTACGCTTAAGGTTAATCTTTTGCTTATAAAATATTGCCTATATTATTCATCGGTAATAAAATGACTTTGAATAACTTACAGACAGTTTCTTTATTCTTTTAATTTAACTGAGTATACGCTTAAACACAATTTAAAAGAAGTAAAATGTATGTTTGACTTGCAGTTCTATGGGAACCTTCGATGTAATTGCGTTCGTAAACAATGAGTTCGGGCAATGAGAGAACGAAAATCTATGTCATGTATGTCTGCCATGACAATGGTTACTTAGAAACATGATATAACATGTCCTTGTAACGCTTTCGCAGGTGTACTTAGGTTATTATGAGTAACTACTTTATGATTGGATTAATGGAAGATAGAAAAAAAAATACATTAAAAAAAACTCCAAATAAGCTGAAAATGCTTGTGCTAGGAGATGATTCGTCGTCAATACTAGAATGACGGATTCGAACCTACTTAAGCTATTGACGCTTCAAATTTAATAGTAATAATGTACGGCAGATTAGTATAGTAAAACATATTATATATAAACATGGATCCCACTTTTGGGACATAGTCTCCTCTAGGAAGGTTATTGGAGCACAATTCGCCACGTGATTCCAATATGGATTAGTGGACTTCACATATGAATGTAATATTTTCACATCACAGTTACCTTCAACGACGAAAACGTGATAAATTTTGATTTATTACACTTATTATATAATATTGATTATTTGTAGTTTTAAGTCCTGAAAACTACAAATAATATTTTCATAGATGTCGGTACTGACATTGAGTTCACGGTTCCATAATGTATGTATGTACATATGAAGCAGTAATTGACGTACGCCGTCGTCCAGGTCGGGTCACGTATTTGAATTGCAGATGTCGATGGTTGGATTTCCTACATATTATTTGATTTCGGGTCTGGGGTCCCTCAATCCTGTCCAAAATTTAACATTATTCAGTTAACATTGCCTTGACGTTTTAAACGTAGTAGACCCACGCTGCAGTTCGCAATTAGAACAAACGGGTTCTTTCCGTCAACGATAATTCGCGCTCTGAATACTAGCATAAAGAAACTTCTCAATGCTATACGTTGTACAGTGATTGATCGAGACTGGCACAGAAGTTTCCTTAGGCGCTTTGCAGATTTAGCGACTATTTCTGGCAACTGACAACTAGCCGTTTACACACATCTTAAACGAACTGCGCACACTTAGCAACTCGTGTTGCGACTAGCAATGAATCGAGAACAGTTTTCAGTTGCTGCAATCCATGACTAAGTTAGTATCTAATTACCGCAACTAGCAACTGTAGAATTTGCCTATTGCTGCGAATAATAATTTGTCGTTTTTGACGCTGTCGACGACGGCGACGTAATACGACAGTTTGAGATGGAACAGTTTCTTACCGGTCGGGATTTCGGTTTCTTAACACCACCTCTAATAATACTTTTTTATGGGTTCTGATTTTGGCCCTAGTATATAATATATGGCCTGCCAGTTAGGGTATTGTACTAATTGTTAATTACAGCTGCTCGAAATACATTATAGGGTTAATATATAATTTGGCGTATTTAGGCAAAATCTCGGGTACATCAAAGAAGCAACTTATACTTTGATGTAGTGTTAAGTCACAAAAAGTTAAAACATTTAAGTTGATATTGAGAAATAATGAACAATTTAAAATAAAATTGGAGAAGTTGAAAATCAATTCATGTGATATCTCGATCACATTTTGAAACGTCAATTGTCTAATGGTTCAGGGTACTGTCTGCGAAACTTAAGGTCGTAGGTTCGAATCCGCCATTCAACTATTGTCGTGAACCTACTCCTGGCACAAGCAACTTGGAGTAGTTAACCGGAGTATTAGTAATGTTGCAATTATTATTAAAAAAAACAAGTTGTACAAATAAATGGTAAGGAAATCTTACACATAAATATCTTTCGCTGAATATAATCTTACGGGGCTTATAATCGTAGACCTATATATTTCTGGAATATTTCTAGATGGCTTCTAGAAATATATTTAGAAAGTTATTCCAAACAAATATCGATATAAAACCTATTCTATATTGATATGTGTGCAGTGTCAGTGACAGCAACTATAAACAACAAGCCCAAACCTGATACTAACAATTTGTTAAACATTGTTTTAGACCTGCGACGTACTGCGTACTTTGACTACAAGGCCACTTGCCTGTCAATATTATATTTTATAGTATTGGGTAGTATCTATAATCCATTACTTATATATTTTTTTAAATATCAACAATATTTGTAGTTATTATAAAACTTCAATCTTTTTACATATATTTTTTGTTAAAATACACAGAGCAACGAAATATTTTTATCTCTCCTTTCACACATGTCTATTTTTGACACATGTTTTAAGAAATGCTATATTTTATATATTAAATATTTATTATTATATTTATTCATCGTTTTTGCTGGGAACTGGTTGCGAGGTCTTCGAGTCATCAGTTAAATCAATTGTGGAAATGCCAAATTTTGTGCCACATTGATTTTATTTTTATTTTAAACTAAGAAAATGGTTCATTGGGCCTTATTCAGTTCAGCGGTGCGACTGATAACTTGATACTCACAGTTTAAGCGAACTTATGTTATTATTACCTACAATTATATATATATATATATATATATATATATATATATATACATATATAAATATATATATATACATATATAAATATATATATATATACATATATAAATATATATATATACCTACAATACCTTATAAAAGATTTTTTTTACTAAAGTAATCTTTTCATACTCAGCTACTCACCTGATTTCAGACCTACGTTCTGAGCAGAACTGATGCATGCTGACGTTGGCTGTCTGAAGCCGCCTTTACATGAAAACAACGAAGCGAAAAGTAATAAACATACCGTTTTAAAATTAGTTAAAAGGTAGTGGTAGATAGTGTGAAATTGATGTAGCTATTTCAGATTTGCTTCATAATAAATCTTTGTGCTAACTATTCTATAGTTATTCTCTTGCTTATAAATTAAGTAGGTCTCTACATTGAATCATAAAAGAGTTTACAGTAGCCCTTGAAATTATCATTATCAACCTCAAAACCAGATAAATTATATAATTAAAACCTTTGTGGCTTAATATTGCCAATATTACAAAATAAAATAAAACGGTCATGCGATAAGATGGTAGGAGAGTGCAGTATCCAAAATATTATATATTGCGTTTTGTGCTGATATATAGGTATTCGAACCCATGCCATGAACTATGACTGAGGAAGTCGACAGTCATGTAAATAAACCATGACATCAACCTCTCAACGTAACAATTTGGCTTATGAATTCGTAGAATCCTTTGTAGATAATCGATTATAATGTATACGTTCTAAAAAAAGGTATATTTATCTAGCAATATATTTATCCCTAATTCTAGTCTATTACCTAAAACAAGCTTAATAATTTACGATATAATATGACCAATTAAATAGATTATTATTAATAAAGAAATAACTTTCCTTTGAAATTAAGTTAAACTGAATACTTGCTTTTGTTTATTTAGAGTAATGTATTTTAGTTTCTTTCATTTTGATTTTAATTTAAGACGCCAGCTAATACTCTATGCTAAATAATCTTAACTGCATACATATGCAACAGATTTCACGATACTCCTTGGAAGGGAATTTGACCACATCCGTGTTTTGTTATCTAATTCAAAATAGGAAATCATAAAGCGCTTGATTAAATCAGGATGGGTCAGCTGTTGCGGGCAGATATGGCGTGTGGCAATAGTGGGGCAATGCGAAGCCCTACGTGGGCAGGGCTTCGCGTGACGTCAAACGCATCTGCCCGACAGATGGCGCCCGTGCCGAGATAATATCGCACGCCATGTACACAAGAAATTCCTATGTGAAATTCAAAATAATGAATGCGCCACCAGTCCCATTTATTACAACGTTCTTAATTTAGTAAGTTAATTTACTGTTTAACATAACGTAACATTTAAGTATATATTGCTCTCCATGTCGATGTCAATATTTTCTAACGCCCATGTAATTTTATCTATAACTATCCTGTATCAGTCGTAATTAATTATGAAGATCAAGTTTAATGATTAAATATGCAGTAATATTTAAATTATTTATTTATTCAATACTATTAATTAAGCCATTGTGTTTTTTTGTTATATAATGTATAAAAATGTATTTATTACACAATAATTACGTACGTCAGTAGGATTGCACATTGTGCACTTTGAACGCGCAATCGCAGAGGAGTATCTACTCCCTATTGTTTTTATTACAGGCTAAGTGGTAATTACCACGGCATCATCGCAATAAGTGATTTGTTTTGTTATTACTGTACACCATATGCCAGCCCAACTCGTAGCTATGTTTTTTTTAACAAAGTAATTGACTTTTTGTTCGATAAATCGTATCATTGTATCCGCGTTTGATGTTATGTTTTAATGTATTTGTAAAACAAATTACTTAAACATACGTAATATAGATACAAGAAATTTTATGTTGCTGATTTTTTACTGCCGTATTAAAATAAATTATGAATGAATACATAAATTAATATAGCCCTCTTACTAGTCGGCTATATCATTGGTAACTTCATTCGATCGATAATATATTGACAAATCAAGCTATAACCCTTAAAGTAATTTCGAAAATTCATTAACAGTGATTCTTAAAAATAAAATAAGGAACGCATTAGGGGAACGTTCAAAGTAGTAAAAAAATCTAATAAACTTGCCAAACCCCGCCTGCGTTGATATAGTCATGGTAGTGCATAAAAGAACACTTGACTTAAACCCTCATGGAAATAAAAAGACCATAGCAGACCACCAACCACCTGGATGCGACTGTAAGTAGAGAACCCGGACGTGACGCAAAAATACTTCGAATGGCATAAGCTTAGGAGCGCCAACCCGGACATGCGAAATATGCACGAAAGAAGTCATACAACTGACCAGATTTTGCATAATGTATCTGATAAGACCAGGAAATATTCTGATGCAGTATCAATTCTTTGACTATGCTGACACCCACACTCGATAAATATTCATGATGCCCTAATATTGCCTAGTTACTAGTGATTGAGTCTTGGTTTTATAAAAAAACAGCGTCATATTGTGTCTCTTTTGTGTTTCATTTCTTGAAATAAAGACTATTTATCTATGTTACTATTACATACATTGAACAAAGTATTTATATCGCATTTAAATATATATATATATATATATATATATATATATATATATATATATATATATGTATATATATATATATATATATATATATATAAAGTACTCTTTGTAGCTACAGTTTAACAATAATAATGAAAGGACAAAAACTATTAATAGTCTTCTAAAAATAGTGCATAATAACGTTTTCCTTTGGGCTTTTAGATATTAATTTGAATGAACTATGTACAAAAAAATATGTTAATAAGTGAACAGATATTACTTTGTATAATTTTTTTAATGTGTTTGTACTTTTAACATTAGCTAGCGTTATTTTTCCTTAACTCCTCTGGTGTTGAGGATTTTCATCGACGGCTCGTGTGCCACCTATTCTATAAAAAAAAAAACATTTGTTATAGTGGGATAGACGTACCATGCCTGACGTATTGAAGACTATTCTGACGCGAACACTCGAGCCGCGCTTATCTCTACGATATTATTTGTCTAGGTTTTGATAGTCCATGTGAATCTTCCAAAGTATTACAGTTTTTTTTATTAAGTTCACTTGATGATAAGTGATGACTGCGGCCCATAAACATTTCAACGATCCATTCTCGACAAAGATTCAAGATGCATTTGCACCCTTGAGGACTGCTTGGTATGCTTCATTGCATACTCCGGCACCACATCTAAATTTAAACAGGGTGCTGGACGCTCAGAGGTGCCCGTGAACTTAAAAATCCTGTCCGAGGCTAATACATTCTTGAGTATTTGTATCGATGAGGCGAAAATGAAACAATCAGTTCGCGTCATGCTTTTTACACACCTGACGAAGGTGCTTAATACATTTCTGTCGGGCGTGATGAAAGCACGCCGCACGCTCTCTCCTTTGCCGTACTCAAGTGAACTCAAACCGAACTAGGCGCCAGAAAAGTCTAGATAACTATACTAGATACTAGATAGTCTAGATAGATCCTGAGGGACAATGATAGTGAGTCCCATGGGACTGTTCGGTCGCCGGTTGTTTGGCGTGTTTATACTCTATATGCACAGGCATAACGTAGTAACCAAAATTCTCGACCTGGAGCTCGCTTTGAAATATCGGAAGTCCTTCTTATAAGTATACTCCCCAGGACGGTCTAGAAAATTATTATTAAATTAAATTATTGGGACCGGCCTATCATCACTGATAGGACTATTCTTGCGAATAAGCCTAATATCTTGTTGATGAACCGTGCTCAGTCTAGGATTTTTTTGGTCGACTTCACCATCCCGTATGTGGAGAACCTCTTGAAAGCCAGAAATAAAAACAAAATATCTCCATCTGGTACTCGAGGTAACTAACATGTGGCAACCGACCGAAAATATCCATTTTTTATATAATGAAAGCAGCAGATTTTTATATAATGAAATAATAAAAGACAAATCAATAATCCATACGTTTAATCTACATCGATAAAATAAGTATCATTTGTTTTCTAATATGATTTTGTTCACACCTATAATTCACACGATAATTCACTAAAATAATTTTAAGCTAAATTTTAAAAATCCATTTTAAAAATCGGCGTAATTAGAATCAATGTTTCATTGTTCCAAATGAGAATAAAATAGATTTCCCAGAAACGTTATATTCACATGAAAGTATGATATATGTTTCGATTAAGCATAAGTGAAGGAAAAATTTAGTAACGGTTCCACGTGAAAACAATGAACTTTCACACGAGAGGCCAGGTTGATTCATAGCAGTTTGTTGTTGAATCAAAGCAGAGAAGTCAGTGTGGTGAGGTCGTAATTGAATTTGGTAGACAATCCGTTTCTTGCCGGGAGACCCGTATATATTCACAACACGAACACTCTCCCACGCACCTGTTTTCAGTTTTATTTATAACGCGCTCTTTTAGCGTAACAATTACATTTAATATCTTTTATCTTGATGAAATAGTGCTAACAATTATGATGAAATAAAAAGTTTATTCTTATTACATCGAAAATTAAATCGGTTATTTATTTTTATTTCGCACGTATAATGAGAAATGTTTCAAATAATAAAATTAGATGACCGTGCTCAATGGGTGTGGTTCGGTCCTGAACATTGTTTAGAGAAAGAAAAAACAAGCAAGAAAGAAAGAATTGAATTTTGAAAAATACGTAATAACATTTTTGGTACAAAATCACACATACATATAGGGGTTAAGTGTAAGTAATATAATTGAGTTTGCTCTGTCGTAAATCACTTATTTACATTTTTATTGAATGATTCACTATAAAATATAGAATTCCGCTTTTTAGCCACGAGAAAAAATAATAGAACAATATCACACAAGTATCGCTTTCACCCGACGGTAGATCAATGTAAGCCCCGCGTGATAATTGAATTGCGAGGGTCAGAGCGACCCCGGGGCTGGTATTAGTGATACATTTGATTCATATGCGGCTTCCCTAACCAGAACTATTCTCATCTATTTAGGGGATGATCTAAGTGACTTCGATAAGTTAGTTAATCAACAGAATCACTAAATCGTCTCACATTACATTTAAAACCTTTTCAACAAGCTATTATTATAATAACTATTGTCGTCTTGAACGTTCGATTAACTACGATAAACGAATACAAGAAGTCCTTATTTTCTTAATTTTCAATAATCACCCTTGATAGATCTATATTCTTAAGCTAGGATTTTTTATCGATCAAATATAATATCTACAAATCCTCAGCCCAGCTAAACTTTTCTATATAGTTTGAAGCAATCAACCTTCTTTTTATATCCCTAATATTAGTACTTTTATTAATTTTCTATTAAGCAATACATGCTGGCATTTTTAATCGTAAGCATAATTTCTTCATATGCTCTCATAAATATTAAAAAACTATGTTTTTTCTCCCAGCGGGTTTAAGCTCATATTTTACTCCACTCCGCGAGGGGTCATTACTAAACTCCATTACACTTTTTGTGCCAAGTGTTTTGATGGTATAACAAGGGTGAAAACGACCCTACAAAACGAATGACACGCTCTCAACAGCCTCTGTTTTTATCGCTGGTGAGAAAGGAAAACATTTAGTTGGTCTTTCCTTATTTATTTTTATTGTAAACTTTATCGGCTTGTGCAAACAGTGATGGGTGAATATTATTCAACACTTAACATAGTTGTGACTGCAACTTCATACAGGGAAATATGTACATACGCGCATGGGAAACATTAAAATAGAATTTTTTTTTTATTTTATTAACCAATTTCAAAATCAAAAGCAAACACTAGAATTTTAATTCAAGCTTATTTTTATACATTCATGAGCATACCCAAATTCGTTCAGCCATTGTAGTGATTAGCATCCACATACGCACAGACAAACAGCTATTATATGTATTAATATAGATGTGTAGGTAAGTAATGTTAATTAATAAACAATTCGATACGATGGCAACAACTCAATCAACTTCTTCATACTCTTTCTTTGAAGTATAAAACAGAGGTTCCACGCCGCCATCTATCTATCTATACACGCTAATTTATGAAATTACTGAACGGTCCAGGTTTTACCAATAGTTAAAATTATTGTCGAGTAAGAATTGTACGTATTATCTATAAATTTATTTAGTGAATAGACAGAAACCTGGAGAGACTTGCTTACTTGCTTAAGAAGCTAAGTATAACCGATTCATGTGTAAGGTTTTTTATTACATTTATTTTTATAACTTAATTTATGAGAGACAATTACAATGAGGATACCCGATTGTAATTGTCTTTTATAAATTAAGTAACAGATAAAAAAGTTTTAGTTAAAGAATAAAAAAATGTGTAGAGATAAATCTGTTTTGCGATCAGTTTTTCTTAATTGCTAAATGTAATATAATGAAATCAGATAGCTATGGTGCGAATGTTATATATCATATAAATTAACGACGTTTAAGAAAAATAATATTTTATAATTATGGTATATCTGTATATCAACTAATGTGAATCGATACAATTTCTCTGTTTATATATGTTTTTTTTATTTAATGGTACCAACACAACCATGCTACAGTAAAATAAAGATGTAATATACACAAGAACAAAACCAGTTTTGCAAATCATATGTTAAAAAATGTCCTAAATGAATGCGAAGGTAACTTTAAAATAATTTCATACTTACTATGTACCTTACTATAAAAAAGGGTCAGGACAAAAATTACTAAATTTTTAGTTATCTTCATCCATAAAAGTTAGTATTTATTGTCTTAAAAATGGTACTGTTAGTCCTGTTGTTCACCATAGATATCACCACCTCACCCATCACTAGTCCACTTTATACATCACATCTATCCTATCACAGACTGCCACAAAGTACAATCCTTGGCCATGTGTATCCATCAATTTCCCGTAGATTGGAAGTTCATTTTACACTGCGGTGATCAAAGTCAAAAATCTTTGTTCCCCATCGGTTCAATATGGAGGGCCGCTTGCCACTTTGGGTTACAGATCGTTTGAGATATCAGTGTCTGCATTTAAAAATTGATGGATATTCAACGAGAAAGTATTCCGCAATTACCCGAGTTGGATTCGTCGAATGACCTCTGGATATAAATTGAACTTACCTTACCGAACCATTTACACTAAGTAAGCTACACTCGTCAACACTTCTTGCGTAGTACTTCTAGCAACATGGCATTTATTTATTTAAATTTTATTGTATTAACCTAAAAAGGACTTAATGTCAGTATGATCGTATTATTATTTTACCATATTTGTATTTTTTATTTTTACATAACATATTTTTATTAAAAGGTCTACTTGTAGAAACAAAATATTCCATGAACCCCTTAACTACAGAAGAACCACGCTCTCGTTAATTACTTTAACCTTTATACTGATTCTTAGTTAAACATAGACTTAGGTGTCTAGAGGGTTTATTCTGTTACAGTTACGTTACTTTTTATCTATATCCTTCAGGGTAAGTACAAGCACATACATCATTCACTTTATACACTTTATATATATATATATATATATATATATATATATATATATACATATAGTTTCAGTTGCATATGAGTGACAATGCCTTTATGAAAATATATATCAATCCTATACTAAATACCATACAATGTGTGCTTTAACTAAATTACGGTAATATACTAAAAGATTATTTATAAAGAAAAAAAAACTATAATTCAGGCCCTTTCTTTAAGTTTCCAAGCTATTTGAGTGAGTGATCACATGGCTTAATGCGTTTGAATACGCATTGAGAATCGTCATCAATCTCGAAGGGGTATAATGTACCCATAGAGTTGGCGAAGTCGGATAATGCGATGGGCATATGGCGTTATAGGCGACAGTACGGGGTACACACTAGTCATTACGCTTGGTTGGCCTCAAATACTCCCGGGTCCAAGTGACCCGCACCGACCTTTACGGTACGCTCCCAAATTGAGATTATATCACTTCAAGTGGACACCTTTGTTACGTCCATTTCTATAAATTGACGACAATCTTTCTATGAAATCAGTGACAAATGTGATCTATATTTAAAAACCAATTTTGTATTCGTATAAGCGACCCGCATTTTATGTAAAAGATATCGTAAACTATTAAAAAAAATACTATGAAAGACATAGAGAACATACGAGTAGATAAAAGGAAACGCATGCAGATGGCACAGGAAGATACCTTATAGCAATCTTCGATGAGTGTATTGCAAACTGTGATTACTGCACGTAATGTAAATCAATGTTACCATCTATATATTCATGACAATATGTTGTTATTACATTCATAAAAAGAAAACTCACTATGTGTACAACATAAATTACCAAAATAAATATTCAGTCATTCAATAAATTACGATTTTGAGAAAATAAATTTAAATATATTTTGTCAACTTTAGATTGCATCATTGAAGTTGAACTTCTATAAGGGGAGCGGGACGACATGCAGAGGCTATGCCACGGGGAGTGCTAAGTGCTTCGAGGCCACATGTCGCTCTCGTCGCGCTAATCTCCAGGATTTGCCATCCGATGTCCCTCGTCATTTGCCATCTCGCTCCCCACCACAGCCGACAATACATCCATCTCGTGTGCCTCATTGAATATTATTGCTCTATGGGGATTTTGAAAATATGGAGCCGTTTAGCGAAAGCCGTACATTGTATCCATACTGTGGAATTATTCCTACGCGGCCCAGTGCATTTATCACTTAATGGTATTAGCTATTAGACCGTTTAATCGCTCGATTTGAGACTTTATAGGCTGAGATTAACTTTATAGTATATCTATATTTCTCTTATGACTGCTCAGTCATATTTGCATGAAGTGTTATATACAAGGTTGTTCGGGGGGATATTGCAATATGTTTGATAACTTATCAAACTGGTTATATTTTTTATTTGTATATTCAGAACATATTATACTTTTACACAATTTTTAGCTTACAAATGTACTTGAATAGGAAATGTTGTGACGGTAACCGTAGATTGAAATGAAACAGGAAACGTTATTTGGAAACAATTTGCCTGAAGAAATAAATACTTTATCATTCATTGATATTATTATGTAAGTTACATACACCACTAATATTGTCTAACAAAGGAATCTTATCAAGACAAGTATTCTAAGCTAGGCTAATAACAGGCTACGATTGTTATTTTGTATGCACCTATACTAATGACGCTATGTCTGTACCTTCCCGAAAACTTTTTTAATAGTTAAGTTACAACGGAATATTTATTGGGATTTAAAAAAAAATGATTTCCACACTAAAATCAATTCTTTTCAACGTCAAAAGTCAATGTCTACTCTGTACAGTGAACATAATAATGATAGCACAGCCTGTCATCGCACGCGGCATTCAATACATATGCCAACTTTATAGAGTGGCAAACATTACAGTTCGTATCAATTAAAAATATATAGACCTATTCACTTTAAGAAAAGGTTGAAATTGCAATCGTATGCGTCGAGTGGACCGCAAATATATTGCTTTAAAAATGACTACGTTTTAGGGAGTACGCTTGTCATTGCTTCCCTAACCCTAAACGCGTTGCTTTATGTCAAGCCGGATGGGCAGACAGGTTAACTTTTGTTGTTCTACAAAAGCCGTGCATTACAAGTCCGATTGTTGGCACAAATGTCGGTATTACACAGCATTTTGTGTTTGCCGACGATTATTTCAAGCCCTAATTCATTACGCCAGCGTTCCCGTCCAGTGATTTGTTTGCTATTAATATAATAACTTTAAAATTATCAAAAAGTAATGTTATTCAATTGATTATATTATAATTTGATTTTAATAAAAACCTTCGTTGCTAGCGTAATAAATTATGAAATACTAATTTCAAAAAAATATTTTAACTCAACTTGTACTAATTTATGAAAGACTACTTTAATAAGTAGACCTTCTTTAAATTTTACTCTTCTTAATTCCTATTTTTACCTTTACTTCAAGTAAAATATTGACAATAATATTGGGTTTCTTCATATTATGAATACAAGAAAAAGAAAAATCCTCCGGTTAATATGACAGCTTCTCTGAGAAGACATTGGCATTTTGTATAAACAAAAGGAATGTTGGAATATTTCTTTAGCAAAAGGAAAGTCAATAAAGATTTTGAAGCATTGCCCTCGAGATTCCGTCCGGGTTTCAGGCGGGCAGGGGCCGCGGGGAGGTGTTGTCTAGGGACGGGTGTACTCTTCTTGATTACAGAACACCCTGCAACCCCGCACAGATCCCTTCATAGTTCCCCGTCACACCAGAAAATAACTACGCCGTGTATTGCTCACTTTTTTGTTATAAATGTATTTTGTTAAAAATAAACTTAATAAAAATTTTCTTTTCATATATTTAATGAAAACTAATAATGATGGTAGCATAAGAAGTAAGAGTTTATTTTTTAGGTCTTTAAAAAAATCAATAAACTATAACCACCTGTATTTAATTACTTAATACTGAAACTTTTATATGATAATATGCTTCTCCTTTATTTTTTTTTTAAATATATTAATCCAATGTAATTTAATGGTAAATTGGTAATATTGGTAATTTAATGGTAAATGGTAAACAGTGTCGTCTCACCAAAAAGAGTGTTTACAGAACATCAGAACTCGATATGGAATACTTGTTAAACGAATGTGTTATATTCTTGTTTTCTATGTACTGCTGCTGATGTCGTCCTGATATTTGTTAATAAGATATTATTATTAAGGTTTTTATATACTATATAAATAATAACAACTATGTAAAATTAGCTGGAGTTAATGAGAATGGATCGAAAATTATTTTCAATTATTTCCTATCTTTTTCAATCGTTTTTTTTTACTTAAAAAAGGTACTGTTTTATTGTTAATATAATTGTAAGAAACCGAGAGAGGGCACCTAATCCTGAAAAACATAGTAGTAATAATAGTTCTCGGTCTCTACTGAGCAATCAATCAACATTACCGCAAAATTTTCCTGCAACATATCGAAATGAATCGTTAAGTTTAGTCATAGATTTATTTATTTATTTTATTTTTATTTATTTATAATAAGAGTACATAACACTTTAATTACAAAAAATAACATTCAGAAAACCACAGAGGTTTGTCGAGAATGTTACTTGACAATAATATTTTCAATTAAAATGTTGAGCAATACATGCAAGTACTTACATTAATAACTAAAAATATAATACACTGAAGATCTTAATTTACACACACAGAAGTAAATGTGGGTAGAAAGAGCACCGATGCATTCAATGCATGTACAGGTTGTTCAAGAAATGAGATTTTAATTTATGTTTTATGTTTTTAACTGTGATGCATTGAATGAAAGATGCATATCATTAAGATGTTTTCGTATATTCATTCCGTTACCGTAGTTTTTTTCAATTAATATACTATATACGACTTTATCATGATTTTTTAAAAAGAGTTGCTATATCCTCAAAAGTGCTTCTACACTTCGATCTCCTTACGAGGAGTGTCTAAGGATCACATGAATGTGAACTTCGTGCTCTTTTGACACCCCTAATTGCATAAAAATACTAAATCTTATAAAGCACCCGATAAATAGTTAATTAAAGGAATTATATCGTCATAGAGATGTCGTAAAATTTACGAAAAGTAATTTCTTAAACGTTTTCACCTTCACCTCGTTAAACAATTACTAAAGACTCGCAATCTGCTTGAATGGGTAGTTGAAGAGAAAATTAAGAAGACAAGCGAGCTAGGGATACTCATTACAGCTCCGTATTAAAAGCAGGACCCTTCTGCTAGAATATGTATTTTTATGGGCGCTCGGGTCGTAGCTTCGTGCAAGTTTGATGCATACAATCTCAGCCCTGCCATCTGCGCTCACGAAGGTGGCGGCGCGCCCAGACACAACGAGCTTTATATTTTATGCTTGTTACTAACTTTAAATCTTGAATATTTGTTTTATATTCATTTATTTTACATTTAATAAAAGTACAATAACATTACTTTATTGAATGCTTAAAGCATTTTGAATTCATATAATTTTAAAATATTGATCACAATATTTAATAAATATGATGATGATAAATGAGGCTATAGTTTTTCTGATGATAAGTGTACATTGTAACTTTAAAGAACCGACACATAGATCATTGACAGATGTATACAGTATAGATGTAGTCCACGCGAGAATTCAAGATGCAGGCGTGTAACCCTCGAGTAACAAAGTGTGTCATCTTGCAGAACCATTTCTTTCCGTGTGCTTCGTGCACATTTCATTGAAATCAGCTCATCTTCAAAGTACCATACCATCAACTATATTATTCAACCATGCTTCGTCTATCATAAACGTATTTTTTTCACAGGTGTCAAATTTATCTATCATAAATTTCGGTTACCCCGGTTAGTGACCAACCCATCTTGGCATCGTCTACAAAGCTTCCCCGTACTCCTTTTAATTCAGCAAACCATTCTAAAGCTGTTGCTTGTTAATAAGCAGACTCATTAGAAGTTGTGGTTAAAACTTATAAATATTCTTGAGACTTTAAACCAATTTTATGATGATAATAAATCATAACTCCGCGTTATGTCATCACGTCTAGTGAACTTCATTGTGAGCACTTTCGCAAAGAGAATTGTTCCGGATTAATAAAAGAAAAATGAGATAAAATATTGACAAAAAGTTGGTGATAATAGTAGGCACACTCCAATTTACCAATGAGACAAACCAATTGCAATGATATCGCTATAATTACACTAGAGTTAGAAAAATACCCTGAGAATTTAGTTTTATTTAAACGATTTACATTATATTACAATGTTTTTATTGACTGCCAAAATATTTTATTTTAAAAAATGTACGAAATAAGATAGGTAGGTACTTTGTGATATAATTATATATTATATTTACGTTATACGACATAATTATATAATGAATCTTTGAAAGAAGACGTACAAAGTTAATTGAAGATACCTATTTAACTTCGATTACTTATAAAACTTTTACCTACGTTCAATTTACTATAATTGAAGTCAAAAACCAGTCAGCTACCTCTATATAATTACCCACGCAACGGTTGCTCCCCTCACCATCTGCCCATGCAGCGCATAGCTGCACCGCACCCACTTTGTATTCAAATGAATTTAGTACGAAAAACATATTCTTAAGATAAAAATCAGTTGGTAACAGTGGTAGAGCTACACTGCAGCTTGTTTCTAGCTGCAGAATGAATGGGTCAGCTAGACCGGGGTACGACCTCATAGAATACCGGTGACGAGACAATCTATCACAGTCCAGAGATCATCGGCGGAATCATTTAACATCAAGTGAACTGTGTGCACGTTTATTACTCTCAATGTAATAATAATAAAAAAGAAGTAATAATGGTTAGTGCAATTAGTCATATCATAGCACAATATAAGTTATTTTCAATGCCAGTGAGGCGAAGGGCCACGCACGTGCATCTTAAACCTTTGTTTAAAATAGATATATAGATGTGCTCGTTTGTATACACGTGGGTATATAAAAAAATACTATTTGTTAAGTTTATATGGAATTTTAATTTACCTTCTACAAATCATACATCATACATAATGATAATTAATGTGATCGATGTTGATGTTGTACAAATCGAACAGAGGAACTGGTTCGATTTGGTCCATGACATCATTTATTTGTAACCAAATGATATTTGGTGGACAGTATATTTAAGAGACAGGGGATTTATGAAAAGATCGTGGCACTCAATCGTTTTCACCTTTCCCAATCTGATGTAAGGCGTATACAATAACATCAGAGGAAGGCTTAAATGCAGCGCCACGAGAAGCAGTGTACAAGATAAATCGTCACCAATAATTAAGGTGTGAGAAAGAATATCAATAGAAAATAAAAATCCAGGGTCTTGATAAATATCAAACAGAAAAGTAATGAAATAAGGATCACATCCTGAGAATCACAGTGTGAACATTTAACAAATAAGAAATTGTTTTATGTATATACTTTATTTTAATCGGAAACGTTATGCATGTAAGAACATATATAGTAGAATAGAGAAGATACACGACGTGACATCTTTTAACATCAATATAGAAGTATATCATAAGCTATTATATATTCTTCTCTATTAAGATTATCATAACATTGTGAACGTAATTTGTTGATTTTATTTACATCTATTAAAGAAACAGTTCTATATAAACCGATACGAACAGACGGCCTGGCATCTCTCTGATTGATTAAAACTCTAACAAAGGGATAAAGCTGATCACCGAGAGCTTTGTGCAGAGAAGCCCTTTATATTCCCGTAATCAAAGAAGTCACCCTATACAAAATCATTCAACAAAATATGAATTTTCTTGTGTATATAATTTGTGTGAAATAAAAGTTGCGGTTTGATTATTTTTTGATTTGATATATTATGTGGTGCATTTGAATAAACCTCAATATAACTTTTCTATGCAGAAACAACAATACCTGTTTGTTTGATGAATGGGTTGATTACCGACGGGCAAAGAGAACTTTCACGCGTAAAGCAGTTAATAGCTTAGCCTTGCTATCTTTAGTATGACAAATGAAACAAATTGGACGTCGGCCTACATATATTTATCGGCATGGGTGAACACAGCACATGAGCTTCATGAATCGTGGCGTTTATTTACTGTATTATGAAAGATATTTTCCATGTTATTATTGTCTAAGCCTGGTGAACCAAACAAATGTAAGCAATAAGTTTAAATTACCTAGATCTAAACCAAATAAATTATTATCATAATTATAACATCAGTAAAAAACCATGATAAACCGTGAGGTTATGGAAAAATACGTGGTAAGATCACTATAATTTAGTCATAGTCAAAGTAAGTAGCAGTTAGTATGTAATAATTGTATTTAACTACTATCTGAGCATTTATAAAAAGGTATATACACTATAGTAAAACTATAGTAAAATATTATTTATTATTAGCTAAAATCTCCAGATGAAGTTGTACCGAGCTGATCAACTATATGACAATCTGTAAAATATAGTGTTCCAATCCTAACCTTTTATCATGCCATTAGGAATACTATAAACATTTAAGTAGACAACATTTTGTAACTTATTACGTTATAAAAGATCTAAAAGTAAAACCTTAAATTTATGATTTCTAATTAAGAATCATTTTTCAAGCCAGACCATTAAAGAGGATAATAAAACTCAGGTAGGTCACAATATGTAAGCCGTGTAAACGAGGGTCGGAAGCCGACAGATGTCACCCCCCGCCGAGCGGATGATGAGTGAACCCTGACTAAAGCTGTATGGCCCACATAATTTGTAATCTTTCCTTATATTTGTTTCAAATTAAATGGGTCTTGATACATCGACTTTTTTTTGTGAAAGTAAGAGTAAACGAGCACATAGTTTACCACATGGTATTTGTCACTATGGGTACGTATTCACTATATACCTACATACACAAATGCTTAGGGTAGTAGTTATGTCAAGCCATGGGTTCAATTCTCAGCCGAGGAACAACATTCGAGCATCGGAAATTGTTGGATAAGTGGTGGGGATGTGTTGTACACTGAAACTGAATCCTCTCTTAATGCATACGCATAGCATCGGAATGGAGGCTCATCATTCACTGAAATTGGTCTTCTTCTTTCCCCAGTAGGATTCGTTGCTTTTTTAGTCAATTTTTAGCACTTGTTAGTGATACTAATCTACCTATCATTTCACCATACTATTCATAGATCTCAATCGAATTATTATAGTCTGCTACGTTATTACGAACAATAATATTTGAAAGTTATGGATTATAGTGATTTATAGGTTATTGCGTTACGAATTGTGATTATGTGTTAATGCTGATAATAATTACATGAAAAATAAAGCAATATTTTAGTGTGATCTACACAATAACTATGAATATAAAACATGATATTGTTTTCGAGATTTAAGTGAATAGTGTCATTTATGTGATTGCTCTCATATCAAATCGATTACACAATGATAAGAGTGAAGATCTTCACTATGTAGTGCATCTGTTTGTTAGTAACGTGGCCAAAGATACAGATTTCGCGTAGTTTTAACAAAAAAAAATTAAAATGGACTTGAGATGTGTAGCGGGTAGTAAAAAAAAATATAAATGGAATAGAAATCTTTAAACAGAAAACGTCCTGTGAACACAAAAGAAAATATATAAAAGCCTCTCCGAAATACAATAGATGAGAATGAAGAACAAAACACGAATAAATAAAATCCTTTGCGATAAGATAATTAGATAACTTATTATGGACAGTGTAAGAACCACGCCACGTATCGTGAGTAAATCGTATCTAATAACTGATGATGAGGTATTCAATCTTGATACTCATCATAATACAGATGTGAGAACGCATCTGTATTATGATTCTTTATAAACAATTAATGTAGATATTTATGGGCCGCAGTCATCACCGACCATCAGGTAAACTGCGTATCCGTTTATCTCAAACATTATAAATTAAAATCTTACAGGAGCCTAATACTAGGTAAATGGAAACATAAATTTTAAAAAAGAATATATTAAACATTCAATAAATCAAAACATGAACAAAATATAATATTTTTAGTGATTCATTTATTTCAGTATTTTTGGGAAAGAGTATTTTCACTATTTAACTTATATAATTATATTATGCTTTATAGGAACTTGATTTTAGTTAAACAGTTTCAAAAGCATCCTGTGGAGTTAACATATGATACCGGAAGGAAGCGATTCGCCGCACACGCGTCGACACGTGCCTACTTCCGGCGATAATGCGGTAATATAATAGGAGACATCTCCACTTTCGCCTGTGCTGGATAAAATAGTATGTAAATATTTGTCCAGTCATTTTCTTGCAGTGGGAAATTAAATATTATTTAAAGTCAGTGGAATTGGAATTAATGGTTACATCACTTTTAAAACGGTGCACCTAAAGAATAATTATTACTTTGGCTATTTTCTACGTAGAATAGTAATCATTATGATATGTAATTTCACCACATCAAGTTTACAAATTAGGTTTAATACAAAAAAAAATATGCTCACCCTAATGTGGAAGACTAATACCCAAGCTAAGCGACATACCTGAATTCATCAGGTCAATCAGGACATCAGGTCTCCCTACAAGTTCTTAACAGTCGATTAAAAAAAAATAAAAAATAAAATCAAAGTAAAATAAAAATAAATAATAACTTAAAATCTGTAATAGTGGTTAGACTTGTTAGTATACAATTGTAGGTGAATATGCGTGCATTTTAGTCTGAGTGCGTTCATGTGTGTATTTATGTGTATGTGCGTATGTGTGTTTGCGAGAGAGCGAGAGTGATCCAATCTGAGTGTAAAAAGTGTAAGGTATACATTAACACAAATTTTGGAAGTAAATCTTCCGTCCCTTTGTAGTCTCTTTTGAGTAATCAGTCGAAAATACATTTTTAACCTTACTTTTAGTTAGAGGAGATAACAAAATGTTTAATATTGACTATATTTTATGTCACTTTGTTATCTTAATATAGTATCAAGTTGATATTTCAGTAAACTGTAATGGTATATTATTTGTAAAATAAGTACATTAAACTCAATGTAAACAGATATAAATTTTATTTCACGTTATTATTTCATGAAACTACGGGTGAAAACCCGTTCATCTGATAGTAAATGATGCTGAGATAAATGCAGCCCATTAACACCTACCTACCTTTGGTTACCTAATGTGAAATATTGCATTCATTCATTTGTCATTTGTTTTGTGAATTGGCAGCAATTCCAAAAATCTTGTTACACCTCAAAATGAAAAAAAATCGGTCCATGATTTATTACAACTATCGTCGTGGTCTTATTCAACAACAAAGGTATGATATACTTCGATTGGCATTAAATTATGAAGCCCCATCTCGCGCCACTGTTTACAATTGGTTTAATGAGTTTAAGCGTGGGCGTAGCAATCTCAGTGATGATCTGCTTGAGGGATTTCCTTCAACAGCGACATCTGAAGATAACTTTAGTGGTGTGCGACGCATGATAAAAGAAGATAAGAGAGTGACCTACCAGCAGATGCGAGCTTAAGCATTATTATGAGTCAAGCACAAAGTATTACTGACGCCTAAATGTTAGTGTAATATTTTTTCCTTTTGTTTGTCAAGCTTTGCACCAGATTGATTCCCCATACTTTGACTGAAGATCAGAAAGGCCTTTGCATGTACTGGTGTCGCGAAATATCAGGAAAGTTCAACGGAGGTGACTCAAATGCTGTATTTAACATCGTCACAGGTAACGAAAGCTAAATATATTGCTACGAACTCGAAATTAAAACACAATCTGCTCAGTGGGCGTTTCCTTTTGAGGATCGGCTAACTAAGATAAAGAAAGGAAGAAGTCAAGGAAAAAAGATGATTGCCTCGTTCTTTGGTTGAAGAGATCGTTACGCGACAGTTATTCCGGAATATGGAAGGACAGTCATTGAAGACTGGTATGTTAATTGTTGTTTGCCTTTTGTCTAGGAAAATGTTTGACAGCAGCGCACTCAAATCAGGATCCTCCTTCACCACGACAGCGCTTCAGCGCATTCCGCAAAACGAATAATTTTGAATATTTAACTATGGTAGGTGTCGAGATAATGTCATCCGCCATATAGTCCTAACCTGGCACCCTACGACTTTCATTTTTAACTATACTTTCAATTTTAATAGCGGCCCATGACATCTACATCCATCTTTAACAGAGATTCAGCCCTAAGAACATAGATGAAATGTCTCCGGTCGCATTGGGTACCCGGTCTCTATACACATTATACGAAACACAGCATCGTTATGCAGCTATTTCTCCTGTGTTGTGTTTCAATTGAATCGATGCATCTTTGCCAACGCAGTGATAGTTTATTGATGCCCTTCTTGTAAAAATCAGGGGAGGCAACAAACTCTTCAAAGGCATTTTGTACTGCCTCTTGGGAATTGAAATTTTTTCCCGCTAAAAAGTTGTCCAAATTTTGGAAAAAGTAATAGTCGGTGGGTGCAGTACGGTGGATTAGGGAAAGCTTCCAACCCCAACTCTTGCATCTTGGAGACTGTCTCTTGTGCAGAATGAGGTCGAGCGTTGTCGATCAGCGGGACGACCGATTGACCTAAGCTGGTTGCAGATGTGCGAGCTAATCCATCATTGTCTTCAGTTCTTCACAGTACGTATCTGCAGTAATGCCCATGCCGTTTGGTAAACAACTGTGATTAATCACACCGGCACTAGGCCACCAAACAGTGACCATCAACTTTCTAGAGATCATTTGTCGTTTAGGGCATTGCTTTGGTGCTGAACCAGGATCTAACCAACTTACTGAGGGCCTTCGATTGTCGAACAGAATCTACTTTTCGTCACACGTAACAATTCGGTTCAAAATTCTTTCATTTCTGTGCCTGTTGAGCAGCGCGATGCAGGTCTCAACGCGTACGTTGCGTTGGCGATAGTTAAGTTCGTGGGGCACCCATCTATAAGCTTTTTTACCTTGCCAATTTGTCGCAAATAGACCAATATTGTTTTGATGTTCACATCAAAAGCTGCTGCTAGCGCGGCTGTAGATTGAGTATCATCAGCTTACAAAATCGCCTTTAATTCATCATTGTTGACCAAAGTGTCCGGACGACCACGAGGTTAATTTTTCAAATCTAAATTTCCATAACGGAACCGGGCAAACCAATAACGAGTTGTACATTCGTTTGTAAAGTTCTTTCCGTAAACGTTGTTGATGTTACATGCCATTTGTGCCGCGTTGATGCCACGACGAAACTCATATTACAAGTATCCATTATGACGAAAAATGTTCAAACGTAATGAAAATACAAAGCAATAAACAAAAGACTGACTTTGTAAAGAGAATGTCATGTTTTATAAACAAAATTAATTTGAACTTAGAATTCACAGCCAATCAAAACTTTTTTTTGGTTTGAAATGGCCAATACTGAAGAACGGCAATTTCATAGGTAAAGACCTAGTATATTACATTCTTTCCTTCAGACGATGCTCTAAATATACCATTATAAAACTTGAAACCTTTAATACGAAGTTTTTTTTTAAATAGAAGGGTTCTATTACGGATGAGTAGTAATTCTTGATAGAAATTTTGTATTACTTAATACATGCGAGTCCATCAATGAACATAAATAAAGAATATAATAATAAATAAGACATTAATTGAAGCTTGAAGTAAGGATTATTTTAGAAAGATACGTATGATACAGAAACTTTTATAACATATGTTTTTTTTCTAAAAAAGCAATTTTAACTTCGAAAAAGCAACGACAAAATTCTTTTATTTTTTTCCTTAAAAAATATAATTTCATAAATTATTAAGAAATTTTAACAAGACCTAATTAATAATAAAAGCGATGAATATATTTTACATTACAAATTATGAATGTTAATAATAAAACAATCAATACTACAAATAGCACTTTAATACATGTAAGCTTTACAAACAATACCCTCGTATAAAGACAATTTACTAAGTGCGACGTTATCGGTATAATAGGTGCGCGTTGGCGTTTAAATCGAAAAGAGCTCATCGACGCTCCCGTGTTGTACGAGCACTTAACTTGATTACATGAAGCCCTACAGCCCACTGGTGTAGCCCCGTACTACAAAAACTTAGTCTAGTATGGGAGCGTAAACACACATATGCCATGGCCGCCCTGTCGCGTGGCGTCCGCCACGTGCCCGCTACGGTAATTGTAGCGTACGATATGGATTACGGATCATTCTACGTCAACAAGAAGTAGTTTTTTATAATACAGCCATTGTCTTACCCTTTGCGTAAATCAAAAATGGTATATAAATCTAAGAGCAGTAAACAAAGTATATTTAATAAATCTAATACGGTTCTCACCTTCTAATGCTTTATTCCTAGCTAATAATGCCAAGAGAACATCGGGCGGCGGCGGGTCCAACGGATGCATATCGAGAGTAGTACCCATAGGGCCGTCGCGTGTCCCGCAATCCTGCACAACGTCGTTGTATCCAGTTTCCATGTATCACAATTACGTTCTTGTTACACCACACAAACATTGAGCTTCGATACGAAGATCTAGCATTCCGTGCAATCCGTTAAAATGTCTCCGTCGACCTGATGATGCATCGAAAGCGAGGTGGCGAGCCGAGAACAGTGCATCGGTCTTAGCGGCGCGGATGAAAACCTGCCCCACATGCGGCACCGCCCACGCCCGCCTACTACGCCGCTCGCTCTGCGCACTGCCCTCCTACCTCCCATTGAGAAGTAATTTTTTACCCCCCGAATCTGATAAACCCTTGGGCAAGAGAAGGGCGGCCGGGGCTCCCCCGCCCCGAACTAATTTGCCGGAGTCGTACGACACACCCCTGGTGCTTACATCCATCTACAATATTACTCCGGCACGTTATCCCGTTCGCGGGGGCCCTGCGTCTCATCTAGCGTCGCTGTGAAGAAACGGAATTTTGAAATTATAATTGTAATCATTTTGAATAATTTTATTAAAATCATATGTTAATAAAAGTTGGACTTCTTTTAACTGCCAAAAATGATAAGTCGTATTGGTTCGATAAAACTTCAACTAGTTCTTACTACCAAGACAAGTTTATTTGTGCTTTTCCCTTATATAAGATAAGCTTAACATTTAATAGACTTAATTATGAGGATTTGCCATATTTGCCACCTTTGGCAAAAACATTGGCGATCACAGTGCTAGAAGCTTCGCGCCTTAAACTGTGTACCCCGTCGAGAAATCACAAAATTTTATAAGCGTGTCTCGTGCATACTATTATAATAAAAATAATTGTAAAATGTGGATATTTGATTTTCTTTATTTTGTTGACCAACTAGGCGAGAATAATAATACATATACTAAAATAATGGTATAGTAATAAATATAATATACTAATAACTTCTTTCGTCACTCAAGAGATAAGAACAGATTATAGGTCCTTACACTGTTACTACATTGGGCATTTTTCAACTTGATTTTATTAAAAGTTATCTGCAAAAAAATATATATTACCGCACTTTTTACTCTATTGTGCCGAATCGACGACGAAATTATATAATTTGACATTTTAATCAAAGGTAAATACGTATATAAAATACGTATTATAATTTTCATATTATGTTTATTACTCGAATGTTGTATGTAGCAATGATGTAAATTGAAATCACGTTTTATGTAAAAAATATTATATGATTCGAGATAAAAATGAAACTTTGTAACAATTATGATCCCGATAATGTTTTCAAAAGGTTCAAATTGATCGAATTTCCGATATGCTTCGTCGGGTTATCTAATTCAAAAGAAATTGCAGTAGAATGTGATCTATACACATCTGCATATCTTAAAACAATGCACGAGGGACTATTAATGGTATGTAATTTATTAAATACCTTAATATAATACTTAACTACTTTAGTTGTTTGTATTATTTTTTTACGTTGATATGTTAATAAAAATTACACCATATTGTTATTGTCTAATATTATACAATATTATTTTATGTTATTACCAATTATTTTAGAATGTACGTAAATAATTTAATGTTTTTCTTTTAAGAAATTTGAAGAGGCTCGTGATATATCCGCGTCACATAGAGCTTTTCATATAACGTATATTGACAACCATACTATAAAAATAACATTTAAACCAAGCAATGAATGCATTCTAGGGCCAAAGCAAGTCAAAAATAATGATAACAGATTTGTTATTGATATGCGTCTAATTCAAGTGGATGGAATACGATGTTGTCATAACGAATTTCACGCGGAAATAGGCCGATATTACATTTCCGGCCAATTCGAGTACATTAGAATGGCACATGAACCAAAAGTATTAGATTTCGGGGAAGTCCTACTTAATACAAAAGTTACCACTCAATTACAAATACGAAACGATTCTTATTTCACAACAGCCAAACTGCATTATCAAAAGTCAGTTAGCTTTCAAGTATCACCACAAGTTTTCAGTATAAAACCTTATTCTACACAAAAAATATTTATATCTGTAAAGCCTAATAGTTTAAAAATAGATAATAAAATTATATTCAATATAGGAAACTCTAATGAATCGCTGCAAATATCAACAACAGATAAAAAAATGACTATATGTACAGATAATGTGATACCGTATAAGATCACCTGTAAAATAAAAGTAATATGTCCTAAAAATTTCCGCCCTTTGTGCGTTAAATCATTACATAAATTGCATGAACAAAATCCCTCCTACACATTTGTAAATGATGAGCTGTCAAAAGCTGAACAGCGTAAAAAGAAAGCTAAAAATTTATTTATTGCGTCCAAGATATCAGGTGTAAGAAAATCAAAGTCTGAAAAAAGAATAATAGGAAAAGACGAGTGCTGTATTTATAAACAAAATGAAACAAATGTACTGCCACATATATTTTGCAATCCAGATCGTAAAATCTTATCGATTTACGACGTTTTCCATATCTTTCCCCATCCAACAATTATTGATTACGGCAAAGTTGGATTATCATCTTATGCTGATAAAGAATTGATAATTAAAAACCATAGTCTGTCTGATATTATACTACATTTTTTTCACGATGAACATATTTATTACACGGATAGAAAAGAACGTACTTTAGTCATAAAGTTGAAACCTTTTAAAGAGACAAAAATAACTATATTCTGCTTTGCTTACGCGGAAGGATACTATACTGGATATTTCAAATATAGTATTAACCAAAAGTATTTTCGAAAGCATCCATATACTCTTCAAGTTGGCGACGCAACATTAATGCTACCAGATAAAAGTTTAAAATTCGGGATGGTCACCATGGAAGCTTTTATTACAGCCATACCTATAAAAATATATAATTATTTTAATGTTTCTGTAGACTTCAATTGGAGTACCCCCCATGATGATATACCATTTGAAGTAGTTCCTGATACATGCTCACTCCCAGGAAATACCTGCAGAATGTGTGACGTAATTTACAAATGTAAGCCTACAAAAGCAAAAATATTTGAAATTGACTTAATCCTTGAAAAGAAAGTAGTTCCAGTCGAACTCTATGTTGTCACTCGGAAACTCTCAATAAAATTTTTAAAGCCCACGTTAATTTTAAATGATATTGCTCTCAATATAGAAACGGTAGAAAAAGTCAAATTGGAAAATTCTTCACGCGAGGTTGCTTTTTTTTACGTGGTTGAACCTCTTATACCTGGTTTTATAATAGAACCAATGAGTGGAGTAATTGGCCCAAAAATGATTATACCTTTCGATATTATTGTTAAAATTTCTTGTATAATCGAATTCGCATTTGACTTGATTCTTAAAATTAATAATAAAGAAAACGTTGTTCTACCAATTAGTGGTAATGTGGCAGAGCCGAGAATAAATATACAACCAAAAAATGTTAATATGCCGCGGATACCGTGTAACATGTCAACATATATACAAATAATGATACAGAATACAAGTAACGTGAAAGCGGAAATTGAGGTTCTAGAGGTTACTGATGATAATAGTTTTAATGTCTACGTTAATAAGGGAAATGAAAAATATAAAGTCACTAAATTTTATATCGAAGAAGGACAAACTAAAACAATTTTTATACAAATATATGGTAAATACCGAAGAGAGTATGATTTCTACATGCCTTTTAGAGTAAATGGCTTAATTGGTCCTCCAAGTAATAATCCACAATCGCATGATCTTCATTATTATCTTGAAAATAACGAACAGTTAGTTTTTATACCATGCAATACTATACAACAATATACAAATAATTTGAGAATAATATTTTAATAATTCTTTACAGATTATATGAAAATAATTCAAAAGTCAAAATAAAAACGATTTATAAAGAAATCAGTTTTTGCCGCCTAAACGGCGTAATTAGCCTACCACAGTTAGAATTTTCTATTGACTATTTTGAAATTGTTTACAATCAAAATAGTAAAAATAAACTTGAGTTTACAATGAAAAATGTTTCCAAACATAGTCTGCATGTAACAATTATAATATCGAAATTATCGCCAAATTTTACTTTAAATGTAATATCCCAAGAAAATTTATTAATGACTTCTGAAAATTATCTCAAATTTGAACTAACTCCTTCAAGGCTAGCTGAATTTAGTTTAAAGTTTCATCCAAAAGGTCAAGGTAGATTTGTGTCGACAGCTTTACTACATATGGATACAAACACGAGTACACCTTACTATAACTTAACTTTTGTGGGTGTAAACGAAATACCAATGATAACTTCTAATACTTACCGGTTAATATTTCCATCGGCTTATGTCGGAAAAAGAATATCTAATACTATTACTATTAAAATAAATACGGAATCTGACTTGAATTCAATTACATTTGTAGCGAATAAAAACAATTTTATATCAGTAGAATTGCTGAATTATAATATTTTAGAGAACATGGCGAGTAAAAAGTATACTTTAATAAACGCACAGATTACTGTTTTCAGTGAGACACCTGTTGTAGCCACTTCAATAGTTCATTTTAAACATTCTAGTGGATCAGGCTGTGACATAGAAGTCAAATTTTGTTTTACATACTGTCCTCTGACGTTACATGCGGACGCAATCGTTAAACTCGAAGATAATCCATATCCATATTATCCTTTGCCAACGCAATCTGATCTTTATAACTATATGGAGACAACTACAAAATTTCTAGAGAAGTGGATGTTTTATCAAGGATTTAGAAAGGAGTTATACCCAAAAATTCCTGAAACACTTAACGCATTGTCAATTGCTATGGCATCTCAAGCTAAAGAAAAATCAAAAGGGATTAGCGTGTCATACCTAAATTTTATTAGAAGAATTGCAGGACCGTTACTAAAACATGTGCATAAAGTAACGTACGTACTTTGAAGCTCACACGCTTGCACATTGCAGAATAAATTATATTTAAACAAATTATATTTTGTATTTAAGAATTTGTTTTCTTTTTGTTTTAGAATATTTGAACCAGACGAAACAGTTAAACAAGTTAAGGAAATACATGGTGCTTATGAAGAAATTTTTAAATTGTTGAAATCTCGCGGCGCCAATTTATGGGCATTAGATACAAAGTATCTCTTAAGTTATGATCAATTCGTTATATATGTGGCAAGTGTAGCACCTAAAAGTAATGCTGATGAAATTCATACACGCGAAATGTTAAATGATGCTACTTTGTTTAAAAGACTGAATAGACAAAGCTGGATAGACTTTATCCTTCAGAGTTATAAGGTGTTCATTTTAGATAGTTGTTTCTTTGATTGTATATGTGTTACTTCACAACCGAGGGATATACTGAATTTAATAATTGCTTGGTATAATGAACAGTTACGACAACACTATAATTCAACATGCAATAAAGATAAGACAATTAAATATATCAAGAATATTACAACAGATTTGTCTGACGGTATTGCTATTATTGCAGCAATTTTAAATCATTGTTCATTCTTACGTGAACATTTTTCAATATATAGCAAAGAAAATGAATGCAACAGCGACAGCGGAAAAATTAACAACGCATGCCTTATTATCGAAGCTATTAATCAACTTCGACTCAATTTTCCACTTAATAGTAAAGATTTTCTTCAACCTAATTTTTACACATGCTCTTTTTATCGATTAATTTATATGTTGTTTTACCTATGTTTAAACCAAAGGATATAATTAAATTTAATCCCCCACTTTTAAAAAGTTCCACACGGAAAGTTATAATAAGTCCCGTAGGTCAAGAGTCCTTAAGTTTAACATACTTCCTGCTTGACAACAGTAAAAATAATTTTTTTGTTGAGAAAATAGTTACTGGTGACACTGGTAAAAAAGTTGTCGTAAATGTTACATACATTGGTAATTTTATCAACGAGTATAAAACGATTCTTCTGGTTCACGGGTACAATAAAACACGAATATTTGATACCTATATTGTATTCATACTTTTGGGAAGCGTAGAAACATTGACGCCGTTAAGGAAATGCAAAGTCATAGGGCCCAATTATCGGCAACAAAAAGTAGATGTGTTGGTAGCGTCCCCTTTTACGGTATCTGCTACATTCCGAATGTATGTGATGGATAAAGAACCTTCGATTCCCCTAAAGCTTGAAGAAAATCCAAAATTTAAATTTTACGCTACGCGTCTATATCTCATTGATAAAGAAATTATTTTATCGGGTATACCCCAGGAAAGTGGACAGGAAGTTATGGAACACAAAGTATATTTTCTTTTAAACTGTTTGGATGCCCAAATTAGCAACTCATGGGTGTGGTTCAAAAGTATTATAGGAGAATTCTGTATAAAAGTTACGTCACAACCTCGATGTGACATATTTCTTGATACGCTTTATGCATATGTAAATAGATGGCCAATAATAGCGTGCAGTTGCGGGGAATCTTGTGAATGTTGCCGTACTACTGTTTTGATAATACCAAATCGTAATGAATTAATGATAAGATCACTACGTACTGCTCTGTTAGAAAATGCATCTGAAACGATGATTGAAATCTTCGATCAACTTATAGGTATTCAACTCAATTTATATTTTTTTATAGAATAATCTTTTAGAGTATGTATTAATATTATTGTATTATAATAAACTTAAAATTTAATACAGTTAAATAGACTGCAGTATACAATTTGTATGTAAGTATATGTATATATGTATATGTAAATACTAGTAGCAATTCCTATATAGGTTATCACCCTATCGGAATCTAACGCTCTTTGATAAGAATTAAGAAGTACTAGTTGTTACTAGAAATCTCTTGGAAAGAATATTTGAGTTCGATTCAAATCCAATAATGAGCGTGGAAAGATATAAATACATTTTCGCCACTTATTTATATTATAACTATTATTATAATAACATATATACAATATTTTTATTGTTTCAAATCGATACGTTGAGTATTTACAGAGTAAGAAAATATTTTAGTTTGATGAGAACGCGCAACTTCGCCAATTCTGAGGCGGTCAGTTTATGACCGCGAACCTCGGCATGATGCCTATTACTTTGCCGTATGAACAGGGATTTAAACGTGATCTGTCCGATAATTTGTTAAAAATTGATTTCTTTACAATAATAATTTATTTTGCTACGAATAGTAGTTAATGGCTGGCTATTCCTTAGTGAATTCCGCTTGAATAGATTGCAAAATTTACGATATACAGCGCGATACACTCGTTGAGTTCGGCGAGACGAATGGAACGCGATGAAATCATCAGGTCAAATCCGCCTTCCATGGAAACGAGTGCGCTATATTTTTGTACTGATCATTAAAAATATTTTGATATGGTAGTCAAAAAAATATGATCCAATTTAAAACATTATAGAATAAACAAATTATTTATGTCGAGTTTGAATATTACATTACTGTCTAGTATTATTAATAATTTTTTCGTGAGTGTATACAGTACTGTAATATGCCAACAATCAGAAAATATTGCCGTAGCCATCGCCAGAAAAATAACACCTAAAGACATTAAATAAAAATTCTTCCACATTTATATTAGAAATAATAAAAAAAATATAGAACATGTTAGAACGTGTAATAAAAACAATTTATATTTTGCAGAAACAGCCACGGGCAGGATAATACTAAGCATGCTTTTAGCTGAAGGTGGCACGAATGTATCTGATATGCAACACATCCTTCGTAACGAGACCTCTTTTCGGGTTACGGCACGCGCTCTGGAGCCGCGCTTCGACCGAGTTACATTGGCCCAGCACACTGAAGGCTCATTAGCCCTGCCTATAACGGTACCTGTGCAAGATAAACCTGAGAAATTTTCTGTCACTTTCACCTCTGAATGCGGTATGGATATACGTACTTATAAAGTATTCTTTGTAGAAAATGATAATTAGTTGTACTTATTGTTTTGAAAGGCCCAAACTTTTTTTATTGCTTTTGTTTTGTTGTATACGCTATATTACAGCTCCTCCTTGTGGAAGGCTTTGTGCTAAGATCGTAACTCGTATTCAACAAATTTGTTAATTTACATTTTCATTTTATATTAAAACTACAAGTTTTAAACAAAGACTTTTTATTTAGTTAATTCCTCTTGTTTTAATTTTAACGCAAGTTTCGCGTGCTGCTCGAGATTTTTATTCATTAATATCAGCAAAAGACTTATAGAATACAGAATTTTGACCTTGAAGTTGCGAATTTAAGCAATAATACTACAAAAAACGCTTCCTTAAACACTAATTTCGTGCAATTTATAAAAAAAATTCACGTATATGTTACGTCACTTTACTCATTGAGATATGAAATAGTTCATCAATTTTAGTTTAATTTAAATATGTAAATGATCATATAAATAATAAGATCTCTCTCTTTACGAAATTATTTAAAGAAAAAGTGACATCGTAACAAAAACTCTGTTCAATTGTTAAAAATTATATAATTGAAGAAATAACTTTTATTGGTAAATTTTAAACGTTAAATAGAAAAAACAAATAAAATCACATGCAACAGCTATTCGTTACATTTTTTCTAACATCAACCTCCGGTACCAGCACGTGATTTTAATACTGATGAGAGGAGAAATTACCTACTACACAGATGCAACCTAATAGTCTAATTTCTTTCCCCAATTCCTGTATTCAATGAATGAATACAGATGTTATGGTACACATACTATAATGATTTTGTATATTTAAGTTTAGGTGAAATCAATAAAACAATATACTTAATTAATTAATATAATAACATATTCCATATAAAAATATAAACAAAACAATAATAATAACCACATCCATATATTTAGGTATATAGTCTCAGCAGTCATAGCATTTATTGCCTAATTCTTTCATCTATTCTATCGAACACAGAACTGCATTATAATCTGAGCAGTAATTTATTAATTTAGTTTATATAAGTCACATAAAGCCAAAATAAAATTCGAACCACCGTTAGGTTAAATTTTTGAAAAACACCCTAGATGACGGCATAGCCAAGTAATAATAGTATCTATAGATGATAGGCAATCTATGATTAAAATATTATTGATCTTTTTTATTTAGTCTAGTAAATTAACTGCTATTAACTGAACCGATATAAGTCAGAATTTGTCGTACCTAAACAAAAAACATCTACTAATGTCTTAAAAACTGACAAATTAAGATTCGTCTATTTTAATAATTGACCGATATAAATCTATTGATATGATCAAATCAAATAAGCATTAAAAAAAACAGCCCCGGAAAGTAGATTCCCATGACCGTTCAAGCGTTGTTAGGAAGTAAAGAGGTGATGGTACCGCACCGCGTCGCCTGCTGCCTTGACCAAGCCGCTGGGCCGTGCTTACCCGACCGGCAACAACAAAGTAGGTAACAAAATAAATAAAAATAAATGCTTCACTGTTAGAAAATAAATATTGAAAATACAACAAATAACTACGTCAACAGCTTGTCTATTTAAATAAAAAATAAAAACTTATAGAAGATAAAGGTGATCTTAAATTATTAAATTAATATGACTGCCATTTGACTTTTTATTATATTATATCGTATAAGAGCAGTGGTATTTCAAAATGGGGGCTTATAATTTCACAGGCTCGCGTAAATGGGATGTTTAGTAAATCAACTTTCATAAATCAACACAACTAAATAGTTGAATTATGAAAGTTGATTTACCACTTGTTTGTTGGTTAAGGAATATCATGTGAGAACCTGCATGGCAGAAAATATGCGAAATATATTTAGAAGGTATGTAAAGTCCGCAGTGAAAAGGCATGGTGGAGTATACTTTAATACTCTCGCTGCCTCCGACCGCCCTCGTTCTCAAACCTCCCTAGTTTCGAGGCCTTTACTCAGCAGCCGTTTCCTCTCAGGCTATACTTGTATGTTATAGGTTATTACTTTAAGGGTTTTATGAATTAGTTTTGCTAATTACACTAGTTTTATAAAAAGAAGAAACTAGGAGATAGTTCACCCTATGGTAAATAAATGCCACATCTACATTTAACCTTTTTCATTCTATTCCACGAATGAGGAAGTAAGATGGAATGCATCTTTACCAGTAATCGTGTCTTTCTTTCCCTTCTACAATACAAACCCAGCAGCGCTCGCGGGCAATTACAAGCTTCCATACTAGTCGTTCCCGGTAGAAGCGTACATGTAGGACTTAATAAAAATTGTTACCGAATCGGATTAATCCAATCAAAATGACTGCGCTTTATATACCAAAGGTAGACCAGATTATCTTAATGTTGTTTAACCACAAGATAATAATTAAAAAATAGGAGAAATTAGAATAAATAAAAAAATCCTTGCCGTTGTATTCAGTTCTTATAATACTTAAGTGCAGCTGCTGCGACGCCCGTGCACCGTAGAAAGCTGGTGTGCGCCTATAAATCCACTTCTCGTCAACTCCAACCTCCATTGTCTCGCAAGTCGTCATCTTAGCTTCATATATTTCTTAAACAAAAGCTTATTTTTCTAGTTTAATCGTTTCCTTTTATTGTTTTAAATATTCTTACCTTACTGTAATAATATTTTATTGATTTATAAATAAATATATTTTATTATTTGTGGATTTGAGTGGGCTGAGTGTTACTTTGAAGTGCATAATGGAACTAGACAGCACAGATTTTCGGAAGTTTGGTAAGGCTGCTATAGATATGCTAGCCGACTATTTCGATAGCATACGAGAAAGGTAAGCAATTAATATTAAGTATACACGAACTACATTCATGGAAACAAGTTCAATTTTTTTAATATTTAAAATTATCTTGCAAGGCATATATTTGATGCTACTTCTGTGGTACGAGAATAACTATATTAGGTTGCAGTAATCAGTTGTCAACCTAATGCTTACCTAATGTTTCCTGTGTCGACTGTTAACAGTATACCCAGGAAGAGAAATAGTTCACATATTGTGTTTCTTTGCTCTCAGTTCATCATGTGAAGTAATTTGGTTTTAATAGAAAATCAAATTTAAAAAAACTACCTGCGTACAAGCGCACGTTGTTGACAAGTTTTTAATGCCTTCTATGATTAATGAATGAAGTTAATCATGGAAGATCCGAAACATTCCATTATTTAAATTGTCTTCCAGTATTGATTACACAATATAATTATTAAAAGTAAAATAGCTGAAGAATTTTTAATCTAAACTTAATCGCCCACATTTTTAAACCCAATTGTTGTAGACGGCAATATTGCTAATTCACATTAGTGCTGTTCACTTATTTTCTTGGGAGAATGGAAGTAAGTCTATTGTCTAGGGACAATTATTAGTGAATGATTTTTTGTGTCTATAAGTAGATATTTGCACTCACGGCCGATAGACAGTGAATGTTGCCTAATCAATATATGTATGTATATCAAAGCATATTTATTTTTTATTTAAAAAAAATAATAATTGTACTCATGTTATTGAAATATTTTTTTTTTCATGCAAACTTTGAAGTAATAGTACTCGTATAGAATAAATGGTTGTGCGCGATTGTTATAGCATCGTACCAGACTGATATAGCGCAATTGCCATCCCATCAGACCAGATTACATCAGAGGTCTCGCACCGTACTGTGCTGATACTAATTTGTTTATGTATTTAAAATCTTGTATTGTGGGTGGTATAGTTGGTCAGTATTGTGAGTACAAAGGACTATTTCGAAAAGCCCCACTTTTGTTTTGCTATTTTAGAAATGTGTATTCGGAAAAGGACAGTAAAAAGCTGGTAAAGGCATCGCGAGTCAATTATTAATTTTCTTAAATTTCTCTACTAAAAATTTTTAGGAGAGAAATTTTACCTTTTACGACACCACCTATTGATTGTCAAATATTGTAATAGATTCTTTACTGCGCCCAAATTTTTATTTCGTTGTTAATAATACTAGTCGAAAATTACTAAAAACCTAGTTGACTTCCTGAATCTATAGTAATAATATTATATCCAGAAATGTCCTACCATCCGTGGAGCCGGGACAACTGATAAGACAGATGTCGGAAGATGCTCCAGAACAACCTGGGGACTGGAAAGATTTGTTAAAGGAGTTTAATGATAAGATTTTACCCGGCGTAAGTAAAAAAATATTTATTATTGTATTAAAAATATATTTATTAAATATGTTTGAACTCAGATTATTGTTACCTGTATATATAAGGAATATATTAAGTATATGAGCATTGAGACACAATAAAATAATTCAGAGTATCTCCATACTTTATTCCGATTTTTTTATTTTATTCACGTTGGAAACTGAATTAGCCTTAAACCGTTAACTTTAAGAGAGTAATTAATTGGGCTGAAACTTATTTATTTCACTATAGTATCCCCGTCCTAGCGGTAATTGTTTAGTAAATCACCGTTACGTACATATTTGATATCGTAAAAAAATATTCCTAATTCTACATAGCTGAAGTGTCTTCATATTAAATGTAGTAGTAGTTTCTTAGAAATATAGTGAGCTACATGGGAATTAACATGGAAATACATAATTTTTTACAATCAAAACCATAAATCCATCTTTTAGATAACCTTGTGGGTTTCTAAAATGTAATCTTGTAATATGCCATAATAAAATACGAATGTCAAGAATCCAGATTCTGTTGATGTTGATGCTGTTAGCGTATGCGGCTCTTACAGCTTCATCGGACACATGGCTCACGGAACTGAGGGCTCCGTGAGCTGGTTATAAGTGTAATGTCAAGAATGAGCAGTAAGGTCAGAATTTGAAAGTACCGTCAACAATGTTAACACTCCTGTAAATCTAGCATAGCAAATTTACGGATAATCCCCGGTTTATTTACGATGGTTTTGACAAATTAACCATGAATAATGCTGCTCAATGCTTATGTGTATCGTATTGTGAGTGAAATAAACCAATAACCTAAGTAATAAGTAAAAATAAGTTTGGTTTCTGGGTTGTTTATTTTATTTATATCATTTAGCTCCATCGTAATGTAAGTGGCAAAAACAGAATCTGCATCGTAATTCCTTATTTGCGAGTGGATTTACCCTGCCGGCTAAAAGTTTAAAACCGCACGTAAACAACATAATTATCCATCAATTGTAATAAAATCCCATAGGATAAATAAAAGAAATGCACATCTGCATATTATATTGTTAGTATCGAATATTTAAAGAAGTCATTCTTTTGTTTTCAAACACCAACAAACGCTGCGCTAGAGCCAGGTGGTAGAGTCGTAATAATATTTTTATTATGAGGACCATTACTAATTATTTTGCTTTTGTTACGTATTGGTCAATAATTAGGATTATTTAGCTCCTGAAAACACGTGTTTCTGACTTATTATTACCCGATTTTACTTGGGTTTCTTCACAAACAATCTCAATTAGTCTAAACTTGTGGTTTCTACAGTGAAAACGTCATAAAATGGGAAAAGCAGAAATCCGTGTTCTAGTAAACAAAACCAGAGTTAAACCTTTATCATTGACTACAGTAAAACGGCGACTGAGAGATGCGAAGTTGTATGGTAGCGTTGCCATTCGAAAACCTCTGCTAAGGCCGCAAAACTAGAAAAAACGGATGGAGTGGGCTCTTGCCCATCGAGATTGAACTAAAGAAGATTTTAAAAAAGTGCTTTGGACCGATGAATCCAAGTTTGAACTATTCGGTTCAAATCGTAGACTTTACGTTCGACGCAGTGCCCAAGAAAAGAAGATGTCAGATTGTGTAGTCCCCACAATCAATCATGGTGGTGGGTCAATTATGGCCTGGCTTGCTTCTCTAGCCAAGAAACTGGGGATATGATTAAAATTGAAGGAATTTTGAAAAAGGAACAGTATAAAAACATTTTAGAACAAAATGTTTCTTCCGGGTTGCGATTAATTGGGGATGGATTCATATTATCCAACAAGATAATGGTCCAAAGCATAGCTCAAAATATTTATATTTAGAGGATATTTAGAAGAGAAAGAGGCAAAAGGGGTGTTAAAAAACATGGTTTGGCCTCCTCATAGCCCGGATCTCAATCCCATTGAACTTTTGTGGGAAGAACTTGAGAGCCCATCCTTGCGAGAAGAAATGTGGAATGCTTTATGCGAAATTTGGAACAATATATCACAAGCCACCATTAACCACCATTAAATTGATTGCCCGTTCGCCGAGACTTGTGAAAAAGTCATAAAATGTAAGGAAGGATTTTTGATGAAAAATCAGTTTAGCTAACTATAGCCTTTTTTTGCATGTTCTGTTAATATTTCTTTACGCTTTTCTAGTATATTGTTTGTCAATCAATATTCTATTAGATGATTAAACAGGTTAATTAAACATTTAATATTTTATTGGAGCTTTACTTTATTTTCCTACTTTAATTAAGGTGGTCTTAAACTTTTGGCCTGCAGGTATTTCTGACTGCAATGATCAATTAATAGGCGAATTGTGGTATCTAAAGATACAACAGTTATAGATATATCAATAATTACGGTACAAATCTCCTGAGCAGCATCACATACCAATCATCGACTCTAAATTTTTATTATCCGCCTTGCGCAGATCGTTATTTCATAAAAAAATATATTTCATTGGCTCATAATAGGGTGCAAAAAAATAATAATAACAGATTTTTCCTTTTTTACTCTAGATAACTCATTGGCAATCTCCTCAATTTCATGCATATTATCCAACTGGAGTTTCATATGCCAGCATAGTGGGAAACCTCCTGAGTGATGGCATAGGAATTGTTGGTTTTACTTGGGTAAGTTCCGGTTCCTTAAGAAAAATATTTTTTTCATGTGTTTTATTGTTTTACACTTTGTTGTAGAAATATCGTACATGTCGCGTCGTGCATTTGGGCATTTGATCAAACTGACCTATATTCCAGATCTACACTCTTTTAATTGACCGATGTTTTATTAAAAAATAATAATTTTCGGTAATTTTAGATCAAAATTTTATTTAAAACGTAGACAATAGTTACTAGTACCCGATATGTTAAGCAACACCGATCACGGCGATTTGTTCTTGTTGTAATTGCAAAGATTTGAACCACACGGGACACTCATATAAATTAATTTGACACGAACTGACAGAGCGACACAAAGATGGATCAATTGGTTGTTACCTACACATTGTATGTAGGTACTACTACTGTGGTATAAAATATGTTATTAAATTTTTGTTGTTTGTCTCTAAGCTACAAGACTAAGTTAGTTCAACAAGGATTGCTCATTGTTACCTCATTGGTTCACTTACAATATACTTAACTTTGTGTTGCTGACATATTATTCCTTTTCCTTCCTACTGCAAATCGGGTCTAAGCTATGCTTCTATGCTCATATCGTTATTTTTTTTTTAATAACACATAATTCAAATACTCATATTTTCATTATAGATTGCAAGCCCCGCATGTACTGAACTCGAAGTTATAACAATGAATTGGCTGGGCAAGTTACTTGGTTTGCCTGCTGAATTTCTCAATTGCTCATCCGGGCCTGGCGGAGGAATTATTCAGGTAGGTGAAAATAATTCACAAAACTCAAATTCAACCCATTATTAATTAAAGTAATAACAATTTATTCATTTTTTTATTATTGACTTACCAGGGTTCCGCTAGTGAGGCCACGCTTGTGTGTCTTCTTGCCGCTAAAGACAAAATGACTCGAAAGCTCACTAAAGTCGACCCTGATCTTGATGTAGACAAGGCACATAATACATTTGTTGCTTACACATCTGATCAATGCAATTCATCAGTCGAGAAAGCTGGAGTCCTAGGTTCAATGAAAATGCGCTTATTGAAGGCCGATGCGTTTGGTAAATTACGTGGGGAAACTTTGAAGAATGCGTTTGAAGAGGATAAAGCTAAAGGACTCATACCTTGCTACGTCGTAGCCAACTTAGGTACCACAGGTACATGTGCCTTTGATCCTCTTTATGAACTCGGCCCAATATGTAAAGAGTATAACGTATGGTTACATGTTGATGCTGCATATGCTGGAAGCGCTTTTATATGCCCTGAATATAGAATTTGGATGAGAGGGATAGAATACGCTGACTCTTTTGATGTTAATGCACATAAATGGCTGCTAGTGAATTTCGACTGCTCTGCAATGTGGGTAAAGGATGGATATGATTTAATTAACGCCTTCGACGTTCAAAGAATATACCTAGATGATGTGAAAACCCGCTTAAAAATTCCTGACTATAGACATTGGCAGATGCCTTTAGGTCGTAGATTCAGGTCTCTGAAATTATGGAGCGTAATCAAAACTTATGGTGCAGAAGGTATGAGGAACCATATAAGAAACCAGATTAGCCTTGCACTATATTTCGCAAAACGGGTTGAATCTGATGAAAGATTTATTATTGACCCCGAACCAGCAATGGGATTAGTGTGCTTTAGACTAAAAGATGGAGACAACTCAACAAGGAAATTATTAGAAAATTTAACAACAAAAAAGAAAGTGTTTATGGTGGCCACAAATTATCGTGGTCGTTATATTATTCGCTGGGTTATCTGTTCACGCTTAACAACGAAAGAAGATGTTGAAGTAAGCTGGAATAAAATCAAAGAAGAAGCTGACCTCATTTCCTTGAACAAAACAGGCACTAAAACTAAAATATCGAATATAGAGAGTATAGAAACCTTAAGCATCTGTGAAGAAAAATCTAAATAATCTTTATTTTTCTTACGAACAATACAGAAAGGAATTTATTTTCAGGCATCATCACGAATAATTTCATCCTTGTATTAATGTATACATAATATAATTTGTATTAATTCATCAATTCATTATACATTTTGAAATATTTTTTAATTTATTACACATTATTATTAGCACATTATTAACTGGTGTTTGATATGAAGGTGTTGTTGCGGATAATGTACTTATTATTAAAATCAGTTCATTAATTTCATTAGATCAAGTAAAAAAAGTAATCCTTACGTGGTAATATATACAACATAAATAAAGTATATTACAAAAAAAATGATAATTTTTATTTAGAACAAATTATACTAAAACAATATTATATTATAATCGTGCTAAACAAATTTTTATATAGCAATTTAAGGCCATATTATACATATAAAGAAAGTTAACTAAACGCAGCTGCATGTATTGCTGACGCAAATTCCATAAGAATATCCTTTAGGGAGGCAATGTTCTTGACACACTACGTCTTCAGTGGGTTCTTCAAACTGGCAGATTACTCTTCCAGGTATTTTATAGTCTGAAAAGAGTACATAAATTATAATGCATCATTGAACATCACAAACAACCTTCATATTAAGATTGTCAGTAATAAATCAATAAACCAACTCACTGCCTATTAATCTTAGAGGCAGTGCCAACAGGTCGTATTTTTTTTGAAAATATTTCGCAAGAAATAATGTTTTTATGTTATTGAAATGTACCCATTTTGTTTTCATCCTCTGAACGTATTATATTCTACTATTCGACCTTTGTGTGCACTTTCTTTAATTTGTACATATATTACCACTTACTATAAATACTGAATCATTACCACTGCCCAAACCTTTCTACTTATCTTGAAGTACTAAACTTTGAAATATGTAAAAGTTTCATGAAATTTATATATATATTTAAATCTTACAAACTGTATATTGCGCCTTCTACTAAAAGATTTTTATTTCTTTCTTTCACTTGCACTTTTTCCTTGTAAATAGGTAGTAACCACAAACAATATATCGAATTTTACCCAAAAACAATACAGAAAATATGAAAAGTATAAAATTTTAACTGTATACTTTTTATGATTCCATACCTTTTTCGATAAATACATCTGGTGACGAATGATCAGCTTTTGTTTCAACGTGATTCACTTCCGTTACAGTTTCTTGTTTTAAAATACTACTATCCCTTGGAGCGGCATTTGTCACAAATAAACAACCTACTATAGCCAAAAGTAAGAAAGACGTTTTCACCTGCATTTTGATCGCTATAATAACCGTGTTAAATTGTACAAACAATAAAACTTGAACAATGACCACCGTACATAAGTGGCGGACACTTAATGAGAATGCGTTTTCTGAGGTCAACATATGCATTGCTCCATTTTATAACGTACGACGCCGATGCGTCATGCGGTTTGTACCTACACGTAAAGTGATAACAAGAATTAGTTACAAGTATTTTGTTGTTTGTTTTATTATATTACTCATAAATTATAGTTAATTAGCAGAAAACCTAAATTAAAAGATATATTTAATAATTTGTACGCTTGTTTATGATTTAGGACTGCCTGATGTCTGTAGGAAACAAAGGGATTAAAAATTTGAGTAAGGACTTAGTGTTATATTTTCAAAAGTACCAACAAATATTATTGATATTCTAACCTTTTGCTTCATCTTAAATTATTTATTACGTTCGAGTACTCTTTATTGGACTTGGGCAAAAAGTAGATTATAAAATATGGTTAATATTAGGTAAAAATAGTATATTGATAAATTTATAAGTACGGGGTCGAGCGTTGTTAAACACAAATACTCAAGCCAAGCAAGAATTTTAAATTCCTAACCAAACGCCAGATTATTTGAGATGAAACTGTTCGACAAGACTACAATTTCGTATGTAAGGACCTAATATTTAGTTTTATAAAAGTACATTAATCAATCCAGTAATAAAGGAATATTTTGTATACACGTCTTATTTATTGATCAGATTGCGACCCCCTAAATTAATAAACATCAGGGGTCGTGATCCCCAGGTTGAGAAATGATGATTTATAGCGATGATGAATCTCGTCAGTGGTAGAGCCACGCTGCTTCTAATTTCTAGCTGAATGAGCATGAATCGTATGGTTCGACTGCGGATGGATCACACCACCGCAGAATATAACGGGGAAATGGCATTACACTGCTGTATTTCGTATGGCATTCCATCTTAGTTCTAAGGAGTGATAGCACATGTGTATCTTAAATCTTTGTTGAAGATGAGTGTAGGTGTCATGGACCGCTACCATCACTTATTATCGGGTCACCTATGTGGTCGTTTGTCACTCCCAATATTAATAAAAAAGTGATCAATTTAAGCATATGAGTAATTTTGAGTACAGATATATTTCGTCCTAATTTCTTTCTTACCTATCGAAATTCATTAAATTCTATGCAAAAAAAATAATACAGTATCCAAAATTAATAGAGCCATTAATAATATATGCATATATAATTATCATTAAAATCATACTAGTTCGTTTATTATTGTAACAGCTATGAATCTAAAATGTTACACAGGTATAAAAATATTGTATGAAAAGAATTACCATTGTTTTATTTTTAAATAACAACCTATTTTGTTGTTTGTTAAATTTTAGTGGCGTAATGACGTATAAGCTCCTTTTTTTTCATATAACATTGAAATGAGAGGAAAAGGTATGGAACGTGACGGATTAGAAGCGGACGGCTCGTCCTCCGGACACATATTAACGAGTGATATTACGACGTGAAAATAGTCATTTATTTCAGCCAGCTGAGAGTCGAAACCAGAAGGGCTACACCGTAAGTTCAATATCTTAACCACTCAGCTATCGTAGCTACACCACACAAAAAATATAATAAAAAGTGATATCATGTATGTATATCATTCTCATATCATTTATAATGTTTAAAGAATTCTTCTTCATCTGCCTAAATTAGAAAATAATGATGTTTTTATAATATTATTATTGTAAGTTCCTTAAGTCAATTTTGTGTACCACTAATTTGTACTACTAATTTAAGTGAAACTACTAATTAAGCACACCTTAAATACTTTATCTGCAGAATTCCAACGGTCTAAGCAGGCCAGGGTTTTATACTGATTACATTCTGTATTTAGTTAATGAGTTACAAAAAAATAGATCACTTAATAAAACAATATACATAGTTATCTTTTAACAACTTTTGACAATATTAAATAATCAATCGGGGATGGTACCTAGCTTTTACTGAAATTAACTAAAATCAGTGAATTAGAGCAATGTTTCGTCCAGTGAGGGAAATAAAGCTGAAAAGACTAAGGATTGTGGTACAAGTCTCAGAAGTGATAATGTATCTGTATAATGATCCTATACACATCGAGTATTAATGTAGGTATCATGGACCCCAGGAATCACTTACCATCAGGTGAATTGTGAAGTATACTCGTTTGTCACTCTTAATATCATTAAAATGAAAAAAAACTATTAAAAAAGGAAAAACAATTTAAACAGTTTAATAAGTTCTCAACATGAGTTTTAAATTAATATAAACAATATCTTTATTAACGTTTATTTCTAGTTTATATATTAATGAATAAATAAATCTTCGACAAATGGTGCTATAAGCCTAACCTAAAATATATTAACCCCAGAGAGACAGTAAAGAGTCGCAACTTCTACGTTGTTTTATTTAATTAAAAGCTAACAAACAAAAACGTAGTTGACTTAACGGTAAATGATTTCTTCTTTTTCTCAATTTAAAAACAATATTAGCATCAGCCCCATAACAAAATACCTTAAGATATTGTATTATGACAATAACATAGTTCTAATAGTTGTACAGTTTAATAACTACGGCTCTTGCAACAATCTAATGAAGCTTTTACGATTAGCATATTATATATCATCTTATTTGGGTATTTTGCAGAATACTAAAATTAATTATATTTAAATAAAAAATGAGCGCGTGCAACTCAGTACATATGATGGAAGTGAATTTTTTTTGGGCGATTGGCCTCGTTTTATAAATATATAGTAAAAAAATTGGGTTGAAACGAGATAGAGAGAAAGGATATATATATCATAGTTTTTTCTTTTTCTCTGCTTTTAGATTATATTGTAACACAATTGCTAATAATTGATTATGATTACTATATAAAACTAAATTGTTCAGCAATGTTTGATTTTTTAAATTATTCTTTTAATCAATACAAAGACAACACTCATATTACGTGATACTTAATAGTCTAGTTTTCTTAATAATTTAGAGGCAAGGTGAGATAAAGTGATCACCAACATGTATAAAAAAGGGTTCAATATATTACTTATTAGATAGTTCTTACATCTACACTCTATTGCCATGACTTGATGTCAAAAGACGTTCCGCAACAATTCCAACTTGGCTGTTGTGTCGATGAGAAAAGTAAAAATAAATGCATAATTAACTAAATAATATATAATTATGAAATGAAGTTGCAAACCACTATATTAACTATAAATTTATACCGATATACGCTATATATGCACTAATCGTTTTAGATATCGAATTTAAAAAAAATATTCGATGCATAAATTAGCTAAAATGTTTTTAATGCTATTCGGATTTTGGTGTTTTTAGGTGAAGGTTTAGCGTGTTATGTAATAAATAAAAATCTTATCGAAGACTAATTGGAAATGTTAATAAAAGATAAAAAATATATATCGATTTTGGGAGTATCGTTTTCTACCATTTGGGCTGACAATGACAGAACCAAAGTCAATGTTTTGCTTGCTTGCTGTTGCAGGCTTAAAATTATAAATTTAATTGTAAATATATATAATATATGTCAAAAGGTTTTTTGGTGAACGAAGCAACAGAAAATGGTATATTTACATTTCCCCTCAAATTTAACGGAAGAAGAATTAATGCTACAAGCAAAATATCAAAAATTAAAAAAAAAGAAGAAAGCTCTTCAAGCTTTGAAAGCACCAAAACAGGAGCCCGAAAAGCCCATATTACCAAAACGGCCAACTGAGGCTCGTGATGCACGGGAAATAGCACGTAAGCTGATAAAAAGTGGTGCAATTCAGGCTATCAAAAGTCCACCACCTCAACCCCAAAACGCTACTTTTAAACGTCCACGCGCAGGTACTTTTATATTTTCAATATACCTACTTTTTAGCTAATTTAGATTTTTATTTAAAAAAAAGTTGAGTATTATAAAGTTAGTCCTGATGTTGTTGGTTCTGGAGTCTATTGAAAAATAATCTATAGTGACCAAAAAGTCCTAGGAATGTTTCCATCATAAACTGTTAAGGGTAAGCAACACCCAAATGTTTTTGTTAGTGAATAAATATAAACTTATTGAATGCAAAATGCAAAGTTTCACATTGAAATGTGTACTAGACATTAGAGTTAATCAAATTTAAAGTGTGGAGTAAACAAATTTACTGCAATGTTGATATTACAAATTTTATAATCTGTAGTATATACTTTAAATTTTTCACTAATCATAATTAAAAAGAGGTAATGAATGTGAATATAAAATATTGAGATTAATAGTGAAAAAATTCATAACAAGATATTTCCATGCAAAGCGGTACATTAAAGAAATCCCCTCTATGATAAATGAATGGGTACCTTTCTAACCTTTTTAGGATAGTCTTTTGTCTTAAAATTTTATGCAGTTACCTATGAATTATAAAAGTCATTCCATCAGCCCACAACTATTAACTGGACACAGCCTAAAATAGCCATAGGTTACCATCAAGCCTGCTCCATGATTTTTCACAGCCAGCAATTGGCTAAATGGGTATTTAAACAATCAGCATTTAATAAAGTGTATTTTTTAATGCACACATATTTGTGATTTTAAACACTTGACTATTCGCTAACCCAAAAATTAATAGCATTTAATCATTTTTTGACCAAATATAGTAAAATAGTCATAAAGAATAATATTCTCATAAATATTAATAGATGCTAAATAAGCTTAGTAAATAGCTATATTATATAAATAAAGTTTGTCTTTGACTTAGTGACAGTAAGTAAATACCTAACAGCTTGATATTTTAAATTCATTCATAAAACCTTGTTCATTTACTTTTTCCACATGTTCAATTCTGAATGGTCAATATAGAAAAACTAGTTCTTATGCCATAAAATAAACAAAGAATTTAATAATTATAACTGTTTCAGGGCGAGAACGTAAATTAAGTGGGTCAGCAGGAGCAGCTGGAGGGGTTGCATCTTATCAGCCTTTCAGCGCATCACAAGAACCTCCTCCTCCAGAAGAAAAGCCATCTCCACGTGTTAAATATCTTTATGATTCATTTATCACTGCAAGAGAGAAGTATGTAGAATTTTTTGTATGATAATAATATCATCACACTAGATCGCTATTATATGGTATGGTAAATGTATCTCTGGAATACGCCGATCGTCTTCAGTTACTAGGAGTCATCGAACCGTAACTTTGGGCAGTCTAAGGCAAAAACTGAGACAAGGAAGCTGAGAGGCCTTCCACCGGTTCTTCACGCCGGGATAGCGTTTGACCCTCAATAACGTTCAGTCGTGTGTGCTGTTTACCATTGGGCAGGTGAAACAAATCATTAACTTGCAAGCTTGAGCTTGAACTTCAGTTGAGAGACACATCAATAGGCTAATTCGTGACCCAGATTTAGTTAAAGCTAACCTGATTAGCCTTTCGCACAAACGAAATGATACCAGGCTCTCGGTTTTTATCATGATAAATTGAGTAAGGATGTGTAAAGAAGTTACATAACTTGATTCTCCCACCACCTTTTCATCATCTGTCTGATGAGACTCACAGCGGGTTTTCATCATTCCTTTGTAGATATTCCTCGCATGCGGACGAACCGGTATGCGTCGTCGTTCATTTTTAATGCGAACAGCGAAGGATTGGAATAATTAGCCCCCGGCAGCCATTCTGAGTACATCGTGGTAGTATAGACATTTGTTAAGCTGTGCTCTCTGCTATCAACATCTATACCATTTAACACTAGTTGGAATTGTAGTAAAGCACTGGCCATATCCATAACAAAACATTTTGTTACCTTAAACATTTTAGGCTGGAATCTTATATAAGATTTGTTTTTGTTTTCCTTTCTCGATATATAAAAAATATTTGTCGATGCTACAATGGTTCGTATATTAAAGAGTATTTTAAAAAATATATTTTCTTTTCACTTAATATTACAGAGAAGAAAAAGTGGCCCGCAGTCAAAATAGCGCCGATACTTCAAGTCCAACTCCAGCAAAGAGCTGCATGGTGCAAGTGACAGGTGCAAATATCACAGAGGAAGTAATAAGACGCCGTTTGACTACATTTGAGCCATTTACGTTTACACTTGAGGATGAAGAGAAGTAAGTTTATTATATATACTTTTTAATTAGTTCTGTACTGTATAAACGGAGCTTTTTGTCTTATAATACTGCCACATTTTATTATGTAAATATTGTTATTTTTTATTAACTCCATATATTATTCAGGGTATTATTGACATTCGAAACCCCTGACATGGCATCCCACGCTTTAGCGGCATTAGAAGATTCGGAAGAAAACTGGAAGGCTATAACAACTCGGCGTCCACCAACTGGCTCATGGGCACCAGCGAATACACCGCGTAGCACTCCACCACCAAAAGACACCAAACGAGCTATTGTAACTTATGACGATATATTCGAATAATTTGTAAAAAAATAACAATACAATAACATTTAAAAATAACTGCTTCATACCTCATTTTCTTACCTACACTTTTCAAAGTAAGAAGCACGGAATTTCTTGTACCTGGTTCTGTTTAGAAATAAATGTATACTTAGATCGGCATTTTTCTAAATTTTACCCCTACAGGTGAATAAGGGGTTGAAAGTTCATATGGAAAGTTCGTCACTTTTGAAAGAAGAAGTATGAAATTCAATATGTTAAATATATTTTTTTATAAATAAAATTACATCTAAGCTCGATAGATTGCTGTTTCTGAATCGCGTTAAGGTATCGTGACGCAGTTTTCAGCTTTTTTGACTACTCAAACTACGTACCAGGTCATTATCCAAAACTTTGGGAAAAGGCTTTTGTACAACGCCTGCCTGAGACTCCTAATAGGATTAGTAGAACAGTCTTATAATTTTCGTCCGATCTCAAATCTCCCATTTCTATCACAAACATCTACAAAATCCTAGAATCCTATGCTGATAAGTAAATCTCTATTTTCATTACATAACAGCCTGCTGAATGCATTTCAATCGGGTTTCCGTTTTCGTCACAGTACTACCACTTTGATTAGGGTCACCGAAGACATACAAAAATCTTGGATGAACAAAAACTAACGACGGTAGCACATTTTTTTCTAGGTTAGCTGAATACTTTCTCTTACTTTGTTTTCATTATTTGTAATTTTTTTTTTATTTAATTATTTTGAATTTGGAACACGTATATTGTTTTAAAAAAATCTTTCGATTTTGCGCCATTTCACATATTTTTTCGAATTCATCATCAAATTACAATATGGAATGGGGTGTTAAAGAAAATAGTATTGCAGTGATCGCCTTGCACAAAGTGGGTATGGAGCCGTCGGTCATATTCCAGACACTTCAAAAGCTTGTTATCAGCCGTATGTTCGTATATCTTACTGTCAACAGATACAACAACACTTCCTCTGTCGAAGACCAGAAAAGATCGGCCGCGTGCTGTTAGAACTACAAAGGCTGTTAATGCTGTTTAGCCAGAATTCGTCGAAACCCCATTAGGAAACAAAAAATCTTATCGCGAGAAATGAAGATTCCCACTAGGACTCTTCAGAAGATTGATTTAGGGCATGTCCTGTATATCGACGATAAGCCCTGAAGCTCGGTGCTTATCGTCGATATACAGGACATGCCCTAAATCAATCTTTACAATTAAAGAGAGTGGATCGATCAAAACGCCTACTGTCGCGATACGCAGGTAAAAGGCACAGAATATCCTCTTTACCGATGAAAAAAATTTCACGGTTGAAGAACACTAAAATAAGCAAAATGATAAAGTTTACGCTCACAGTTCTAAAGAAGCTGCTCAAGTGGTCCGAAAGGTGCAAAGTGGTCATCATCCTGCGTCAGTGATGGTTTGGTCGGGCGTGTCTTATCAAGGAGTCACAAAACTACATTTTTGTGAAAAAGGAGTGAAAACTTCAGCCAAAGTGTACCAAGATACAATCTTGGATTATGTTGTGAAACCTCTCATCAATACACTTTTTAAAAATATACCGTGGATTTTCCAGCAGGACTCTGCACCTGGTCACAAGGCACGAACTACCCAAGGCTGGCTTGAAACCAACGTTCCGGACTTTATAAGAGCTGAAGACAGGCCCTCATCTAGCCCAGACCTCAACCCTTTAGACTTCAAATTATGGTCAGTTTTAGAGGACATGCCCTGCTCTAAACGACACGGCGACATTGAGTCTCTTAAAAAATCTTTGGAGCAAGCAGTGGCGAAATTTCTCTTGGAAACAGTGCGTAAATCCATAGATTCGTGGCCACACAGATTAAAGGCTTGTTTAAATGCCAAAGGTGGCCATTTCGAATGGGATATTTTTTTATTTTTATCTCACTGAGTAATAAATATGTAGGTATAAATTTTTATATTACATTACTTCATTAAAAAAATATGCATTTTCATTTATAACAGAACTTATGGCCGGACTAGGTATATATATAAATTCTATCACCTCAATTGTAAATTGTTCGTGTTTGTATGCCGATAATCTACGGCACTATGAGTACGGTCACAATAACAGTATTAAAATAATGATTACCTGGAAGCTATTAGAGATTGGTCATATAGAAATGGGGTTGCGCTTAATCCAGAGATGTGCTCTGGAACGCCCTTCCGGATGATGTGAAGAATGCACTTTAACGTAAACTTTATTTTATAACTCTTCTTTGACAACATTATTTGAAGTCCAATAACTATAATATTTATCCGAATCTTGGTTATTTCTGAGTTATGCAATATTTAAGAACTTTAAATAAAAACCCCTTAAACTGTATCCTAAGAGTTAATTATACGGTATTTCCTTTATTATTTTGATATTTTCTGGTAGACTAACGACGCTATTTTAAGTTAAGTTCACAAAATCGTATATTATTGTACGAAAATAAACACACTTTAGGTAAATAAACAAAGACTCCCAAAAAATGTATGAAATGTTGCGTACTAATATATGAATTAACTTCCTTTGTTCATTCGCTATTTTAAATGGTAAAGTTGTTATCAAAAACCAGGCTGATTTACAAACCTGTCAAAAAAACAGGCTGCCCATTTCTAGGTAATGCTCTACATAGGCTTACCGCGCACGGTTTTCGTTTCTTCGATGTCGCCGCCTTGCACTGGGTGAAGGGAAAATATTGTTATGGAGGGACTTGCCATTTGTATAAGATTACAGAATGTTCTCTACAAACATAGAAGCCAAGTTCATGTAAAAGGTATAAATGTAACCAGATTTAAAAATAACGTAGCAGCAATAACAAAAAACTAGAGAGTTAATAAAATATTATAGTCAAATGCTATATGTTTCATATCAACATATAGCATTTGACTAAAGTTGTTGTAGCGTAAAATAGATAATAATACAGAAGTAATTAAGATAGACAATCCGGTAATAGAGCAAGTAAAATCGCTAAAATGCATAATGGCAACGGGCTCTGTCATCGGTGTACATCACAAAGCAAACAAGCATTCAATAGAAAAAGACTTATAATAGACTCAACAGAAGTTCATATAAACATGCATTATATGAATACCAGCCGTAGAAAATGAAACAAAAAATTGAGAGTTTTAAAAAGCGCATGATGTGATGTTAGAGGAGAATGGAGAATATCAGCTTGAGTATCGACCGTAAAAGGGCTAATCAAAAAAGGAACATCGTCAAGGATAAAGAAAATAGACGAGGAAAAATATTGAGCCACCGTGTGCGATATAACTACCCATTAAAAATCTAATAAAGAGAAAGCATCGAATAAGCTAATTGAGTCAGCACAATCAGTTTACCAGCGGTAAGTGTTAGTTGTAATAAAGATCTCCGCTGACTATATTAAGGTTAATCTTCGCACAACACCTCGTACTATCCATCAACCGGCGATCATCTACTATTAGGCAAGTCCGACTGCTACTCCCGTGTGGCAATCTCACCATCCTCCGGCTCTCGGACAGACATTAGTCAACTTACTTAGCTCTTACTCTCTTCTCACTTTCTCACTTCCTTGTGCTAGTTACCCTCTAAGTAAAGTCTCTGCTGAGGACCCTAAGCGCTCGGCTACATTAAAATCTAGTGAAGTTGTAATAGCCTTCGTGCTTACAGCATGTATCGTCGAAAAATATCATCCAGAAATAGGAACCAGTCGCAAATAAAGTCATTTATCAAGTGGTTTAGCGGACCATAAACCACGGTTCGATTGTAATAAATTCGACACCACGACTATAAAAATGTATATAGTGCGTTCGTGTTCCACCCCTTACTCAGCGGGCCTACTGCTCGCGAGTCTAATTAGATAAAGCTGTAGAGGTCTCTGGACCAACAGCAATACTCAAACACAAAAAAAAATGGTGTTGCACCATTGTACAGAAATTAAATGTCAAAGTCAAAATGACATTTACTGGATAAATACAATGTGAATAGTAAGAGTGGATTTAAGTCGGCGAATTTTAATATTTTACGAAAGACACAATTTAATAATTTCTATTTTAAAATGTTTCGGATGATTAATAACATTACGCATTTGTGTATAAATAATTCATTTAAACGATTACTGCAACAGGATAATGCAATGTTAATGCTCATTAAAGGAAGTAGAAATTTATCAAACATAGGTAAACAGAATGATAATTACGCGTATTAACCAGTAAAGTAGACCTAATTCACAATTAAGTTCTTATGTTTTAGCTGATACTGACAAATTCTCGTTAAAGCATGAAGAGATCGGCCGACCACTTTACTTTGATGCCCAAGCTACAACACCTATGGTAAGCATAACTATTAAAGTAACCTTGGCATAGATCAAATATTCATTGAACATACACACTTATTGTTGACTATCATTGAAATGTACATAGTGTACATGATATGCAATTGTCAGAGCCAATTTAACTTACATCATATTGACATATTATTACTCACCTGGGAATGAAAAAAAATATTTAAAATGTTTTAAAGAATCCTTAATGAAGTGAAAGGCTACTTCTAAGTTTGTTGCATATTTGTCTATATGACTATTCCATTTCAAATGGTGGTTAGTAACTATTCCTAGATAAGTGATTCAATTTTATTGCAATGATGAATGTGTTCCATGAAGGAAGGAACTTCTATTCTTCTATAATTAATTGTACTTGTATTGGTTTTGATATGAATATGACTCAAGTGAATGTGTATAAATTTTGCTTGCTCTGCATTAAGTACAAGTTGTATATCATGAGCCCAAATACTCATGCAAGTGAAATCCTCTTGTAAACTGCTAGCAGATATGTGACATGTGTCATCTGTATACTGATATATTTTTTTATTTTTGTTCATAGATTTCGATAAAGTAATATGTATCAATTTAATATTTTAGGATCCAAGAGTTCTAGATGCTATGTTACCATATCTAGTAAGCTACCATGGAAATCCACACTCACGCACACACACTTATGGATGGGAAAGTGAAGCAGCTGTTGAAAAGGCTAGAGAGCAGGTTGCACATTTGATTGGTGCTGACCCCAAAGAAATAATTTTTACTTCAGGAGCTACAGAATCTAACAATATTTCTGTTAAAGGGGTAGCACATTTCTATGCACCAAGAAAGAAACACATTGTTACAACTCAAATTGTAATTATTATTTTATTATTATATATTATAGAATGATCATATTAGCAAAACAATAGCACAAGTGAGTTAGCTTGCTAAGGCACTCACTTATACATTATTTTTAAATTAATTTCAAGCACATTAACACTGTGTTTTAGACAGTGAGGAATAAAATTGGTTATCAATTATTGGTAGAGCCATTCTATCACAGTCCCCAGGGAAAACTAATGCATTTTAATTAGTTTTTGATGAGTATGACAACTTAACATCAGGTGAATTCTGAGCTTATATGTCACTTTGGCTTTGTGAAAATATTATCAAAACACTTTAGTTAACAGTATTAATTTGTTAATTTATTCCTTTGCAGGAACATAAATGTGTCCTTGATTCATGTCGTGCTTTGGAGGGTGAAGGTTTCAAAATTACTTATCTCCCAGTAGGACCAAATGGAATCATTAATCTGCAAGAGTTGGAAGAGGCTTTGACAGCTGAAACAAGTCTTGTTTCGGTTATGACTGTTAATAATGAAATAGGTACATTTAAAATTTTTAAATTACATTGGAAATTGAATACAATAACTATGAACCATCTATTTTTTAGGTGTTAAACAACCAATAGCTGAAATTGGAGCTATTTGCAAAAAGAGGAAAATATTTTTCCACACAGACGCAGCTCAGGCGCTGGGTAAAATAACTCTTGATGTTAACAAAATGAATATAGATCTTATGTCAATATCTGGTCACAAAATATATGGCCCAAAAGGTGTGGGGGCTCTATTTATTAGACGAAGGCCAAGAGTTCGTGTTGAACCTATTCAAAGTGGTGGGGGCCAAGAGAGAGGAATGAGGAGTGGAACTGTTCCTACACCTTTGGTAGTGGGGTTAGGTATGCTGTATTATTTTTATTTAAAGTTAAAATAAGAAAAATTTTTTTTTAATTTATACTGGTTCCATGTGATTTGACTTACTGGCTTGAGAAAGACTAAGACTAAGCAAAATAAATAATTTGAATTCTGTAACCTCAGATTTAGTCAGAATCTTGTTGTTGCTGGAGCTACAAAACAATAAGGATAATGCAGTAATAAACTAAATTTAATTATGATGTGTACCAATGTGTAAATAGTTTTTATTTGATAGAATTTTATCAACATAATAAACACATTGTAAGATTATGTACTGAGTTGTTTCATGGCAAATTTTTCAGTATTTTCTTCACTCACACCATTGAGAAGAGGAAATCAGATTTATTTTCGATGTTTAATCTGAACAAATGCAAATGAATTAATGTGAAATAGTTCTAATTGCATATTGTTCTACAAGGGTTTTAAGTTTGTGGAATGGCGGGGTTGAAGGGGATGAGATATTTTTTTAACGTAGTAATGTGTTCAGCAACTTATTATTTGTATAAATATAGTTTTATCATAGTTGTACCATTAGTTTTTGACCTATTGTGATGAAGTTCTTTGCCAAGCAAAGAAAGTCTGTTCGAACCATATGGAAGAAATTTCATCGGTTTATGGGGACTCTTGCCTGGGAAAATTGATGGTCTACAAGTGGCACAGTCTCTTAAAGCAAGGCAGGGAATCACTGGAAGACGACCCACGGCCCATTGAAAATTCGAAAAATGAATATTGCAAGATGCTCAGTTAAAGAATAAACTAAATAAGTGAGCATTTTTAAAATTCTTCATGATCATCTTTGCATAAATGAGGTCAGAGCAAGATGTGTGCCGAGAATGTTCACGCCGCAAAAAGAACAGCGCGTGTAATGTTCCGTGCATTTGTAATGAATTATTAGTAGATAATAGATAATTGTTAGTAGAGACGAAACTTGGGTTCAGCAATATGAACCCAACTCAAACCACAATGTTAGACAATGGCACAAAAAAGGTGCACCACCACCTAAGAAGTTTAAGCTGTCACAGTCGGTCGGAAAACTTATGGCAACCATCTTTTGGGACTCTGAATTGGATTGGTTGGATTGATTACAAAGTGTTTCTATAACCGGATAATACTATACACATAAGTTCTGAAGCAATTAAAGAAAAAAACTAATGAAAGGTGTCATCCTGTCCTGCTACTTCACGACAATGCTTCCGTATTTTATGTCACCCACATCATAGTCCACACCTGGCTTGGTTCCTTTTCTTGGAAGAAATTTACCTGTGATGAAGAAGTTAAGAACACAATTGCGGTGTATTTTACACACAAAGAAAACATATTTTTTTGTGAAGAAAATAAGCTAAATCTTAATTAAAAGGTGTGAAATATGTATGTATTCTTCATTCCAAGAACTTAAAAACCTTCCCGCGTAGTTTGACAACAAAAGTTTCATATTAAGGGGTTAACAATTTTTTCTAATTTAAAAACACAATTTTAATCTGTTAATTAATTATAATTACACAGGTGCGGCTTGTGAAATAGCAGAGCGCGAAATGATATATGATCATGCTTGGATAGAAAAATTGGCACAGAGATTTCTTGATAAGATGTATTCGAGACTAACACATGTGATTAGAAATGGCGACCCTGAGCAATCATATCATGGCTGCATCAACTTGTCATTTGCATTTGTTGAAGGTAACTAGAATTCGTAATTATTCATATGTGAAACACCTCCCCCCACCCTCCTTTTATATAATCTAGCTAGTCCCTTGCACAAAAGTTATACATTTGACTAATTTCTACTGTTTCGGAATTGGTCAGCTGCATACAATCTGAATACTATTAACCAGTGGCAATAGAATTGATAATTATGATAAAATAGAGGATTTGCCTAATGTGGGATATATATTATAATTTTTTAAATACTTCTCTTTGTCCAATGCCGCTCGTTCTGCTGTAGATTTTTTATTCTAGCCTAAGCAATTTATTATATTAACATTTTTAATTGCAGGCGAATCCCTTCTAATGGCCTTAAAAGATGTGGCATTGTCGAGTGGATCAGCATGTACATCAGCTTCTTTGGAACCTTCATATGTGCTTAGAGCTATTGGAACTGATGAAGATTTAGCACACAGTTCAATAAGGTAATTATTGCTTATGAAGCACATAACTAATAATTTTTAAAAAAAAATCCTGTACTGTACATTTTTGTCAATACAGGTTTGGCTTGGGAAGATTTACTACAATAGATGAAGTGGACTACACAGCTGAAAAAACTATCAGACATGTCGAACGACTCCGTGAAATGAGTCCACTTTGGGAAATGGTGCAGGAGGGCGTAGATCTTAAAACGATAAAATGGTCACAACATTAACAATAAAAATGTATCTCCCCTTACAAGATGTAAATATAATGTTAGATATATATTATGCATCTTCCCGAGAATTCTTTGTAGGAAGTTGTTTTTAACAGATCTAACTTAAAGCGTATATCTATAGAAATTAAATATTGTTATTTTTTTTTGGTTTCTTTTACTTTTTGCACATTTCGACAACCTCACCACATATTGTAACTTACTTTCTTTAAATAAAATTAAATGCATAAATTTAAATACATGTAACTGTAGTCAAGAGAATCGCATCATAATAAAATGTTTCAAATTTACAGTGAAATATACTTATTTTTACCATCTCACTGACGTACGATGATCATAGATCAAGTTTTTTTCTTATCTGCAAACCAAATCTACGCCTATCAAAAAATAACGAAGGAAGATACCAGTGCAAAATGCCTCCTCGTCCGACATGAGAAGTCCCAAAATCGGTAAATTATGGATGTGATTGATTGAAGCGCCGAAGTCTTCCCATTGAAGTATCCGAGATCTGTTCCTAAAAAATCTGAAAATGACTCACTAGCATAGTGCGTGACTATCGAACTCGTTTGCCCTACTAGCAACTTTTTGAAAAGAAGTGCTTTATCTTTTGTTCATACAGACATAGTATTTGAATACTTGGTAATTCTAAAACTTTCTGGATTTTGATAATTATGAAAGACCAGATAGTCTTCAATGGCTTCTTCCGGGCTTCTAAATCGTAAGCCGCTAAGCTTCTCTTTAATTTTCGGAAATAAAAAGATGCTGCAAGGTGCGGAGGCTATATGGCGGATGCGTCATTAATTCCACATTTGATGCGTTCAAATACGCATCCGATTTCTTAGCGAAATATGCCGACGCGTTATCGTGGTGAAGGACGATATTGCTTTGAGGACGCAATTAATGTAGTCTTAATTTGACAAAAAAACAATCATTTTCTTTTCGGTGCTCCGAATATTTCTAACTTTCGTCGGCAAGTCTTCAAAAGGAAAGACCTATTCAGCCGACTGGATTTTTCTTTCTGGTTCAAAGCCACCCTCTTATGTCCACAAATTTAGGTACCTAAAGAAGGCGAATGTTATACGATAGAGTGATAATGACGTCTCAGCGCTTGACTCGATATCGCCGTTCATTAGTGGTGGCCCATATTCTACAATTTAATAATCTGCTGCAATGTATCACCGTTGTCTACGGAAATCATCACACTTAATAAGATTAGAGCTGCGCGGTGTACCACACCTACTTGCCACTACTTTAAATAAAACACGAGAAAATCTGCCTTAAAAGGATGCTAGCCAAAAACCTATCTAGAAATTACTAATCACAAGAAAAATAGACTGCATGTTAAAGCACATAAAAACTGACCTTTTGGATTTTTTTTTTTTTATATCAGCTAAGAGGCAAACGAGCAAGACGGGTCACCTGATGGTAAGTGATTCACCGCCGCCCACGGTCACCAGCGACGCCTACCCTTCAGGTAAGAAGAATATGCTCTTTTCTTGAATAACCCAATGTCGCAGTTATTGACATTTTATTATATTATTATTGTGGATATGATGAGTCCAAATTTCAGATTGGGAACTTTACAGACTAATCGAGTTTTTGTGCGCCGATAAATGACGAAAGGGCTTCAAAAATGTGACAGTACAGATCAATAAGCATGGGATGCCTTAATAATAAAAGCCGGGCCATATGATTAAAATTGACGGAAAGCTGAATAAAGCTAACCGAAAATACTTCAAGAAAATGCGATTCCTTCTGGAATGAATCTAATTGGACGAAATTATGTCAGGGGATCCTAGAGCATAAACTAAACGAAGAAATTTTGCAATTTATGCAAACGCTATTACAATCGCCAGACCGTTGAACTACCGAAATAGTATGGGCAGAATTTGATAGAAAAGTAAAGAATCGGGAACATTTACAAAATGTGAATAGAAATTACTAGTCTTACTTCGGGTAAATTAATCAAAATAATGAATGCTATTTGAGAAAAAATAATTAAGGGGTGTCTATTTGACGAGGTCAAAATTCAAAGAAAATTTTCTTACATTTATTCTTATTTAAATAGATGTTACTAAATATAATACAACTAAATGTTACTCTAAAGTTTAATTAAAATTAAAGGATAATAAGTCATAACTTCAATATATATTTTATTGTCCTTTTTAAAATTACTCTAGTATTTACAAAATTATGAAGGGTAGTGTAGATGTATATTCGGGATCTTTTATCCAAAACCGCTTCATGCGCAAGGCCACCGGTGCGCCGTGATTCTTACGTTATGAAAATCTACACATAGAGCTCACGACCATAGCTCCGTACCTGAAGCAGGATCCACGCCGATTCTTCGACTCTACCGTCACACACCCAAACCAGCTGATTGCAAGTGCCGCCACTTACAATTTCATCATGAATCACAACTTCACCCGCGTCCGAAGGAGACCGAGGCACGTCCCCGACGACCCCGACGTCGCGACTACCAGGGCCCTTCATAAAACACTACACACGTATATTGCACCCTCATACCGTTCCCGCCGACGGCGAGGGCGTCGCAATCAAGGTTATTCGCGATACCGCCATGCCACAGTTCTCACCAGTCAACACTGATAGAAGCGTTGCTGAAGTTTCTTGCGCCACTTCTTCTCCAGCGCCTACGCATTCCGAAGTGGTGGTACAGATAGTGAATAATAATATTGATATTAATTTAGATAATCCGTAATCAGAGCAATTGCAAGCAACTGACCGAGGTTCAGCCCTATCGGGCACCCTCGTGTCAGTCGTTCTCGCGTAACAGTCTAAGCCTAGGCTCCCTCTCGGGAGCCCTTGTGCTGGTTACCCACTAATAAAGGTCTCGGCTGAGCGCCATAAGCGTTCGGTCACCTTTCAACCCAGTGACACTGGGGCCGTCTTTATCACCGGCCGCGCTTATCATTTTTTTAACACATACTTAAGATTATGAATAATAATAAAAAAATAAATATTTGATAATAAGAATTCAAACGACCTAATATATATTTATACATAAATATTCAATAAGACAATATTTGGCACATTTAAAGTTTTATTAATTTATTTTATATGCATAATAACATTACCATTAATACAATATTCAATATGATAAAAGTTACAAAACTCATTAATTATGCATGCATTATTTGGACAAAATATCAAGATAAAGTGAGATTCAGTAGGTAATTTATTACAAACAGATAAATATACAATAATACTGGTAGTCTTTAAACAATTACTTGCCGAAAATAATATCACTCATAATTTTACACTTCAAAAATGTTAGGTTCTCATCATATTTAAAAGTATTCTTGTAAGTTTTTCCCAAGATGATTGACCTGAACTTTCCAGTGATTTAATATATTTACATTACAAGACATACATATAAACAATAACATTTTTTTTATAACTTGTTACAATCCTTATTATATAGGTATTTCCAACCAAGTTTGATAAAACTAGGGAGAAGGCAAGTAGTTCATTATTACAAGTTTATTATTAATTATCTGCAATGGGCTGATATGAGAAGAATAATTCAAACATAGTTATAAATATATAACAATTCTGAGCTAAATCTGCTACATCTTGCTGCATCTGCTGTGCCACTTAGTTCATTAAGAACAATGCAGTCAGTTGATATAAGTTCTTTCTATTTACTGTTATTGTAATATTTCTTTTATTGATATTTTTTCAAAAATCACAACTATTTATTTAGGTGCTATTTCTATGAAAAGCTTTGTATACTGTAAAAAGTGATATTGTCTAATCTTCATCTTCTGGTCCACTGGACCAGATGATAAATATGAAATTATGAGAATTGTTAAACAAATGTTATGAATTATTGTATATATTTTGTGATATATAATATTATAATTACTATAATATTTGATGAATAAATAATACTATAAATTTATATGACATTAAGCTAAATAATATTCAATGAGACAACTTATTTTAAAGCTTTATTAAAAAAGATTGCTTCAATCATTACTATAATTAATAATAAACTATAGTTTATCATATATGTACTCAAAACTCATTACTTATGACGTATGCATTATTTGGACAGGAGGGAGATTCAAACATTGATATAAATAGATAATTAAACAATAATACTGATGGGTGTTATGAGAATTATATACATATTATAACATAATATTAAACAAATTAAGCATGAGTAATAATTTCAACTGGAATGTTCTGGCCACTTAACTAAAATATTCAGATATTAACTCTTTTGTTTGATTTGATGCATACTAATTCGTAAAATTCATGTTTCTCCACACCCTATATACCACCATATAATAGACCACCTATTTATGACAAAATTTATGCCAGTAGTCCTGGCATAACTTTTGATAGGTAGCCAGGCATTTGTATTTTCTTCACACTCCAAGTATATATGTATATGCTTGTCATTTTAATGTACTGTTAACTTGGGGCCAGTAATTTCCTCAGTATTCACTCATAAATTTGTCCTAGAACTCTACCATTCACTTTTGCACCATTTATACTCATATTTGCAATAAGAAAAGAGTCTTATAGCACGGAGTAAGAAATAAAAAAGTAATAAATAGGTAGTTAGTAAATTAATGTGTTTCTAATATTAACAAAAGTTGAAATGTTGTGTTGTTAATATCTACTATATTTTCATAATACACCATTTGGAAGTTACATATTACACATTCCTTTTAAAACGGAGTAACATGTAGTTATTTTAAAATATACTTGAGACAAGAACCTTAAAAATTATAATTTTCTCATCTTTACACCTCAATATAATATAATAAATTTTCTTTCACATTAAATATATAAGTATATACTACTCTATATTTACATGGATGTCAATATATTTATATTGACTAGGGTGTTATTGTTATTAATTATATGTTAGTGGAATCATTACTTAGTGTTTTCAAAATATTAAACAAAGAAATCTAAAAACACTAAATCATCAGTACATATAACATGAACATGAATTAAATTGTCAGGTACATTTAAAAATATTTAAGTATATCTTAGCATATTCATTTTTACAAACTTTTAATCAAAAGACTAAAAATTAATATTTTCTGCATTCATGGTTTCAAAATTTTCATATAAAAAATAAAAATTCATAATTCCATATTGGGTTCATTTAATATAATCTGTCTAATATAAAACATTAACCCAGTACCAGTGCATTCTTTATTAAATATAAATAATTCCTACCAAAAGTATAATAATTAGCAAATATTATGTGACAATAGAATAGACAGTAATAATGTGTCCAGAAAGTCATGTCATTCAATGAAATACAAATTCAACAACTAAAATATTAATTGCTTTAAATTTGTTTAAATGATTATATTTGAAAATCCACATGAGTCAAATTTGCTGTTCAAAATGTAAGATAAATATATATTAAATTGATTTAAAAAGTGGCCAGGTTGTCTGTAGTCTTAACAACTGCATGGGGATTCTTCAGGGGGTTCAGGCTGAGTTATTTTAAAACTGTTGTGATCTAATGTTTGCAGCTCTATTCTTGATCTGTTTGATTCTACTAACTGTAGAGCAATGTCTGAAAACATTTCTTCCAAACCTTTTCCTGTTTTACATGATGTTTTGTAAGTAATACTGATTAGATTATGACATTGTTCACTGAAAAAGGAAACAAAAAGTCAATTAAGAAACTGTATAGAAAAAAAATTACAACTAAATATCAGTCTAAAATTTCATACCAAAAAGTTTCTATATCTGCATCAGTTACTTGTGGTGATGTTCCTTCTAAGTCAGACTTATTCCCACATAAAAATATTTTTGCATTTTCTGCATATGTCACTATATCTAACAAATGTTGACTTAATACATGAAAAGAGGATGCATTGTCCAAGGAAAAGACCAAAATAGCTGCTTCTGCAAATTTATAGTAGCTGGATGTTACAGATGCAATCCTTTCCATACCTCCAGTATCCCATAACTGTAACTAAAATTAACATCCAATAAGAAAAATATTTTTCTTAAACTTTGGAATATTTTAATCAATAGATTATAGTTGTTGTTGGACTTAATGGAAAATAATGGTGGAAATGGGAGTGAGTTGTTATAAAATAATCTATTTAGACTTTATTATTTATTTCAATGTGATTGAATGGTTACTTATTTTGTGCGTAGTTTTTATTTTCTAAGTATTACAAAGTACTCCAAAACACTCGAAAGCTTTTTTTTACTTTATTATTTTAAAGATAACATATAGTCCAATTGTGAAATATGACAAAAATCTTATATTTACTTTTCTTGTGTTTTCTTATGGGATTTAGCTATAAAATAAACTTACTCGAATATAAAAACCTAAAATCGTGATAATACATGCTTCATTATGAATACGTACCTTGACGTCCTTGTCGGCGGCTTGATAGAGCTTCTCAAAATGATCTAATCCTAATGTTGATCGTCTGTCTGAATTTGGAACAAATGTGTTGTTAATAAATCGTCTGAAAATAGAACTTTTTCCTACACCATATTCACCACATAAAATTACTTTGAGCACTGGTGTTTTAACAATAGCCATTGTTACACCATTAAAATACAAATGTAAAAAGTTATAAATTTTTTAAGATTCGACAAAAGTATTTATTACAATTTACTTAAAACTATGTTTGAACTCTTTTTTATTTATTGCTATGTACGGTTGTACTTGTACGGTGTAATTAAAAAGTCACTAGTCATGTCCTGAGAATTTATCACAGAGAACGAAGTCTCAACTCTAGTCCGTCTCTATTCACTAACTAAAGGTCTTGAGTAACTCAAAATGAACTAACTGAGCAAGAATGTCAAATTTTTAGACATCGAGACGAGTACCCTATGTAAAACATCGATTATAAAGATCTATAGTGTATTGTAAAATTTCAATCAATTCATACATTAACTTTGCTAAGAAAAGAAAAAGATAAAGTAATTAATGGCAATAAATCTTATCAAACATGCTCAATAGAAATTAGTCAGTTACAATTTCTAATGTATGTGTAGAGCTATATGCTATGTCGGTTACACACTCCCAGAGGTAATATCGAAGTAATTATCAAACAAAATGCTGCTCTGCTCCGTAAAAGAATATTTAAGTTAGTATGTATAAATTGTGTATTTAAATTAAAAATTAAAACATTACGCATAATTCCATATACGAGCTGATTACAACCATGGTGACACATAATTAACCCACTTAAAAAATAAATGAAAATGGTAATAATTATGGATGTGGATATAAATTGAAACAATCTTTGTATGTATATATAGCTGACCACTGACTAGACCCAATGAGCAATAGGAGTACTTTACATTGCTGCATAAATTTATGCAATATCTGTTTTCTTAGTACAGAAGGGGTAAGAAACTGCCGCTCTCTCTATCCTCCGCGATTCAAGCGGGGGTCGCGCCGCATGATGCGACTGCGGTAGGCCTGCGGGGAAGAGGAGTGTCGGTGTTTCGTTGCCGATCTCCCTGTCCTCTGCAGCCGAACATTGGTCGGCGGTGGTGCCGTAAACCAGGTCCGCCGCAGTGGGCTGGGATTTTTGGCTTTCCTGGTCCTCATGGCCTCTGGAAGGCGGACTCAGGGGCATCCGCTTCCCACTTCCAAGAGCCGTAACCCCCCCATACGTGACGAAGAACGAACACCATGGGGGGAACACCATATACTAGTCGGTGTCTGACATAACCCATTCTTGCCTCCGCAGTGCACGCGTAGGCATTTCCCCAGGTAAAAAGGAGAAGGGGTAAGAAAAGGTTTCACCTTAAAGTCAACATTTGCTTGCACCAGGGCAATTATCATTCATGCCAATACTTCATTTCAAACGAAACAGAATATCGCATTGACGTTTCCCATAGGCCAGTTGACTGACAGGTCAACTAATAAAGATATCAAGATGTTGTGAATGTTTTGTCATCGGTAAAACTAGGAAACTACGACTAGTCCCAAAATATCAATCATTTATCGTATTAAATTATTGACGTATTTAAGTTCATTAATATAAAATATGTAGTATTTTATATTGTTTTTTGAAAAAATAAATAAATAGTAGTAATTATGGTAAATTTTATTCAAATAAACAAATCTAAATTAAAAGCGGGTATATCTATCATTCGTATCAATCACAGATTATAGTTGCTTTCGCATTGAGCCAACAAGGCGAGAGCATATGTCCGTTCCTCTGAAACCCCCCCAAACATTTCGGCAATGCTCTACAGTTGCCTAGTTTCTCTGGTTTTTTTTTGGTTTTGAAAAAAAACGGGGCTTTTATAGTTTCACCGGGTTGAAAGGTGACCGAGCGCTTATGGCGTTCAGTCTGTTAGTGGGTAACTAGCACAAGGCCTCGGCTTGGACCGTTATCCTGCTTCGTGAGAGCGTCTGACTCGAGGGTGCGTCTCGGTCAGTTGCTTCTAACGGCGCACCGGTGGCCCTGCACATGTAACGATTTTGAATTACATGAAGTCGGTGAATGAGACGCAAAGCAAATTACATGCGCAAAGACGGGCTGTTGCTGGTGTATGTTATTATGGGATGGTTCGGATGCAAGCTTTGTGTAGTGTAATTTTACGTAGGGACATTTTGCTATTTTTATTAAGTAACTCTTTCCTCAGGGGATTGGACGATCAAATATCACTATGGTTGGGAGATGCGGCGTTTTGTTGTATCGAGAGAAGAATAGCTCTTTTGTAACCTCAATCCTCCATTACCGAAAACATTTCCCTTAGGTTTAGGTGTTGGCTGCGGACTGGAGGTGTATATAGACAGCGTCTGGTTTGAATTCATACGCGTAGAGGCCGGTTTCATCGTCGAAGAAGGCTAGTTCTACAGCGCGAGTGCGCGGTATGTCGTTGGTGTAGCGTGTGTAGAGAATGAGACCTAGGACGGAGCTTTATATTGTGTATATATAATATATAATACGAGACTTATATATTATATATATTAAAGATTAGTACGAGTCAATCTGGCACAAGTTCGCAAAGCTTTGAGTAGGCTTAGGGATTGATAGGCTAATGGATCGGTTGGGTGACGATAACTGCGGCTTCCAGGTGCTCGGGAAGGTGCCTTTGGACAAAGCCGTGTTATAGATTGTCACCAGTAGGTGTAGAATGGACATGGGTAGGAGTTTCATCACCTTGTTGGTGATACCATCAGGGCTTGCGTGGTCGCAGGTTTTTAATTATGGACTCAACTCGGTGTATGTTACTCGAGTAACGGAATCGCAAGGTGGTTCCTTACTCCTCCGGTTGAGCTATGTGTGATCGAACTTCACGCTAAAGGGTATGTAGCACCAGCCGGTTACTTTCATTTGGATATGTCATGGGCACGTATGACCTTTATGTCGTCGGTCTGGATGTGCCTAGTGAGGGCATGAACTGCGTGTTGTTGACTGAAGATATGTTCCTAGGAAAAGCATCTAGGTGCGGTGATGTGGATTCCCTCAGGTCGTCCCTGAGTCGGTACCAGTCTACTGTGCTTTTGGTGGAAGGTGAGGTTGGGGCTGAGGGCCCTAACCGAAGGAGAACGGTGCGATGATTGGAAACGAGCTCATGGATTACCTCTATTTTAATTATAAAGCGAAGTCGATGTTCTTCAGATGGCAATATCAAGCATAACTGGTGCATGACCCAATGTGTATAGAAAGTGGGTAGGCGTAGAAGGCGCTACGACTTCGAAGTCGAGTGCATATCGCTTAGCGAGCCTAAAGCCAACCATGGGAGTTGATTTTAGCTGCATTCCACCGAGTGTGCTTGCTATTGAAATCTCCTGCCAAAATGACGGAGTTGTCAAAGGACAGAGGCGCCACGAAGTCGTTTGGTAAAATTTGAGCACCCCGCCTGTAAGGGAGATAGACGGACGCGATTGTGATGGGGACGTGACCGGTCATTGCTAGCTAGATAGACCGAGGCTTCTAGGAAGGTGAGGGTTGGCGTGTCGACGGACGCAGTACAAGGACTTTTTATACTAGATACCAGGCAGTATCGTCCTCCATTGTGCACTCTCTTCGTTTTTTTCCTACTTCTTTCACGGGAAGTGTGGCCACTGGTATGCCGGGGTGAATAACCTACTACCCTCTGCGTTGGGTATAGGCGGGGAGGATGAGTGCCTCCCCCCCGAAGGGTTCTCGCCTTGTCGTGGCAGGGGCTTAGTAACCGTGGTTTGCTCCGGGTGAGCTCGAGAGGAGCTCGCTTCGGATGCGTGTCGGGCTGCGGGGAGCGGATGGACGGTGCGAGGGACCGTCTTTCACTCCATCCCCAGCCGAGGCGGAGTCGGGGGGATGTGGTCGTGGTACGGGGAATATATTAGGTCTTTACCTATGAAATTGCCGTTCTTCAGTATTGGCCAGTTCAAACCAAAGAAAAGTTTTCATTGGCTGTGAATTCTAAATTCAAATTAATTTTGTTTTAAAAACATGACATTCTTTTTACAAAGTCAGTCTTTTGTTTATTGATTAGCTTTGTATTTTCATTACGTTTGAACATTTTTCGTCATAATGGATACATTAAAAATTCGTGTAATTATGGAATATGAGTTCCGTCGTGGAATCAACGCGGCTCGTAACATCAACAACGTTTACGGAGAGAACTATACAAACGAACGCACAACCCGTTATTGGTTTTCCCGGTACCGTTCTGGAAATTTTGATTTGAAAAATGAACTTCGTGGTCATCCGGACACTTTGGTCAACAATGATGAAATAAAGGCGATTGTGGAAGCTGATGATACTCAATCTATAGCCGAGCTAGCAGCAGCTTTTGATGTTAACATCAAAACAATATTGGTCCATTTGCGACAAATTGGCAAGGTAAAAAAGCTAGATAGATGGGTGCCCCACGAACTTAACGATCGCCAGCGCAACGTACGCGTTGAGATCTGCCTCGCGCTGCTCAACAGGCACAGAAATGAAAGAATTTTGAACCGAATTGTTACGTGCGACGAAAAGTGGATTCTGTTTGACAATCCAAAGCGCTCAGCAAGTTAATTCGATCCTGATTCAGCACCAATGCAACGCCGTAAACGAAAAATGACCTCTAGAAAGTTGATGGTTACTGTTTGGTGGTCTAGTGCAAGTGTGATTCATCAATTTTTTTTAACAAACGTCATGAGCATTACTGCAGATGTGTACTGTGAGGAACTGAAGATAATGATGGAGAAGCTCGCACATCTGCAACCAGCTTTGGTCAATCGGTCGTCCCCACTGCTTCTACACGACAATGCGCGACCCCTATACTGCACAACAGACAGTCTCCATGCTGCAAGAGTAAGAGTTGGAAGCTCTCCCTCATCCACCGTACTCACCATACCTTGCACCCGAAACCGACTACTACTTTTTAGTGGGAAAAAATCAATTCCCGAGAGGCAGTACAAAATGCCTTTGAAGAGTTTGTTGCCTCCCGTCCTGCTGATTTTTACAAGAAGGGCATCAATAAACCAGCGTTGGAAAAGATGCATCGATTACATGGGTGATTACATTGAATAACAGAAATAAAAAAGTTTGGAAAAAAAATACTTCTTTAATTTTCATACAAAACGGCAATTTCATAGGTAAAGACCTATTACAACCAGTCCCTCGCACCGCATCGCATACCACATCTCGCATAAGGTCGTATCTGTGAATTGTGCCCGGAACCGGAACCCGTGAGTGGGATGATTGGAAACTCTTTTCATTATTAAAAATAGTGAGACTCCAATCAAATACAAAATAACTACGGGAAAAATTAGCGTAGTGCTTTATGCAAATTCAAGCAGCTTTTTTGGCAGGACGTCGGTGATGAAGTCACATAGAGTGCAACGCATTTGTTATTACTCTCGGCGGTACGTCAAATATTTCGGTGAAATAACTAGTTTTTATAAAATTATTTTATTCATATTGTCTACTCATAAAAATTTATTGTGCATGGGTAAGAGTCGGGCGGCGTCCAGAACTGGTATGGCGGTGATCAGTAAAATTACCCTCTACCGCATGCCTCTTGATCCCGAACCTTACAACCTTGTCTTTAGTAATATTATGGTTTGAAGATATTTTGTCACTTCCATTATCTTCAATAATTGCAGCTCTCTCATGATACTTAAATTCCTCGGCATTTTCAAATTAAATACGACGCAGAGTTATTATTGATTGCAAGTGCAAGAGAAAATATATGACACTGACACTTGGACCAAAGGCAGAACTACGATGACACATTGAAAAATTTTGAGTTCGCGGTTTCCGTAGAAATGGATAAAATTGAGCTCCGATCCGTCATAAAATATTTACAAAAAAAAGGATTAACGCCAAAACAAATTATTGAAGATATCTACGAGACTTTGGGGGGAATCTGCTCCATCATATGCCACTGTCAAAAGATGGGTAGCGGATTTCAAACGTGGCAGAGAAGCAGTGCAAGATAAATCTAGGAGTGGTACGCCGCCGACGGCTACCACCGACGAAAATACCACTAAAATATTAGACCTGATTTTGAATGACAGGAGATTGACGATTGCAGAGATAGCAGAAGCTATAGGCATTTCCTATGAACGAGCACAGAACATAATTTCCAACGATCTTCGGTTTTCTAAGGTCTCTGCCAGATACCCATCTGGCAGAGACCTTAGAAAAACCTAAACTGCTTTCAGCCGAAAACAAACGCACCGCCAAATAGTATCACAGGATTGTTTGGATCTGTTCCAAATTGATCCTCAAGATTTTTAGCCGTTTCGTAACTATGGACGAAACTTGGGTAAACCACTATATACCAGAGTCCAAAGTACAATCCAAGCAATGGAAAAGAGCAGGGTCACCGCCCCATAAAAAAGCTCGGCCCGTTTTGTCAACCAAGAAGGTAATGGCTTCAGTTTTTAGAGGGGTCATTATGGTTGACTACCTTGAAAAAGGTAAAACCATAAATGCGGACTATTATATCTTACAACGTTTGCGTGAAGAAATAAAAATAAAAAGGCCTGGTATGTTGTCTAAGAAAGTTTTGTTCCACCAAGATAACGCTCCTGTCCATACTGCGGCGAAATCAATCGCACAAATACACAATTGTAGCTTTGAATTGTTGCCGCATCCACCCTATTCGGCGGACTTGGCCCCGTCTGATTACCATCTCTTCCCCAATCTAAAAAAATACAAGGCTGGACGAAAATTTTCGACAAATATCGAGGTACAAGAATCTGTGTTTGAATATTTTGTTGAAATTGAAGGTTCTTTTTTTTTAGAAGGAATACTAAAGCTATGAGAGGGAGACTATGTAGAGAAATAAAATAATCATTTAAAAAAAAAACGTTTTTTTTAAGGTCGGTTCAAAACTTTTCAATGTGTAATCAATCGTACAATAATTAAATTGAGAGAGAACCAGTGCTTAATACAAAACTATAATTTGATAAAAGCTGTCCTAATTTAATAATTTACATGTTCAACAATTTTTTTCCTCGTTTAAATGTATCTAAATGTCTTGTTTTATCCTACTCACATAAACCTTCTTTTTTTTTAATTTAGTTATTCATGTTTCAAAGGATGTGGTGACTAAATATCTAGGTGTCATACACGATAGTAAACTTCTTTTTGATCGCCACATTGGTATGCGGAAAAAGCTTATAAAGTCTTAAACAACGCGAAACTTTGACGAAGTTCAATTTTAATAATTAATTAGTTTCAATAATACCGCGGTCACGGTAAATTGATAAAAAACTTCATAAACTTCTAATTGAAGTCAGTTCTCTGCTATATTTTAATATTTTTAGGCCAGTCGTATAAGTGTTTAGTAGTGTCAAAGGCAGAATATTTAAAAATAATGTTTAATGATTATTATAAAATATTATCAGATTTTAGCATTAGTGAATAATGAGCAAAGACAAGACTAAAAATTTTCCTTACCATTGTGTCACTGTCAGAAGTCAAAGCGTCTGCTAAAAGAGTATTGAAAATTGCTTCGGTAACTACGGTTGGGGTTGACATGAACGAATAAGTAATTTAGTTTTCGTATGTTTAGTTGCTTAAAGTAAACATAGCGGCTATTTACTCAATGGAGAGATCTTTCTTGTTTAACAGAAGATAATACGTTACTATGGAAGTACAAACGTCTCATTTAGCAGCGGCTTTAATGTCCACAACAAATGCATTTAATAACAATGTTTCGGCTCCAGACACAGTATCCACTGGATCCAACAGCGGTCACGATGAAAACAAAAATGAAAAGAAAAGTGAACGTAACAAAGATACCTGTGAAGAAGACAAAGAAGAGACTGGTAGTGGAGATGAATTTTCAGATGAGGTATTTTTTGAAAAAAATATTTTTTAAATAGAAGTCCTTGCAAATTTTAGCGCTTATAATTAATTTGAAATTTTATATTATTTTTACCAAAAAAGGGTCTTCTTTATATTATGCCTTATTATGCCCACTGTATGAAATTTTATTAGAAATAAGCTGCACTTTTATACATTTTTTTTACTACATTTAAATATTATAAATTGATTATGTTTATACCCAAAATGTCTAAAACAGTAAATAGCTTCCAAGTTTAATTTTCTCCAAAATCTTAATAACTTTAGATTCTGAATATAAAAACTAAGTTGTATTGCAAAGCATTCTTAAGTTACTTAGTGTTTTTGTTTGTTCTAGTTTCTTCTTTTTATATTTAGCATTTATTACTTTGATGTAATTTACGGTTATTTATTAATTTATTTGTAAGGATTGTTATAATAAATATTTTAATAAATGATTAAAATACATATGAATAGTACTTATTTTTTGTATAGCATGATTGTGTTTTCCATAGTATTTTCTTTTACCATAGTAAGCAAAAAATATGCCTGTCTGGCATTCATAACATTCACTATTTCTTATTGGAGAAAAAGTTGGTGAAATAATGAAAAAATACTGGTATTTAACATACAATTTTTTTTATTTAAAATTTCTTAAGATTGGGCCACCACTACCAATGAGGGCTGACATGTCATCTTGAAAACTGAGGTCAATGCAGATGTTTGGTAATGATTTACTAAGTACATAATATGCATTTGTATTTCTAGGAATCTGAAGCTCAGCCTGGCAATAAATCTATGCCTGGGAGAGGAGTTACTTTGCAAATGCTCCTGGAAGAGAAGATGTTAGTGCCTGGTATAGCTGCAATGGCAATAGAGTACTTGGTATGTATTATTTTATTATTGTGAATGACTAAAACTTAATTAAATATATAAAAAGTAAACTTTTAAATTAGTAAATATATTCATTATGTAATAGAGATTTTGCTTCAGGAGACTTATAACATGATAGTTTATTTAATGTCATAAAAATATTGCAATGTTTTTTGTAAGGTAAGTGACATTTTTAAATAAGTTAATTAAATATATATATATATATATATATATATAATAAAAAAAATTAAAAATATATTTTGATTTGCAAGAACTTACTAATAAATTGTTTTATTATATAAGTCTTCACAATTAGGTTTGGATTGGATTTAAAGTTTTCCACTAATAACAATTATCATTTTTTGAAAATAAATCTTCATTCTCTCTAGCATAATCTTGTGAAAGTAAATATGTACCCAAATTGCCCTACTGTATGGGTATATGATTATTTTTTATAATTTTTATGACATAATATTGGATGACATATAGATGATAAATATTTTTTTGTTTATTTCATAGACATGCAAGTTTCCTCAAAATGTTTACAATCACCACCACCTATGTTGTAAATGGACATATCAACTTAAAATCACAATTAATAATTTCATTGGTGCTGGTACCAGTGATTGGGCTTTTGTACCTTAAAACTAAGTAAGTGCCTGGATATTGTACTGGCCTGTGTCTTTGGAAGAAAGGCCTGTTATGACAAGAAGTTATTCAAATGATTTTTCCAACTGAAATTGTTACTAGATTCATGTTGAAGTGCCCATACAACACTCACAGTGCACAAAACACAATATTGTTGTTTACATTCCAATTATCAATGGTAGCATTGTACATTTATCTTGATTTTCCATTAAGTACTAAGTCACTACTAATTCACTATATAAATATATTTTTTTTCATTTACTTTCAGGGTCAAAAATTTGTTGGAGATTTGCAGCCTGATGGGAAAATAAAATCCCATGAAACTGAAACCATTTTTTGCTCTCCGTCTGCATGGGCCATACATTGTAAACGAATTATAAATCCCGATAAGAGGTCAGGATGCGGTTGGGCTTCAGTAAAGTACAGAGGAAAGAAATTGGATACTATTAAAGCAACATACCTTCGCAGAAAGCAGTTGCAGAGAGAAACAATGCACACTGATGGTATATACTGTTTTATATGATTCATGCTACTTACAATATTCACTGTCTGGCTTTTGATAATAAAACTGTATTCCTCAGATTTCCATCATTTTTGCACCATCTCTCAGGGACTACAAGATTTTCCTGACATATCTAATGACACCCATGGGATTAAATGGGATAATGGTTTCTATGACGAATATACTGAATAGCATACATACTGTGTTTGATAATCAGTGTAAAACAATTCTTTCTATTTACAGAAGAGAATGAAATGGAAGTTGAAAGTCCACCAGAGCCACCACCACAAAGGATTGTCATGAAACACAATACTGTTCCTAATCGGATGATGCAACAGTAATATTTTTGACCTATCATTAATTACATAATTCTAGTACTAAAATACATTTCTTACCGTTATGTAATTATTTCAGTGATTCTAATATGTTAATAGAGGCAGTATCCTTCTCCACCGCAAGCAAGGTACAACCTTTCTTGGTCTCTGTCAGTTCTAATGCCTCTCTTGTCCTTGACCTCCATTGTCATTTGAAAAAAGAAGAAGTTCATGGTTATTTAGCTGGAACTTGGGATTTAAACAGTCACAGTATGTATAAAAAAATATTTAATACAATTTCATATTTAGTCAATTGCCTGATTCAAAATTTTTGCAGCTGTGATGATTACTCACACATTTCCTTGCTTGAAAAGTAAGAATGACCCTAGGCCTAAAGTATTGGTGGAAATTGAAATTCAAATGGAGATGGAAAGGGTTGGATTAACATTACTTGGATGGTACCATTCTCATCCAACAAATCCAGCTATGCCAAGTCTCAGGGACTGTGATAATCAGCTTGAGTACCAAATTAAAATGAGAGGTCCATCTGAAATATCTTATGTTCCTTGTATTGGCTTAATATGCTGTAAGTAATTTGTAACCATAACATTTAGTTTTATTGTTTTAATTAGATTTTGCTCTAAATTCTAGTTATTTTTACAGCTCCTTATAATCCCGAGAGTCCCGTTTTGGAATCATCATTAACGTTTTTTTGGGTGATGCCTCCACCTGAACAGAGGCCCACAGAATACCCTCGTCCATTATTACTTCAATACAACATGATTCATGATAGCCATTTATCAACACATGCAATGGAGCAGATAAAGAGAACCATTAAGTATTACTTTAATTATGCTGATGAAACATTTATTAACTTTAAAGAGAATTACAAACCAGATATCACATTTTTGGATAAGTTGAAATGTACTTTAACACCAAAATTTCCACGTGAGCAAAGTGATGGCTTATTATGGCATTTCATTCGTGACGAATTAGGCTGTTCATCCGAACAAGATGAGAAAATAGATTTGGATGCTCTTTTAGCTGTACCCCAACCTATCCCTCCACCTAAGACTGCACAACCTACATCAATACCTAATTTTCCTTCAGTAAGTACTCTTCAGCAGATGGTTAGCCGACCAGCTGGTGTTCCTCCCATCAATGTATCATCAGGTATAGGGTCCATATCTCCACATAAATTTGAAGCTCCACAATTGAATATTCCTGTACTTCCAACCTCATCGAAATCATCAAAATCAAGTGCGTCATCATTGTCATCTGCCTACCCTACAGGATTAGATATGCTAACAAGTATGGCTTTAGGATTGGGATCAACCAATATGCCCCTTCCTTTGGGTGCAGGCAGTTTAGAAAGTCTTGCTGCAGCCAATATGTTATCAGGACTTACACCTGGAATGTCATCTAACTTAGCAGCAAGTTTATCAAGTAGCAAACTATCAGACCCCCCATCATATGCTGCATCTTTACAGAATTTGACAGGCATGGGAACCTATGAAAAAACCTCTACTAGTACATCGACAAGTAATACAACTTCCACTACACCAATACCAGCAAGTATTGCTTCTAATCTTATGATGAGTTCTGCTGATATTGCTAATGCATTGTTATCTGCAAGCAAGTATTCTAGTGCTGGTATACTAGGCATCCCAGATCCAATGTCAAAATCTACTTTAGCAGCAAATAACATGTTCTTGTCGCCGTCTTTGTTAAAAATGCAAGAGTCTCTTTTAAAACCTCTCTCAAATAGCAGTCCAATATCTTCAAAAGTTGGTCTAGATCAGAATATATTGATGAAATCTCCTCATGATTTACTAAAAAGCAGTAAAGATTATTTACCTCCAGACTTCGGCAGTATTGGCAAAGGAAAAATTGAGAGTTCATTGGATATGGGAAAACATGGTGAGAGTAGTTCTACGAAAGTAGATAATTCAAAACCCATTCCACTAACTGCAGAGACACAAGCAACTGATTTTAGTATGCCATCACGAGTTGGCGGTGAATCCTTTTTGAATCAAATGTTAGAACTGACTAAAAAAACAACAATGCCCGATTATATGTCGGACTACAACCAGCCATTGAAGCTGACGGAAGAAGAGGCACAGGCTGCACCACCTTCAAGTCATTCATATTCAAATACTTCTAGTATTGTGGATACAATAGCTCAAGTGGCTATGGGCAATTATTCTAAAATGGACGAAGTTATGGACTATACTAAAGGCCAAGATTATAGCACAAATAAAACTTCTACAAATGAGAATGAAAATTAGATTACACATTAATTTATTCAGTATGAATGTACTTGGCTTATATATGGTGTAGATTCATGACACATAAAAAAGGTTTGCTTTATTGTACCCAATACTCTAAGAGTACTCGTAAGGAGTATAACCAATAAATAAATTATATGAATGCTTGATGTATATAAGTTCTTCATTGGATTGTAGTATATATTCAATTATAAATGTTTAATTTTTAGTATTCGTATGAATGATTACCTATTTGTAAGTAAAAAATATAAGGAATAATATAAGTCTATATTTGTGTTGAAAATTAACCCATTTAGCATAAGACGTGAGTGAGAAACGTATTTTTTAATTTAGTTAAAATGATACCGGAAATCCATACGATTGCTTCTAACCAAAAGTCATTCCTTGATTTGGTGGCCGTGGAACTGTGGCCAAATATATTTATTACATATTGTTAAGAATTTCGGAGTAAAAATGTGTCCAAAATATTTATGAATTACCCTAATTAATAAAATTTTAATAAAATAAATTGGTTTGTTTTGCAATTTTATTATCTTTATAAGGCTAAAGATACTCAAGGTGGACAATGGACGCGAATTATGAATGACAGAATGGTTAAGTACTTGGTTGGTAGTTTATCAATAATAATTAATAACATATAGGTCAAGATGCATAGACATTAATTATTTTTTCGTGGAGTATAGAAAGTGGAAATAAGGGTTCTGAGATCGGATCGCTGGGTGCATGTTTTCCTTTTATGTTCTAATAAAACGGTTATTGGAATACAAGTAGGAAATGTTTGTCGATCGGTTTTGGTGCGGTAGTAAATTGGACGTAATTTCTGAATTATAATAATAAACGGTGAATGTAGACTGTTTTCTACTGTTAAGTAGTTATCTTCAATGTAAAAGTAGGCTTTGCGTTACTACTGGACCTAGATACAGACTAGATTGGGAGGACACACTATATATCTTGTATGGATTGGAGGGTTTCGCATTTCTACGAAATTATATTTGTTATTTCTTTATGACACTTCTGTACGATCATGCATGTAACACTCGACACATATTCGTTTTTATCTTTCTCTTGTACTATGAAATTTAAGTCGAAGCTACGACAGTTTATCAAATTTGAACAGTGGTAGAGCTACACTGCAGTTTGTTACTAACTACAGAATGAATGGGTCAGCTCGACCGGGGTAAGACCACGCCCTCACAGAATATCGGCGTGAAATAGCAGCATAACGCTGTGTTTCGGTGACAATGGATTACTGGTGACAAGGCATTCCATCTCAGTCCTCAATGGGTGACAACGCATCTGCATTATGATTCCTGTCAAGGATGAATGTAGATGTCATGGGCCGCAGGAATCACTTAACATCAGGTGAACTGTGTGCTCGTTTGTAACTCAATGTAAAAAAAAAAGAAATAATTTTATTAAATGTGAAGATATTTATTATTTAAACACTCATTTCTATGAAAAACACGTTATCAGAGTAGAATTACGAGAGAGCGTGATTAACCTAATGGAGATAATGGCTATTGTTCATGTGTCGCTTCTTTAGAAGGTTCCAATCAGAGCCCTGATACTAAATAAATTGTAATCGACACAGATAATGAAATGACGTTTGAATGATAAAAGGACTTTTCAAGTTAATCAGGTAGTTCAACGTGTATTGTGCGCAGAGCGACGTGCGTAGTTTTATTTATATTAGTGTTTAGCATTGAACAAAAGTTTTAAAAACATTGGATGTGTTTGCGAAGTGATTTAAGTATAGTAAATAATTACCGTTCAAGATTTTCCGTTCACGAATCAATCAAGATTGCAAGTGAGAATTGAAAGTATATTATATTTTATGTCTGTTCCGTCTAACTTATAAGTATAGTTCAAACGACCGTACGATGAAGTAGTAATAGATCGGCCATATAGGTTATACAGATACGAGGTCGGTCAAAAATTTGCAGTGTGGAGGGGTGACGAACGGGTGGGGTTACCTATATATTTTTACCTGCTACTATTTGATAGCACAACAACTAAAAATTCTGAATTGGAGTCCAATCGGTTCCTTAACTTTTGGGATATCATTAGATCATCTAGTCAATCGCTCAAGACGATCAGCGCTCAGGCGGGCTAATTAAGACAATTTCCTCGGCTCTATTGTTGAAAACTTCTAGAAAATGCTCGTCTGATGATAAATCAAGTCAGAGGAATGATTGGAGTATCGTCTACGATCACCGTCCATGAACATTTTGGCATATGTAAGGTCAGTCCAATTGTGGGAGCTCATTGTTGGCAGTCATGTTACGATGGCCGTATAGTACAAGTGTGGCTTTGTAACACTATACGAGTGCCATTGTCCCTATAGTCCATTTGGCTCCGTCCGATTACAAAATAAGCTAAGCTTCGAGGAAAAAAATATTGATAAAGAAAAGGTGAAGTTAGCAATTTAGGCTTATTTCGAGAGCTTTGACAAAACATTTTTATTTGAAGGTTTAAATAAGTTATTTGAAAATCTGAGAACCCAAACGGTTAAGGGAGAATATATCGAATAGAAAATATAATTTCATGTTAAATTTTACATTTAATTTACGTTCCGTGAACTTCAATAACTAAGGGAGGTCAATACCTCCCTTCGTATTAACCTACAGAGAAGAAAGGATGTCTAGTATCGAGAAGTCTCGCAGTCTTATCTTTAAGATTGGAGTGGCGACATAAATAAATTTACAGGATATTAATGGTGGCTTAGGTCCTAGGTTGTAATGGTAATGATGTAAGGCATAAGAAAATAAATATGTCTTATTTAATAGTAATGATAAGAAATAACAAATATAACGAAAAAGGTATTTATGATCTTGAAAAGATATGCAAGATTTTAAATATATACTCATACTGCTATTTTGTAACGTACAATATCTCCAATGATGATTAAAATGTTTAAGTGTACCAGTAGTGTGAAGATCAGTTATAATTTCTAAAGATATAAATCGTACTTATTATCAATTGAAATTACTAAGAAAAGATCCTTGGATAAATAAATTTGCCTCTTGTTTCGACAAATATATTAAAAATAAATTCATCGTGATTAAAATATACTTTCATTAATAAAAGGTAGTACTGCTTATTTTGAAAACTATTGTTTACGTTTTTTGTTTGTTTTTAGTAAACGCATTACAATGCTATAATGTTTTTTTATCATTTTTATCATGATATTTTCGCGAATTGACTGATTTTTTTTTAAGATGTTGATGATGATGATATTAATTTATCCCTAATGGGAAAGGAAAAGGACTTTAGTCCATACAGCCAGGTCTTGTTCGCTGCTTTGCTTTTTTTTTAAGATTTAATGGTTTTCCTACTTATTTAGAAGTTTTATTTTGAGTTGAGATATAAATATTTACGCATAAATAATACTGAATAGAAATTGAATTTCCAGGTGTGCCTTTTTTAAGAAAAAATAATTATAAGAGAATTTTTAATATTTTAACTATAACGAATAATATGAACCTTAGACTTAACGTACGAATGTTAAAGAAAAGACAGTTGTTTATTTTTGTTCTATTTTACTTACTATAATTGATAAGTATATGGCTTTTATTAATATAAACATATGAATACTGCCATAGTAATAAAAAAGAGTAACTTATGGGATGTCGTGTCTATCTGTTCCAGAGCTTTAGGTAATGGCAACGACCCCAGGGTTCCAAGATTTAGAAGATGACAGCGATCAGTCGGACTCCGAATTTCAACCACTCTACGACGATGCTGATGAATTAGAGTAAGTGGTTTCTTCACTCGGGATATTTTAAATCTAGTGATACACATATTTCCTTATTCCAACATTAGCAATATGGAATTTGGTGACCATATTTTTAACGTGATAATTATGTTCCTTTTATAAATCATATATTGTGTTCATTCATCATTATTATCAAATGGCCTTACTAATATTTTGTATAAATAGATTATGCGTCTTAAACAAACCCTCAAGGAGTTAATGCTTCTGGCATTTGTTATTAATTGATAATCGCCGATGATAAACAGTATTACTCATACAGATCTTAGAGATTGTTTGCCTTTATGTGTAGGTATGTAATATATTGATTTTTGTTGCTTTTATATAGTTCATAATTATACTATTACTGATAAAATAATTATATTTGATATATGTTATAACGTTGTTTTATATATGTTTTAAAATAGCCAAAGAACTGCACAAGAAACAAAAGGATGGAATCTGTTTCGAGAAATTCCTGTGAAGAAGGAGAGTGGTTCCATGGCATCTACGGAATGGATCGATACCAGCATGAAGATATTCAAAGTCTTAGCGTACATTTTTACCTTTGCGGCAGTTTTAGGTTCAGCGGTTTTAGCAAAAGGGACTTTGCTGTTTATAACTTCACAGTTAAAGAAAGGACGTCATGTCAGCCACTGTAACAGAGCTTTAGGTAGGTTTGATAGATATAGTTAGTTACATATATTAAAGTAAGATACGTTTGTTCTTTCATAATTAAACCTTTTTGTAGCCTTAGATAAACAGTTTTTTGCTGTCCTTCCATTAGAGGAGCGAGTGGCATGGCTTTGGGCAACGTTGATTGTTTTTGGCGTTCCAGAACTGGGAATGTTTTTCAGATCAATAAGAATTTGCTTCTTTAAAACAGCCAAAAAGCCAAGTAGATTTCAATTTATCATAGTAAGTACCAAATTAAATGTATTCTTTAATTTATAATATTGATTTTGAAACATGAAAGGAAACACTGATTATTATATTCATTTTGATATTGGCTAGGACGCCGGACGCTTTCGCCGCGACAAGACGGGACGTTTAAGCTTAATAACTTTATTCCACATTATTTCGTCGTGCCCTGAGTTGAATTATAGAGAATGCCAAATGACGATAAAGTCCACCATTGTATATTTTTGTACGCATCATGTACCAAAAAGATAAATAAAATAAAATGAAAAATTACACTCACAATCGTACACCTGTATATTTTATGCAGTTGACTTAATTTGGAAAATAAAGCAGACACAATTAAGTACAGAAAGATTGATCCGATTATATTGGTTGACTACGGTCCCCACACTAGGCATAGCTTTTACCGCGCATGTTCAACAGATTTCTAGATATATAATAAATTAACTTTAGTAGATGAATAAGCTCATGTTTAAATTTGGTTAGTACTTGCTACTACTATAAAAAAGTAAGAGCTTATTAACAAATATGAAATAATATGGTCATGTTGAAAGGGAGGAACAAAAAGACATTTACTAAACTTGCTTCAAGCCGATGGTAAATCAGGGATGTATACAGATTGTGTTACCACTGCGTTATTCCATTAGCTTATAAGCTTATAATCATAAAAATGAAATTTATTTTTCTAGGCTTTCTTGGTGGAGACCTTACACACTGCCGGCGTTGCGATCTTATTGCTTATCATACTGCCCGAATTAGACGTTGTGAAGGGAGTCATGTTAATGAACTCAATGTGCTTTATCCCTGGTTTACTTAACGCCTTAACTAGAGATAGTACCGAAAATCGGTATGTAATAAAAATAATTTTTGACGTATTCGCAATATCTGCACAAGCAACTGCATTCGTAGTTTGGCCTCTCCTCGATGGAACTCCAGCTTTATGGACTATACCAGTTACCTGTATATTTGTATCACTCGGATGGTGGGAAAATTATGTCGACATTACGGAAAAAAATACATCCGGTATGTATTCATTTCTAATAATTATGTATATAATATTGTGAAAATGATAAATAAATAAACTTCTGAGACGGTTTCTTTTTTTATATATTTGGCTAAGGGTACCAATCACTAGACGGTAATAGGGTATAGCTGTCTATAGACACCTACATTGTATACTATGTTTATAATACATGACGAATATCAAATGTAGGTACCCTGTTACTCCTACATTATGTTTTGCATTTATTGATTGGTTTACTAAGATAATTAAATTTTATTTAACTCTTCTAACATAAGTATAATTAACAGACCAAAGATTAACGATTACATGTAGGACGTAACATCGATAATTTCATGGTCTTATTATAAACCCAATTGTAAACGGCATTCATAACACAAAATAAAACTATTATAAATAACCATATGGGGTAATAAAATCTGGACATTCTAATGATAGGATTATTTTGCGATACATCATTGCTTGGTAAAATAAACAACTGCCGAATACGCACTAAGCAAGCTACTGAAGATGCAACTGTGCGAGCAGTTAACCTTCAAAAAAGCTATTGATAGTTATGAATTATTATTTTGTTAATGTCTAAGTTTATTAATAAGCTTTCGTATTTTTTAGTTATTTTATATTATCTAAACGAACTGAAACAGGCCCTTAAGAAAACCAGATATTATACGCAGAGAACACTTTCGTTGTGGAAGATTTGTGTTTTCATGGTTTGCATTATAATTTCCTTACACGTTCAAAACGATAGTCCATTCGCCATCTTCTCGTCTGTCAGCACCGCTTTCTCAGCACGAAACTACAGTGTGTATGAGGTAAGAATAAAATAAGCTGTACAATATATGAAATATTATATTCAATTATCTCAACAGAATATATAATGAGGTACAATGGTATATTTTATATGATAGTACTAGACTTGATAGAAAAAACCTAAAAGGCCAAAATAATAAAAGAGTTCTTGTAATTTCATTGTCAATATGGTAATGAGATATTGTCTATTTTTCAGCTTCAAGTAATAATCCAAGATGCCTACGACGGCCATTTGGGCTTCAATATGACTGAGGTTGCATTCATTTTACCCGTGACGTGGACGTCCTCGCTTTGGGTTGCTTTAATCCAAGTAGCATCAGGGTATTTCTGTTTCACAAGTGCGAAGTTTGCTTGTAAGATCCTGATACAAAATGTCAGCTTCACCTTCGCACTGAGCCTCGTAGGACCGGTTCTAGTTAATCTGCTTATCGTGTTCTGCGGAATGAGAAATGCGGATCCCTGTGCATTTCATGGAACGATACCAGATTATTTGTTTTTTGAAATACCACCAGGTTAGCGAGAAAAGTTTCTTAGACTATAATTTAATTATGATATATTTTTTAAAATTGGAGATCGAAATGTAGTTATAATCTTAAAGTCAGGTTTTCTTTACCGTCACATCAATTATTTTATTTACCCATAATTAAGTTCAACGGCTCGATTACCCTGGGGTTGCATTAGTTTAATTGAGGAAACTTAAAGAAGTTAGCTACTTTTAATTGGGATCAGAACGGTTTTAAGCTTATATTTGATCAATAAAATAGGGTTGTTAATTAACTGTTTTTTAACATTTGTTGATATAGTAACAGAATTTTTTTTCGTATAAAATTATATAATTTAAAACGTAGGAAATAAATATAATTTATTTGAATTACAGTGTACTTCTTAAAGGAATATTTAGGCAGTGAAATGGCATGGATTTGGCTTTTATGGTTGGCATCTCAGGCATGGATAACGATGCACACTTGGATGCCACGTTGCGAACGTCTAGCAGCAACAGATAAACTGTTTGCAAAACCCTGGTACCTCGGACCGCTCATTGACCAATCATTGCTGTTAAATCGAACAAAAGATGATGAGACCGATATACAAATTGAGGTATTAATAATATCCTATGCTAAGATATTAGTAGATTATAATTTTAATGTCTCAGTTATTTGCACTCATAATCAAATAATGTATGCCTCCATATACGGACATACATACATATAAAGGGTAAGACAGGTGTGTACGGATCGTGCAAAACAAGAACATTAATATCCATTCCAACCTTTTAGTTAGTAGGTGTACTCGTATATACTTACAAACTTGCATTCCACGAGTTGTGTTTTGCAGGATTTGAAAGATCTTCAAGATGAAGACGACCTATCACAAGGAAGCTCTGAACAAGTGGCAAAAGATATAAAGCCTTCCGATAGTATAACAAGGTACGTTTAATGAGTTCTTCTTCAGATTATTTTACCTGAAATATTTAATTTAAACAACTTTAAGATCAAAGTAAATTCAATTAAAATACAATAAAATTGAGGCTTTTTTGTTCACAGTCAGGGCGTATGTGATAAAATAACCGACGGTACGTGATTTGCCATAATTATAAATAATCAATTGGCGACAAATAATTACTAATAATACAAACAATAATTTGTGTAATCACAGTTCAATCAACAATCATCGAATCATTCTTTCAAATTCAACGATTTACGATTACTTATCGTACCAACGATCGAATAATTGAGACGATATAAAATGCATCAAAGCAACGTACAATACAACGATACATACTACGATAACAGAATAGTGCTGCTATAACTTACATAGGAGCGTCGCTGGAGTTTCTTGCGCCACTTCTCCAGCGTCAACGCAACGATGCAGATCGTTATTAATAGTTATATCAATAATAGAAACAACTGACGGAGCACAGTCGGTTCAGCCTTCTCGGGTCAGTACCTTTCGCACGCAGGGTAATGGTCCAAACCGAGGCTCCCTCTCGGAAACTCCTATGCTGGGTACCCATAAATAAAAGCCTTGGCTGAGTACACTAAGCACTCGGCCACCTTTCAATCCGGTGAAGCTGTAAAAGCCCTAACAGTGGCCATCAGCCATACCTATATATCATAAGGTCGCCTGATGATAAGAATCTCTTACTTTGGTCGGTTGTTTCTCTAAATAATTCCATTAAAAATACTCTCCAAATAATTGTGCACATTTCATTCGCTTTTGTTATTACGATATCCTGATCCACAACTCTTCAGGCTCAAGAGTATTTAGCTCATCTAGACAAACAAAAACTTAATATTTGAGCCTAGATTTATAAAATTCATACGCGTATGATATCTTTATCAAATCAATCCTTGAAAATGATTGTAATGATAAAGTTTGCTGATGATATAGTGTCTTAATTGAGTATTTTAACAAATACTAATTTGTTTTTAGGATTTACGTATGTGCGACGATGTGGCATGAAACGAAAGAAGAGATGATAGAATTCTTAAAATCTATTTTCCGCCTTGACGAAGACCAGAGCGCGCGCCGAGTTGCGCAGAAATACCTTGGAATAGTGGATCCAGATTATTACGAATTAGAATGTAAGTTACCGTAAATGATGTGATATTATTGTTGATACTAATTTGGTGAGTGGTGACGGTGCAGCAGTTAGGGAATGAGGATCCTGTTTTATACCATGAGTTTTAATAAACGTATCAACTGGGAAATAACATAGAATGCCTCGTTGCTAGTAACTGGGTCTGTTGGTTGTTTGTTTTCGTTTTAATGGCTATTTACCATTAAACAGAAATTATTACCATAGTCTTAAAGTCTGAGTCTTAAATATATAATATAGTCTTTTAGTTTTAGTAGTTTTAGTAATAATATAGTGTATTAAATATAACCCTAAATTTGTACGAGTTGCAGTTTCTTACGTTTTATGTCATGATAGGACGAGTAAAAATTGTTACAATATTCTTTCTTAGACGGCAATTTTCTTGCTATTAATACTGTTCTTTTGCGAAGTACGATCGTATTTCCTTTATATTATAATCGTTTTCTTTTATGACCTTAGTAAGTCCTCTGTAGAACGCAATCCATTGTATAAAAGCACCAACAAATACTAGAAGATCGGACTGTACTAGAGAGGATTTTATAACGTAGTGCAGCTACCCTCGCATATGATGCAGGTACCAGAGATAAGATTTGGTTTCGCTATACTGGCATAGGACTTTCTGCCACTATTTGGTTGCCAGAGGCTTGTACGACAGTGCAGTTTAAATTGATGTTTTTGCAACAGTTTGTACAAGGGCGAATGAGGGAAACTCTTTAACTGTTGCGTTTTCTTAATTGAAACAAATGATCCTTAACGTGTTTGAAGTTATATTTAACTTAGATGCCGATGATTTTTTTTTAAAAGGTCACATATTCATGGACGATGCGTTTGAAGTGTCAGACCACAGTGCAGAGGATTCTCAAGTAAACCGCTTCGTGAAATGCTTAGTCGACACTATTGACGAAGCAGCATCCGAAGTGCATTTAACTAATGTAAGATTGCGACCACCTAAAAAGTATCCTACGCCTTATGGAGGCAAGCTTGTATGGATTTTGCCAGGGAAGAATAAAATGATTTGCCATTTAAAAGATAAATCAAAAATAAGGCACCGGAAGCGTTGGTCTCAGGTAAGTTTTAAACTTTTAAGTCGCCTTATTGAAGTGTTTCCTCCCTATTATTATTATGATGATGTTCGGAATACGTATAACAATTAGATTACACTTATTTGTCCGGAGCCACCTATTTATTAGTCAGTCAGCAAAAAATTAAAAAATATTCTATTCGAAATGGCCACCTTTTGGCTTTTATACATGCCTTTAATCTGTTTTGCCACGAATCTATGGATTTACGCACTGTGTCTAAGGGAAATTTCGCCACTGCTTGCTCCAAAGAGATTTTAAGAGACTCAATGTCGCCGTGTCGTTTAGAGCAGGACATGTACTCTAAAACTGACCATAATTTGAAGTCTAAAGGGTTGAGGTCTGGGCTAGATGAGGGTCTGTTTTCAGCTCTTATAAAGTCCGGAACGTTGGTTTCAAGCCAGGCTTGAGTAGTTCGTGCATTTTGACCAGGTGCAGAGTCCTGCTGGAAAGTCCACGGTATATTTTTATAAAGTGTATTGATAAGAGGTTTCACAACATAATCCAAGATTGTATCTTGATACACTTTGGCTGAAGTTTTCACTCCTTTTTCACAAAAATGTAGTTTTGTGACTCCTTGATAAGACACGCCCGACCAAACCATCACTGACGCAGGATGATGACCACTTTGTACCTTTCGGACCACTTGAGCAGCTTCTTAAGAACTGTGAGCGTACACTTTATCATTTTGCTTATTTTAGTGTTCTTCAACCGTGAAATTTTTTTCATCGGTAAAGAGGATATTCTGTGCCTTTTACCTGCGTATCGCGACAGTAGGCGTTTTGATCGATCCACTCTCTGTAATTGTAAAGATTGATTTAGGGCATGTCTTGTATATCGACGATAAGCATCAAGCTTCAGGGCTTGTTTTACAATACGCGACAGAGTCCTAGTGGGAATCTTCATTTCTCGCGATAAGATTTTTTGTTTCCTAATGGGGTTTCGACGAATTCTGGCTTTAACAGCATTAACAGCCTTTGTAGTTCTAACAGCACGCGGCCGCCCGATCTTTTCTGGTCTTCAACAGAGGAAGTGTTGTTGTATGTGTTGATAGCGATATACGAACATACGGCTGATACCAAGCTTTTGAAGTGTCTGGAATATGACCGACGGCTCCATACCCACTTTGTGCAAGGCGATCACTGCAATCCTATTTTCTTTAACACCCCATTCCATATTGTAATTTGATAATGAACACGAAAAAATATGTGAAATGGCGCAAAATCGAAAGAAGTTTTTAAAATTATATACGTGTTCCAAATTCAAAATAATTAAAAAGTTGAAAAAAAGAAAAGTTTTTATGTAACAGTATTTATGGCCAGACTATTTATATATATTCATATATACATATGTATATTGTATAACATAAAAATAAAATAAATATCGCATTTGAATTTAAGATTCGAGGATATGCAGCTCAGCAATTAAATATGAGAAAAAATATCAAATAATGACCACTCTCGATTTGCTGTTTGCTCTAAACAACGTTTTATGTATCGATATATATATATATATATAAACTATGTTTATTTATATAATTGTTTATGCAATAAATTATACATGACTAATGTTTTAGGTAATGTACATGTACTATTTCCTAGGCCACCGTTTAATGGACTTGCCGTTGTCCGTTGATCGGAAGGAAGTTATAGCAGAAAACACCTATTTGCTTGCTTTAGATGGAGATATTGACTTTAAGCCCAGTGCGGTTACGTTGCTCATCGATCTAATGAAAAAAGACAAAAACTTAGGGGCAGCGTGTGGTCGTATTCATCCGGTGGGATCCGGTGAGTAACTTATATGATCACTGTTTCTCATTCATACATTGTAGCCATCCTCACCAAACAACAATAATAATATGGATGCCTCAGTCACCCACAAATTAAGTAAGTAAGGGAATTAGCAAGTCTCCATACCTCGAGACTTACGATACGAAGCGTTATGCTAAACACAGGCGAGAAAGATGAAATAAAAAACAACTTCCAGAATAAAATGTTATAAGTCAACTAGAATATAATTATCGGGATATATTTTATGTTTTTCAAATTTTTTTTTAACACCAAATAACTGTAATAAACTTAACGTAATTATTATATATTAATAAATTGTAATTTATTATATGATTTATATCTTATATAGGTTACGATATGTTATTTCTGCAGGAAATGGCATGTTTATTGATTCATATATGTATATCATATTTAATTAATTGTATATTTCGTAGGTTTCATGGCATGGTACCAAATGTTCGAGTACGCAATTGGTCATTGGCTGCAAAAGGCCACGGAACACATGATCGGTTGCGTACTCTGTAGTCCAGGATGTTTCTCCCTCTTCAGAGGAAAGGCTTTGATGGACGATAATGTTATGAAGAAGTATACGCTCACGTCCAATGAAGCTCGTCACTATGTGCAATATGATCAAGGTAACGAATATAAAGTTTTGAAATGGCACTAAAACCACCCATTAATAAATATATAAATAAAAAAAATATATACGCGTCTGCGATAGATACTTATTCGAGTAAAATAGGACTTAGGACATAAATGCCAGACGCTAAAGTTGTTACGGGACATAATAGTCATTACATATTTTTTGTACTTCTACCGCTTGGTAGCCGGGTTGCGATATTTATTTTATTTAGTTATTTATTTTATTTTAATTTACTTTAACAATTTTACATATATGTATGTCGCCAAACTACAATGTAATGTATAAATCGAATAGAATATGGTGGTTAAGCACAAATATTAATGATACAATTTGTTTTATTTATACTTTATTTTTTAAGTTACACATAAGTTACACCCACAGTCTTAATGTTTTTCAGCAGTTAATTGTTATCATTATCACATAGTGGAAGATTCAAAAATAGAAAGTGTTGTCAAGTAGTAATATTGATTTGTACAATTAGGGCGTGTTTCGATCTTTTTTCTAATCTATTATTGATTTTAATATATGATTCTAGGTGAGGATAGATGGCTATGCACTTTACTGCTGCAACGTGGTTACCGAGTGGAGTATTCAGCGGCTTCTGATGCCTACACTCACTGTCCAGAGCGTTTCGATGAGTTCTTTAACCAACGTCGGCGTTGGGTGCCTTCTACTATTGCCAATATATTTGATCTATTAGCCGATTCCAAACGCACTGTTGAAGTGAACGATAATATATCCACGCTTTATATTGTGTACCAGGTACGTAAAAATAGTATATGGTTAGATAATCATTATTATTAGTAGCATTTAATTTTTAGCTAAATATATAACCAAGAATCAAATAACAGTTTAAGGCTGTTGTTTGATTTGGTGGGTGAGGTAAACCGGTTTCTAAATATTTCCTGAGGAGGCATATGGCTTAATCCTTAGGATTGACAAAGTGAATGCAACTTGTTTCCTGAAATTTTTAATCGAGATGTGATCCTTATGCGAGTCCTTAAGATTGCAAGAAGTATGTAGTTACCATCGTTAGACCTGTGTGCTCATTCGTCACTTAAATTCAAGCGCCGATAGCCTTAATGGCTTAGGGAACGATTTGTGAAACTTTATATCGTAGGTACAAGTATTTTGACTAATTAATAATAATTTTATAGCACAACGATCAATAGTATATTGATATCATTGATAATTCCTCTAAAATACTTTAAAAATAACTTACAGTGTAAGTGGATTTGTAATCCCACGTGGTGTTATTGGACGATTAAAATTGATGTGGACGTGTTCAATTTTTTTTACAGTAGTTGAATTTATTGTTTAATAATTATTTATATATACGAGCAAACGATTCCAGGCATTTCATTTTGTAGTCATAGCGTGTTCATTTAAAAGGCAGAGCTAGAAGCGCTATTTGAACCAGCAATTTGTAATACAAATATATCTCTCATAAATTATGAATAGATAGCACGACGAGCCACGAGATTTTAAGCTACATATATTTATTTGCTTACTAGGTCTCAACTTTGTACTACAGATCTTATATATAAACTACAAATTTCTTATAACTTATAATAAATGTATTATAATTGTTATTATATTATTAATCATTGTTTGTTTGTTGCAAATATTTTTGATTTTTAGACGCTGCTTATGATGGGTACGATATTGGGACCCGGCACGATTTTTCTCATGATGGTTGGTGCGATGAACGCTATTACTGGTATGAGTATTATGAACTCCCTGTTATTGAACCTTATACCAGTACTTACATTCATTGTCGTATGCATGACTTGCAAATCAGAGATACAGGTATGAATTGTATATTATACATTAATTTTGGACTGGTCGAATATTGTTTTTATGATTAAAGAGTTTAGGCTGCCAAGATTGAAAAAGATTTTACTTACAATATTTAAACAATTTTATATTTAAAAGAATCAGGCGTAACTTTACGGAACTTGTGTTGATTGTGTTGCACAAATAGAAAAAAATCTAAAACTGCCAAGCAGCACCCTCTTTTTCCAACAGAAAAACTACCAGTCCCAAACACAACCACAACCCAACGCATAGTAAGACAGACTAAAATTTTATTTTATACCGTTATTGCCTAATTGCTTGTGCGTTGTAATTTCTCATCTGATATAAGAAGATTGACTGATATGCACTGACGAACACACAAGTAACAACACAATAGATCGTTATTATCTTTTTTACTTACTTCAAAAATCAAAAAAACTCATTATTTAAAACATAAGTGATTAGAATCCAAAGCCAAAATTTCTGTGCAAAACTACACATAACATTAATTTCAATTGTAATAGGGTTATGTTCATTTTTTCAGTTAATGCTCGCGAACGCAATCACTTGTGTGTATGCCATGATAATGCTGGTGGTAATTGTGGGAATAGCTCTTCAGATTGTAGAAGACGGCTGGCTTGCGCCATCTAGCATGTTCACAATAATAACGTTTGGCATATTCTTTGTGACGGCGGCACTGCATCCGCAGGAAATTATCTGTCTCTTGTATTTGGGCGTGTACTACATTACAATTCCGAGCATGTACATGTTACTGATTATTTATTCATTATGCAATTTGAATAATGTCTCGTGGGGAACTAGAGAAGTCGCGCAGAAGAAAACACTCAAGGTGAAAGAATGCTATAATCAATATATGTTTAATTATGTGAAATTTATATCAAGAACCGTTATACATACATATGCGTGAGCAACTTGAACTCATAAGGCATTGGAATTGTTAATTGTAACTTGAAGTTTTGAGTTATTATGTTTAAAGCGGAGAAAAAAAATATTACGAGTAAACCTCTTCATCTGAGAAATAGAGTAAAAATGTTACGAAAATAGTGAAATCCACCAGTATATAGTGAAACCGCGTTGCGAAGTATGCTTTAAGATGTCTATGAATATCAATAGGGGGCATAACATATTTTTATATATAAAAAAGCTGAACTAAAATGGCATTTGAATCTAGTCCTGTGATTAATTACATTTGTGTTTTTTAAATAATATATGTCTGAAACAGTCTTCATGTTATGTACCACATCTGTTGCAGGAGTTAGAAATTGAAAAGAAGGCGACCGAGGAAGCGAAGAAGAAGATGGATAATCAAAGCATTATGAAATGGTTCGGTAATAAAACCGAGGAAACGAGTGGTTCTTTAGAGTTCAGCGTAGCGGGTTTGTTCAAGTGTATGTGCTGCACTAATCCTAAGGATCATAAAGATGACCTACATTTGCTCCAGATTGCCAATTCCCTTGAGAAGATCGAGAATCGTTTGAAATCTTTGTTAGTATATACATATTACAGTCTTCTTTAGACCAACGTAGTCTATAGTACATTGACGGTTTAATCTAAACATCACGCTTAGGATGAAATGGATAGTGAAAATAGTAGTTTCACATGTCATAAACAATAACAACACAATTTTTTGTCTTGAAATTTCTATTCAAATACAAGGAAATCATTAAAAAGGAATATGGCTAGGCTCGTTCTAAATCACACGGTTTCGTTTGTAACATACCTGTTAATTGAAAGCCTTTATAAAAGAGCTTTTTTTAGACGTGGACCAGTAGATGTTGATGAGAAGTATTAATATTATTGAAAATTTTTTTAGAGGTGCTCCACCGGAATTAGAGACTGTTCCCCGGCGTCGCTCGTCTATGCCTCTACGCAGCGATACTCTGTCTATGCTTCCCGAGTATGAAGATTGCGAGGATTCAGTAGATATACCGAGGGTAATCTTAAATTATTTTATACCTTATATATTAATATAAATTTTAGTTACATAAATGTGAAACCAAATATGTACATTGTTCTTTTTTTTAGGTAACATAATGATTTTTTTTTAATTTATTTAGGCATGGAAGACTTACAGCTTAAATTTAACAAGAGTAATCATACAGCCCACAACAACTTTTGAAATTATGTAGTTTTGTTCGATTTTTATAAGAGAAAATTTAGTTCAGTAGTAACTATATATAATATTTAATATGTATAACTTAAAGAAATCTACCCCAACGAATTTTTTTCGATATGTAGTTGTCAAGTGTTTACTGGGTAAAAAATGCGTAAGATTTTGGTCAAGAAGTATATCCTCTACCGCTCGTATATAAAAGCAGGCTAATTTTTTTATGCTAACTATACTTATAGTTACTTATAATTGTTTTCTCAATAAATAATGTTTTATTTGATCAATGTACGAAAATATATAATAAACCATATTTTATTACATCTCGATATAGGAAGAAAGAGATGACTTAATAAATCCATATTGGATAGAGGATCCCAATTTGCAAAAGGGTGAGGTAGACTTTTTGACGACGGCTGAAACAGAGTTTTGGAAGGATTTAATTGATGCCTATTTGAGACCGATTGATGAAAACAAAGAAGAGCAGGTAACAATCGATTTTAACATTAGTTTGATTTACTTTACTAAGTATAAACACAATAGGCAAACGGTTATAATATATCTACACTCACCAAATGAAACACAGCAGCATTATGCTGCTGTTCTGTGAGCTAGGTTGAGTCGACCCATTCATAATGAAGCTAGAACAAGTGGTAGCGGGGCCGTACCGATACTAACTCAACTTTTAATGAATTTAGACGAGTAGTGCATACTTAAGTACGATAAGAGAAGTAAGACACACTAAAATGATATTTTACGAGTATTTCATTATTGCCTCGTAGCTTGTGCGTTGTTACTCCCATTCTGATATAGGATGATTGATACGACTGATATATATTTGCACTAACACTAACGGCACTATAACACGATTAACATCATCAAAATAGATCGTTATAAAATATCTTAATTTTAAAGGTATCAGTATTATTTAAAACTCAAGAGATAGATTCCAAAGTAAAAAATTTGAAAATTTGAAATTGACTTAACTCTATGCGCTACCTAGGTAACTTTTTATTATTTACGAAGAAATTTCCAAAGTTATGCTGAACTCTGAAGGCATCATTAGGGTGTGTAGAATATATAATACAATAACTTTCATACAATTTTTTTTCCAAAAAATGTAAGGCTTTCGATTCTATTTCGTTCCCCTCTCCCCTCCTCCGTGTCTCAACATGTCTGAACAAATTAATTTACATATAATTAGGGAAAAAAAAACCATTCCTCATATAAGAGCTTTAAAAAATAAAAACCACACCGAAATCCGATTATCGAATTTCAACTACAACTATTAAACTATATTGGTAGATTAGACATACTAATAAAAACATGCATCGTTGTTGATATTTTAGGACCGTATAAAAACCGACTTGAAAAACCTGCGTGATACAATGGTGTTTGCTTTTGTGATGCTGAATTCTCTGTTTGTACTGGTGATCTTCTTGCTGCAGCTTAATCAAGACCAGTTGCATTTCAAATGGCCGCTGGGGCAAAAAATAGCTATCATCTATGATGACGAAGCTAATATGGTAAATTATTAATTACTTTCATGTGCTATTAATTTATGTCCTTTTTAATAATCATTTGAAGAATACGATATAACTAATCACTTTAGTTTTAGGCTTAATATTAATAATGATAATATAGGTAAGATACGAGCACACAGTTTATCCGATGTTACACGTTTATGACGATTAATGATTTTTTGTTCATTTAAACAAGATATGTACCTATTAAATCATGATAGCTTACCAGAGTACGATCCTACACCATACCTACTGAAATTACATACAATAGTTCTATAACTTTTTGCAACTAATTATAAAAAAATGTTAAAAAGATAGCAAATGTGTCTAGAGATTCTAAAGCCAAAGAAAATTTATAAGGAAATGTGGAAACTGATTACAAATGTTACTATTTATTAAAGATTACCTCAGTGTCCTTCTACGGAATTATTAAAGTTTACGGATTATATTATATGTTTTGTTAACCAGTATTTTATATATCTTGGTAAAAAATAGGAATTTAAAGTAAATAAAGTTTTAGTCTCTTAATACTAATATTGGCTGGGTTTTGTAAGATAGTGTCACTGGATTGCGATCAGTTAATTCGTCGAGCATAGACGAGCTTTTGTATTAGTATGAGTAGTTAGGCACTAAATATATCATGTTGACTCATCATCAATGATATTAATCATAGATGGGAATATTTATATGTTAAAGATACGTAATTCAAATTTAATATTTCTTATATATTTATGATGATTCATGATAACATTTTTTTTTTTTTATTATTTTACTTCAGGTGTTTTTAGACCGTGAATATTTGATGTTGGAACCAATCGGGTCTCTATTCCTTATCTTTTTTGGTTCTGTGATGGTGATCCAGTTCCTAGCTATGATGTTCCATCGATTCGGCACACTCACGCACTTGTTATCAACTATTCAGCTCAATTGGTATTTCACTAAGAGGGTAAGTAGACGAAATTATTATTTACTTATATTATAATTTGGTCTAAAATATAAGTTCAGTGAACTGGGTTCTTTTCTGACAAAGAGTATATGCCACTTTTATTTGCAGTGATCAACGAGCACACAGTTGACCTGATAGTAAGTGATAGTCTTGACGAATGATATAATCTACATTCCTCCTAGATAAGTAATAAAGAAGAAATAAACTCTGAAGAAGGACGTCCTGAGGACTAAATTATAATGCCTTTAATCCAGTAATCAGGGCGCCGGTTCTATCACTCCACTCTACCATACGAAACACAGCAGCATTATAATAACAATATTATACTGCTGTTAGTTATACATACTAAACTATCCAGTAATACCATGGTACTTCTCCGGTAGTGACGGCCTATTTGTGCTACAACTCGGTTGGTTGTATCAGTACCGTGGGTATACTGCCAGCGTTAAGTATCAGCATGACGCTGCTCGTGTTTCGTATGGTGAGTGTGGGGATTCAGTAGAACTAACCCAATACAGGTAACAAGGAATTCCATCTCAGTCTTCAGAGGTGAAAGCGCGTGTGCATCTTGACTCTTTGTTGAGAATGGATGTAGATGTCTTGAGCAGTAGTAAATGTAAATCCCGATTTAGTTCTATTAACTATTTTCTTTAAAGTCACATCAAAAGAAAAAAAAATCATGTAATATTAGATATCGGGATTGTGGATTTTCTGTATAGTACAATAAAATTTTACAAGCATGTATGTTCTCATAGTTTCTTTGACTGCTAGGGACGAAGCAAATGTGTAATTTTAATTGCAATATTTTTGATCACGGTGCTTGGGATCGATATGGGTGCTGTCGAACTTATGGCGAGTGTCTGGAGTTGCGGATTTTAAGGTTCTTATTCGAAAGCTTAAAATTACTTAATGTCAACAGTCTGATGAAATGACGGAGCAAGCAATAATAGAAAAGCAGGCTATAGAAATAGCGAAAGACCTTCAGAAGTTGAACGTGGACGATTTGGAGAGGCGCGGCGTGGACGACGCAAACGTGTCCAGACGTAGAACTCTCCACAACTTAGAACGCGCCCGCGATAATAAGCAAAGTGTAATCAATTTAGACGCGAACTTTAAGAGACGATTGACTTTACTCCAGAACGCTGATCCCGGTAAGTATTATATAATTTAGTATTGAGACCTGGAGGATCTTAGCGCTATATCCTATGAATAAGGAAGAAGGATTTTAAATTACTGCTTCTTGGCATTATATTACGAGCGAAGAAATATTAAATATTCTTTTAATAATTTTTATATTAAGATAAATAAAAATGGACCTAATTTTGTTATTTAAATAACATATAAAGATCCCTCGTTTGGTTTAAAATTAAAAAATAGCTAGATGATACCTAAGTTTGACTACAATGATTGAATAGTATATTTATGATTTTTACACTTCAGATATGATAGCTCGGTTACCATCACTGCGCGGGAGTGTGTCAGCACGCCGTGCCACCCTGCGCGCCCTGCAATCCCGCCGGGAGTCGCTCACGGCCGAGCGTCGCCGCTCGCAACTCCCGCGCGATTCCAACAACTACTACGACGAGCCTAAGACTTCGGTACGAAATTATATTAAATACCTTGACTTCCTACGTACCCAATACGGTTTTTTCGAAGGTAACGCAGATAGCGATAAAAACATAGCATTTTTATTATCAACATCTTTCGTGAATACATTTAATAATGCTCCAGAGGGTGGTTATGGTCAATTAAAAATATATTAAAAAGAATATTTTTGACCATTGCCGTACATTCTAGGCTACAGAATACTTAAGATGAGCAGGTTGAAGGACTAAACTATTCGTGAAAATTATAACACGCCGACTTGTAGATGTCTTCTTGTTTTCAATGTAACGCTGCCGTTAAAATAAATGAAAATTTCCGGTACATTGTGGGCAACGTTTTACAATCACAATATATCTGTACAATGATTCCATAACTAGTCCTGAAAGTAATCATATAATAGTTTAACAAAAGAATTATCAGTGTTTCTAGCCAGATCATTGGACGTGGAATTTTTTCGAACGTGTGATTTTTGACGGCTCTAAGAGCTTATATGAACTTAAATACATAAATATAACCAATTCTTAATTAATTACCTATTTAATCTGCACCACAAATATCTTAATTGTCAGGACATTAATCTTCGGTTAGAATCCAACGGGAGGGACTATTTTTATATCTTATTTTATGTTAATTTTTTTTAAGTATAACTCTTTTTACACTTACCTCAATTTATCCCTGTATCACCCTGCTGCTGGCTGGTAGAGAATGCCTAATGCATTTATTACTTATACTTACGGAATTTGTATATATATTTCTTTTAAATAAATAAACTAATATTTTGTTCAAATGTTCTAATCACAGTTTACTGAGAGTACTAATACTTGAGATTATAACAATTCATCTAGGTAGTTATTTTACTAGTTTATTTTTATTATATTTTAATGGACCCACCAACAGAATTATATGTAACTTTATTTGTCAAAGAAATGGCCATGTTGATAAATGCATAACTCCACTTACAGTTACATCACGCAAATTAATAATACATAGCTGTACGATAAGTTAAGATTAAAAGATTTATATTAATAAACTATTTATACATTGTAAGAGAAAAAATTATAATTTAAATAAACTAAATTAAACTGCACTAACCAATTATGAATTAACAATAATGACAGGTTTTCCTTGAGTTAACTTCCTTAGCCTAAAGCTAAAATTATTAAAAGTTTTAGCTTTAAAAGTTTCTAATTTGCCACTAAACTGGTCAATAGACTTGTCCTTACTAATAATTTCCTTGCACAGTCTGCTTAGCCTAGGCATTTGAGAGTGGTTTGTTTAGGTTTGTTTTGTACAATTTATGGGTAAAGAGTAGGCTAACGCGATATACTACGGGTATTACGGGTATTACCCGTCTACGAATCCGTCATCATACGTTGAAATCCATCAAATGAATGCTGAATGATTACAATGTTCACTTGCAAAAATATAATTAATATAACAGTAATAATATACTACGGTCGACCGCAGTGCGAGTACCAACACCAACGCACCTTGCACTAGTTTGTTTATTACAAAACAAATATGCCTTAATATTTATCACGACCTTGACAACTATTAATGCCTTTATATCAACATACAAGTTTTATTTCATTCTAAATAAAAATGGCCAGCTAAATATAAATAAAACTATCTGGCTTGCTGTAATTATCAATGAACAGAATAATGTTTTTGTCAGTAGTAGAGCTGCACTGCATTTTGTTTCTAACTGCTGAATGAATGGGTAAGCTCGACCGGGGTAGGACTACGTCCTCACAGAATACTGGCGTGAAATAGCAGCAAAACGCTGCTGTGAGTAAAGGGATGCGGAGACCATTATTACTGGTAACGAGGCATTCCATCTCGGTCCTCAAGGGTGACAACGCATCTGCATTATGATTCCTTGTCAAGGATGAATGTGGATGTCATGGGCCGCAAGAATCACTTAAGCATCAGGTGAACTGTGTGCTCGTTTGTAATTCTGTAATAAAATAACTGTAATAAAAATAATGGTTTGTGTGTATGGTTAACTGACAACCCCATCATACAAGTGGCTCTGTCATACTCTTAGTGTTCATTTGACCGTATTAAATCAACTGGTGTTCAGTTACACTATACAGGCCTCTGACACTGACTATCGCTGAAGGTGTTTTTATGTGTGCACTAAAGTGTACACCTATTTAATGTGTGTTGTAGAATACTATGTTCTTAATTTATTATTTACAGATAAATCCACCATATGGATAAAAGTATTATATAATATATTATAAACTATGCTTATATAATTATTCTTAGATGAGCGATCTTGCGGGAAGGTCATCGATGTCTGGCGCGTACATGAACAAAGGATATGAGCCCGCATTAGACAGTGACGACGATGGCACGCCTCTACCCCGTCGCAGCACCGTGCGCTTTCGGGACATATTCATGTGATTTTATTCTTTCATTTATATGACTATTTATTTCTAAAAACCAAATTTGAATAATAATTTTTTTTATCCGTAAATGATTTTTTATTGCTTTACTCATATGTATTTTTGCAATTCTTTTTTTTATTTACATCATTGACATGTAAATGTATTTTGAAACAGAGCAGTGATAGCTCAGTTTCTAAGAGTTTGATTCCCGGTGCCACTGATTTACCACATGTATGTCGGCAGAAAACATACATGTCTCAGGGATAAATAAAAAAAGATATTATTCCAAGTCACGTGAAGTTCTTTAATCCGTATCGGAGCCACGTGGCGAACAATGTTCTAATAATCTAGAGAGGCCTAGAGCCTCGTGTGTGCAAATATCAAGAAAAATTGCGTTCATTTGGAAAACTTAAGATATTTTATAGCGATTTAAATGGAGGTAAAATTCATTAAAAAAGCTTTTTAATAATGCTATCTTGCTTAAATGCAATTGGAGCCCAAAATAAATTAATATTATTTTATATTTTTGAATAAAATGAAGTCATACAATTCTATGAATCAATTATAAAAAGAATGATTTAACTAATATTCAATTTTAAAAGTTATTTTTTGACAAATGTATACAAGATTCAGACCTCATGCTCGGATACATGCGAGAATCCACCTGGGCATGCTTATGATTCTTCAATGACGGCTTGTCTGATCTCTGACAGGGTGACTGGTGATTCCAAACAGCTTGCTTAAAAGCATTTCATGCGTGCTCGATCGGGTTTAAGTCTGGCGAGCCGATCGGCCAATTCGTCAACAAAAAGGCAATTTGCTCACATTTCTTCGTTATCATTTTCACTTTGATGCTCCATCGTCCATCTTAATCTGCGTTGTCGTCTTTGCTGTGTATTCCTCGGTGCTCTTCAGGATCTCATTCCTTATTATCTTAACTGCAATTCCGAAAGGTTGCAATGCTAATTTCACGACCGATGGCGGCTTGCAACTGTGATCTGATTTAAGTGGCGTTGACTGTTGGATCAAGGGCAGTCCAGAGTCGGAGTGGGGGCGGCCACTACTATGTTTTATTTTTATATGGCTGAAGCTGTTAGCCCCAGGGCTTTTACAGCTTCACCTGGTGGAGATCAAGCCGTGATTTGAGTTACCAGACCACAAGACCCACAACCCCAGTTAATTGTATAAATTAAAAACTAGTTCTTGTAATAAGTTACTAATATTAATTTTAAGTCAAAAATAATAAGTTTTAATTACATATAAACATTAATTCGAGTTTGTTTTTTCGGGCCGATGGATGCTGTTATAGTCCGAGGGCCTTTAAAGTTTCGCCGGGTTGAGAGGTGACCGAGCGCTTATGGCGCTCAGTCGAGACCTCTATTAGTGGGAAACCAGTACAAGGGCTCCCAAGAGGGAGCCTCGGCTTGGACTGTGACCCCGTTCCGCGAGAGCGTCTGACTCGAGGGTGCCCGTGAGGGCCGAACCTCAGCCGGCGCGGTCAGTTGCTTCTGACTAAGCATTATCTACATTAATATCTCTATTATTATTATTGGCTTTCTGAACTACCACTTCGGAAAGTGTGGGCGCTGGAGAAAAAGTGGTGCAAGAAACTCCGGCGACGCTTCTATCTGTATTGACTTGAGAGAACCAGCCTATTACATGGCGATATCGTGAATAACCTTGTTTGCGACGCCCTCGCCGTCGTCGGGGGCGGTGTGAGGGTGCAATGTTGCAAATTGTGTAGTGTTTTACGTAGGGCTTGGGCCCTGGTGGTCGCGTCGTCAGGGTCATCGAAGGCGTGCCTCACGCTCCTTCGGACGCGGGTGAATCTATGATTCGCAATGGGATTATAAGTGGCGACATAATCAAGGAGTTTGGGTGTGTGGCGGCAGAGTCGAAATATAGGCGGGAAGACTGCTTCAGGTACTGAGCAATGGTCAGCAGCTCAAGATTTATGTGTAGATTTTCATTACGCAAGAACCATGGCACACCGGTGGCCTTGCGCATGAAACGATTTTGTATAACCTGAAGTCGGTGAATATGACGTGGGGAGGCATGCCCAAAGACGTGCTTGCGTGTATCATTATGGTTCGAATGTACGCTTGTATGGTGTAATTTTAGTGAGTGACGGGTGCAAACGACCTAGGGCGAACGCTGCTCGATTCCGTACGCGGTTGATATGCCGACCGAAGGTGAGTCTTTCATCCAATGTGACGCCTAATTTGACTGTCTTTTCCCAAAGGGATTGGACGATCAAATAACTCTGTATTTGGGAGATGAGGCGTTTTGGTGCGCCGAGAGAAGTAAATGTCGTTGGTGTAGTGTGCATAAAATGGGACCTAGGACGGAGCCTTGTGGTACATATAATGAGTCGTAGAAAAAGATTTTTCGTATTTTATACACAAATTCAAGATATTTTTTATCATACTTTATTTACATTTGATTATAATATATGTGCTAGTTTGTTCTATAACTTGCTGGCATTTTGTAGGAAGTGACATAAACCCATTGGTGTGGAAATTTTGGGACTTTTGATCAAGAAACTGCGAGAAGTAGTTTTGGCAGTCCTCTCTTGATGTTAACCTAACACTACCTAAGGAATTCTAAAGGGACCGAAACAAGTGAAAATCTGAGGGTGCAAGGTCCGGGTGGCGGATGCATTAACACTTCCTAACCAAGCTCTCTCAATATTTGAGACCACATCCTTTCAGTTGATCAATTCCGGCCATTTTTTCTCTAATTCTTGCTTGATGTTTCCAAATGTTGGCAGTAAAGATCCGAATCGATGGTATTGCCCGGCGATAAAAGCTCGTAATGAACGATGCCCTCCCAATCCCACCATTCAGACAGCATCACCTTATTGCGAATTAATCCAGGTATCGCTATAGTCTGTAGAGCTTGACTGTCCTATGTACATGATCTTCGTTGCACGTTCTTATCGTAAGTACTCAACTCTTCATCACCAGTGATCAATCTTCTCAAAAACGGTTCGGTCTCATTACGTTTCAATAGAGAATTGCAAATGAGTACACAATTCATTATGTTTCTTTCAGTGAGCTCGTGTGGCGCTCAAATATCGAGCTTTTCAAATGGGTCAAAACTGTTTTATGGTCAACCCATAGCTCTTTAGTTTTGTCTTAACTACTTATATGCCGATCTTGCTCCACTTTTTCAAAGATCATCAATTTTATCTGCATACAGAGCGAGCTTCATCTTTGACATCAAAATTTCTGGGGTGAAAACGTTTGAATCAATTCTGTGCTATTCTTACTCTTATTGACACGGCATATAAACCATAAAAGTCAAAATATTTTTTGGTTCTTGTCGCATTTCTTCTTTTGTAATAAAACTTCAAAATGTATCATATATAGTACTTCGTTAGATTCATTCATTTACGCGGACAGAAAAACAATATAAAAACGGTAACCGTTTTCACTTTTGATTCTGTTTTTAAAACGTGATCTATTTAATGATATCAAAACCAGCCAGATACAAACAGTACAACTAAAGAAATTTTACTGCATTTTATTACTTATAAAATACGAAAAAACTTTTTCCCCGACCCATTATTTAATAAATCAACAACATGTACATAATATCTACAATATCCATTTCTTTAAAAGCTCTATGGTGTTATATTGATCCAAGCTTTTCTAACAAGTAAAATTATAAAAAATATTGTAAACTAATCTAGAATAAATTTTTCATAGTCTATAATATAATAATAATTATAATGAATTGAAGGTTATATGTCAGTAGTTCCTTTCAGTTTCTATTTCATAAATAGGTAAGAAACCTAGTTTACTAAATACCTTAGCCTTATAACATTTAGTACTGTAAGCGCAAGAAGCATGTTGTTTTGGTTAGTATATGGTTAGTGAGTGAGCTGGAGATTGTTGGCGAAGTGACAGGTCACTGTGGCCCTGTGTATAGCGTTGGCGGGCGGCAGTGAGTGCGCGGCGACTCATGCGACCGCACCGTGCACACAATGCGCATTGAAAGCGCGAAAACGCGAGTGTCCTATTCCCCCTGGAACATTGTGAAGTGACACATATTAAAGGATCACATATACATAATATATTAACAATACGGTGAGTCGAATATAGAATTTAAAAGTTTTTTTTCACAAAGTTTGACCTTAAGTTCACCGAGGCTGTAGTGCGCGATCACCTGCGAAAGTATGGGAGATTGCAATTGATATTAATTTGAATATATTTTCGATTATACAGCTCAGCTAATCTTGGAAGTAGATTTTATAATAAATTTCTATGGTATTTTTCGATGAAGTTCACCCGACTGTACGCTAAGTTTCGCTTTCTAAAGTTCGTTTAGAAAAAAATCCGTTTCTTGAAAATTTGTAATATCAATGTGTTAAGTAGGTTGAAAAAGAAACGCGATCATTTCATTTATAGTTTTCGTATTTCCGCGCATAATATGAATATGTATTGCAACAAGCAAAAGTGAATGTAGGTGGTGCCAGACAGGACTGATCAAGGTAGTAAGCTAAACGGAATGCCTTCTAACCTTAATCGTAAAACAAGGCAAACTTTTAATTTTTTTTTCACACGATGCGTCAAATATTCTTTATAACTTATTCGCAAATTATATTAAAGTTTTAAATTATATTAAGTTTAGAAATGTCTTTTTATAAACAAAGTATTAGCGTTCTAATGTTTCATAATAACGATTTCGTAATTATAAATTTATTGATTACCGATAAAATTGTATTAGCTTTAAAATGATTATACTTTCTTATTAATTGTTAAGTAATGATGTAACATCGTTCAAAAGACACATTTTAATGTTTAATTGGGTTACACATAAACGAACTACACAGTTTTGCTTTCAATTAATAAACAAAGATATGCATAATGGCCGTAGAAGTTAAAGTAATTATTGTAATGTTTTTATATATGTTTGTTAAATCAAGAATGAAACATTTAAAAATAATAATTACAAGTAACGATGTAAAAACGAATGATATAACAAGCTAGTAGTAGTCTTAAGACCTCGCATACATCCGGTTCCGACAGAGGCTCGTTCTCACTTGGAACAAGAGCAATTTGGTTACTTCCGCTGCTATAATTTACGTAATTTTGTATGAGTGCTTACTCACTTAACCTGATATAAACTAACCTAAATACTTTGTTCGTCAATTTTTAACCCTTTGTAAATTATGATAGAGTTATCTATTTTTAATGATTAAAAACCAAATATATTATGAAAGTTTCAATAGTGATTTTGTGAAAAAGTAAATACAATTTTATTTACAAATTGCAGATCACAGCAACAAATAATAATAATATTTTTGTGCACACAACGTGTTTAAAGTCCGCATTAATGTGTGAGTGAGAGAGAGGTTGGATTGTTGTTACTCTTCTCATTATTTAAGTATGCTATCTAATCCATCATTAACGCCGTAAACAGACGCTGAAAAGCGTCCTCACAAGATTTCAGTTCATCATCACTCACTTTAGGATAATAATTAGTAAAATCGAAGGCTCTACTCAGCATTACAGCTTAGTCTTCAGGGGTCACAACGCTATGGGCCACAGTAGTATCGGGCTGAGGCTATATTGTAAAATTAAAACATCTTATTCTATAAACCTAAAAATTATTTTTTTTAATTTTCATCGCAATCAATAAATTTTAGTTTTTTAAATATACTACCAATATAAATATAAATATATGAATAAAATAATCATCATCATTATCGCAAATATGACAGTATGTTCAATGTTATTAATACAAAATAGTATTCAAATAATCAAATTATTAGTTGAAATTTTAAGTACTGATTTACATGTACATAATGTGGTTGATAATATGATTTACCATATGTATTTCAAAGATTGCAAAGTCTGCCAACAAAGAGTGGATGTTGCAGTAGTGGGATAAATATTTATAGGAACCAAATTTTATTGCATGAAGCATATCAAAGCATTTGTTTTACTTCATGTAATTATTTTTAATGAAATGTTAGTTTTATAGTTAACACATTTAATTTTTCGTTTCGTCATGCTTGAACACAGAGTTTTTTGTAATTGTAAAAAGTGACGAAACAACTTAATACACAATATAAGTAATTGCATATAAACCGTGGTGTAACATTAATGTAAATAAAAAGCAGTATAAAGAAAGAAGAAAAGACACAATTATAAATATAACATATTAATAATTTTACTAACTTGAAGAAACTTATTAACTTAAGAAATGACCCAGTAATAACTGTCTGATGTTCGGCAATAGGCTCATATGACATATGTCTATACTTAAAATAACTTCAGGTGGTCCACATTGGACGGCACTTATTATGTTTGTCAATGTTGTTCCACCTTCTTTATACTTATCCTAAGTTGAAACAATTGTACACAAATACAATTTAAAAAAAAAAAAGATATTCAACATCTTCATATATTTTTTCGTCATTATTGCTTTTGATTAAAATAATTAAACTAATAACATTATTTGTAGGTTTTACCATGTGGTCAATAAGAACTGTAACAGTGATTTGTATTTGGTAAAATTTGGTCGTACTTTCAAGGTGCGTTTGGGCAATAGATTGGGTCCAATTTTGTTATGTTCTGCATAATAGCGCCGTTAAGATTCGGTATGGCCCATTAAGTATTGTTTTACATTATATGTATGTACGTGTTCCAATTTTTAATATTTTGAAATATTTGATGTCTAACTAGAAAACTAATTATATATTTACCTAAATTAAAAATTGAATACACTATTTTTGGATCACTTTGGCTAGGCCTACAAAGCATTATTATTCGTTTATGATTATATGACTAATAAGTGAAAAATGTTCAATCAGTATTTTGCGTGCGTCATCTCGTGCTTCCCCGTTCCACACAGAGCAGGCGATCTTCTCTCTACAAAAGACTTCAACGCATGCTCATTTAAAATCATAAATCTTAGTCATTCACATAGGTTCTGTTGTAATGTCGTTTGGTTTATATTTTGTTGTACAGCGCATACTTATATTTCATTAAAATATATATTTTGCAATTTATTTTATTTTTCTCCTTCTTAAAATTTTCTTCGTAGTCAATTATTCGGTATTGATTTTACTATAGGTCTAATCATTTTGATGACATTCATGGATCAGGGTTTTTACAGAGAAAAATCGTTTGGTCTCAAAAAAATAAATTTTGACTTTTTCTAATTTTTGTAGAGTCATTAAGGGAGTCTCTTTGGTTTCTTACCCATAGCTATTTACGTCATCTAGATATTTTCTTTAGTGTTACATTTTCGCTGTACCCAAATTCTGATTGTAACACGAAAAGGTCGGCTTGATCGGAGAAGGAGCACGCCCTCATAAAATATTAGCCTGAAATAGCAGAATAACGTCTTTCTTTAAATTAAATTAAACTAAATCTTTTGTACGATGAGTGTAGGGATCCGGGTACCCAATTATAGGATGTTCCGTTTCAGTCCTCAGGGGTGATAACGTACTTGGATCTTGAAACATTCATGAGGATGGATGTAGATGTCATGGACTGCAGGCATCACTTATCATCAGATGAACTATGTGGTCATATTTTATTGGTAGCAATATTCCATGATCATAAGACCGCTTTCTGTCTTATTAAATTTAGACTTTGGGGCTACTTCTAGTTAATTTTGATCACAGGAAATCCTCTCATTATACCCAGGATACATCATAATGTCTTAAGCGTTCGCGCAAAGATAGAGGCACTCAGTCGTCGTTCCCATCCTTAACCCGGTGTAATGCAAGTGCAGGAGATGGGAGAAATGTTCAGACGCAGTGCACTGCATGCACTGGTAACATCCAAACTAGAAAACCAATAATTTGTAATGCGTAAGTGTTGTTCCACGGACAGGGAATCAACCAGCTTAAGATTTGTTTTAAGCATATTTGTAATTTCTTCAAAAATACCAATGCCTTTATACCAATGCCTGTATGTCAATTTAATATGCATATAAGTATACTCGCGCGAGATGCACTTTAAAATTGATATATTATCTAACATATAGTTTTTTTTGTTCACTAATAAACCAACATTAAAACTAGTATATATATATGATAATAATAATAATAAATTAACTAGAGATTTAATTATTATTATTAATATATAAGATATTTGAAAGACAATTTGCAGAACTTGCAGGTGTATTTAATATTACTTACTTTCTCAAAGTAATCTCATAAAATGTATTTGATATAATTGTTAATCTTTAAGCTTATCACTGTTATAAAGTAACGTTATTTAGAAAATTATGTCAAAATCAAATCTTAAAATTTTTATTGAGCGTATCTCGGTTAGCACTGACGTACTGAGGCCTACTTTCTCTTTTGTTTAGTACACAGTTTCTCATGACTCGCATCTGACGGTCTATTGATGGCGTAATAACAACTTATCTGCAAATATTACTCACACTTACATCATTCTAGTGTGCATTTTTCTAGAGCTATTCTTGTATATTTTTATGTTATTAAAATGACTAAGATTCTTTACAATGCAGAACTAAAGTACTTAAAGACTCGGTTTTGTAAAAGTTAGGTAGAGTTAGTAAGGAAGTGGTAAGATAAAAATACTAATATATGTATAATAAAATTCCTGTATGTGATAAGGATACTACAATGTTATATTTGCTAAAATCAAAGAATATCACATTAATGTAATTTCGTGCCATACATTTTTTTTCATATTATTATGTTAAAGTTTAGAAAATAATAAGTCGGGGATAAAGTTTTATAGTTTTTAATAAGTAAAATATTGAAGCAAAATCTCTTTGGTTGTACTTTTTGTATCGGGCTGGTCTTGATACCATTAAATATATGACATTTTATATAAGAAAAATAAAAAGTAAAAACGGTTTCCCGACATTATATAGATACACTTATAGAAATACATTTTTCTAATGTATTTCTATAAGTGTATCTAATGAGAAATTCGATATATTTTGAAGTTTTATTACTAAAGAGGAAAAAATACGACACGATCCGTGAAAATGATCCGTGATTATGAAGTTTTTTATAGACATAAAAACCTCACGTTGTCAGTAAGAGTAGCACAAAATTGGTTCAAGCGTTTTCATTCCGGAAATATTGATGTCAAAGATGAAGCCTGCACTAGTTGAGTGTTACAAATAAAGTCGATGCCATTTTCGCAAAAGTGGAGCAAGATCGGCATATTAGTAGTTACGACAGAGCTGAAGAGCTAGGGGTTGATCACAAATATTTTTGACCTATTTGAAAAAGTCTAGATATGCAACAAAAGCTCTATATTTGGGTGCCACACGAGCTCACTATGGAAGCGTAATTAATTGTGTACTCATTTGCGATTCCTTATTGAAATGTAATGATACCAAACCGAAAAGATTTAGTGATCAATCTTTTCGGTTTGGTGTAATCCAAAGATTACCTATGATAAAAACGTGCGCAAAAGATCATGGCCAAAGAACAGTCAAGCAACACAGACTATAGCGAAACATAGATTATAAGGTGATGCTGTGTGTATGTATGGTGGGATTGGAAGGGCATCGTTCATTATAAGCTTTTACCACCGGACAAATCATCGATTCTTATCTCTACATCAACAGTTAATGAGACATAGAACAAGAAATAGAGTAACAAAAAGGGTGTGGTTTTTTGTCATGATAACGCCAGACCACACATATCCTGTCACTAAGCAAATATTGAGAGAGCTTGGTTGGAAAGTTTCTACTAGCAATGGGATTATGTTACTATGTTCAAAATGACAACAAGTTATGGCATATAGGTATAAACCTATTATTATCAAATATCAAAAAAGCTATAATAAAAATTATCTCTAATTTGTATACAAAATACGAAAAAATGTTTGCCCGGACCCATTATAAAAAAAATATACCAGTGTCCAATCATGGAATGCAGATTTTTTCTAAAAAAAATGTTCAATCCGGAAGAATGAAGAAAAAGTACTTTATTGTTTTATATTTTCATATCTTTGTACAAACTAGCATCTTTATGCCAAAGCGATTTCTTGGTCTTCTCAAAATAAATCCTCTTTTCATCTCCTGTAACTATATGATGCAAAAACGACTTTCTTTTGTATCGAGCGAACAAGAGACATGTCAATGTGTTTTTCCATTTGGATGTCATTCAACTCATGTGGTACCCATATACCCAACTTATGAATCTTTCGCATCTCTCTTAGCCGTTTGAAAACAGCTTTTTGAGTAACCCAATTGCTAGGGGAGTTGTTTTTGTGTTTACGAATCATCTTCGTAATTTTTAGCGGTGTTTTACATTGCAACATTAAAGTCACCATTTTTGAAATGCCGAGACCATCGTTCACACGTTCTTGCGATGAGCATGTTCACCATAAGGTTCTCGTTAATATATTTATTTGTTCGTGCATTTAATATAGCTATGTGAATTTGTAATCTGATGTACACTTTAGAATACTTTTTCATTTCTATACTTTTAGAAAGTATAGGAAAATAAGTGTGATCATTCGTATATGCAGATAGATATTTTAAAGAATAGTGGAACATCGTCTCTGTTAAAGAGACATTTTAAATTTCATGAAAGTAGAAGAAGTAAAAAGAAAAACTGTCTATTACGTGATTGGAATGAAAATGCAACGGTAAAATCAGAGATTAGTGCGCTTGCTGATATTAAAACTTACTTTTAACTCCGAATATTTATCCTATAAAAGTTTTTTGATGTGTATAAGCGTGGGTACTTAGAATCTAAAAACCGAAATCCGTAAACGTTTCACACTGCATGTAAAAAATGGCCGTAATAGTAAATAAATGACACCAAATTTAGACTCGCCTAAATAATTCTTGTTTATCTCGAAGAAAGTGTTTAGAGAAGTCGAGAAATAAGACAGGCATGGATTCCATCTTACATCTGATGTCAAATTAATAAAATAGCAGTAAATAGATATGATTCCATAATCGTTAATGTTTGGAAGAACGTTTAAATAAAGTTTTCTTTAAAATTAGAAATAAATTATGAATGGAAAGAAATTAGGAGGAATATGTCAATAAGACACATTATTAGTAAGTTGACTTGTGTACATTCACTGGTACCGACCGAAGCGGAAGCCAAGCGGACCGAGGCCGCCGTCCGCTCCTCCTCACGACACGCACGCTGTACATGATAAGCCTGATTTCTAACCTGCTTTGGAAATATCATTATGAATGCCTAATGATAGACAAATGTTTCGTAAGATTCATAAAACAAACCAGTAATATTCACATTTATTGTATTCTTTGTCAATTGTAGTGTTGAAAACTTGGTTATTAACATTTGTTATTTCGCTTTACGGATGTGCTTGTAGTAAGTCACAGTATGCCGGTCTTACTACTTATCTTACTAGGCATCTAAGAAGCTTTTGTGGCATACACTAACGTACGTAACATAGAAGCATTATGCTGCTATTTCACTCTGGTATTCTATGAGAGCGTGGTACGTTACCGGTTCAGTCGACTAATTGAGAAACTGCAGCGTAGCTGTAACACTGATAAAAGTGTGGTGAAACTGTGGAGGTCCTTAGGGTCAACAGCACTACATATACACCTAAAATAATATTACTATTAACATAGCTATCAAAGTAATTCAAAATTAAGCATGTTATGATATATTTAAATTGAAAAAGAGCTATTTTATTGCTTATACTATATAGTTTTTTAAATTTGGTTTTGAAACATATTTTAAAAGGATGTGAAATCAAGTGAAATATCGTAATCAATTCTTGTTATATATCTTTATCCGACATATTTTGTACTTAAATAACGATTTTAGCGGTTTTTAATTATCTTAATTTGTTATTACTTGTTTATTTTTACTAATATTAAAACGTTAGGGATGAAAAAACTAGAAATTATTCATTTAAATGGACAGCAAACATTATTATTTACTTTACTAGTTATGGATTAGCTTGGAGTTTAGGTCATTGAAATACAAGATATAGGGCGTTGAGTTGGACCAGACGGAACAGATCACAACTTTTCATATCGTTCGCCGGATGTATTCGAGTTAGATATAATATTAAAAGGCGTATTGCAGTCACTAGTCAACAAAGAATGTAAGGCAGTCTTGCGCAGTGCAATGGAATGGCGGGAGGCTGAGAGGCGAGAGGGGAGCCAACAGCTGTCGGCCGTCAACAGTGAAAGTGAGACTAAGTGACTCCGCACTACGCTACAGCGTTAACTTTAGACGCAAACCCTTACGAAAACATATTTGCTAAAGTTTAGCGCATCATTTACTAGCAAATAATGTATATTTTAATTCAAACAACAACGTCACTTACATTTAACTGTTTCGGATAAAACTGATGTATATAAATTCAACTTATTAAAATAACTCAAATACAAGAAATTATGTGTTTTATAATAAATGTTGACGTCATTCGTTTCCGGAACTGTCAGTATTAGTAAAGCTTATGAAGCAAGTTTGCGTCGTTGACGACTCAATCAAGTAATGTGAAAAATATTTCTTAGATATCCATATAGACATTTGATTAATTACAGAGTGACGAAGCTAGTGTGAGTTTAGAGCGTAGAGGTTATTGCGTCGCGTGTCCTCGGCTCCCATCATAGGGGCAATATTTTTCCAAAACTGTTGGTTTTCTGTTCCTGATATGTTGTATGTCTTGTGCGGACACTGGATCTAAAGCTCACTTGCACTCTATAATAGATCTTAATAATTCTTATTCTAATTTTAGCTTAAGTACACTGTTAAGTATAATGTTAAAAGATTTAAAAGTATCATAAGCCTGTCAGTGACGGTTGCTAACACGTTTACGAATTTACTTAAAACTAGGTAAGTATAATTCAAACCAAGATTGTCGCCCAACCAACTGTATGACAACCCTGCGTATTGTCCAGCAAACCACCGCTTCGGACATGGACATGAGTCGCTGACCTTGCGGCCATCGACGCCGCGCAGCCCTATGCGCCTCCGCCAAACTTTTGAATTTAAACATCGTATCACTATGATATTTTTAGATAAATTATCTGCATACTCACATCTCGCCAATGACTGACTGTTGCATGTTTATTTTTAATTATAGGATGAAAAAATCAGACGAACTATGGATGACATTAAATATCTTTATCAGGATAGGAGGGTAAATTGTTTAATAATGACAATAGATAATTTATTTTATCAACATTGTAAATTGCAAGAGATGAACGACCTACAAGGTCGAAGGATTCTAAGGAATGCGAAAGGCTTGTTTGTAATTATTCAATGAATGTGGAGAAACGTTAAACAAATATTCTCGTATATGTACAATGTGGTTTCTTTTATTAAATGTAAATGTAGTTAAATTCTGTTCTTTTCTTTTATATTTTATTATTTTTACTTTACTATTTACTTATTTTATTCAAAGAATGAAGAAGAAATAAAGAAAGATGGCACGATTAGAATATTAAATTAATTTTTTATCCCTTTTAAGGAAGAATTGTGATTAATTTTGAACACAGCTACTATGACAATGGTAGCCCATGATTATCCGCGACACCAGAGATTTTGAAAATTGCAATAAATCAGTTGGTTTGGATGATATCAATGGCCATTTCGCCTCTCACGCTCCTTTGGGGTCACCAAATCAGGTGTGTTACTGTCGCATACATAATGGCTCAAACCACGATAAAAACCTTCGCAACAACGTTCTACTTCTGTGTGTTCCTTTTCTCGACTTTATTCCCTTCTTCTTTGTTCAATAGTTTCTTCTCTGGAAGGCTCTCCCTTCTGAAATCAACGCGGCTACGAATTATTATGCGTTTAAAGAGAAAGTTCGGAAGCTATTTCTGAACAGATTAGCAGAATGATCGCAACATTAGATAATTATTTATTTATGTGTATTTGTATATATATATATATATATATATATATGATAAATTTTAATTGAACTACGTCCTTGAAGCAAAACTTTGTGGTATCACTAAAACCTTTATAAGTATAAGTAAATTTTATATTATAATTAATAAAATGTATACATAAACAAAATCATTTATTTTGTTACTAAGTTAAATATACATTTTATTAATGACCTCGTCTAATTCGACTACGGCGATATCTTCTGGTTATTAGACACTGGCCAGTGGACATCAACTGCGCACAATGTTTTATAGTGCCGTTATCATTAGGGCAAACACAGAGGCACTTACTTGTCGTTGTCACAACTTCAATGTAATGCATGGGCCATAAGATTTTATTTAATTTCATCGAGAGTAATAAACAAAACAATTCCTCCGGCCTATGACGTCTACATTTATCCTTGACAAGGGATCATAAAGCAGATGCCCTGTTACCCTAGAGGACTGAGATGGAATGCCTCGTCACCAGTAATAAAGGTCTCCGAATCGCTACACACCACAGACGTGACACAGCAGCATTATGCTGCTATTTCACGCTGGCATTCTGTGAGGGCGTGGTTGGTCCAAACCCAGTCGAGCTGACCCATTCATTTTGCAGTTAGAAACAAACTGCAGTGTAGCTCTACCACTATTAACTCGTCTAGGGATGGAACTCAGGACCCGCGACGCAGCAGCCATGTACTCTAACCACTACAAAATACGTAAAGCTTTAATTAAATCTGCTTGTAACTACATTTTATTTACAATTAAGAAAGTATTATAGAAGAAATTTAAAAGTCGATACTTAAATTTATAAATAATATATTTTTGCAAATTAATGAAATGATTCATAAGAGTTTGATTCTTATAGTTTTTCAAACTATTAAAATAATAATAATAGCGCCGTTTTATATTACATTTATATATACAATACATATACAATTGTCATCTTTGACTAAATAATTATTAAACTAAAAACCTTCGTTAAAAATAACAATAGGATATGCTGTTTCTTATTTATAACTGTAAATAATGCTGATAGAGCGCAACAAATCTTTTCATAGTACGGCTGATGTACTAACCACTGACGCCATCGAGCAATTTCAAAATTTATTGAGTCAACCTTTTTAACATTAGGAACATTTTATATAATATTAATAATTTGTTGGAACCTTTAAAATGTTTACTTCCATTAACATTATTGGTCATTACCTCTGTAACAGTTATTTAAACTGGTTAATTGATTTTAACTAATTATGAAATAACCGTATACATTTTTTTATCATAAGTCATAATCGCATCGAAAAGTAGATAATTTGCGGTAAGATATCACAAATGAGTGTAAGACATTTATTCTAAAGGAAATAACGTCTACGTATATATTATTATTTCAGAAGTAATTCAAGATGGCGACATCGGGAGGGAAGTCGCGGCGAGAGGAGGGGAGCGACAACTCTGACGACGAGCTTACGCCTCTTGCCAACGAGATTTATGGGGGCAGGTAAATAATCTCAATAAAAAAACCTAATAAAATCCCGTTTTTTTTGTTATTAACTTTGTAAATTGTAACATAGATTTATATTGTACGTACTGTTTTATTGTATTTACGATAGTTTAACACAATCGGTTTTGATACGGCTCTGAAAATACTTAGTATTTCATATTTTTGTTACTACATATTTATTTTTACACATATTATTATAAAATTACCTTCATTTTATACTTAATATATCTATACTGCTATTAAAATGTAGCTGCAGAAAAAAAGGCGGGGTCTACCATAAGTTTAGACAAAGCTTAGAAACAACCAAGAGCTTTGTCTTAAACCATAAAACCATTTACACATACAGAATTTAAGCCATTTTGTAGCAATATGATCGCGTAGGGGCTTTTGTCTAGTACTGGATACGAACTAACTGGTAAGAATCCAATAAGAAGTTTAATTTTTATCATTATAATAAATTATTAATGTTAAGTGAATATGTTTTAAGATTGTTTAATCTTGAAAATTATAGTTTATGGAAAATAATTACTTAGGATTAAGTTCTAGCTACTGTTTTGTCAGTGTTATAAATGACATTTATATTTTTTTTTAATAAGTTAAATTTATAGCTTGATATAAACGTTATGTTATATAAACATAGATATAAAATCAGTATTATTCTATGTTTTGAATATCTTAAGAATAAAAATAATAAAAAAACTTATCTACTTTTCACTCAGAACTTTTACCTCTGATTGGTGCAAATTACTAACGGCCTGATTTTTTTATGTATATATACAAGTTGTAAGGGAGGGAACAAAGTTCAGACTGTTGAAAATCAATTAAATACTTTTTTAGTTGAACCTACATTATTTACGCCACACTGTGCGTGATTCAAGCAGTTTTTTGGCTATTCGTGAAGCACGCTAAGAATAATGATAATATAAAAATAAAAAGAATATCAGATGAATTTAGTGTGCAGCTTAGAGGTCAGTTCGCTGTCGATCGGTCACAGCGGCCCGGAACCCGCTCAAATGCCAAGGTTGTCAACTCTGACGACACAACTTTCGATCGATCGAGTGCGCCACATTTTTGCGCCCCACTTCGCCTTTGTGGCCTCAGACTTAAATAACAGCAGTAGCGCATAGTCACTTGTATAAAAATAATTTGATTTTAATAGAACACCATTTTTAAAGGACTTTAAAATGTTTTTAAAATGTGAACTTTAATAACAACTTACCGAATTTCCATAGCTTTTTTTAACAGGCAAATATATATGCACAATGTATGTCAAAGTTAAAAGTCCTTAATTACTCTTCAAAATTATAACAAAAAAGATGATTCTAAAATACTGTTCAGTAAGTGGTATATAGGGTAACAGATCCGTGCTTGTTTTTATATGAAATAAACATTGTTATAAAAATAATTAATTGTGTATACAAATTATTATTTGATTTAGTATATAACAGGATTTGTTTAAGTAAGTTCAGACGTCCACTAAACAGTATCTACCAAAAGACCAACACCGTGGGGTTGAGCGTGATCTGAATATTTGATTACAACGGGTCTGACTGTGACCTGGCTAGTGTTCTCGCCATCTTTGTCTATTTTTTAACTTAAGATTGTTATTTACCTTTTTCGTAACATATTTAAATTTTGAGAGAGCCTCATTATAGTAACAATGTAAAATTTTGTATATCGTTAAGGAAATTCTACTGCTCCGCCAACTGGCTTGGTCATTGACCGTGGTTCGTTGGGTCCAATTTCTAAGTGCTGGTTTGCATACTAACATTTAAAAATACGAGACGTTTAATATTTCTAAGGAAATAAGATCTCAGTTGAATTTGTTTAGATATTTCTTATATTCTATTGTTATATTTATGGATTTCCGCAAATAGGACACTAAACAGAAATAATATAATACATATATTAATAGTTTCATGAATTTCAAAGAATGTCTTATAAAAACGCAAATTCGGGAATTAGATTTGTAATATGTAATGTGTTAGTTCGTCTTAGTATTGTAATGTGACAGTAAGCAACATGTGGCGTTTTCATCAAAGTATAGCTGAATCGTGATAGGTCATGCTGGTTTTGTATTATTCGAAGAACGATTCAATTCAATATCAATATTGTTCATGTACATAAGAACGACAACAGAAGAGAATTGGAATCATTTGTATACAATGTACATTGGACATAATGCTCTGAGCGACGTATACGATACGTATAAGCTTTTAGATTTTATCTTACCACAACTTCTTTGTGTGATGCTGTTGGTCTTAAGACCTCTACAGCTTTGACTAAATACACTCGCGAGCAGGGGCCTGCTGAGTAGGGAGACAACGGCGATGCCCTATAACGAAGAACGGCGACGAATACAGAGGAGGGCGATTGCGGTCCGAGGGCCCCTCAGAAGGAGGTTCGAACCTCGGCTCGGATCGCTATGGAGAAAAAGGGAAGGGATAGATCGATTAAGGAGCAACCAGGATATGCACTAAAAGTTGTGTCGGTCGCCAGAAAGGACAACGTCTGTTGTAATGAGAAGCGCGCATTGGTTGTTGTTTAGTAATATAATAGAAGACTGAGTGCCAGCTAATTATAATTATACCTATATTATAATACAATAATAAAAACTAGAATATGGCGGATCGTTAAGAGACGCCTGACTATTTATTCTGGAATCTCTTAACGGCCTGTATGAGGTCACTTTCTACGATAACAATCACATAATTAACTTAAGAAACTAACAAACATTTACTTGCTTTATTTTAATACGAATCATGTTTTTGATTTATATAAAATTATAAGCTTAAATTTAGCAATAAGAAAAATAAAACGTAAGTTGATAAGGATACAATATTAAGCGGACAATTTATTCCTTCACAATTGTCATATGCTCTAGAAGTCCTAAGATAAGATCGCAAAAAATGAATATTACATCAGAAAAACCCCCAAAATCTTTTTTTTTTCTTTTAGTTAATGCTTCTAGCATTATTATTTTACAATTGAAATTCTCAAAAAATTTTGTATAAACGAAAGCCACTCTTTGACATCATCATCTTTTATCTATTTTAATTAAAGATAAATACCGTTTAAGAGGATATTATTTTATGCAAAATAAATAGTTAGTCTAAAATTTATGGTTCGTCATCAATCTAGGTTAGATCCCTACTACAGCCTACTAATATCATATATTACTGAAAGATGTTTTGCTACCGATGCTTCAAACTTTCCAAAACCTGTTTACATCCATTTTATAGGATGGTGGTATGCCGGAGGCGTGGAACAGGAGTGTGGTGGTGTTGTTCTTCAAGAAAAGCGATAACGCCCTCATAAAGAACTATAAACCGATTGCCCCTCTGACCCGCGACTATGTAATGTTTTTAAGAGTCGTTACGAATCGTTACACTTTTAAGCTCGACGATTTCCAGCTTCCCGAACAAGCCGGGTACCGAAAAGGGTGTAGTACAGTAGACCATATACACATAGTCTTCGGTAGATTATACACTAGACCGAAAGATATAATTTTTTGTTTTCCTATGTTTGACGTATGTGGACTATGAAAAATCGTCGAAATTTACTCAGTCCCTACAGGGGAGCCAAGTTGATCGGAGCGATCGTCGGTATATCGAAGTGCTGAGGTATTAGTTAATGCAGCAATGCTACAATATCTATCCGAGTACAGTCCTGTTGAACGAAACCAGAAAGGCGTTAAACAGGGTGATGTCATATACCCAAAACTCTTCATCGCTGTACTGGAAGATATTTTTATGTAGTGGGACTGTAAAGGATACGGTATTGATATCAATGGTGAGTACATCAGCCACGTTCGATTTCCCGGTGTAGTCATCATGGCAGAATCGCTGAAGGTCCTTATAATTATACTCAACGACCTCAATAGTGTTTCCCAAATGTTAGGTCTTAAGATGAAGATGGAAAAGATGAAAATCATGTCTAACGTCCATGTCGCACCTATACCGCTTGTTGGTTGGGAGTACTACGATCGAAGCTGTTGACAAATAGTCCAGTCATGTGCACATGATCCAGTAAAAGACGTGTATATCCGCAGTAGAACAAAAGTAACTGACATAGCGCAAAAGATCAGTTAGCTGAAGTGGCAATAGGCCGACCATAGACCGTAGAACCGATGGGGAAGTAACGTTCTTGAGTGGCAACCTCGTATTGGTCATAACAGCAATAGATGACCTATATTACTTGTAACGAAGCATTCCATCTTAGTCCTCAGGAATGGACAACGCATCTGCATTACGATTCCTTACCGAGGATGATACGAGTTCATGGGTCGCAGGAATGACTTATGTTCGGGTGAACTGTGTGCTCGTTTGCCACAATCAATCACTTCACACCCACCCAGAATCATTGATTCAAAACATTTTCATTTGCAAATATGTAAAATTATTATTCAAGTTTTGTTCGCTGACAAACAATAGCACATCATCGTTAAGTGTGGCGGTCAGGTGCCGCCTTTAGTTCCTCACTGCAGTTGTTAGCGTTCGCGCCATTTGACGTCCTCGATATGAATCCAAGTGAGTTATTGTCCGAGTATCGGACAAGCAGCACATAATACGTCCCCAAGAAAAAACGTAGTGTTTAATCCCGTGTCTTCTTAGATTTATCTAACTCTAGATTTTTTCTTGTTAAATGTTCAAAACGGTGAAGTGATAAACATGAGTGAACAGGATAGTAAAAATTATTACCAGGGACAAGAACTGGGGGAGCCTGTATATATCACCAATAACAACAATTCCATTTACAGTACTGGAACATTACATTATTGTAGCATTTACAGGTAATGAGTTAAACAGTTTTTCACTTATCTTAATTTATATAATAATACGAATTATGTATACTTAACTAGAAAATCAATCAAATATGCATATAATTTAAATAGACATTTTATCCACAAACCGTTAAACAAAGTAAAATATTAAAAACGAATTTAAAAATAACCTTTATAATGCCTACTTAAAATATGCAGACAAAAAAATATGTTTAATCATTGTATAAACGGTTTATTTATTTCACAGATAAAATATGTATCAATGGAATAATTTCATAACTTTCTAAAGTGCGAAACAGAAGCGGACATCGCGTGAATGTTAATCAGCGTAAGACATAACTGTCGTGGTCCATAACGTTACGTTATATTATTATATATTTCTTGATGTATCCTAATATAAAAAGCATATAGTATAATAATAGAATAAGAAAATTTTACTAAGCTATTACCACCCTTGGATTCCAACTTAGTATTCAAGTAATAATTCTTTGAAATTAAAAAAAAAATTATGAACATAGCAACGTATAATACTTATTTTATGTCGACATTCAGTTAGTGCGTGTCCCTTCACCGGTAAGGCAGACTTCTTTCTATAAGTGCACCACCCAATTTTAGGCTCAACTGTATTTTTATTACGTTGTAATTATACACGTCTCATTGATATTTTTACTTAAAAGACAAACCTGATTGATTATTTTACTCGAGGTATTTTTTCTTATATATATTTACTTATATATAAGAATAGCTTATACATATACCTTATATTGACAATTATTAGAATTTGACAAATGGTGACTTAAAATCTCATTTCATCATTATCTATATTTATATATGTAAAAAATGGGCTTATTTTATGCTATGAGCGATATAATTTATGAATTCATTTAGTATGTGTTAGTTTCTACAGATATTAGTAACAGATTATTAATAAATACTGCTTACATTCTGATTTATTAATAATCTGCAACTAATTTATTGCTACAGATTCCTTAAAACGACCAAATGGAAATTCGTGATTGCCTCGGAATGTCATATTTAATACGTAAAAAAACTAGTTTACTAACTATGGTCAGGTTTTCAAACTTATGCAAACAATGAGAAGTTAAGCGAAGGCGGCGGACCTGTAATGGTTAATTGGGTTAGTCTTTTTACCAATCGCAACTTACGTAAGGTCCACTGCCATAACTCTAACCGATCCTCGAACACGTAGTTATCAATGTATAGTTAATAATTACGTATCCTTATATCTAACAAGCTTGACGCTTATGTTTCAGCATTTCGAATACTCTGCAAATATTTAGGTTATTGGCTGAATAATATAAGATAGTTTGACCAGATCAACATTAGAAATGTAAAACATTATTTTGTACCTTGACTGTAACTCGAAATCTTTCCGTAACTCATGTGAAAGTTGTTTTTCTCGCATCACCGCATTGTGCTATTTGCTCCGTGATATAAACGACTTGTTTTTTTATAACTAAATTGTTACTATTGTATTACTTTATATAATATTTATATCTATACACCGAATACATAGTAAACTGAGTAGTTGTCAATACATGTACATATTTTTCTTCGATTTGTCTACCTTATTTACTAATATTTCTTTTATCAATTTTTTAAATTTTAATACACACTTTATCGTATTATAATTATTGCCTGCTCAAATAAACCAAAACGTATTAAGATTAATATTCAACTTCAGTGTGTATCTACTATGTACAAAAATATAAAGGAATGAAATCAATTTTGTTAAATACTTAGTTCAAACGGAAAGTTTATGAGTTTTGATAAAATAAGCTACTTATGCAGCAGTTGTCTACGCTTTGTTTAGAGGTGCATTCCCACTTATTCATTTGTACACTTCGAAAACAAAAATACATCGCAGCGAGCAGAACGGGTCTGTGTGTTGGATGCCTAATTATGTCCACGTCTTGCAAATCTTCAAATGTTCCTCTGTTGCTTTATGTGGAGTAGCAAAGGTTTAGGTAAAATAATTATCTGCTGCGAGGAGAAGCTTTAATTGGTTATCATACTAATTTGCTAAAGATATGGGGTAATATCCCATTTTTCCGAAAACATATGCTACAATTTTTTAACAGTGTTTTGACTTTTCATCGATTGATTATTTCCTTCAGTATCGGTATCAGTATACCTCAAATTACGGTACATGTTATGATGATAATATTTGGGAGAAGTCTATTATATATTTCAGCAGTGGCTCAATGACAGGGTAACATGATTTTTTTCTGATGATCCGTGAACAAACAAGCGCACAGTTGACCTGGTGGTAAGTTATTTTACCAGGTAGACACCATTCGCCGGCTTATATATGGAGACAATGAACTCTTAGCTATCTCATAAGTCCCACATCATTGAAGATTTGATTGACTTCACCTATTCCAACATATAAGTAATAGTATAATAGTAGTAGTGAATAGTAAAGTTCAATATTTACGATTTTTTTTATTTCAGTCAAAGAACAGTGCAAGAGACCAAAGGATGGGACGTCTTCAGAGAATTCCCGCCGAACCAGGACAGTATATCTATGGAAACACAAAAATGGCTGGAGTTCACAGTACGATTGCTCAAAGTGTTGGCATATGCCATCACATTCATTGTGGTCCTCGCCTCCGGTGTTATCGCCAAAGGAACTGTGCTCTTTATGACTTCCCAGTTGAAAAAAGATAGGCGGATTGCCTATTGTAATAGAAATTTAGGTAAATTGGTTTTATGTAATATTTATTTGAACTTTAGGTATTGGATACTTTAAGAATTATTCTTAGTTTCATATTCTATATTGTTAATTTTCTAAGAGAACATCCTGTTGATTATAGTAAAGGAATGCGATGAATTTGTTGTAGAACAATAAAAGTTCACAATAAAATATAGATTTATTTGAAATGTTAATTATTTGCCTCTAGAATTGTAAAAATTAATAATAATATATTTTTAATACTTTCTTAAATTATTCAGTCGTATTTCTATCAGGTTCTGTTTTTATAAACATTGTTTCTTTTACAATACCATACGTATGTACTTCTTGGTACTATACCATAAGCTTAGAAGATGTATCAAGTACCTACCTACCTATTGTAACCTACTATAAACTTACTTTTCTCATCCATACGCATTTGTAGAATTAATAATCAGTGTGAAGTTGAACAGTTGAAACTTTAAACGTATAAACTAGTGTAGTAACAACGTAATAGCCTACAATTTATAAAAATTACCATAAACGAGCACATAATTCACTTTATGCTTAGTGATTATCGCGGCACGCAGTTATCTATATCAAATCTCGAAAAAAGTTATGGTAAATGTGCGTACTTGGTATCACCGAGGACGAAAATAGCCTAACGTAGCCTATAGCCTTTATTAAAAAGTCACTAGATTAGCAGTCCTGTTTATGTCGTAAGTAGAAAATATGGTATTGCCAAATAAAAAAAACATGGCTATTTTCTTATTTGGTATATGGCGCGGTTTTAGTTCTAATTTTGGCTAATTGTAGAGTTAAGTTGGTGGCGATGTTAATGGTTGTTTATATTTTTTTGTTATAATTTTCATTATAATATCTAAATATATTTATTACAGTCAAGCGAATTCGAAGTCCACTTTTTGTTTATGAATTGCCATTGCCCAGTGCTATAAATATATATAAATTTTATTGATACAATTTAAAATATGGTTACAGGTAGAGACAAGCAGTTTGTAGTCAGCTTACCGGATGAAGAGCGCGTGGCCTGGATGTGGGCTGTGTTTGCTGCTTTTGCCATACCCGAAATAGGAACATTTATCCGATCAGTCAGGATATGTTTCTTCAAGTCTTCGAAAAGACCTTCACCCGTCCAATTCATTGTAGTATGTACCCCTTTATTTCATTAGGGATTGTTAGATCGCTTTATAGTTAAAGGAAAATATTTTCGATACGATATATCGACTTTCTTCTTGTGTTGGCATCTTGCAGTTAAAGCCAGATGTTATTTGCGACGGTTGCGCAAGAGCTACAACTAATTTAAGGAAGAAAAAATAGTAATTTTAAACTTAAGTACCTCTGAACACCCTAACACACTAAAATCCACTCCAATTCGAAGTCTTTTGTTGTGGTAAATCAACATTTAAAATCACAACCTCATGTGAAAATATGAGGAAACTGGGACGAATTTACGGTTGCTATATATGATATATATAATATCAAATTATTGTAAACATAAAGCAAGCCTATCACGTTAGGAAACGCGCCCATAGTTTCTAGCTAAGCAGGTACATATGTAGTTGCAGAACCAGACTTTTACTTATGTGTCGCTTCGGCTATTCATTACATAGTAAAAAAACGGATATATGTCATCTGTCACTATTTAAGGGATATATTTTTTTCTATCTCCGCCTGTTTGGTCAATAAAATAAATAAATATAATACAATAAACAAATATACAAAATAAAATATAATACATATATAAAGACCAACCATACGGGAAGCCCTCGACAGGGGAGTCCAAACGGTCGAGGGTTAGGGCGAGAGGGAGAGAAACCTGCGGACTATACGAGCGATGTCGAGGAACGCCGTCTTCTGCATTAGAGCCGGAGTACCATCCGCCTCAGATGATTCGAGAGGCTGGTTGGGATTACCCCGTTGGCAGATACGACTATAGGAATAATTCATCTCTTACTTATTATTATAACGAACGTATGGAGTAGCGATTACGCTAGGACGCGGGTCCTCGGTTCGGTTCAGTCGAGGTCTTACGGTATCACAAACTGTTGGTATTTAAATTAATTTTATCTTTGTTGTATTTAAGACCGTGCAGAAGGGAACTTCGAGTGAATGCTTCCTCTGTATTAATAATACTAATAAAAAAACATGCTGCGCAGTCGATATTACGAGTAAAAACAAGAGGATATTGCTTTTGATTGATTGATATATATTAAATATTATTATGTATTTTTAAATAAAAAAAAAATGATTAACGGAATAGTATATGAATCTTTTGCTCATACTTTCTTCAACTATTTCTAATAATTTGTAAATAATAACTTTTGTAAGTTTAGTATATATAATCCCAAAAAATTAAACAATAGCAATTAAAGTATATTTTTTTATTTGCAGGTATTCCTAGCAGAGTCACTACAAACGATAGGGTTGGGTATTTTATTCTTCATAGTTTTGCCGGAATTAGACGTCGTCAAAGGTGCAATGCTTACGAATTGCCTCTGCGTAATACCCGCGATCCTCGGCTTACTCTCACGCAATTACCGGGATTCGAAGAGGTTTATGAAAGTGATCGTCGACATGGCAGCTATTGTCGCGCAAGTCACTGGCTTTATTGTGTGGCCGCTTTCGGAGAACAAACCTGTACTCTGGCTCATTCCAATTTCTTCTTTATGTATATCGTTGGGATGGTGGGAGAATTATGTCACCAGGCAAAGTCCTATCGGTAAGAAGAAATGCAATAAATGTTTATTAATATCAAGTCTGTTTAATAAAAATTCTTTTCATTCACAATTTCCTTAAAAAGATGCTTTAAAATAATTATCGTGTAGCCCTTATGGGAAGGTTCTACATGATAGTCAGATAATCTGAATCAAACTTGGTATTGATGATTACCTTTATACACTACTACAAAAATGATATAAGCGTAGAAGCCTCACGATAAATTTACATAGAATTTTTTTTTGTTACCACTTGTACCCAGTATACTTATACGATAGGTTCACCATTAGTATGTGGGGCTTTGGGAGCTACTAATCTCATATGAAATGTATGTAGATAGCATGTTTCTTTCTATACTTCAATTGGGATGAAAGATCCAAAAAGAAAAGTGAGAAGTATTTTTTATTGTACTATTTATTAAGAAAAACTGATGCTAAAATGTTATCTGATATATGAATTTACTTTTATTTTCAGGTATAGTAAAAAGTTTGGGCAAATTGAAAGAAGAATTGAATGCTTCGCGTTACTATACCTACCGATTCATGTCAATCTGGAAGATACTTCTATTTCTCATGTGTATCATCTTCTTTATATGGATGGATGGTGACGAACCTGCTATGTTCTTCCAACTATTTAACCCAGGTTTTGGACCACATAATATTGTCGTTGAAGAGGTAATTTATACAAATGCTATTTCAAGCATTTTTAGCTATCATTGTATAGTGACGACTTTCCTGAAAAACCTGAGTGTTATCGAATATTTTTAAGTCACAGAAAATGTAAATGATTTTTTTGTGTAAACACTATGCTAGTATATGAGTGGAATTCTCTCATTAATTACTTGTTATTTTTTATTCAACACTGTCAACATTGATTTGTTGATTGATTGATTGACAAAAAATATACTATAAAAGCGTAAAGAAATATTAACAGTCCATGCAAAAAAAGGCTATAGTTAGCTAAACTGATTTTTCATCAAAAAATCCTCCTACATTACATTTTATGATTTTTTCACAAGTCTCGGCATACGGGCAATCAATTTTTTAAGGGTGTCTTGTGATATATTGTTCCAAATTTGGCATAAAGCATTCCACATTTTTTCTCGCGAGGATGGGCCACGATTACGGACGTTCCTATCAAGCTCTTCCCATAAAAGTTCAATGGGATTGAGATCCGGGCTATGTGGAGGCCAAACCATGTTTTTTAACACCCCTTGTGCCTCTTTCTTTTTTAAATATCCTCTACATAATTTTGAGCTATGCTTTGGATCATTATCTTGTTGGAAAATGAATCCATCTCCAATTAATCGCAACCCGGAAGAAACGGTTTTTTTTTCTAAAATGTTTTTGTACTGTTCCTTTTTCAAAATTCCTTCAATTTTAATCGCCAGTTCTTTGGCTAGAGAAGCAACCCCAGACCATAATTGAGCCACCACCATGCTTGATTGTTGGAACTACACAATTCAACATCATCTTTTCATGGGCACTGCGTCGATGGTAAATTCTACGTTTTGAATCGAATAGTTCAAACTTGGATTCATCGGTCCAAAGCACTTTTTAAAATCTCCTTCAGTCCAATTTCGATGGGCAAGAGCCCACTGCATCCGTTTTTTCTTTGCAGCCTTAGCAGAGGTTTTCGAACGGCAACGCGACCATACAACTTCGCATCTCTCAGTCACCGTTTTACTGTAGTCTTGTAGTCTGTAGTAGTGTAATGATAAAGGTTTAACTCGGGTTTTGTTTACTTCAACGTGGATTTTTGGTGCGTTTAAGCATATATTTCGCTTGATGGTAACAACAATGAAATTATCTTCACTAGACGTTGTAGCTCTCGGCCTTCCCGATCGTGGACGATCTTGAAAACTGCCTGTCTCCCTGTATCGAGTTATTGTGCCATGAACACAAGTCTTCGATAACTTCAGTTGTGGAGCAATCTCACGTTCGGATTTGCCTTCATTATGTAAAACAACGATGGCAGAACGCACTTCACTGCTAATTTTAAATCGAGCTTTTCCCATTTTATGACGTCTTCACTGTAGAAACCACAAACTAAATATTGACCAATACGTAACAAAAGCAAAGTAATTAGTAATGAGGTCATTATAAAAATATTATTACGACTCTACCACCTCTCTCTAGCGCAGCGTTTGTTGGTGTTTGAAAACAATAGATCTTTATTGTCCAATAACTTGAAAGTAAACAAAAGAATGACTTCTTTAAATATTCGATAATAACAATAGTATATTCAGATGTGCATTTCTTTTATTTATCCTATGGGATTTTATTACAATTAATGAATAGTTATGTTGTTTATGTGCGGTCTTAAACTTTTGGCCGGCAGGGTATATATATATATTTAATTTTTCAGATACAAATCCAACTGGGTGGAACTGTGATACCCGATTTGGTAAATGCAACATTAACAGGAGATTCTGTTGAAGTGGCCGCGGTACACAAGTCAGCCTTCTATGTTATGCTTATTCAGATATTCGCTGCATATTTCTGCTATATATTCGGAAAGTTTGCTTGCAAAATCGTCATACAGGGATTCAGTTATGCGTTTCCCATTAACCTCGTTATACCGCTTGTGGTCAATTTCTTGATCGCTGCATGCGGTTTGAGAAATGGAGATAATTGCTTCTTCCATGGAACCGTGCCAGATTATTTGTTCTTTGAGAGTCCACCGGGTCAGTTCACATAGTTTTCTTAACTATCTATATCATAATCATATTTTGTTATAGAATTTAATTTATTTATTTATATTTCCTTTACAGTATTCTCTCTGAGTGATTTTATAACACGACAAATGGCATGGGTATGGCTTTTGTGGCTATTATCTCAAACATGGATAACGATACATATATGGACCCCAAAGGCTGAACGTCTAGCATCCACTGAAAAATTGTTTGTCCTTCCTATGTATAATGGCTTGCTTATTGATCAAAGTATGGCACTTAATCGAAAGAGAGACGACCATAAGGATGTTAAAACTGAGGTTCGTCAATTCGTCAAAAATGACAGCTAAATATAAATATAATTTTCTTCTCACACCTTAAAGTTAGTTGTTAAATTGCTAAATTGTTCGGATTATAGGATCTTGCTGAAATAGAAAAAGAAAAAGGCGATGAATACTATGAAACTATATCAGTGCATACTGATAATACTGGATCTTCTCCTAGAACTATAAAATCATCTGATCAAATTACTAGAATTTATGCGTGCGCTACTATGTGGCATGAAACGAAAGACGAAATGATGGAGTTCTTGAAGTCTATTCTGCGGTTAGACGAGGACCAGTGTGCTCGACGAGTTGCTCAGAAATACCTTCGTGTTGTTGATCCTGATTACTATGAGTTCGAAAGTAAGTATCCCATATCGCATGACATTTGTCTTAGCTCACGGTTTTATAAACAAGAATAACCAAATAAAATTAATAATTTTTTATATTAAATATTTCTTCTATTAATAATATAATATTAAAATATTTGTACAGCTCATATCTTCTTGGACGACGCATTTGAAATATCTGACCACAGTGACGACGATTCACAAGTGAATCGTTTCGTTAAGCTCTTAGTGGTTACTATCGACGAAGCTGCTTCGAACGTGCATCAAACCAACATCCGCATCCGGCCCCCGAAGAAATACCCCGCGCCTTATGGAGGTCGCTTGACGTGGGTGTTACCAGGCAAGACCAAGATGATTTGTCACTTAAAAGACAAGGCTAAAATTCGTCACAGGAAACGTTGGTCCCAGGTAGAATACAGAAATATTAAATATTAAAAATACAGGGAAACGTACATGTCTGTGTCTTAACTTTTTAACGCTCAACAGGTCATGTACATGTACTATCTTTTGGGACATCGTCTAATGGAACTTCCCATATCCGTTGACCGGAAAGAAGTTATGGCTGAAAACACCTTCTTATTAACACTGGATGGAGATATTGATTTCCAGCCACATGCTGTACGTCTGCTTATTGACTTGATGAAAAAGAACAAAAATCTGGGAGCCGCTTGCGGTCGTATTCACCCAGTAGGATCTGGTAATGTATCTATTAACATTTATATAAAATAACACAAAACACTTTATAATTCAAATTAATATGTAAAGTAGGAAATAATTTGTATATCCTGCTTAACTGTTATCTGCTATCTTGTTAACCATTTACCCGCAATATAGTAAATGTTTTGACGTTAAAAAGGTAAACTCTTGTAGGTTTTATAAGGGTCGTCTGAAGAAAAAAAATCTTATTTGTTCTTAAAGGCCACAATCATAATTTATTTTCGCTGTGTATTATTTCATTATTTTGTTTGTTAGAAGGATATAGTGCACGCAGTATAAATATTGAATGCAACTCACATTTCACTCTTCATTTACCACCAAATCTTCTTTGTATATAATATCGCAAAGTTTAAACAATTTGATTCAGTACAATAAATAGAGATTAATTTGTTCCATTAATGCTTTGTACAACAGTTTATATTTTCTAGGGCACTCGTTTTTTAAGTTTATATAAGAGATTTATCCATCTTCCGTAATGATCAAATTATATACTTTATATATCGAAATTTATTTATATTTATAGGACCCATGGTGTGGTACCAAATGTTTGAATATGCTATTGGTCATTGGCTGCAAAAAGCTACCGAACACATGATCGGTTGCGTACTCTGTAGTCCGGGATGTTTCTCGCTCTTCAGAGGAAAGGCTCTAATGGACGATAACGTTATGAAAAAATACACTTTACGATCAGACGAAGCTCGGCACTATGTACAATACGATCAAGGTAAATTAATTAATGATTTAGTAAAAAGAATAACTGAAATGATAAAATTTTATTTATAGGGATTAACATATTATATATTTTTATATTTCATTTCTGCTCTTAGGAAAGTAATTAATTTTGAGTTTAATTACAGGCGAAGATCGTTGGTTATGCACGTTACTTTTGCAACGTGGTTACCGTGTAGAGTACTCGGCTGCTTCAGACGCTTACACACACTGCCCCGAAGGATTCAGCGAATTTTACAATCAACGTCGTCGTTGGGTACCTTCAACCATTGCCAATATTATGGACTTACTTGTTGACTACAAACATACGATTGATATCAACGACAATATTTCCACACCGTATATCGCATACCAGGTTTGTGCATATTATTTAAAATTATATTAATACAGAGGAGATGTCCTAGAAAGTCAAACTTGCAATCATCTAGTCGTGGAATCGACCACTAGCGTTTACAATGATTAACTGATTTGGTTTCTTATGTACAAAAAAAATACAACAACGTTAGGCTGGTAAGGACATTATTATGGCATTAAGACCGCTTGTAGAATGTTTGTATTACTTGTGAAAATAAAGAATAAATAAATAAATAAATAAATAAATAAACATTGGTGTTTGGTATACAGGCATACAGACAGGTTTGCCCCTGTTGCGTTTAATACCTAATATACTAAGGCTGCAGATGAAAATCAGAGACTGGCTCTGTCTTCACATATTAAATAATAAAAGAGTTTATTTTTTAATCAATCACAAAGGTACCAGATGTAATTTTTGATAATTGTTTACAGATGATGTTGATGGGAGGAACTATTCTCGGCCCCGGAACTATATTTCTTATGTTGGTGGGTGCTTTTGTAGCAGCTTTTAGAATCGACAACTGGACTTCCTTCGAATATAATTTGTACCCTATAGCGATATTTATGCTTGTTTGCTTCACAATGAAATCCGAAATCCAGGTAATGAAATAGAATATAATTACTACTGTAGAATGGGATGAAATATACCACCAATTTGTAATATACACTAGTTAAATATAAACAGAATTCCAAGATAAACAATCGGTGGCAATAACACCACCATTGAAAAAGTGAGTGCATAATAATTTCAATGCTTTATCAAGAACTTCACGCTTTTCCGAACTCCGCGACTTCGTTCGCATAAAATACCTTTCCTCTATTGTTTTAAAGTTTTAAACCGAGTAAATTTAAATTTTATCATTTTGGACATTCTTGTAATAATCCACACCACTACGTTACAACAATTACCCAAGACATACCCTTTTTTTTCAAGCACAAATAGCTAATCGGTTTATGGTTTGCGAGACTGAATCATCTATTAACTTAATTAGGCGCTGGCGAAAGACTTTTATAACTAAGCGAAATTTCAATAGCAATAGAGATACACGTTCATGTTATACAGACTCATAGAAGGATAGTAAGTCTCACCATGATGGTATTGTTTGGAATTTTTAACTCTGCAACCCCTCCAGCAAGCATCTTGTGAGGACTTCCCCTATGCCCAGTATCTGGCCTATAGCCTTTGTGTAAATTGTAAACAAATTCACCAGCATAAATCTTGTAGGTACAAAACTCAATTTGAGGAGCACCTAACATTTTGTATCGTGAGATAAAGAATCCTAAAATTCGTCAGTTCTATTGTAGGTTTATTTTAGGGCTTAATAGAATAACACGGTAAGTATATACTTTTTCAGAACGATTCAATCAAGACAGATTCAATATCACCTGTTCACCTTCATGAAAATCTTAACATCGCGATGTATGTACATAGATGTTTTCATCTTTAAAGTTATCAGTAAAATCTCTCTATACCGACAATATAAAAAGTATTTAATGCTTGTGGCTACAGCAGACTGTTATAAGTGTTAATATATCAGAATAATAAGATATGAAAACAAAATATTTATTATTACCTGTACTGCAAAACGCCTTGAATTATTGATTATAATGCAAGGCATACCACGAGCTTTCGATTAGAACTTCGTCTTGCTCAAGTGTATTTATAAAAAGTCAACACCGTAACCGGAAACTATTAATACTAAATGTACTGCCTATTCTTAATATTTTTATGTGAACGTAATAAAGCTGTAATATTCGTAAATAGATAATAAAATAATACGTAGCTTACTCGTATCTTACCTCTACACTTGGTAGACAGTGGTTTTCATCTACTATATTTACAAAAAGACTTAAATAAGATAAAAAAAGACGTAAATAAAGTTTTAAATTTAAAAAAACCAAAATATTTGTTTCATGCTATAAAATATATCATTATAGTAATTATCAACAAATAATATTAATATAACAATCAAATTAAGACAGCAATACAAAAACTTAGAAAGGTTCACCATTTGGATATCGATGATGAAATGTTAAATAATGAAAGTCAGAAATATCTAAGTAATTTATATATATACATATATAAAAACATATTAAGACAGCAATACAAAAACTTAGAAAGGTTCACCAATTTAAATATCATCACTTGGATATCATCATCATCACGATGATGAAATGTTAAATAATGAAAATCAGCAATTTCCAAGTAAAAACATGTTTTTAAATAAATTGGATGATTATAGTTTTCCATAATGGCAAACAAAGCTTTTAATATACATTTTATTTATTTGCAGAATAGAAATTAAACTGAAAAACAGACTGAGATCCTCAGCATAAGTTATTTATTAATATGACAAACAAATCTTAGATTTCGACTAGGAATATAGGCGAATGTCCCGCGCTAAAAGATCAAATTTCATTTATTCTATTACATATTATCCCCATACATGTACATAATAATTACATGATTTTTAATACAATGAATATTTATTTTCAGTTATTGGTGGCACAAATCTTGTCGACAGCATATGCTATGATTATGATGGCTGTAATCGTTGGTACGGCACTTCAGTTAGGGGAGGACGGTATTGGATCACCATCAGCTATCTTTTTGATATCCTTGTCTAGTTCTTTCTTCATAGCAGCGTGTTTACATCCCCAAGAATTTTGGTGTATAGTACCTGGTATCATTTATTTGCTATCTATACCTTCTATGTACTTGCTTTTGATTTTGTATTCAGTCATTAACCTGAACGTCGTATCTTGGGGTACTCGAGAGGTACAGGTGAAAAAAACAAAAAAGGTAAGAGGTATTTATTTTTTGTAGAAACTATGGCTTTGGAATATTGTAAAATTTCCTTTGCCATTATTTTGTATTTCTTAACTTTTTAAGGAAATTGAACAAGAGAAAAAAGAAGCGGAAGAAGCCAAGAAAACAGCCAAACAAAAATCTTTGTTAGGCTTCCTCCAAGGTGTCAATAGCAATGAAGAAGAAGGTTCAATAGAGTTTTCCTTTGCCGGATTATTCAAGTGCTTATTGTGTACACATCCAAAAGGAAATGAAGAGAAAGTACAACTGTTGCACATTGCATCTACCCTTGAAAAATTGGAGAAGAAGATTGATACTATTGAGAGGTAACTTTTACATATTCATATGATTATAAAATACAAAGATTTTAAAGCTCGACTATCATGTGACAGAGTCCCACTGCTAGTCATAATCTAGCTGGGAAATTACTACATCGGATTAATCGGTTTGATTGGAGAACGACCACATCTTGTTAGAATACCAACATAAAATTGTAGCTTAACACTGTTGTGTTACGTCTGAAGAACTTACAACCCGGAAACCTTATTACTCATTACAAGGCATTCCATCTTAGTTCCCAGAATGACAGCATCGATATATTGAGCCGCAGAAATTATTTAATATCACGTGAATTTGCTCTGCATTGCTCAATTGTGACAATTCATTGCTCAATGATAAAAAAAAATACTAGAATATTTACTTTAACTTTCCACGAATGGAGATTAAACTGATTGCAAAATAGTCAGTTAGCAGGCGGTTATGTGGTTAGTATAATTAATAATAATAGATAATTCGATTTAGGTAACCGACATAAAAAATTGATCAAAAAGATTGTTTTATTCAGGAGGGTACTAGATTTTAGCCTGTACTAAAATCAAGGCTTACACATAAAATACTCACATTTTATTTTACAGAACTGTTGATCCCCATGGATTAAATAGAGGAAGAAAATTATCTATTGGACACAGAGGAAGTACTGCTGGTGACCATCAATTAAATGCTTTAGCAGAAGGACCAGAAGAAGACAATGATTTAAGTTCAAATGCTGATACGATGTCAACAGCGCCTAGAGTAACATTTTAAAATTTACACATTTATTTAATAAAATAAATGAAATAGTTATTTTTTTAATCATTGTAACTTATAGGAAAGAAGAGATGACTTGATAAATCCATACTGGATTGAGGATCCTGAACTGAAAAAAGGAGAAGTCGACTTCTTAACTCAGGCCGAGACACATTTCTGGAAAGACTTGCTTGATAAATATTTATATCCTATTGATGCTAACAAAGAGGAGGAGGTAAGTTTGACTATGCATGCATCGCTTATATGTATGATAAAATAAAAATAGACTCGATTGAAAAATATAATAGGAAATTGTCTTAATAATTTTTTTCCTAGTATAATAAAAGAACATTAATGAGATGGTGGATGTAAGGTAAGTATTTAATTAAGAATAAAACAATGATTCACCTCCAATGTGATTTGAAATTTTTATTTATACTGTTGTCTTTATTTAATAAAAGCAGTTGCTAAAAATGCATGCACACATTAAAGCTTTTTACGTTAAAAATTTTTTTTAATAATAAAGAATTTTTCAGTCTAATAAACGTTTTTAAACATGTACATCTTCCCGTAATTTTAGGCCCGTATATCCAGAGACCTGAAAGAACTGAGAGACTCTTCTGTATTTTCATTCTTTATGATCAATGCTCTTTTTGTCCTCATTGTATTTTTGCTTCAACTGAACAAGGACAACCTTCATTTTAAATGGCCTTTTGGAGTTAAAACTAATATAACATATGATGAGGTTTCACAAGAGGTAATGTGAGAATCCACTTCGTGGCAATCGGCCTTCAACGATGACTCAGGAGTACGATTTCTATTGTTTACGTCTATATAAATATTCTTGTACCAAAACCGTAACATGTACCCCCCAGTCAACTTTGAAAGCCGATGCAATTAATCTTTATTTGTTTTATGTAATTTACAGGCACGAATTGCACGTGACTTGATAGAGCTTCGCAATAAGTCAGTTTTTGCATTTGTTATGTTCAATGCTTTATTCATATTGATAGTATTTTTATTACAACTGAACAAAGATCAACTCCACGTGATTTGGCCTTTGGGAGTAAAGACAAACATTACGTACATCGAGGACACAGGCGAGGTATAGCCAAATATTACTCAAATGTGTGTGTGTCACTTCACAAGTCTAACGACCTTCTTCTAACCGGTCTGTTTTGGGATCGCACCAGCATGGATATCCCAGTTTTTTCTACACCGAGAACTAAACAACCTGGGCGTCAACGGTTCTACACATCTAATTTTAAGCCCCTTGGAAATTCCTTCCTTTTAGTTTTACCTACAGTTACAGTAGAAACAACAATTGTTTTTACATTAAAAACAATAGTTTCAATTTTCATACCTTCCCACAATGTTTGCACTATACCCAATACCCCGAGGAGTTGTCTTTCTGTCTATTAAGGTGGTGGAATTTTCTATTAAAAGTGGATCCTTGGTTATTGAGTTTCCTTGTACATATCTTAATTAAAGTAGAACGTGGTGATTTGTTTAACATTACTGTCTTTAATTTTTCATTAATATTTTTATGGCGATATCGTAAAAATTGATTGATGACTTTTATTTAAATTATACGGTATCACATGTGTTGCACATAACTATTCGAGTCCATTTATTTATATCACTGTTATTGGAGAAATTCATAACTTAACATTTACTAGTAATAGATTTAATATTCCGTTTATTTCATTTTACCACGTTCTAAAATCAAGGAATTTTATGAATTGCTGTTGGTTTTTTTTTGGAAAATGGCTATGCATGTATTTTTCCGCAATTAATGTTAATCCTTTATACATTTTGGAAGGATAATAATATTTTATTGTAAACTTTTAGGTGCTTATCTCAAAAGAGTATCTGCAATTGGAGCCTATAGGTTTAGTTTTTGTATTTTTCTTCGCTTTAATCTTGGTCATTCAATTTACTGCTATGTTGTTCCATCGATTTGGAACAATTTCACATATATTAGCTTCTACTGAACTGAACTGGTTCTGCACTAAAAAGGTAAGGCGTTTTTTAATCAATTTAATAGAATTTTGCACAAAACTTGCGGATATTTATTAGTTTTTCATCTTCAGTCTGAAGACTTATCTCAAGATGCACTTTTGGACAAGAATGCAATAGCAATAGTAAAAGACTTACAGAAATTGAATGGGCTGGATGACGAATATGACAATGATTCGGGTTCAGGGCCCCAAAATGTAGGCAGAAGAAAAACTATTCACAATTTGGAAAAAGCACGACAGAAGAAGAGAAATATAGGAACGCTTGATGTTGCCTTTAAGAAACGTTTCTTTAATATGAACGCCAATGAAGGTCCAGGTATGTTTCTTCTTATGTAAGAATATAATTGATTATCATTTTACAAATTAGTGGTATTATAATTAATATAGTGGTAGAATCAAGATATACAACGACAGAGATGAGGATGGACCGGCGAAGAGAATGAGGATGTGCGGCGCACCCTTAAATTGCTCCCTTATGTGTCATGGAAGTAACAAAATGTGAACGGCAATAGTAGCAATCGTAGCGATTGAGATGGGAAAAGATGACATCTCTTAAAGCCACCCATGAAATTATTTAAGGATACGTCTAATATCAAGAGTAGATTATAATAGAGTTCATCTGAGTGAAGTGAGAATTCTTGCAACATGTTTAGAAGGATTATTAGGTGTTTTATAGTTTATAGGTTTTCAGGCAAAAAACAGTTTTTTGTAAATAATAATGATGATACCTGAGGAGAAAAACACTTAACTTTGATTATTATTATAGGTACCCCAGTGCTAAATCGCAAGATGACTTTACGTAGAGAAACATTGAAAGCTTTAGAAACGAGACGAAATTCTGTGATGGCTGAAAGGAGAAAATCTCAAATGCAGACGCTCGGAGCAAACAATGAATATGGTGTAACCGGCATGGTAATTTAATTTTATTTATAATTATTATTTTACAAGTGCACGGCTAAAAGTCAGCTCGACCGGGGCTAGCTCCACGCTTTCACAGAAAACCAGCATAAAATAGCTGCATAATGCTGGTGTGTTTCGTCTGGTGAGTGCTGCGATCCGGAAACCTTTACCACTGGTAAGAAGGTATTCCATCTCAGTCCTCAAGAGTAACAAACGCATGCATTATGATTCCCTGTCAAGGATGAATGCAGAAATCATGGGCCGCAGGATTCATTTACCATCAGGTGAACTGTGTGCTCGTTAACAAGCGTTCTCAATGTATTAAAAAAAACATGTATATTAAGACAGATTAGACATTAGGGCCCTTATTAAGACGCTTGTCACATATTTCCAGCTTAACAACAACCACGGTGTGGTCCCTCGTCACCGTACATCAACCGCGAATATATCAGTAAAGGACGTATTTGCCGAACCCAATGGAGGCCAGGTAAACCGGGGCTACGAGACATCACTGGGCGATAATGAGGACATTAATTCCATGAGATTACAACCAAGACAGAATCAAGTCACTTTCCAGGGTAGATACTAATAGAATAAAGAAGATGCGTTTGTTCTAAAAGTAGACAAATTGTTCGAGAAACAAATAAAGGATGAATGAAGAATTTAGATTAAGTACTTGTAGATACTCATTTTGTATTATTATAGGTATGGATTCCTAATATGTATCGAAGACACAAAAATGTTTTTTGAATAGATCGCACTACTTGTGATATATTTTATAACTTTCGTATTTATCAGAACAGACAATGCGACAAATAAATATGACTCAATAATGTATAGTCATAATAATTTTACTCAATTTTAATTATAAGATTTTGTATATTCTGACACTGCCAATTACTTTTACAATTTACATTTCTTATAATATTTGTATAAGAAAATAAAACATTATTAAAACTATACTGTTTTTTTGAGTAGGGGCGACACCGTTTAAGTGGGGAGTTTAGTTATATACAAAAACTTCTAGCACAGTTCTTTGCATCGGTCATATTAAAACTTGTCAATAAAATAAAACAAAACATGAAATAATTATATTAGCTACTTGATTTAACGCAAATCCAACCTTAACGAGTATGATTTAAACTTGTAAGTGCATTGTACACTAATAATAAACTTCACCTGAACACAATTTCGCTCTTTTTTGGAGGCGTTTTAGAGACGCTATCGGGCGTATCACCATTTCTTTTGCATATCAATGATATGCAATATATCACTTCTGTCGCAATTTCGAAGAACTAAAGGATACAAAGTTGTCTGTTAAGTTACAACTGGTAGGAAAATACAAACTTGTAGTTGTGAAGAGACGCGTCAAAAAACTGAATGGTGACCCACGTGGTTAATTGGAAGGTGAATAATTAAATTCCTCCATTCTTCTTCCGCTATCAGCCACGTACGAATAGGTGTACGATTCTATTCTTTGGTAGTGGATATTCGTCACAACAGAAAAAAGCGTTAAACTTGGTGACCGGTAATGTGTGCATCAAAGGACTGAAATAATTTTTTTCAATGTATTTCCCAGTTCTCATTATAGGACCCGTCGCAATTATTTTTTAAACATCAAAATCCGAAAAACGAGATGTAGTTGGTACAAACCCACAGCCTACTACTACCAAAAAATCCAGTATTTTTATTATTGCTACGTTATTTGATTGTCAATATAAAAGTTTACACTTATTTATAGCCTAAAAATAAAATACCGGTAAAGACTTATAGATACTGTTTAATGCATAAATTCTTATGACATGTTATGAACAAAATTGTTATATGGTGGATGATTTTTCAACTTTAAAAAAAAATTGTATAAAGAGAAAATTCGTACAACATATTTATTACCTTATTAAAGAATTTTTTTCTTTATTAATCTTACTTAATTTTCCAAGAAGGACACAAACTCTGTTAGTTTGAATAATTGATCTTCACTGGAAGTATGCAATGGTGCAGGTTGAACTGGTGGAAGAGGTTTAATGGTAGTTTCATCCTCACTGATCTCCCACTTACGGTCTTTGCAAATTTGTAAAACTGCTTCATTGCTGAGGCCAGTCATGGACACTGCTGTTTCAAGGGAGATAGAGCTGTATGAACGCCCAATCAGGTTGAAAGCTCTTTCTCGTACTCTTTCTGTAAAGTAAAGCAATGAATATTATACTTTCATAAAGGCTAGTTATTAATACATATAAAATTACGTTAAAGGATCATATTATATCAGTGCTTAATTCAGACTATCCGAAAAAAAAAGAAGGAGGTAGAAGTTCCCATTAACCAGCACCTATAAATGTAAATAGAAGGGACAATATTTAAGTAAGTGGCAAAAACTAGTAACAATTTCAAGATTATACATAGATATATATGTATATATATATATATATATATATATATATATATATATATATATATATATATATATATATATATATATATATACATGAATTTAGATGGACTCACAACTAAGACGTGGGCATTTGGGACAAAATTGGAACACATCAACAATATTTAGAGAAACCTAGGTTAGGGTCTAATTAGTTTTACCAATCACCTTTTTTCTATTTATGACTTAAAATCTGTTGTCAGTAAATATTAGAACTGTGTAACTTTATAAGCAGTAATTCAATCTTTATTGTTTACAGACTTAAAATTTTTGCTATTTATAAATACTCCACTCAGGTCATGGACCATGAATTGAAAGAGAGATCGGAATTCTGTTGTTTAGTTCAGCATTTTCAACGGCTATTCTGCTACAGAAGTCTCACCCAGGCTATTACAGCATGTTCTTAGATGACATACAAGAGACATGGGAGATCATTTCATGATGATGAATGGTTATGCCACCACAACACAGCAAACAACATATCCATAATCTATATCGTTAAAATTTTATCATCTCTGAAAAGCTAAGCATCAATTACCTTCAAGTGCTGTGATGATGTTAGTTATTGGTTCAGTCCAAGTATAAGCTGCTAATGCTAAATATGTGGCAGCTAGGTCTTTCTTCCATAGTTTCTGACCTATAGCCCAGATTGCTGCTATTTCTGGATTACTGCTTGTGATGTTTTGTGGTATCCTTTTCCATAAAAATTTTGCATTGCATCTAAAGATAAAATTTATAATTTAGTTGTTTAATATAATACAAAAAACATAAACCATCATCAATATGTGATCCTCATTTATATGAGGGTTGCTTAATAAGCCAATAACAACCATTAATAAAGTCCATTTTCCATTCATTCTCCATGGGATTTGTCCAGCAGGGCATACTAATATGCTTCTGCCATTATTACTAATCTATCATAATTACAATACACACCACAATACTTTGTCAATCCCAGTTGTGACCATGACCTACTGGCAGATGAAACTGTTGCTTCGTAACTCTACTACAGGATGTTGTTTATTTTAATAGAATTTAGGTTGATAAATGAGCACCTGATATGAAGCAATGACTGAGACCCATAAAAACCCAACAAAGATTCAAGACACACCTGCATTGCCAGGATAGCGATGCATTACCTTGCTACCAGTAACTGAGTCTCCTTGAAGATTCTTACACACACCAAACTATATACATCAGTATTGCTGTATGCTGTTTTATGTTGGTAATCTATGGGGGTGTGGTCCCTCTCTGCCTGAGCTGACACATTCACACTGTTGCTAGAAAAAATCTGCTCTACCACTACTGAAAATGGCTTTTATTCATTAGAAAATGCTCCTATATTTGCATGAGGACATGATGATCTACATTTACTTTTTTTACATTTTTCCAGAAAACAAGTAACTTCTTCATTTTAAACTTTATTACTTGATATACACAATAATTACTTTTTAACTATAAATCACAATTATGAAATATTTTAAAACAATAAGGAATAGGACTTTCCCATTAATGAGGTCTCTGTCTTATAAAACAACCCTCATACCTCATAAATTGCCATGAGTAGCACAATAGAATACAACCTATTTGGATTTTATTTCTAAGATAAGATAATTAAAGTTCATGCTAGGAACCTAATCATTACTTCATGCGAAGGGTTCTAAAACAGCAAAAATAAAGGTATATACACACCAAAATGGTGTATGTGTGATATTGTGATATATACGGTGTAATTGTATATTATACGGTTAATAAAATATATAAAATGAAAGATTATAAAAATAGGAAAATCATATGATGCTGAAAATCGCACACATAAGAATGATTACTTACAAATCGTTTTGGTATAAATAAATGGCCAACAATTGAGCGTATGTGGAAGATGTAGCTACTCCATTAGCCGCCTGAAAATTTAATTTGATGAACTTATAATCGATCAAAACATTATAATTATTATATATGTTTTATATTGAAATAGGTTATATTATGTTACCTCCAACTCCTGTTTCTCTAATTCCCCGCACAGCTTATCAAAATTAGTTATCATATTTATCAGATATATTTTAGGAATTAATAAAATTTATAATCGTTAAATCGCTTTGAAATCTGAGAAATATTTTGTTTTTCTAAATGTCACTGTCAACTATCAAATCTAGTTTTTTGCCGTTCATTCTAGATGCTAAGGTACAGCCAATTCTTTTTTACTATAGATCATTTCTCTTTACAAATTATATTCATATTTAATATATTTTCTTGCATTTTATAGTTTGTTTTTATTTTTTTATTCAACGTTTTAGTAAAATGATGGGCCATTTTACCAAGACTTTCCATGACGAATTAGGTGCAACTTAAAAATTATTGGAAATTCCCAAATTTCAAAATCAAAATCAAACAAACTTTATTACATAAAAACCCAAAAAAGCCTATACCTATATATAAAGTTCCTGATAATAATTTGCTTGTTTTTCACTTTACGTTTGCTTTTTTTATTTTTCTAGGTTTTATTTTGTTTTATATTAGGGCTTTTTCTTATAAATGTTTTAGTCAGATTTGTTTTTATTCATTTGATTTATATCATTTAATAAAAAAGATTTTACTGGAAACAAATGAGAATATGTTTACAATTGCTATCTTTTTTGATATGTCAAAGGCTTTCGACAATCAATGGTCTTAAAATTGGAAAATTATGGAATCAGAGGTCCTCCTTATAACTGGTTAAGGTCATATATAAAAACAAGAAAACTGAATGCTGAGGGCAGAAAATTAACAGAAAAAATATTTGGAGCGTCTCACTCGGACCACTTTTCCTTATTTAAATAAGGTTTTCCTGAGGTGACAAAGCACAGAAGCATATTATTTGCAGTTGACATTTCAGTGATAATATCAACTAGTAAAAAATTTACCTTGATTACTCGTATATTAGACATTAATAATACAATAATTTCAATATTACAATGGATGATCAAACATAATTTACTATCAAATTTTAATAAAACTCAAACTTTAATAAAACCTCTTTCGATGTTTATTTTATGGGATTAACTGTAGGGCTAGAATAGTGCCATTTTTTAAATCATTCTAGGTTTAACTATTGATGAATATTTAAGGTGGCCCGACAAGATAAACAATGTAAGTAACAAAATAAATAGATTCATCTATGCACTTTATAAATTACATGAAATAGCAACAAGGCAAACGGGTATTACAGCATTCTTTGCATATGATGAATCGGTTATGAGATATGAGATTTTACTATGAGGCAACAGTGTAGAAGCTAATAAGGTGTTGATTGCACAGAAGAAATCTGTTTTATCTATTTGCAATGTTCCACCATATAGATAATTATTTAAAACATTAACATTCTTACCATTGCGCTGCCTATATATTTTAGAAATGGCAAAATTTGTGAGGCAGCATTAAGAATATCATTACAAGATGAACACTGATATCGGTCAAAAGAGTACTGAATGAAAAGGCAAACGAATATATGCCTAGAACTTTCGTTCTAGGTTCCAAAAAAAAATTGTTACTTGTAAGGAAAAAGGTTGTTTAACAAAATACCACAGATTATAAAATTAAAGTCAGTAAAATAAATAAATATATAAAATAATCAAAATAAATCCTAACTGTGCCCGGTCCATCAGGACAATATCAGGCTTATACCTTATTACGCTTCGCAAGAATAACCCTTTCCGTGATGATGGACTGGTCCTAATAGAGGCTGACGCAGTTATTTTCGAACACAGCCTCCGGAGTGTACTTACCCTGCCAGCCAAAAGTTTAAGACCGCACATAAACAACATAATTATCCATCAATTGTAATAAAATCCCAGAGGATAAATAAAAGAAATGCACAGCTGCATATTCTATTGTTAGTATCGATTATTTAAAGAAGTCATTGTTTTGTTTACTTTCAAGTTATTGGACAATAAACATCTATTGTTTTCAAACACCGACAAACGCTGCGCTAGAGAGAGGTGGTAGAGTCGTAATAATATTTTTATAATGACCTCATTACTAATTAATTTGCTTTTGTTACGTATTGGTCAATAATTACGATTATTTAGCTCCTAAAATCACGTGGTTCTGACATATTATTACCCGAGTTTACTTGGGTTTGTTCACATACAATCTCAAATAGTCTAAACTTGTGGTTGCTACAGTGAAGACATCATAAAATCCGCGTTAAAGTAAACAAAACCCGTTATCATTCACTACAGTAACGGCGACTGAGAGATGCGAAGTTGTATGGTCGCGTTGCCTCATCAAGATTAGACTGAAGATGATTTTAATAAAGTGCTTTGGACCGATGAATCCTAGTTTGAACTATTCGGTTCAAAACGTAGAATTTACGTTCGATGCAGTGCCCCAGAAAAGATGATGTCAGATTGTGTAGTCCCAACAATCAATGGTGGTAGCTCATTTATGGTCTGGGGTTGCTTCTCTAGCCAAGGAACTGGCGATTTGATTAAAATTGAAGGAATTTTGAAAAAGGAACAATACAAAAACATTTTAGGACAAAATGCCATTTCTTCCGGGTTGCGATTAATTGGAGATGGATTCATTTTTCAATAAGATAATCCAAAGCATAGCTCAAAATTATGGAGAGGATATTTAGAAGATAAAGAGGCACAAGGGGTGTAAAGAAACATAGTTTGGCCTCCTCAGATCTCAATCCCATTGAACTTTTGTGGGAAGAGCTTGATAGGAACGTCCGTAATCGTGGCCCATCCTCGCGAGATGAAATGTGGAATGCTTTATACGAAATTGGGAACAATATATCACAAGACACCATTAACAAATTGATTGCCTGTATGCATCTGTAAGAATCTGAAAGAAAGAGGTCATAAATGTAAAGGAGGATTTTTTGATGAAAAATCAGTTTAGCTAGCTATAGCTTTTTCTGCATGGACTGTTAATATTTAATTACGCTTTTAAAGTGATTTGAAAGGTAAATTAAACATTTAATATTTTATTGGAGTTTTACTTTATTTTCCTACTTTAATTAAGGTGGTCTTAAACTTTTGGTCTGCAGTATAATAAGGCAACCACCTATCCACTAGACCATACTTCAGAGTGAGCTCGAGGTGGAATCCTGGCTCCTAGGTTGAGTCTGTGCAGATATTCACTGTTAGAAAACGCCGAATATCCGGAATACCATCTCCGAGAGATTCATCAGGACGGTGGCAACCTCGACAGATATCGATGGCTCTCAGAATGTATCTCAGCGAGGTGTTGGTCTAAATATCATTTATAATATTGACACAACCCTCGGTTTTCCAAAAAAGATCACCGACACGTAGCCAGTGATCTACATGGTCTATATGGTCTCTCAGTCAGAGATGCTGAGCGCCCTACCTTATTTACAACACTACACACACAGGCTGCGGCACCACGCTGCCAGCTGTCAGAATCCCACGCTAGAATAGCCCCACTTCTTAACTGTTCGACTTCGATATCGTCAAATATTATATTATATATGCGCGGAGGATATACAGAACTTGGTCTGCCAGGTTTTGCTCGGCGATGGTCAATATTGGACTGCTCAGCAATAAAATAGTAGTGCATCCTAGCCCGATACGCAAACCCCACAATTTTTCTCCCCTTCGCCATGTAGTATGCCTACAATGCGTTTTAATTGTTCTATCGTGTCCAACGCATGGGGCGTATTCCACCGGTGGGTACCAATTGCTGGGTCCGTGAGGATCCTGCCGAAACCAAGCCAAATAGTGGGAATGATAGACTTGAGGCGTGTGAGGTGATCGAGCTCTCCTCCTCGCGTTCGGCTGTTGGTTCACATGCTGCCGCGATCAGCGCTAACTCCAGAAGCGCCCGGTAATCTTCCGTAAACTGTCAACATCAACGACACTATACAGATTGAAAACAACATATGATGAGATCTAATGTCCACTACATTAGACTATGAACTCTAAATATATTATAGTCCACACAGAATTTTAACTGCATCCGACCCTTAATTGCATCCGACCCATAATGACATACGCAAGCCCCGTCTTTGCGCATGCCTCCCCGCGTCACATTCACCGACTTCAGGTAATACAAAATCGTTTCATGCGCAAGGCCACCGGTGCGCCGTGGTTCTTGCGTAACGAAAATCTACACATAGATCTTGAGCTGCCGACCATAGCTCAGTACCTGAAGCAGGCTTCTCGCCGATATTTCGACTCTGCCGTCACACACCGAAACCCTTTGATTGTAAGTGCCGCCACTTACAATCCCATCGCGAATCACAGATTTACCCGCGTCCGTAGGAGACCGAGGCACGCCCTCGACGACCCTGACGACGCAACCACCAGGGCCCAAGCCCTTCATAAAACACAACACACATACATTGCACCCTCATATCGCCCCCGCCGACGGCGAGGGCGTCGCAAACAAAGTTATTCGCGATACCGCCATGTCACTGGCCGGTTCTCTCCAGTCCATACAGATAGAAGCGTTGCTGGAGTTTCTTACGCCACTTCTTCTCCAGCGCCCACGCATTCTGAAGTGGTGGTACAGGTAGTTAATAATAATAGTGATATTAATTAAGATAATCCTCTGTCAGAAGCAACTGACCGAGCCGAGGTTCGGCCCTCTCGGGCACCCTCGAGTCAGACGCTCTCGCGAAACAGGGTAACGGTCCAAGCCGAGGCTCTCTCTCGGGAGCCCTTGCGCTGGTTACCCATATATAGAGGTCTCGACTGAGAGCCATAAGCGCTCGGTCACCTCTCAACCCGGTGAAACTGTAAAAGCCCAAGGGCTAAAAGCGGCCATCAGCCCGAAAAAAAAAAAAACAGAATTTTAACATTAAGAAGAATAAAAAAAGCGGTTTTCCGACTTCCCTCCAGGAGACAATCAATTTATAATAAAAATATATTATAACCGTAAAAATATAAGATTTGCCAATCGTGTAATAAAAAAAAAATATAGAAGCTTAAAACTTCGAAGCTATCTGTGTACTGTCGGGCTGTTGTGTGCGAAGGCGCTACAATAAAAGTCGATGTTAACATATTTTATGTCGATGTAATTGAAAAAAAAATATTTAAAAGTATATTTATAATGGATAACAAATAGCTACAAAACAACATAACATTACCAACTAATCGTCTTACATTATATATACATACGTATAATATAAATTTTGACAGACAAGAAAAAAGTATGAATAGACATTACCACACATAACTTTTCTCTCAAGTTATATATTGTAGTTATTAGTTTACTATTACTATGTGATTGTGGTTAAAATAATATTAACAACAGTCAGGATATACACAATTTATTTTTTCACCTTTCAGCTAACTAATATTTATATTTTATATTATTTTTTTATACGACGAGCTATCAATTACATCTGTCACTATAAAAAAATTAAATTTAGTTAATTCAAGGTGAATTCTAGCTAAACCAACTGGATCTTCGAAAGAAAAATGAAAGACAAATCTTTTAATGAACTATTTATTTGCAAATCGATTTTATGTCATATTTATGACATATCAACATTCCCTTAATTATGAAATTGTATATATACAGTGTTCAATACCTTTCATCATTCTAGATATTGTTTATTGTATATAAGACCTGATATTCAGTGGCTTAAGTCTGCACTCTTGTGAACTCATTAGCTTAATATATTGTCTAACGTCTTGTAGAGCTTCGTAATTATTATTATTATTACTTTACGCTCACGTTCATTCCAGCTTCTTGTTTGGTTCTGTAACATATGTAGGCATACGACCAGATTAAAAACCAAAATAAGCTAGAAGTTGCGCCTTTGTACATACCTTTCCTATATTACTTCCCTTATATAAATGCTTTGTGTTAAAAAGTTAAATAAATAAATAAAAGTTGTTATCAAATAAGGACCAGGCAGACTTACAACCCCGTCTAAAAAGCAGGCAACCCGTTACTAGATATAGAGGTCTCGACTGAGAGCCATAAGCGCTCGGTCACCTCTCAACCCGGTGAAACTGTAAAAGCCCTGGGGCTAACAGCGGCCATCAGATCGAAAAAAAAAACCGTTACTAGGTAATGCTCTACATTGGCTTACTGCGCACGTGTGCGTTTATTCGTCTTGTACAGGGACCCTGTAACGACAAAAGGGGTTGAAGGGGGATTTTAACAATGAAGACACATGCCGATTGAACTTCCAGTTGTCTGGGTCAGGTAGTTTTTATATTATATGTACTCGTGCCACATACGTACTCAAAACAGCCATTATATATATAAATCATGGAAATTTTATAATACATATTTTCGAGATATTAATGTCGAACACAAAATAAGAATGAATATGAATATAGAAAATATATAGAAAATTAACAGTAGTAGAACTACACTGCAGTTTGTTTCTAACTGCAGAATGAATGGGTCAACTTGACCGTGGACCGTAGGACCACGCCTTTACAGAATACCTGCGTAAAATAGCAGCATATTTAGCAATTCGACCGTAAATCACCCTAACCCGTTAGTGGTAGAAGCAGATAACTACATCCCCGTGAGGGACACCTCTCCCTAACAAAAGACGTCCTAAAACGCAATCATAACGCCTGATGATATTCTGACGGCAAACATTAACTTCAACACAAGCCCGTCCACGAAGAGCGGCAGGGGCTTAACCGCGGACTGACCAACGTCACCGACGCGCACACACACTAACCTCACACAATCCATACACGTAAACTCAGCCACGCCACACCACACTCGCTGGTGAGCGAGACGTCGTCTTCCTCACACAGCGACTTTACTCGTGTTCTAGGCCGCTTCTAAAAATCGACTCCTCCTCCCTTTCGATAGTGATCGGAGTTTAGGTTTCGTACCTCCTTATGAGGGGCCCTCGAATCATATTATCGCCCCCCTCTGTTGTCGTCGACGTTCTTCGTCCATAGGGGTCGGAGTGGATCGGTGGTGTAGCAGCAGTCTCCGCGCCAGCTTCGCAGCATCGTCGTTGCCTCCCTACTCAGCGGGCCTCCCGCTCGCGAGATAAAGCTGATTAGATAAAGCTGTAGTGAGACCTTTACAGCTTCAGCTTATTCGTTTGTTACTCTGTGTATTACACATGCACTGTTCAAAGAATATAATGTAAATTTTATTCAAAATGTTACAGCAATATAATTTTGTAGCTGTTTTGTAGTATCTCGCAAATGTTACCAAATAACTGATGTAGATCCAAGTTGGTTTTGTATTGCAGTAATATGAACTGATTTTGGCAACTATTTTTGTTTTCGATAAGCAATCATAATGCAGATTCGTTATCACCTCTGAGCAGTGTGGAATGCCGCTTCATAATTGAAGAAAAAGAATTCTTATACATATATATATATATATATATATATATATATATATATATATATATATATGTATAAGAATCTATGGGGATGCCTATGTATGAACATAGGCAACCCCATGGATTGACACAAACTTCTGACTTCGACTTCCCGCAAACTTGTATAGGCCGTAGCTCCATCTAGTCTAGGGGTAAGGTAGTAGACACTGCGCCTGCCGGCCTGAGGCCTAATTTGAATTACCTGAGCGTAAAACCAAAGACCCCTTTAGTAGAGAATATATTCTATATGTCACACGTGCTATGCAACTGAAAATGATGACAATACTATAATTGATAAGTTACATCGAGCCTGCATCGCGACGAGTCCTTTCAAGTTTTTCGCTTTTGTTCCTATGGATATATGTAGCTCTTCACGACGCTACACACACATAAAGGCAAAACTAATGATATAATAGTTAAATGATTTCATTACGTATCTACGTAAAAGTGATCAAACTATAATTTCATACTTACCACCTATTTGCTTATGCTGCCACTGAAGGAGTTAAAATAAGTCTTCAGCAAGAAATAAATCAGATTAAAACTTAATTATAATACATTAATTTTGTGTCATTCTAGGGGGTGCCTATGTTCAGCAGTAGATCATGGATAGGCGGTGATGATGCTGAAGATGATGAATCCGATTTGTTTTTTATACATTGTTTATATTCTGTTCAATAAAGCAATTAGAGTAATACAAGACATTGGAATTCAATTTGTTGTCCCTAAAATCTTCATACTGTTGACTGCATAATAATATCGATGAAGCGATATATGTAAACGCTTAAGTTGTCCAACCTCGAATATCGTTTACCTTGAGGTTAAGCGAAAAGCGCGCAGTTCGCAAATAATCGCGACAGCGCCGTTGTGTTAAATAAAATAAAAAAACATTTTATACGTACCAGACGGTAATTAGCCAATTCAATTGCATCACTATAGTTTTTTAATTGTTTGATTTAAGTGAAAACATACTAACAGGTAGGTTCGTATAAACTTAAATACACCCGAAGTGTTAAAACAAGACTGTTTTCTAGACGAATTAACTTGATAAAAGACGTTAGATATTGATGTGCTGTCTTGTATAATGTAATATGTTGGGAGTTGAAGATTCGAATCGAGAACATGATGTGAGAAGTGTGTCATGATGTATGGATAATTTACAAGCCTCCGGCCTAATATCAAAATTTAGATCAACTTTGTGTGGCCTGTATTTATTGAAGGGTCGTTTGCTATGATCACTCTATATATGATAAGGTAGGATCGAAATTGAGAAAAGAAGGTAATTAATACATATATACCATACATAGTGATTGAAGGAAATAAATATTCCATTTATTATATCTGAGATATAATACATTTGCAATTTCAAATATGCCGCACGTATTAAGTCTTTAATATATATTTTTTTTATTTTATAATAAATTAATATTTAGTTCTATTTTGTGTGGAAATAAAGCTTCTATTCGTATATATATTACGTATAATTACGTATATATATTATTTTATTTTTCGGTTTAAAGACTTTTAAACTCTTCATCATATGCCTCTTTAGAATTGAATTTCACGACTCTTGATTGAGGGTTTGGGCGGGCTCGCTCCAATCAACTTGTCGACTTGAATTGCTTGAGACTTGCGCCACATTGTAACCGGAGCCGAAGGACTGACATGCTGAGTCACCCTTCAATATTGTCGCTCGTAATGCTAATTTTCGAGTTATACGTGTACCAATTTGCATCTTAATGCGTTTTGGAGTACACATTCGAAGCTGTATTTGTTTATAATAGCCGAAGCTATGCCTATATTCCTTTTGTCAAAAACTTATTCAATCTAATTGTATGTACTCGCAATTATAAATTGGTTATTTCATGTTACATTTATTAGAGTAAAAGATTTATATGTATATACTTAGAATTGCTTGTCCTAATGAATAAAGTTCACGGAACACTCTCGGAAGTTTTTTGAACTACTTATAACTTTTATGGAAATTACTAAATAATGCTGATGATCTGTAGCTGTTCAATCTCATATCGAGTGCCTTAGTAGCTGGATTACATCCTTCAGGATTGGTCATCTCAATTCGATTCGAATTCAATGTCGTTTTATGTTTACCTTCCAGCTATGAAGTGTCAATTTCTTCATGGAACGTTCAATTAGTACATAAATGTGTACCAATGTAGAGTGACAAAAAAGAAATAACGCAAAAAGAAACTGTTTATAGACGAGTAACAACTAACGAATAAGAGGCCTCCAGCTCACGGACCCCTCGGTTCCGTGAGCCATGTGTCGGATGAAGCTGTAAGAGCCGCATAGGCTAACAGCATCAACATCAACAGAATCAAGAGAATAATAGGCCAACGTGTGAACACTGTTGAAGGAGCGAGCCCAGATCCTCTGATGCGTCCGAGATAAATCAAAACTGTTCGGTCGGCCGGACTGTGTTGGTTGACAAAGACCACATTACGCTAAGAGGGACTGTACACTTTGTACCAACTTGCTAGTGCAACACGCAGGCCCAAACTATAGAGGCCCTAAGGACAATCAACATTAATGTTAAGTAATATTAATCTATTAGAAATAGCAACGAATGTGATTGAATGAAATTAAACGAAGCTTCTTTACTGTTGTTACAATAACAGCTCGATAGTTTTACGGATTTATGATGATATGATTAAATAGAACCATTACTGACGCAGATACATACATACCTTAATGATATTTACTTAGATACATACAACATTAGTGATACAGAAACGTAGGATTTTAGATTTCTGTTGTACTAATGAAAATAAAAATATTTTTCTAATCTGTGGGTTACGTCATATTTGAAAATCTGACAGACGGCCGTGAAACACCAATTATTTCATTACAGAAATGATTTTCAAGTTTGGTGTAACGGCCAACGTTTCGCTGAAACGGCATACAAATGTTCCTAAACACTTATTGCATTTGCTTTACAAATTATTAAGCAACGAAGAAGACGAATAATTGTTTGCTAAAATACTCACGGTAAATATATTATAAATCAGTGTAATGAGCATCACAATTAATCAATTAACTAGATATATAAAGATGATGTGGCGTAAAGAGTTTTAATTAAATATTTAACTGATGCCATTTATTCGGATGCAAAAAGTTACCAATTCATAGAATATATATTTAAGGTAATATTTTTAGTTTTGTATTCAAAAAAAAAATGCATTTTTGAAACTAAGCACCTTTTCTCTCGTTAAAATGTTCATGTTGCATTTGACCTATCTTTTTTTAGTAATAATTTTGCGCAAGGTGTTACGAAAAATGGTCTTCACTTTCACTTCTTGTTAGTTTGTCCAATGAAACTGTTGTCACGCTCTGTCGGTAACCAATGGCACACCGCCCCGCCTTGAAGGATAGGCGTGCACTGTGGCCCCGGTCCAAATAACCACCAACAATGTTACTGTGATACTGTCCCACGGTTCACAAACTACTTCGCTAAACATTACTCGAATGATATTATCACTTTGTCCCCTTGTAATGACATTTAATTACAACGAGCTTGTATTTCAATGTTTACTAAAGTATATTTGTGTTTGGATTTGATTTATTATAATAGGTTTTACGATACGTTATTTATATAATGTAGTTTTTGGCCACAGCATGAATGAACTAATCCCGTTTTAAAGACTGCTGTATTTGGTATTGTGACCGTATGGATCCGGGGACCCAATCACATGTGCATCTAGAGTTTATGTCAAAGATAGATGTAGATTTCATAAGTTATCGTATTAGTCGCAGTTTTCATTTACTATCAGGTGAACTGAGTGCTCGTTTGTCTGCCCTTATATTGTAAAATAAATCACGTCTACTTCAAAACGTTCCGTATTTAACTTAGTTCAAATATACATATTAAGTACTATACGATTCATGTAAAACTTTTAATTTTTAACATCATTTATATACACTCGGACAAAACCAAATTTACTCAACCTGTAAGCACGCATACACTTAAAAATTATAAAAACCATATGAACATTAAAAATTTTAATGCTCATAGAGGAAAATTTACTCTCTGCCGTACCCACGAGTTGCGCTACGCCGCTACTATATTTACTTTATCAGTCGCTTATTCTGATAAGCGGCTGAGTTGACCTATACACACCCCACGCAAATTGCATTTTTTGTTTTGATGAAACTATGGATAGTACGCCTCCAGTTGTTGCCTAGAGAAGATATTAAGATACTGGTGGTGGATCGGAGACTGAGAACCAGCTGTCAAAAGTGAAAACTTCAGAGAGAGACGACTGTTTTATTGTCTCAACTTCATTGAGGAATCGATACCTTGTTAATGTGTTCGAGGGTTGGCTGTCACAGTTGTTCATTTGGAATTAATGAACAGGTATTTGCTCGAGAGCTTCTTAATTGAAGTATCGAACGATGGGACTATTATTCAATGCGTCTACATGAAGTCACTGGAGAATGGAGAATGAATGTTGACAACAATGGTACCAAATTAAAGCTACATGTAGTTGTCTGAAGTTTTTATATCATAATTTTGACAAATAAGTTACGTATTTTTAACAAACATACATATATGTATGCGTGCTAGCTTGACTCGATTTGATTGTTCCCCAGTGTACATTATATAAAAGTTCCTGTGAAAACAATGATGTAATAATTAATCTATATTAAAACTTAAAACAGCTTTTCGCATTGTAAATGCAATGAAATATTATTTAAGCTCAGTAATAATATTGGTTTAAACACTATTAATCGCCTGACGAAATTCCGATTTCCTATCTGTTCTTTTATTTACGTGTTTTATTTGTATAAAGTAAGATTTTTTCTTTAATTCTGGACTTTATATCATAAAACGATTGTGGGATTACACTTATTTTAGAATTAAAGTAATGAATGACGCATGCACAGTGTGGTAAAAATGTATTAAAAATACACAGAGAAAGATATTCCCGATGCATTTTTGATTGAATAATCTAAATATCATATTTTAACCTGGAAGATTTAGTTTAGATGGATCTTCAATAACCTTAACAACTTCTCCTGGACAAATCTCGTCCCGTACACGCCTCTCCCAATTGTAGAATGTATCCAGCAATTGCACTAATATCCCTTTATTCGCGATGGTGGTTCAGCCTAGACACTTCAGACACTGCTGTTTGCCTGCGGTTTGTGTATTTTTTTCCCTTAGTATCTTTGAGAGCCTACTTTCCTAGAAACTTTTGTAACATATCCTTGAGTCACCATTAACAAAACCAACTGTATTATGTAGGATAAAGGAATTCTTAACACCGCAACCACATTTCGTTTTATTGCTTTTTACATCAACATAGAAAGATTCGCATACACATTGGGTCTGGTGTGTTCACCGAAACAATTATATAACTTGATTTATGTATAGTACCGTTGTGGTATGATGCAAGCGGGTCTGGGTGACCCGCGACATGGGTCAGTGGGCGTCATCGCCGCTGCACTGCGCAGTGTAAAATTGCTAATTGCGTCCAATTTTAGTCCCGTTTTACGCAGCCATACGAATGCTATATAATTTAAGTTTTCGTTAACATTATTTGTCGTGTGTTTTATTGCGTATTTTTAATCGTTTATTTGAATTAGTAATGAGCGATCATGGCCTGGTAGCGGCCATGGATAGAACAAATGAGTTTCTTTTTACAATTCTAGCGAGCAATAAATATCACTCGCTAGCATTGGTACCCGTTGATTGCCTTATATGTCACATTTGTGACGCTACGTGCGGCTAGAGTGGCTACTGGTCTTGGGTTCGATTCCTAGCCGAAGAACAATGTTTGTGTAATACACAACTAATTATTGGTTTTCGGGTCTTGGTATGATGTATGTATGTATATATTTTTAAATCTGAGCATTCCTCCCATCTTATCGCACATATGTACATTACATCATATTAAGGAAGAGGACGTAATAATTAAAAGATGTCACCGCGGTCGAAATAGTCTAGAAGATCATAATCGTGTCACAATTGGAATTTGAAATCAAATAACATGGCGAAAAAGCCTGTCTATGAAAAAAAAAATGTTTTCTAAGAAGTATTTTAGAAAGATGTCTGACCATTAATAATAGTTTATAATAATTTCGAATGATCTTATTATTATGATTATACTCGTAACAATAACAAAATGTAAAGTAACCTAACTACATTTTCTTTTCCGTATGACATAAGAATTTAACGATTTAAAATTGAAGTTATTAAAATAAAATTTTAGGGTATTCCGTTCGATATTTACATTAAAAAGCATTTGCACACGACAATTCTCGTTGCATTACATATTTTAATCGGTTAAAAATATGCCACATAGCTGGAGCACGAGCAAAACAATGAGTACAGTGTTATTATTTTTGAAATTAACAAAAATATTTACACATAAGTTTCAACGCATCCCAACTTAATGGACATTAATTAATACAATTAGCTTACGGCAAATTGCACATACGACTGATATAATGAGCGTAAATTGAGGCAACTTTACACTTCTGATTTATTGTCCTGTACTTGCACGATTTCGTCGAAAGAGAAAACAGACCAGTTCAGACGGATATTACAAGCGGTATATAAAATTGATAATGAATATTTATAAAAAAAAAGCTTAATCACAAGTCACCATATTTTCCTTCGGGTCACGAGCAGAAACCATTAATCAGAACATTTCCACTTAATCATGCAAATGTACCTGTTTTCTCTCTGTAATTATAATTCACTTTAAGTGCTTTTAAACTTTGCTTATACGAAAAAACCACTTGCGTGTAACCAGTGCAATAAAATGAGATTACATGATACGAAATTTACGATGCTATTTCTATTAATCATTTTATACTCTATATATATTTACTCTAATATGTAATAGAATATAAAAAAAGTAATTACGTTTAAGCAACTATTAGAAGATTCCTTGTATTAAAATTTAATAAGTAATTATTGAATCCAGTTCTTAATGGAAATCAATCTAATATGTGTGAACGGTGGACAATTCTAAAGCTGTTTTGTCAATGTCATCTGCAGACCCTTCTTTGTATCTTTGTTTTCTTTTACACGACTAATACACGATGGTAACAATATATATAGAGAAAGCTACTTTGTTTCTATTCAACATATTAATTGCAGATTTAAAGTTCATATTTTATTTGCTATTTTTAAACCTAACGTCTTATGGAATAAAAAATATGAGATTAAGTATCAAAAAAGTTATAATCCCATAGATAAGTCGATGGATGCAGGTTGCTTAGAATCGTCTTGCATAATAATCTAAAGGCGAGGCCTGGCCTAGGTTTGACAGTGGAATAATGTTGTAATTTTTGACGATAATTATGATATTAAAACCAAGAAATTGATGAAGCAAAAAAAAATAATAATTTTAGCTCCGATAGAAAGTTAATAGGGTTTTCCTTGTTTTAAAAAGTAAAAGGTTATAAAAAAATATTATTATTTAAAAAGATCGCGATATAGAGTTTTCGAATATAACTCCATTGGATGTGGACATGTAATAGATACGTAGTATTTATATTTACACATATGTATGTGTATTTTGTAAATACTTGGCGATTCAAGGCTTGCGACATCTTGTTTGATACCGAAAGTTGCAGATTACATTGTATGTGACTCGTCGATTGCTATTTAAATTCTGATTTAACTTTGATTTCGGAAATATTACATTTCTGCGGGGTTTTCAAATTATATTCATTAATTTATGAATGGTTATGGTACTGGTTATTTATGTTCTATTGATGAGATTTCACAAAGACTGCGACGTGTACAGCTGTATAAGACACCCAAATTATAATAGAATCTTGTATTATTAGTGTGTAATGTAAAAAATAGAAGCCACTGGCGTGCCTTTATATAAACACATAAAACAACTTGATGCATGATGTAGGTTGCACTACATGCATAACAGATGTAGATTATATTCTGATTAAACTTTGATTTCGGAAATATTTCTTTTTCTGCGGGGTTTTCAAATTATATTCATTAATTTATGAATGGTTATGGTACTAGTCATTTATGTTCTATTGATGAGATTTCACAAAGACTGCGACGTGTACGGCTATATTAGACACCCATATTATAATAGAATCTTGTATTATTATTATTTATTATTGTATTTCCGTCCGAAGTTAGTTTTTTTATTTACCTCGTTGACCTGTTGGCACTATATACACATAATAGTATCAGTAAAATTAGTAGTGTTTTCAATTAAAAAAAATAAACATTTTTAATAACCTGAATAGCAAGTTCAAGTCAGCGTCAATACATTTTTATTGATAAGTTAAAAGTCAGTATACATACAAAGTTCACTGTAGTGAATATAGAAATCATAGTGAGTGTAGAAAGGGCTCTGTGTCAGGAGCTTGTATTTCCGATAAATAACAAAGTGTCGTAATGGCATACAAACAATCTTCGACCAATGTGCTATCGGTAAACATTTAATAAAATGGTGGTTCGATGATGGAGTGGTTTAGGTAACGATCCAAGACTTCAACCATTAACACTTGACAGGCTATGAGCGATGGCTGCCGGGGCGTTCTCCTCCAACGCCACCTCTTTGTCTAAACAATGGTCCAAGCTATCTATAATCAACATAAAACAGTTTAATTGGGTCCGCAAAACTTCGGCTAGTTTTTGTCGCGTATAAAGCAATCATTCAACTCAAGGTTGCGATAAGCTGAATTTTGAAAGCTTTAATTGCTTTGATTCTTCGTCTCGACGTTGTAAATTTCCATCACAAATAAAAATATCTATGTAATAAAAGACAAGTGACTAAATTGGATTTAAAACACTTTAAAAAGTTTAATTTGCTAAAGAGCAAACTAAAGTCGTAATTTACGTGATTTTTTAACATAATCAAGTAAGTCTTAATGGTGTCAGACTGTTATTGAATATCTACCACCAACTATAAGGGGTCATTATTAATGTGATGCTTTACAGAGTTTTAAACTCGTGTTTATCTTATTAAATAAAATGATGTGAATACGATGAAATTTAAACTTATATAAAGTGAATGCTTAATTTATAATATCTGAGAACCTGATTTTAATATAAACTTAATTATTAACTTTGTTATAGCTTAAGGAATATTTCTCGCAATAACAAAAAGCTTTACGAAGTTATTATTGTATAAAAGTTTTGGCTGCAATATCGTACAGTCACGAGTTTTACCTCATTAACTTTATTTATTTACGCTCGGTCAATCCATCGATGAATGTCTCGGAATGGAGGAAAAAAAAGTGGAAAGAGAATTTCGCATTGATTTAATCTCAGCCTACTACAATTACGAATAAAGTTACATATAAAATTATTTACAAGGGAAGGTAATATGTAAATGTTACATAGCAATTACGGTATGTATAATTTCTTGTATTATTTATCAGTAGAAAACCACACGAATACGTTTGTTTTGACACTGTTTAAACTTATATATTAAATGAAATATCTGTCATAATATTATATTCCGCAGTATAATATTATATCATAATATTATACTGCGGAAAAGCTACTTGATTTCTGAAAATGGTGAGACGGTAAAAAAGAAAACTTGGCATTCGTACGTTCTGGTTCTATGCTTACATATATATTATATATGACATTATTTGTAAGTGGTATAATAATATATAATATTTCTAACACTTCAATGAATTGTGCATATGTGTATAATGATATATTTTAACGATTTACTTTGAACGCATTTACTTTTTTTATAATGCCATAATGTTTGTAGACAAATGTTTTACCGATTCAGGATTACTGCAAGATCTAAACGTGGCGTGAAATGGCCAGTTAGTGAGTAATATCATGTTATTTGGAGGCGACGAGGGCGAAGGCGGTCGTGACGGTTCGTTGGTGCGCGCGGGCCCCGGTCACGAGTCGCTCTGCTGACCCTGCCGAGTCTGCTTTCGTTCTCAACATCTTAAAATACAAAATAATTCTATGTCAATACAATGTACAATCTGTACACTAGGTATTGACCTGATAACTGGGTAACTTATTATCCGGGCTCCAGCTATAAATTTCATGGTTTGCAATCTGAGCATGATACAATTAACTGTTTCATGAATGAAACTGTTAATTGTAATTTTAAGTGTAATACTTGCAATTAACTAAACAAGTGTCAACCCTATGCCTATGTCGTTTGCAATACGCAGTTATCTCTTTCTAGACATACCGCCTAGCCGATAATGAGGTGTCGGATGTCTTAATATCCATGCTTAAATAATAAAAGAGAAACTTCTAACTGGTCATATTAATTTCGGTTATATACTACAGCAATTTTATCGTCATTTCATTAAAATCGGCAGTGTCTTAGCTAAGAGACTGCTCAATCCACTGGCAATCAGCACGTAAATTGTGCTGAGCTTACGTTAAATTAGCTACGTTAAGTGTACTACAAATAACCTACTGTTATTGCAATACTCCATAACAAATACCTACTCAAATTTTGACGTGGGAAATATGCCGTCCATTTTGTATAAGCTCTCTTTGCGTAGAGTCAATTGATAATATACATCCGTTGATGATGATGACCACGGTCGACTTCGACCACTGATATCCACTGCGTATAACATAATAGTGATTTAAAGTATTTGAGATTACAGGTACACATTTGATACATTAGTCCGACGTAAATAATATACGATAACATCAGAGGAAAATTTGGATGCAGTCTCTACACCAACAATTTCGATTAAACATAATGGCTTCGACTGGAAATCACGTTCAGGATCCGCGACTTGAGGCTGACACGTTAAAATCCTGTTCACAATGAAGCGATTATTTATATTAACATGTAATGCCGTTATAAGTACTATAAAAAAAGAAAGTTGTTTATGGTTCTTAAGTCATTGTTAGGGAAGTGCTTCTATAGATGATTGACCGCGTGCAATCGGTATATAGCAAGGCGTTTTGTGATAAATAACTGTCAGGTGTTTTGTGATAAATAGACACACCTTTGTTGCATTTTGTTTGTCAATTATTGACGTTGAAGTGTATAAGAGTATCATTAATGCCGACTCGACGTTATAAACTGTCCATGTTATTGTGTACATAATTGCTTTTGCTTATAATCTACCGTATAATGATACTACCAAATAATGAGTTACTTAAATATTATTATAAAACGGGTGATAATCTAGTTTTAGTTTTGTATTCAAAATATTGGAATGAGATTTTGTTTATCACCTTAAGTAGTTTGTGGTTAAATTTAGGTTTTTACGATATATTTATTGAATGTCTATCCCAATTATTATAAAACACTGAGTTGTTATATTTATAATATAATAATATTAAAACATAAAATATGGTTATATCTTAGCAAGATAATAAAAGAAAAAAAAAAGCCAAAACAGAATATTAACAAAAGGAAAAATCCATGACGTCATCGTCAAGTTATCTTTTTAAGGATCTGTGTCCTTAAAATGATAGCTGTATATTCTGTTAGCTCTTATAAAGATAAAAGGAATTTAATGTTTCCGCATTCTTAATTTAAATATTATATACTAGAGGCGTTGTTAATTAAACTTAAAGCTCCGACGCGACGGCCGTTAACGCTGCATTCGCCGGCGCCGTTTTATATTTAAATACATGGACTATTCAAGGTCGTCGGTATTAGTCTTTTTTCCTAAACAAGTCTCTACAGGTTTCCTTAATATGGCCAGGTCATGTGACATAACAACAATATAAAATTGATATCTTTTGTTTTTCCTGATTTTGCTCAGTTATCTTATATGCCATATGTGTCACCAAATACATACTTTGCCTTTTAGTTTTTTTTTCAAACTATTTCCAGCTTGCTTGCTAATTGGATTATGGCTTTAAGGTCTAACCGAATACAATAAATTTAAAACTATTGTTTCGCGTGTTTGGTTATTAATTATCATTAATCATTATTTTATTCTTGATAGGTTTTATTTTTAAATTAGTAATTTCTTCAACCAGTCATACATTACTTTAATTTAGTCACATAAAATATATATAGTTAATCAGGATGAAAAGAAAATACTGTATATTTCAAATGTTCCGTTCTATGGTGTTGTTCTATCAAATGTAGTAATTTATATGAACATCTCAACATTGCCTCGACGGAAGGATCACACTTTCACGATTTTAAGTAGTAGCTTCGTGTTGCTATTTCATCTGGAGATTACAGGTGGCCAGGCATTCGGCACAATGCACTGCATTGTGATTTCATTTCGATGAGTGTGGGTGTTCTAGGGAACAAAAATTATTTAACACCATGTTGAAGTACGTACTCGTACTATGTCATCCCTTAATTTCATTAAAAAAATATATTCTGGTAGAGGAATATTTATACTTTAATCTCATTTTTAAGGAATCTATTGTTATTTTTAAAATAATTATTAGTTAGATGCGCTATTAATTTTTCAGTACACGGGCGTAGTCCGGTGCCGGCACTGATCACATTGTTAATTTTAGACGTCAAATTAGCAAGTGCTAATGTAATAGTATCAGGAAAATACGAATAAACCCGAATCTATGAGAAATAAATAAAACTAAATTTCGCTATCATGTAAAGTGTGGGTGGGTTAAGCTCCAATACCCACATCACATGGCCCTGCACAGATATGTTGATTATTATTTTAAAATATAGAATGTACTTTTTTAATTCAACTTCATTAACTCTTTTCAATTCAATTTATCTTAGCCCATCCTTATCCACTGCTGAAGCTAGGTTAGACAGATCTCCACGATGAATGAGCTTCAGTCATTTGCATATATTGCTTCAAACTTCTCATAATTTCGGGTGTCGTCCCTCCATCTAGTTAGGGATCGAGCTAAACTACGTCAAATATAAAATGATACTATAACATAAAAGTAAAAGAAACCGGCATTTTATTAATACCTTGTATTTTATAGGGTATATGAATAAAGAGAAATCTTGAAATATATGTGATATAAGACTATTTCTATCCTGAACCATTTGCTATAAATTATCACGAAGCCTATGTTTAGATGTTGCAGTTAACGTTAAGATATGTTCACCGCATGAATTATCAAAGAATTACACACTTCATACACGAACACTAAACTTTTGCATGTAATTTACGTATACTGTATATAATTTTATTAAAATTAAATCCAATCGAGACAATATGTGAACGTGATAAATAATGGAATACGAGTATATTAAATCTTTTGAATGTTCTTTAAATAAATAACCTTTTATAGTTAATGGGCAACAATTTACAAATGATTTTATCAAAATACACTTAGACACATATACAACTTTTTAGAATTCTAATCGAGGCCGCCTTCTTTCCAAATATCCAGGTAGGTAGGTATGCTAATTACCAAAAGAAGCTCAATAAATAAACCATTGCTACTTTTCGAAATAAAATTGCATGTCATTTCAAGGCTAGGGACGTGATTATAGTATGTTGAATTAGTTATAATCCGAAATAAATTAAGAAGTTTGACTTTTTTTGTGAAAATTGGTGCACATTGCACAAGCGCGCAATTTAATTTATATGTGCGGTGGGGCTGTCACGGATAAGTAGTCTGTTTATCCGTCCGAGGGACATATGGTATTTGGGAGTTCAGTAATGCATTTTTGCAAGCGAAGCGAGCGCGTTGTTACGTAAGGATGCTCGGGGAACTGGTCCGACCGGCTTTCGATCTGGGCCAGAGCCATCTCTCCGTTAAGATATTACCGCTAATAGATATTGAACCTCCAGCCGCTAGCCGTCGACTGCACCGCCACTTTTGCTGTCCGCCGTTCGTTGTGCTCGATTTGCTTATAAATTGATTATTGCAGAAGCGGCTTGTGTCATGTTTCGACTCATAAAGCAAGTATTATGCCGTAATGGTATATAAACTCTGTGGCATACCTTATTTCTGTGCCTGTATGATTAATAAGATATAAATATTAGATATGGTTGGTGTGTTATTACTTAATTTAAATGACTAAGAAAAATATTTATTACATTGTTTCTCAACCATTTTCATGTCACGAACTACGAAAAAGCCAAAAACGCTATAATGTTATAAAAACTTTTCAATTAATAGTTTAAGAATACAGAAATCATATGTTATCACTAGTAAACAATTTACTTATGTGTTTGTAAAGATGATCCACGTATAGAAATATTTCTAAAAAAAAACAAAGTCAACCATCCCATTAATTAATCAATATTAGTTATTAATTAATCATTTTAGACAAAGCGAGCTATAATATTATGTTTTTACGTTGTTATTACATGGTAATATTTAATTTTGAAAAACTAAATGAAAATTCATTCCTTTTGCAGGTTTTATGTATTAAACAGATTGAGAAACGATGTTTTAGAAGCTATTCAAATCTTTATATTTGAATATTCATTCTAATAATATTCAAGCAAAATTTTTGAATTTTTGATGATGAAGATGAAGATGAAGCTGTAATCATCAATTGACATGACAGTCTGTAGGCAACTTAATAGGCAGATCTCTAAATCTATGAGGCGAGACTTCAATACAGCTCGTATTGAGGAAGCGATAGAGCAAAACCAAGGTTCCAATTTTTTTGCCAGAGATCTGTCTATCGGATAAAGCCAACTGACTAAGCTGATGACTGAGGGTGGAGCCATCATCACCGCTAGGCCTAGATTTTGAATTCGATTAAGATGTTCTATGGATGGCTGTACACATCGCCATTGGTGCCACACGCAAGTGAGTAATGATCGAAGAGCAAAGCCTCTATTTTTGTTATATCTCAGACGTCAGTCTGGGCAAGTTAGGATCGCTCTAGAATAGGAAGATAGGAAATTGAAGGACGGAGTTTCAGCAGAGCTACTGAAAGCTGCTGGAGAATCCTTGCCTTATGTTCTCCAAAAGCTGTTTAATTCCATCTTACAAGATGGTGCTGCGTGGGATGTATTATTCTAAAGAAAGGCCAACTCCCTCTTAATGTACTATAAACCAATTTCCCTTCTGACCTGCGTTTATGTACTTTTTTCAAGAGTCGTTACGAATCGTCTCGCTTCCAGACTTGTCGACTTCCTGTCTTCCGAACAAACCGAGTCCAAAAAGGCTTAAGTACCATAGACCACATACATACTCTTCGGTCAGTTCCGTGGTAACTTGGAAGGTAAGTCTAAAGTTTGGCCTCACTGTTCTCATCACTGGGCAGGGTCACACCAGCTTCTTCCATTTGTCCTCATTCAACGAAAAGCGGTTCGAACCGTTGACGACCAGGTATTTTCCGATCGACTTGATACACTAGCATTGCGAAGAGATGTTGTATCTCTATGCATTTTTTACCGAATTATCATCCGGAGTGTTCTGATGAGTTGTTCGGATTAATTCCAGTCGCTGAGTTTAAACATCGTACGTCACTACAGAGTTCAAAATTTCATCTCATCATCTCGATCGATGGCTACCCACCATTGTGAGATTTATGTAAAAAAATTTGCATCGTACAACCACTCTGTAGAATCAGCTCTCGCCGGCGGTATTTCCGAAGCAATACGTTGGCAACGAAAGGCCTCTACGACTCCTCTGGTGCTGTGAATGTTCATGGTTCGGTGATCACTTACCATCAGAGGAGGTGCTCACTCGTTTGCCATCCATTCTATGAACGTCATACATTCTTACATTGAACATTCTACGAAGATCTTGTCTAACATACCTGTGTTAGACATGATCTTCGTCTTGTCCCCAACTTACAATTTATAGTGGTAAGGTCACTTAGGATTTTTTTTATAGAATGGATGGCATAGGTATGCCGTGTGTTGTTGGAAGCACTATTCTCGAAGTTGTTGACGAGTATGCGAGTAGTCCGGTTAAGTAAGTCCAATTTAGAATCAAACAGTTTCAACTTAGTCTATCCCAGCGTTCGGGAAACTGCGGCACATGTTTTAAGTATTATTATATATAATCAATATTTCCAGTGATAACTTACGGAGATATGATCCTTCACTGCTGGCCATATAAGGCCAAAGCCACTCAGCGAGCTGTGAGCTGGAGAGGACTATGTTTGGTGTTCCTGTGCGTGATCGAGTAAAAAATATAAATATCCGCAAAAGAACTAAGGTCTAAGTCTTCGGGAAGTCGATGGATGCAGATATCTCAGCATCGTCCATTATTTCTTCTAAGGTCTGGGGTGGGAGTATAGTCCAGCAGTGGACTAGTGATGGGCTGATGATGAATGAAAAATATTATAATATTTATAACCTTACCATTTAAAATCGTTTATAAGGAAATCGATTTTCAATACTTTTAAAGTCCATAATTTCTAATATAATTTTACATCAATTTTAGTGTCTTAACTCAGTAATGGTAATATTAGGAGGGAACTGGGTACGGTACGCCTTACACAATGGAGGTTTCACTAAGTGCTGACATTTCATTAAAATATATTGAAATCGTGAATTGGTCTTGCATCCGATTGATTGAAGTGGTGGCCGGTGATCGGCGGAGCGTGCGTCGGCCGCACTGCCCGAGATTGAATTGTTTCATCTTACGACATGGAACTGATTATCGAGGCAACATTGCTTTTTATTTGCAGCATAGATATCTTATTCTCTTGTGGTTTAGACAGAGTATTGTGGGTGTCTACTAAATGCTACTTGTGACAATGTGTAAACTTACCATAACTGATTGGCCTATTTTACTTATTCGGGTAAAATAGGCCGAACATAGGTCTCTCCTATAGATTACAACAAAGCTCGATCCATTGCTTCCATCAACTTCCTGCAAACTTGCATAAGTCTTCGCTTTATCCAGTAGGGAGTCGCTACAGCTTCCTAATCTTTTGAGATATGTCGGTCACCTTCGTTCTACTACGTATGTCTACGTTGCGTATTTTATAACGCATAAAATCATCGAGCATCTCTATCTCCTTAGCTCGCTTACTGACTTAGTATACTATTAACTAAAGTACTAGTTGCATTCTATTTTCTTTGGTTTGCTAATTTAAAAAAAAAGATGACTTAATTATTATGATTTCATTATTATGAGTTCAACGGAGAATTGTGAAGAAGCTAAGTGAACCCAAACATAGATGTTCCTTCAATGAGTCCACTCAACTTTGAAAAAAGGTAAAGAGTCTTACAATTTTTTAGTTTAACATACGTTTTAGATGTTGAACGTCGGAAGTAAATAATATAATTAATAATTTCACTTTAAAAAATGAACACGCGGAGGAGTATTGTAATACATAATGGGCCAGAAAGACATATGATTTTAAATACATGGTGGCTTCGAAACGGTAAGACGTGCATTCTACCTTAATAATTATTATATAAATGGTAATTCCTGCACTGTCGTTCGGTGGTTATTTCGCATATAATCCAGATTATACCATTTAAATTAATGTCCTAGTAAAATCATGGGTCTGGAACTTTAAATCCACCGGTTTTACTGTCAATAATCAATACCTGCGGGACGACCATGGTCAATAACAACACAAGAAGCAATCGATGAAGTTATCATTTTTTTGAGGATTAGCGAGAGAAAAACAGTAATCGTATATTCCGACGTGTTCATGAGCATGTTACGTGAATTTTTCTTACCGACATTGCAATCGGCAAATCTAATATCGTGCCACGTGGTTTCAATAAGACGGCTTTCATCAACGAGATGTTTGCCCGAAAAGTCATATAGCGCAGAGGGGATATTCCATGGCCTCCCAGAAATCCTGGCCTGACCCCATTAGATATCTTTATGTCGATTATAGTCGGGTAAAAGTCGTGTTTATTAGAATAATCCAACCTATTTTATTTATGTAGCTATTGCCAGTCAAAGGCCAATATTTGGGAAGTAATGGTATTCATTCCACGCGCACTGTGCCAGCGAGTTTTTGTTTTAAAGACAACGTTCGATGGGTGTTTGCGATGAGATGGTGCATGTCCAGATGTCTGGAAGTGATTTTCCCATATATCTTTTTAAATTAAAAAATAAATTTATTTATGTACCAATTTTAGTTTCCTTTCGTGATTAAATGATGATGCATCAATTTAACTTCACGTGGGCTTACGAGTATATCATTTGCTGCTTTATTCCTATATCTACCTATATCATAAACATATTCGGCCCAATCAATCTCTCATACTTTGCTGGACAGCGAGTAATCATTAAATTAATTATAATACATCACATTATTTGTGATTAGCTTTAAAATGACGTCCCTAATTATTAGGTTCTGTAATAACAAATTGCTGGGGCCTTGGCGCTAAATCTTTAAACTTAACCGACGTTACCTACATACTTGTACGTGGATATCTCCTCACCCGATAAATCTAATTTATTGGGAGCTCGTGCAATCATGCGCGTGTAGCCAGTAAACACAGAGTTTATCTCGGTAAATAACTAGACAGCGGGGAGATTCATTAGGCGTCGATCCGTGTCGGGCCGCGTTGTAATCGAAGCAATTGTTCTTGGAGGGAAATTCAATTATTAGGAAGTCGCGGAATATAAGCCGTTGTGCAACCCGTTGTGTCTTTAGGAGTTAGAAATAATTGTTCGCGATTTATCTCTTAACGCTTGACTATAATTAAATAGTAAATAACTGAAGCGCATCGGTATGTATCTATGGCTAATAAACTGTTAAAAGTGTTCCTAGGAGTCAACTCGCGTTGTACTATGGCGCACTCGTGATTCGTGTTTTTGTAATTCGGATTGGAGCGGTTTACCCGGTCTCACGGTTCCAAACAGCTGCCCCATTCGGTTAATGTTTTGGTAGATTACTTAATTTAATGCGAACATAATACCTTCGACATCTATTATATCTCCACCTAGCTATTTACATATTTAACATTTAGATTTTTTTTAACTCTTTGATTGAATAATTTATGAATAAAACTGCTCGCAAATTCATCAGTGTAGTTTACGTCTTTATTGCTATTCAACCTTCTGATGAGATGTCATGATGGTATTTTGTTTAAAGCTATCGGGTATTTAAGTAATAAGTTTCACTGGTGGATATAGATTTTTCTTTAGAAAGAGTGTTGGAGCATAATCATTTAAGCGGCAGCATGAGCGTGACGAACACACAATATTTTTTTCTATCTATACAATAACACGTAACCGTTCTATATTAATTTCTGAGATGTTTGCACACGATGTTTAGTTACGCTATCTTTCATTATAGCCCATCACATGCAAAATCAGTATTTAAATCGGAAATTAAGAATTACACTTACTCTGGCACCGGGAATTGAACTCAAGTTAACTGCGTACCATGAAATCAAAAGCTATTGTCGGACGCTGTTCTATCAATCTTCAAATATGTTATTATACATAAGTGAAACCATTTTACGAATTTTTAAATTATTATTGAACAGTTTACGAGTCTTAGCTTTCGTACCAGGCAGTATAGTGATAAGAAATTATAAAGTATACAGCAAGTTCAAACTTACAATAGCCTAGAAAATTTCCATACAATATGACAAATTTACATTGAAAATCGATTAAACCGTTGATTTCTGTTAGAAGCAACGTAAAGAGAGTTATGAAAGTACTCGTGGAATTATTATTAGACTGGATTAAGGTCAACTAAGACTAATAACTGTTTAATTCATTTGAAATTTACACAAGTATTACTTGGACTAATATTGTATATACAACATTTTTAGAATATAACAATAAAGGTACCGATAAAGGTGATGATAATGTTATAGCTTCAACAACTGTTAAACATACTTTGCCATTTAAATAATCCACGTTGCACAAAACTGAACTCGCAAGTTCCGCGTCTACATATGTGGCATAAACAAGGGCTGTACAAGGTTTAAGTACATTGTACAGCGCCGGGAATACTGCGAACGTGATACTAACTGTGAATTTATGTGAGCGCTATAAATTTTCAATTGTCTGTTGTCATTAAATATTCAGAGTAATAAATCAATGCGTTATCGCGGCTCGTTGTCGTAACGGTTACATCGCGGAGGCTCCCTGGAAATAATTTAAAGATATCGATAGGGAAGCCCGGATTACGAAGAACAAAACAGGAACGATCATATCGTACTGAGGTTCTGCTATATATTGTTGAACTCTGCCGCATAAAAACAGATAACAAAAAATGTTATGCAGACTTGCCCATAGATTAAAAATGTTGTTACTAATTTTTTATATAATTGATATTTTTTAAAACGTTTTTTTATTAGCTTGACATCTAGGTATTATAATTGTAATAGATTTTTTAATTCTGTTTACACCTACTTAAAAACTGATAACAATGTAATAATTTCATGACTATGCGTGTTATTTTAGTTTTCACAACTCTAAAAATTATTGGAGGAAATAGGTTATTGAAAAAAAAATTTCACTGTTTGGAAAAACAGACCTTTGTTTGTTTGTTGTGTATATTTTAATACTGGGGAAAATATGTATTGTCATCAAGCTGCACATCGTGCAATATTGGTCAGGGATACGTGGAACATCGGTTCTTGGGTGCAAACCGTGAGATGGTACAAAAGATTTGGGTGCCATTTTACCACAGATAATAATTACGATGTGCGAATATTGCGGTTCTTTAGATTATGCTTTGACAAATCACGACTTTGCAATTCGAATGCAGCAGATTTAATGTATGGGCGGCAGTTTGCATTCTACCCGCGACCCGACGGGCCACCTCTTTCCTAATGCAAGCTTATTTGAGCTTTTTAACCTTTCCTCCGTTGTCGATTTTGTGTATTCAACAATGAACTTTAAACTGATTCTTATTCAGTCTTTGATCTCCATTAATTGTAATAAGTGTTTAATGGCCAATTGAGTTTTATGCTATTATCTTTTAGAAGGAATTTGCAATTTATTTTATTGTGATAAATTCACAATTATTGTTTAATTCATAACTTTAAGTGTTACATAAATATATTTTACACATTAATATTATTTTCTATAGTTTGGGTTTTTTATAAATACCAAATAAATGTTTTTGGTTATATTATGTTGTTAATTGGTAAGTAATAATTAATATAAAGCAAAAGGTTTGTTTAGGCGATAATAATGATAATATATCACGTGCTATTTACCTTTCACTTAGACTTTTTTGTGTTCCAAATATCACAGGGCGTACTGGCCACACAGGGTACAGGGTACACTGGCCACAATTTTAATTAAATAACTTTATTGAATAATATATGTCATAGCAAAATTATAAAATGCTACAGGGATGAAATAAAAATACCGTTTTAAAAGTTTTCCTCCCGTGTTATGCTAACTAACAAATGAGTCTAAATAACTCGTGATAGTGGATGTGGGAAATTTCACTAAATTGTAGACTGAGATCGGCTGACGATACAATGAATTATTTACCAAATAACGTTAAATAGCAATTATAAAATAATTAAATTATATCTTTACTTTATTTCTATACAATATCGAAGAAAAATGAGAAAAAAATATGGACCAGATGCATTTATTAGTTTAGTATATAATTTTTAAAAATTATGTTGTTTCGTTTGGGGATAGTGTTATGCAACGTTGCTTGTTGGTAATGGAAAAAAGGGCTTCAACTGTGACAATTCAAATATGCTTGATGCATTTTAAATACCAAGATATTTATATTTATATTTCTAGCACGGAATTCCATCCACATTATTGTTCAACTTTGCTACCGAGACTAAAGTATAAGAAGTATCATTAATCGGATCTCAAAAGTCACTGTCGATCAAGCACAATCTTTATTTTATTGCAATAGTATTTTTTGAATGTACCAACGTTTAAAGATGTTTTTTGTGCATCAAATTGCACCGATGAAATTTTATTTATAAAAATCATTATAACGAAATTTTTGGATGTTAGTTTACATTATATTATAAAAATGATTCCTTACTTCATTTCTCGAAGTACAAATAAAATCAACTCCTTCATCATCAAAGCCATCATCCATCACCATTCACCTTTCTTAAAGGCCAGCAACGCATTTGCGACTCCTCAGGTGTTGCGGTTGTTTATGGGTGGCGGTAATGACTTACCTATTACTAAATAAAACTATTACTACTATTATTAAAAAAACTCACAGATTGCAATAAAGCACGATCCTGAACCACCTACATACATCAAGTGACTTCCCACAAACTTGTATGTCGCTCCAATTAGTGGGGGTTCGTCCTATGCTGCGATTGCCAGTCCGAAATTTCCACTTAAAAACCTTTCTTTCCCATCGGTTATCGGTTCTACGAGCTATTCCCACTACATTCCCACTTACCACGGGTGTCTATGTTGCGTATTTTGTCAGCATTCATCTATTTGCTGAGAGGACCGAGTATATTCCATAGCTCGTTGAGTGACTCTGAGATTTCACATACGGTCAACAGTGAAGAACCACGTCTTTGTACCATAATTCATTACTGGCAACACGCACAGTCAATGTTAAATAGATACAAATTAAAAAGTGATATAACGCATCATGGAACGATTATATTTAACAGTGGTAGAGCTACACTGCAGTTTCTTTCTAACTGCAGAATGAATGGATCAGCTCGACCAGGGTAGGACCACGCCCTCAGAGAATACTACGGGTGAAATAGCAGCATAACGCTGCTGTGTTTTGCCTGTTGAGTGAAGGGATTTGGAGAACTTTATAATTGGTGACGAGGCATTCCATCTCAGTCCTCAAGGGTGACAACGCATCTGCATTATGATTCCTGTTAAGAATGAATGCCTCGTTTGTAACTCTTAAAGTAATAAAAAAAAGACTATCTAAACCAAAATTATTTCACTCAACTATACTACAGGATAAGAAATATAATATTAAAGTCACTTTATATTTGGATCAACATTTATTGTATCGATGCAAGCAAATAAGCTATAAGTCGCAAGATAGTATCTTAAAGGAATGCTGTATTAATTAATGGTAATTTAGCTCTAATGTCAGACGCTGTCATCACAAGATATCACACATTGCTTCACTTCGAAAGAGGTCAATCTCTTGAAGTAATCACTTCTTCAACAAATTCTGAAAAAATACCAATTTCTATTCGAGTCAGGAGAAATTCATAATAGCTAATTTTGCCGAAAGGGAACATCAAACGGTAGTTTTACTAGTTGCATATGCCCTAGAATAGTTATACATTCCTGACTTCTGTGTTAGAGTTACCGCCTTTGTTTTCAATTTTAATGGAAACATGGAGCTCTCACATTGCAAGATGGTCAGCGGTAAGTTCCCCCTGTCATCAATAGTCGAGTTGGACGCAAAAAGAGAGCCCAAAAAATCAGCTTTCTCCTTTGTATAATGGGTATGTCTCTTTTGTGTAGATATGGAAGAAATGAATGACAAAAGTCCTTTGCACAGCTTTGGCGAGAGACCAAATAACCGATTCCCGAAAGGAGGCGAACAATGCGCTCTGACTTTGCTTCTGTAATAACTCTTGGAGGACCTAGAGGCAGAATTATATTTTTTTGGAAGATTGATTTTGCATCCCGGGACTCCGATGCATTGCTTGCATATTACGTGACGCTATTTTGCAGGAGCGACTAATGGGTCCGACGGGCTATTTTGAGGATGGAATAAAGATTTCCATCCCCTGAAATACCACAACGGAGCAGAATCAGCAATACCATTGAGCTCATACAGTGACAAGCAAATCCGCCCTTATGGGCGGGATGAAAAAAAAAACCGCATCCCGTCTCAATCCGCTGACCACCGCTGACACAACAATAACTGCAAATTGAAACGGGCAAGTGAGAGGCACTATAATCCGGATCAAACAATGGTCCAATGAGGCAAGAAGGGCATAGACGGAGGCTACGTAGTTGTCCAGATAAGAGGTCAGTAGAAGGTGCAACAGGAAAGGTATATGATCCTCTACTCGACGTGGTGGGCGTTAAAATCGCTGAGTATCACGACCCCTGCTGATGGGATCTTTTTTTGTATTTTTTTTTGTATTGAGATTGTAGTCGTTGTAAGTGTCAATATTATCGCTATGGGACTGATATATTATTATATATAGACATGGATAGACGCGAAGATAGTCGTCGTGTCTACGCGCCTCCAGTGGAAGGTCAGGTCCATACCTTAAAGACTGCCGAGGCATCGAGAACTGATATCATATCTGACGTACACACACACTCCGACCCAGGGTACAGACGAGTGTTCCAATTTGTGATGACGATGTCCTCCTGATCGATTTTGACAATCTTCCGTAAGCATTTCCGCAAATACTAAGGCAAATCCTTCAGACGGACTCATCCCATTTTTGGTCACGCCTAGTTTATAGTTGCGGCGTGACTCTACTACGTAGCAAATGTAAGCAATGCAAAGTAAGTTTCTTGTTTAGAAGGAAATCTGACGTACTATTGCCATGCCATGCCTTTTATCGCAGTTCAATCGAATTGGATTTATTTCCATATAACGATCTGTTATGATGTAAAATTATAGCACACTTAAAACATCTTAACACGGCCATTGTTGTTGGAATTGACCGAATAACTACTCATTATTTTTTAAATGGTGAATCGGTACCAACTTATAATTACGAAGCGAACCTTAACCCGAATACGTAATTATTAAATGGGAATGTTCTGATTCACTCACAGAACTAATTATGCTTCATAATTAGTAGTATTTTGTAAATCATTTTACCTATAGTAAACGTTAGTTAACAAGATATTTTTTAATTTTATAGAACACCAATTAGTTATATTTGGCATGTGAAGAAACATAAGTTAAATATTCTTTTTAATATAATTCTTTACATTGTTGAATTCGTTTGTTATACTTATTAAAGATCTTGTCGATTATAATATACTATGTATTTGCAATTACTTATCGTTTATGTAAAAAAATAAGTACTTGTTTTTAAATGAACGTTAAACGAGTTGGAATGAATTTTTATTGTCAGCTTATCAGAAACATGTGTTCGTAATTTTTAAAAACTTTTGAAGTTATATTTTATAATTTTAAATTATGAGAAACAACATATGAATATTTTTTACATGACCATGTTGTGTCGGTGTTAGAATAAGCCCTTTAACGTCGCGTAGGTGTTGTAAGACGGGCTAAGTTAAACGCTACGAACAAACAGTGACCACCGATAGATGGCGGATTAACCATGTCTGAATTGCAGTACCAAAATACTGGTGTCGATAACGGGCAGTAGCGGTAAAGGTGCGAGATGTCTGGCAAACTGCGGATGTCAATCCATTCGCCAGGCATGGCAACTATGGTATAAAAAACCCCCATGATAAATAGAGCTATTTATCTTCGCCCCCAACCATCATGGTAACGCCAGGACATACTAAGAATCTCTAGCTGAAATACGACTACCACCAACATTCAACTCGACCTGGCAACATGCAACCCACTTACATTACCGACCGATGAGAAAATTACAGAGCTAGAAGAAGAGGTACACAGTTCATGAGGTAATAGTATTTACTACTTAATAGGCAGATTTACACGATTTTAATACTGTTCGTATTGAAAGCAATAACGAAGAACCAAGACTCCAAAACCCTTGCCTGATATCTATCTGTTTGACAAAGCTAGCTGACTAAGTAGTAGACTGAGAATGAAGCCATCATCTCCACTAGACCAGAGATTGAATGACTTTAAGTGGTTCGATGTCAGTTACTATTCCGGTGATATCTCACGTCAGTCTTGGCGAGATTTGGATGGCTCTCATGCAGTTTAAGAATTTAGCACCGGGGTTGGACAAAGTTACTGTAGAACTTCTAAAAACAATTGGAAAACCGATGCTGCAAGTTCTCTAAAAGCTGTTTAACTCCGACCTTCACGACGGCACTACGCCTACGCAAAGGCCTGGGGTAGAAATGTAGTGGTGTTGTTTCACATGAAATATATATTAACGCCCTCTTGAAGAACTACAGACAGATTTCTCTTCTGAACCGGTCTATGTAATGCTAAGAGAGATATCACTAGTCGTATCGCTTCCGAACTCCACGACTGCCTCCTTTCCGAACAATCTGTTTTCCGAAAAGTCTTAAGTATAATTTACATCATATATCAGAATATAATTAGATCATAAACATACTAAACAAACCTATGATTCCGTTAAAGTTGGAGCGATGCTTCGATCCATTCAGCGGAACATTCTTTATTGACTATTCGCTATCCTGTTGAAATATGTATCCACCTATGTAATGTTAAAATAATAGTTCTTTTAAAGATAAAAACTTTATAAAAATACTTTGTAATTATATTTGTCCAATTAGAGTTGCAATTTATCAAACATTCTATTTCACATAATATAAATTTCTTATCGGCTGTAATCTCCGCCAAAGATTTACTGTGTGAACGTATTTAAACTGCGGCTAGGATATAGCGTCGTTTCTTTGACAGCGTAATAATTTACTACCATGATATAAGTTATTTCAGTTAGGACTGTATAATAAAGTAGAATATAATTTGCTAGGTCTATAATCTTGTCATGTTTTAAATCTTCGAACTTACATTTACAAATACTTTTTTTTTGAACAGGGTTCATTAGTTTGTTGTCAAATTTATCATGATTAGAAATGTGTGCCATAAATGTCAAAGGCTAATCAGGCTGCGTCAGTCAATTGCTGGAGTTATACTTGTTTATTAATTTCATTGTCGAAGTGCAACCACACAACCTGTTGGTAGGTGATATAGCAAATGACACCTGCATTCTTCCTCGATAATGAAGCAATAAAGACGCGTTGTCATGGGATTAAAATGGAATGGCAGTAACATTGTCTCAAGACTCTTTTACTCACCAAAGGAAAAACATTACAACAAAGCTACTTTTATGCGACACGTGAAAGGGTCTTTCCCTAGTCATGCAGAATTATTCTTACTACTAATAAATCTATCACCTAAAATAACCTTTAGAGACCTGTTACAAGCAATGTCACTGGACTCGTTAAATATACCAATCCTTTCATAGTATTGATGATGTTTCACAGGTTTTGTTTCCTGGACAATATTTGTGTATTAAAAAAAAATGTTTCAGGGATCCAGATGCGTTGTATGTGTGTTCCATATGTGTGTTTTGTACCTTATTGCATATGCATTAAACTAGGCCTAGGGAGAGATGACGCATGAGTGCGTCTCTGTTTTTGCAGATCCTCAGGGAATTATTATGCGATTAGTTCACACAGTTGTCGTATAGTAATAAACGGAATATATCGCCACAGCTGAAAGTACACAATACAAGTTTCCAACGCTGCAACGGCATAAATACTTAATTGACAGAATTTGACTACAATACTTCAAATATCAGTCGTCACAATATACTTATTATATGCACTTCGTTCAAATAGATTTCTTTTTATTATATAATCTGCGGCGCGTGACATCTACAAAGATTCAAAATTCACATGCGTTGTCTGTCCCTGAGAAACTCGAGGAGATGGAATGCGTTGTCATCTGTAGTTCCCGTATTGCTTCACTCACCATGCGAAACACCGCAGGGTAATGCTGCTATTTGACGTTGGTGTTCTTTGAGGCCGTGGTACATCCACGGTAGATAAGACCCATTCATTTTGCAGCTAAGAACTACCAGTATGTATACTATCTATTATGAACTCATGTTCATAATAGATAGTATACTAACTGAAAGCTAAACATAATTAAGTATCATATTTAACACGACACACTTAAATTATGGTTACAATTGACCCGTCTTCATTAAATGTTGAGTGTTTTAACACTAGCAAAAGACATAAGAGATTTAGAGATTGGTAAGATTTGTCACTTACTTATTACTCTGTATTGTATACTCTTAATTGGTTAACTCGAACCCGAAAATGCCAAAGGGCAAGAGGTAAAAATTTCAACATTTATTTAACAGGTTTTATTCATCTCTTACAACAGATATTGTTAATAACGTGGTATGTTTAGCGAAAGACTAATATTGTCATTGCTTAAACACTGTCACTGTCATTCATAATTTAATAACGATGATTAGAATTAGTTACTTTTAGTTTGCAAAAGATAATGATGGAGATGTAAAGAAATCGATAAGGAAATATAACTTTATTGTTCATATATTAAGATCGATGTTCGTTTGTTTCAATCCAAACTTAAAATTACAAGTTAACCTTAAGTATGCACGACATGACTCGTGGGGTCGATGTAATTAAAATTTTGAGATGTCGACGGCAAACGTTCTGTCGAAAATAATTTACACCGTAATCGTGAACAATCTATGTCCGTTCCATAATGCATGGTATTAGTTTATGGCGGAGGGGTTGAAAGGTTTTAGTATCGATTGGTTTTGCTAGAGATTCTATTGTGAAGAACGCCTCGGGCGTTGCTGTGTAGGTAATAGTTAGTTTTACGTAACTATTAGCTTGAAATAACAGCGAAGTTATGGTTTCGGTACTGTTGTCTTTACGTTACATTGTGAAATAGCACACCGCTATTAAAAAGAATTAACATTTTGTCAGTTTTGCTTTATTATAGCTAATTGTAACGGTTAATAAAATAACTTTATTAATAATTAATAATAAAATAATTAATAATTAATGGTGATTAATTATTAATTATCTTATATCTCCGGCTTTAACTAAACTAGATATCTATAAGTAAGCGTTATATTTATAATTATTTTTTTATTATTATTACTTTTTATTATTACACTGAGCGTGACAAACGAGAAGTGAAAGAGTTCACCTGATGACAAGTGATCCCTGCGGCCCATGATATCCATATTTACCCTTGGCAAGAAATCATAATGCCATTGTCACCCTTGAAGACTAAGATGGAATGCCTCGACACCTACTAAGGGTCTCCGGATCAATACACTCACCAGACGAAACACAGCAGCGTTATGCTACTATTTCATGCTATTCTGTGAAGGCGTGGTCCGATCATGCTGACCCATTCATGCTGCAGCTAGAAATGCGTAGCTCTACTACTGTAAAATCGATAGAGGAGACTATTGGAAGAGGAAAAAATATGTTATAATTAAAACGGAAAAGATTTATTACAAATTTGTTTATTGGCTTTCAAAATAAAACGGGATCATGGCACACTTAGCTAATGAAGTATGAGATATCAGTACTATCATTATTTTCACCTTAAAGCTAATGAAAACATTATGGTTTTGTTAAAATGTGTATTTATAGACAACGGTAACAAGCCCTGGCTGATACGCAAGGTGGTTGCTCGGGGGTAGGGTGGTGGGGCGGGGCAGTCGGTGAAAGGGCTAGGCGGGGCGGCGTGCACGGCGCCGCCCATCGAGCGTTTCACCACCGCAACCGACGAAGCTCCGCCACGAACCTCGCGCGTCCTACTTCCCTCGACAGGTACGCTCTTGGTGTTCCATTGTGTGCCAACATCATCGAACAATGCCGTTGCGAAACGTTAGATAACACTTTGCCCGATAAAAGAGTTACTATATGGCATCGGTTTGTGATAATCAATATTATATGTTACGTTTTGGTTTTTACTTAAATATGAACTATCTTATATCTATTGACGTCGTCAGAGATATGAAGCACAATTCATTTGAATTCATTTATATGTCCGAAGTTTCAAGCTTTAGTCTTTTAATACTATTTCCGAACATGGAACACAACGCAATTGTGAGTAAATCTCTGAACCTCAAAGAGTTTATCCCCGACTGGTTGAGGCTTGAACATGATAGTGTTAATTAAGTGTTATATGAGGGTATAAATTGTACAAAAGAGAAGTGGTCATAACGTTAGGTTTCACCACTTCTCTTTTGTATTCTACAACAGTTATTTTACCGTTAAATTATTTAGATAACGGCTTAAAGTTCAAGTACATGTACAATTATGGTGATAATAATTAAGCTTCTATAAAAGATATATGTTCGCGTGTACGAATATAGCGTGTTAAAAGATCGTAAAGAAATAGTTTAACGAATTGCAGCTGTTTATAGTCGAAAAAATTCTTAAGCCAATGGATCTATAAAAGAAATTTGTCCTTAACGGCTTTACAAGTGGATCGCGTTGGTATGTCAATGCGTTGTATTTGAGGATGTTAGTGGATACAGTGATTGTTAAGCATAATCTGGTTCGTGGGGTAATTGTGCTGAGAAGCTTCAATTTGAAGCGTGTTCGCGCCGCGTTTGGCTTTAAATAAGACGTCGCTGCTCGGTACGGTAAAGAGGTTCTCTCATTAGAGCCTGCAGGCGCGCATTATCTGGTCGCCGAGGGCGGCAGCGAACCGATTTGCAAGCGTAGCTTGTGTCTCAGTGGCAAGATACGGACGAATATATGACCTAAATTGCATCGTTTCTGGTTATACGAAAGTACCGTAATTTCGTAATAATTTTAATATTTACACACAAAAGTATAGCGTGTAAATTATATTTATACATTATCGCTCAGTTAAAATTGTCATTTCGATTAGTAACCTGGTGGTCCTTTTTACTAATATGGTAGCCTGTTAAAATTATGTGCTTTTCTTTTAAATATTTCTATAAATTATGAAAGTCTAATATAAAATACTTTTAAGTTTAATTATACATTTGGTTCATTATTCATACATTGGTTGATAATTTTTTTCTTCAATAGGTAGTTTACTGTTGGGTATAGACATTTACCAAATTAGAGATCTTAGGAAGTGGTAGTAGAAGTTGTTACAATTGTTTCAATAAGCAGACAGGTGTGTGCTCGCTGTATCAGCCATCACGCACGTTAAACGCTGTTCTAATGGCCGCATCATGTACCAGGCCAGGCCAGTACTTGATTCTCTAATGTAATCGAGATTGTTCCATGTATACACGTTAAGTGCCTTGGTATTTTTTCGATTCATTCCAGTTCAATTTAAAGTTTCTCAGTATTTTTAAGTACCTACCGTATACAGTGTTAACTTTCAAAGATTATTTCTGTGCAATGGATTTAATTTACAACAATGTTAATTAAGTTTCGAAATGAAATAATAGAAATTTTGGATTAGAAATAGATTAGAAAGCCTTGTCTTGTACTTTTTTTTAATAAAAATATTGCTGATAATTAAAGATCCGTGATTTTTTTGGAATTTTATTTCGTTACCTGTTACGAAAGTCTTGGAATGATGGGTTTTAGCAATACATTAAGGATACTCTGTACTGCAATCGATACGACGACAATATGTATTAGTATCTATATATTATATGTTTTAATTTTTCTGATGGCCGCCGTTAGCCCGAGGGCTTTTAGTGAGTATATAATATGTTTTATTCATTATTTATACTTCATTTGAATTCGATTACTCAAACTCCACCAACATATATTCTAATTTGAATTTCAACAACAATAGTAATACCTTAATTGTGGAGGGCGTGCCAAGGCACGAGCTGTGCGCTATTCATCTCGCCTTCATACTAGAACGATAATCCTTTTCCACTAGTAGAGAACGGTAACGGAAATAGAATTGAAAATAAAATCGTGCGTCGTCTATGGCCGTATTAATATTTCCCATATCTAAATAAAAAAAAAACTTGTTGCTGAAAGTGGCGAATGGCACGATGTGGCTCATTCTTAGAGTAATTCAAGCTAATAGGTAGTATATTCAAAGTATGCTGTGCCCATATTTTCGCGGCGATGTCACAGATCCCGAAAGGTCGCTGAACCAAAACCCCATTGTCTTGTGTTGCGTCAACGAATCGTCTGCCTCGAGATACAATGAATTGAATTTGTACCGTAGGTACTATTGTAGCAACAATTGCGTGACTAATTTATTTTATATTATATCTGTAATGATATGCGATACAATTATTATTTTCACAACAATGAATCAGGTGATATTTCTAATTTAATCTAGATGAAATTGAATTCTGTTAAACTAGCACCTAGAGAAATGATTTGAACTATTTCCCTATTATTTAGGTTATAATAGGAATACATAAATTTACTTTAGAAAACGTTAAACAACAGGTTGTCTCGAGATTACAAACTGTTCACATTTTAACGAGAGTATATTATTATTATTTTTTTTTACAACATTGAGAGTTACAAACGAGCACACAGATCTTTCACTGTTTATTCCTGTGGCCCATGACATCTACATTCATCCTTGACGAGGAATCGTAATGCAGATGCGTTGTTACCCTTGAGGACTGAGAAAGAACGCCTCGTCATAAATCAATCAGTAATAAAGGTCTCCGTATCCCTTCACTCACCAGATGAAACACAGCAGCATTATGCTGCTATTTTACGCTGGTATTCTGTGAGGGCGTGGTCCTACCCCGGTCGAGCTGACCCATTAATTCTGCAATTAGAAACAAACTGCAGTGTAGCTCTACCACTGTTATTATGACACAAGATACAATGTCCCCTTCTATGATACAATGTAATCCCTTAGTAAAATCGAAGTAAGACATTGGACATAGATACAATACACCCAGATCAGAAACACAATAATTTGTTATGCACAAATATTATTACTGGGCTGCAAATCAATACCAGTAGTCGAGTCGATGCAGCCAGATACTTCGTCCACTACGCCATGCGGTCATCAAGTTTTATATGGTATACTCTTACTATAATTTAATATAATTGATGGTATCACGGATATGTGGATATCCATCGATACGAATACATCCAAAAGAATAGATTTCAGTAATATTATATCTTATAAAAACGAAAGTTAAGCGGTACGACTAAGTTCACGATATATAATAATTTGGTCATTGAAAGCTGTTAAATTAAGCAGTAAGCATATAGCGTTTAGCTAAGGTGTCCTTACATGATAATACTCATCACTATCACCATCATTTTAGCCCATCACTAGTCCACTGTTGAACATAGTCTCAACTTCCCAAAAACTGACAGAATACGATCATGAGCCACCAGATAATATTATAAACTGATATTTATTTCCAAGAAGTTAACTAAGGAGTAGAAGAAACGAACCGAGTAAAATTGCAAATGAGTGACAAAGTATTGAATAAAACAACAACGAACTGGTACAAACCGTTAGTGCTAGAACTACAAAACAAAAACAATAACACCTGTCTATAAACAACATTAATTTTTCTTATCTTTATCTATTTAATTCAGCAAATGTCTAGTCTTTTGTGTCTGTTAAAAGCCGTACTATAAATTAAGAAGTAAAAAACTATTTCAGCAAAGTTAAATTTGAAATTATAAAACAAAGAAAGTTGTCGTTATATTTACATGTTTTTTTTTACTTACATATAGGCATATCGTTGACATTTTTTTACTATTGGTTCATTTTACGCTTTAGATAATCTATATTTAACCGTAAATACAAGAACTTGACTGCAGAGGCGAACAATGGCTTTGATCGGGTGTATATTTCACAAGCACACCCAATGTTAGTGCCTAAACGTGATATCGTAATGCCTATTGTTTCTCTTACTTTTCAAAGACAGTATTATCAACCCTTGAACAAAGGCGTTTATCTTGAGGAGTTTTCTTAAATGGGTATAACGTTTTGGAGTGCGACGCACCAGTGGGCACGAATTGACAGTAAGAGCAAAGTTCAACGGCGATCGGGTCTGGAGAGGAATGCGAAGGCGCGGTGCCGCGGGGTGAACATTTACGAAGGTGCCGCGGTACTAACTCTGAACCTATAACATCACGATTATCTGCTATTTATATTGCCCTGCCGGATATAACTGCGCTTTGCGACAGCAAATTCGGATATATTATCGAAAATGTTAGTATCGATATGGTTTCTGTTTGCTAATCAATCTTACTGATATAGAAACTAGCATGTTTAAATCAACAAATCGCCATATATTTTCGTTATTTCTTTATTTAGTATTATATAATACTTCGTATTGCTCACCCCTTATTTCTGAACCGTGATTCTGCTCCCAAAGATAATTCACTTATAATTCGTTTGTTCTTTATGCAATTTACAATACTATTCATCTGTTGGTGAGTAAAAACTGCGGCCCGTAAACACTTATAATTATCTACAACAAGGATTTAACATGTAGATGCGTTGACACCCTTGAGGACTGAGATGCTTTGCTACAGGTAAATGGCAATCTAGATCCCTACACTTGCGAAAAGAATAACAGATACATTATGATGCTATTTCATGCTGGCAATCTGGGAAAGCGTGGTGTTTTCGTGTTGTGTCATGCTTTAACTAGAAGCAAAATGCAACGTGGCTCTACGATCGTTGAACATCAGTCACAGTTCACCCAAGTAACCAATAGGTGGGATCGTTACCAGGCTAGGTCGGAGCATCGGTATTCCGGTATGCAAAATCATAAGCAGCAGGAGTCGTTAGGGTGTCTGATGTCCATTTTCTGCAGAGCTCAGTGCGGAAAGCACTTCCCTTCCGGAGGGTGTGTTCCGAAGTTGCCACCGGTTCTTATGTATCTTTTCCACTGCAAGTGCACCCAATCACTCCAAAAAATAAATGCTCAAATCCGTCCAACCACCGGCCTATTGCAATTACCTCCATATTTTCCAAAATAAAGGAGCCGCCATTATTAATTGCCCACTTATGAGGTACCTTCAGGAGCACCAGCTGATTACTGATCGCCAGTTGGGCTTCCCTTGAGGTAACTCAGCAGGTGATCTTCTAGCCTATTTGAAACATTGACGGGCGCAGGCAGTCCTGACCAAGAGAGAGTTCATGGCAATTAGCCTGGACGTAACGAAAGCCTTCAAGCCAAATTTCACAAAAATTGCAGCATCAAGGTTCTATCCAAGGAACGGTTGTATTCCCCTGCCGCAAGGCTGTGTGTGGTATCATCACCTACTCTTTTATCTGTCTTTCATGTGTGTGACATGTTGCAAATTAGAAATAGTCAATGAATTCCGGAATATATCGTGTTTTTTATTTTATAAGGAAAAGTCGCGGTTTGAGAATCCCTTCGTCGAATGTGTCGCCTCAGACAGTATCGCGACACTCAGTTCTGAAGTCACCTTGGCTTGAAGGTTAGACATATATTTGTATCCCATTTTCGTAAAGATATCTATGTAATATCATAAAGTAATTTATATTTTCAAAATGCGCATGCATATAAAATATATATTCTTAATTTTTATTATTGCACAGGGAACGTTTGTATCTTCAGAATTTTAACATCGAACAAGACCGTTATATAAGTTAACAATATTTCGTAAACCGAAACGAACACCGGCATAACAATAACCTGAAATCAAAATCAACAACGCTTGTGTTGCGAACCGGCGAAAGTATTGACGGAAAGCCGCAAACTGTTCACGCATGACCCGTGGGTCAGTCGCACACTTACTGACACATGTCAATTAAGAAGCTTGCTAGCCGCCAAGCGAGGATTAAGCGCTTCAACATGTTTGTGGAAACGGTCCAGCTGGATTGATTCATTACCTTGACCGTTTAGGATTCTGAGACAACTCTCCTCGTAAGCTTCTTGCGTCATTTTATAAATTGCTTCTCTTGTATATATTAATGCTAAAAATATATAAATACGTACTCCAAATCGTAAAGTTTCCACCTAAGTTCTTTGGGGTATAACTAACCTTAATTTATACTATCTTGTCATTGGTTTTGTATGTACCTAAGTATCCATGCTCCATAGTCACCGGGTAACAGCAGGTGATCTGTTTACTTATATGTCATTAGACACAAATTTCGCGTTATTTTTAAATATATGCGCACAAGCTCGCTACGCTCTTGTCAAGGTTTAACGTATTCTTAAAATCACCCGATTCATTGGTTTTAAGTGCATTCTAAAGCATGGTGGTGTCCAGGATGGATATATGGATGTCCATAGTCTAAAGTGCTGTAGAAAAGGGTTCAACATGCTGCCTGCTCATTTGATTGTAAGTGGTCACCGCCGCCCATGAACATCCGCAACACCAGAGGAGATGCTACTACGTTGCGGGACTTTGAGAAAGGATGTGTATATAATACTCGTTTTTTGAAGGTCCTCAAGTATAGGTTTCTGAACCATACAGCTGAGTCCATAAAATGTTCGTGTATGGTAGTAAACTCCATACGATGCACAAGTGCTGATTTGCCAACCATCAAGATGGTGTGAGGATGAAATTTTAAATTCTGTCCGGACGATGGTTAAATGCAATGGCTGGAATTAATCCAAACAATTCCACAGACCATTTCAAATGGTAAATGCGATAAGAGACACATAAAGATGCAATATTTCTTTGAACGGCCAATATATCAAGCCGATCGCAAAGAACGTGATCGTGGACGATTCAGGTCGCTACTTAAGCTTCGCTAGATGCGCTTCCAAGTGGTAATTACTGCTTTGTAGTACAAATATGATTGTTACTAAAGAATCGTACAATGATATATGACTACTTCGTTATTTCTCAAGTGTCTATAGCTGGTAATTTACCGCCTCGGAGATCGATCAACTCCTATTATTGGAAGAGGTCGGACGTGTACAAACATCTATTTCGTGTCGTTAATCTGACGCCGCGTCTCCGAGAGGTGAGAGCCGGCACTGAAGGCCCACCTCACGTATCCACGCAAACAACGATACGATAGTGTAATCGTAACAATTTACCGAAATTGTCTACTAAATTCGAAGTCCAATTGGGACAATTTTAGCACCATTTGTAAAGGTTTCCAAATGCAGAATTTGCTTATCAAGTAAAATTATTTTACTTTTCAAATAAAAAGTTTCTTACTAGATTTTCAGTTTACGTTAAGCTTTATTGAACTTACGTCTTGATACCTCAAAGAACTTAGTGTGGCATAAATGGTATAAATATATCAAATTCTTATTCAATTGCAAAACTGCATATGCGCTGAGTAAGTTCAGAGAGTAAGCTATTAAACAAGCAGAACATTCAGAATGATCATTTTCATGTAATGGACTACGGGTAGAATGTAATGATAATGATTTAAAAAAATATTAACTATGGATATTAGTCATGAACTTATGAAGCAGTAGGCAAATAAATCAGGGATAGGATCCGTAATCCAAGAGATCCGCAAATCTAACGGCTATTTATTCAGACCAAAATGTATATTTTCTTTACAAGTGATAAGTTCCTTCAACAACCGACCCACGTAAATTGGGTATATGGATGGCATGGTTAAATATTAACTTTAAATGTATTTCAATAAAGAAGCCACAGACGTAAAAGTAAATTGCCTTATACATCAGAGAATATTACTAAATATGATCTAAATTCTAGCGAACGCGTCTATAAGAGCATATGTTTCGAAATGATTGAGGCTTCAATAAATTTGCATTTTTATGGTCACATATAAGTATTGCAGACGTAACAACTTCATCTAGGCATTAGCTATCAGAATATTTTTAATTTATTTATATCAATCTATTATATGGTGTTATTGTAATTATAGAAATTTCATTTTTGTTCCTAAAGCTACATTGCAACTTAGTTTTTTATAATATTATGGTTGACAAAAGAATACAAAGCCCACCTGATAGTGGGTAATAATTATGACTCATGGCGTCTACATCCATCGTCAGTAAGGTTTATGGCCCAGATGCGTTTTTGATCCCTGATTTTGTCTGAGAACTGAGCTGGAATGTCATAGTACCTATAATTGAATCCTCGGTTCCCTACACCACGCTGCTTTTCCATTCTGACATTCTGTGAGGACGTGGTCCTTCCCCATCCGAACCAACCTTATCATGTTAAAGTATCCCTTATAATAAAACTATTCGCATTCGGGGGACAACAATACTCATACAGATTATTAACCACAACTTGAAGTTTAAGTTATTAACACCTATAATTTACAACTGTATTCTAATAAAATCTAAATATAAAGTAAATTAAGATGAGGGAGAAAATAAATAAAGTTATTTTTATTATTAATCTAAAATAGCAGTATGAAATATTTGCATATGAGTGATGGAATCCTATGGTACATTATCTGTTAAATTATCATACACAGATGAGCATATGGGAACTTATTTTTTGTGAAATTACGACAACACACGATTTTTCAAAATTATAGCATTAAGTACCATTCTACTTATATATTCACGCAAATTAAACTATGTAGAAAAGACTAGTATTGTATACTAAAAGTAGACTTTGAAGTTTTTAATGAAATGAAACTAGTACACATCTAACTACCTTTGATGAGATTTCAAGATGCAGTAGGTTGTGTCCTCTTAGAATGAAGGTGGATATCTCATTAAAGTTACCATTTCTTTGACGACGAGCAAACAGTTCCTATGATCATGAGTGAATTAATGAGGCTTCTTAAAAACCTTCAGCCGTCTTCAACATAGATACAAGACGCCGATGCGTTGTCACCAATAAGACCTAAGTTGTAACGCCTCATAACTAGTTATTAGATCTTTAGTTCCCAGCACACATGGTTGGTACACTTTAAAAATTATGTATTAGATTATTATTCGGTCAAGGGATATTTTTACTTCGGTAACGTCAACCTATAATTGTGGCGACCCTGATTTATTCGTAGCGTGGCTCTACTATGTAGAAACCTGCCTCTCGATTTAACAACAAATATTTATTACACTTTATGGCCAACAGAGAATATTTAACGTGTACTTGAATTTGAGTGGAGATATTGTAGATTTCAATTTTGTTTTTACTCAATGATATTTTCGAATCATCATTTAATTTTCCGCACCTAGAAGCTTTATATAAAATGAAATGAAGAGAATGAACACATTATAGATTTAGAAGATTTCATGGATATATAAAGAATATAAAATACAATCGTAGGTCTTAGAAGGTTTGGGCCACTTCCATGGCACTCCAATGAGCTCGGTCTTTAGCTCTTCACCTCCAGTCTCTGCGCGCTGCTCTACGGATATATACACCACTATCTAGTTACAGGGCGCCTTACACACCGTTTGGCTCGCGGTATCCATTCAAGAACCTGTCTGATCCAGCGGCCATCGGTTCAGCGGCATATATGAGCTGCCTACTGCACTACATACATATTTGTTTTGTAAGTGTAAGTGTACGATACCGGGATCTTTCCAGTCCAACATCTTGGACAAATCCTCACATTAAAACATCACCGCAGCACACTAAATAGTTTCGGTGATATAACCCTGTCATACTCTTTGATGCAGTATATATTCAGTCTGTCAGTCCTGAACTTGGACGGTCATAGTTATGACTTCATAGAGACATTTCATCAATTCGATGTATCGCCAGTTAAATTGGCATCGTAGTAAGGAACTCTATAGTGTCAAAAGCTTTCTCATAATCCACAAACGCTAAACGTAGGAGCCGATTATAATCCTGTGTTTTATGTATAATTTTCCGCATAGTGTGGATGGTGTACATTTTGCTATACCCACTTCGAAACTCGGCCTGTTCCCGGGGTTGAATCTCGTCCAGCCTGAGCGCAACACGGGTCGAAATGACCCAGAACAGCTTGTATACATGCCTCAGAAGCAACGTGGGCCCATAGTTTTTAAAAAGGTCCCCACACGACTCTTCTTGAAAAACAAAATGGCCATGCCTCGGCTTCACGCGTGTGGAGATCTCCCAGTGAAAAAGAGGTCAGCATTAAATACCTCCTGAAGCTCATTTAGTATAGGGGCTCAACTGTGCCTGTTTATGTGGTCAACATTGTCACGTGGCTTCTCCCCAGCGGCTTTACGTAAACTTTTTATCCCCCGTTTCTCCTCGATTGCTTTTTCAATGTCCAGCGTGTTGGAAGCTCGGCGGTCGCGTCGTAGTTTGGATATCTTTTTGCAATCGATATTCAGAGTGCCACGCAGAAGCCAATGTTCGCTTCCAGTTTTAAATCTTGCGATCACTGAGACCGCTCTGAATATGCGCCTCTTATCCGTTATGATGTAATCAATCTCATTTTAGATTTAACCATCAGGGATCCGCCATGTCCACTTTCTTTGCAGCTGCTTTTTGAAGGACGAGTTCATCATAAACAATCCTTCTCTTTCGAGAAAGAGAAAGGAATAGGGAGGCTACCGGGAACTAGGGGTAGTGTATTGTGGCTTGCCATAATCACCACGCTGGGAATGCGGGTTGGCGATCGCAGGGTGTAACTATTCGCACTAGTGGCGCTGCTGCCTATTACTGGTCACTTTATTTAATTATACCATTTTTGAATGGTTATGCCCCCATTTGGCGGTCGCTAGAGCCTCGTCTGTCGGTCAGTAGGATGCAACACGAGCAGGGGAGATTGACTTGGAGTGCGTAGATAGTAGGTGCACTTTTACCACTATGTACATTGATATAACGTCATCTTCAAAATATTATAGACCTATTATAAAAAAAATATCAAACAGGATTTAGTAGAAGTATTGGAGAGAAGAGAGAACCATATAAAAATTTATGTTGGGTAATCAGGATTTATAAAAATGGTTTATATAAAAAAAAGTGTTAAACTGTTGAAACTCACACGATAAGCAGTTACAAATGAGCGTTGATGGTACTAAAAGACCGACTGAGCGAGCTTTCGCTAAACGATTGGTAAGTAAGCAGGGCGCACGTTGCCGCCCCAGCACGCTCGCTTATGGCGCGTGATTGCGGCCAATTATTTTCTGTTTATCTCTAATTACGCATGCGCTGCCAACGTCGACGGTTTATCGATAATCTGCCCTTCGGCCCAAGATTCGATCGCTGTCGCTAATCAGCTCTCAATCCTCTTACATGAACCATCACTGAAGTTGCAAACGCATTAGTACAAAAGGATAATTTGCATTAATTTTCACTTGACAATGTAACATCGAGTTAAGCCGTAATTAAATACCTTTTTAATTCCATTAGAACGTTCTAATGTTCTGAGCTTATCGCCTTACTGAGACGTTCTTGATGATAAATTGTTAGTGAACGGTATATTTGAAAGTTAATGCAATTAGTAAATGAAAATAGTAACAAAATAACTCAAACAATAGTATTACAACACACAATTGGTATCCCTTAATAAAAATATATTAACAACAGTAAGTAAAACATGGTACATAAGATCTGAATATAATGATTTTGTAAAGTTGTTTTACTACGTACTCGTTATTAATGCTCGAATAATTCTTAGATATTGTAGTCTCGGCTTAAGTGTTTCAAGATTATTGTTTAAAGCATTATGTAATATTTTTGAATATCAATCAATTTTAAGATTGTATCTTTGCTATAAGATTTAGCAGGAAAGATTTTATTCGTGATAACAGTAAACAACAACAAATTTATTTTAATATATATATATTAAGTCCTTACATATGAAATCAGCGTTTTGTCGAACTGGCCATTTTGATGGCAAATAATCTGGCATTTGGTTAGGAATTCCTAATTCTAATGTATTTCAAATTTATTTTAATATATATATATATATATATATATATATATATATATATATATATATATATATATATATATATATATATATATATATATATATATATATATATATATATATATATATATATATATATATATATATATATATATATATATATATATATATATATATATATATATATATATATATATATATATATATATATATATATATATATATATATATATATATATATATATATATATATATATATATATATATATATATATATATATATATATATATATATATATATATATATATATATATATATATATATATATATATATATATATATATATATATATATATATATATATATATATATATATATATATATATATATATATATATATATATATATATATATATATATATATATATATATATATATATATATATATATATATATATATATATATATATATATATATATATATATATATATATATATATATATATATATATATATATATATATATATATATATATATATATATATATATATATATATATATATATATATATATATATATATATATATATATATATATATATATATATATATATATATATATATATATATATATATATATATATATATATATATATATATATATATATATATATATATATATATATATATATATATATATATATATATATATATATATATATATATATATATATATATATATATATATATATATATATATATATATATATATATATATATATATATATATATATATATATATATATATATATATATATATATATATATATATATATATATATATATATATATATATATATATATATATATATATATATATATATATATATATATATATATATATATATATATATATATATATATATATATATATATATATATATATATATATATATATATATATATATATATATATATATATATATATATATATATATATATATATATATATATATATATATATATATATATATATATATATATATATATATATATATATATATATATATATATATATATATATATATATATATATATATATATATATATATATATATATATATATATATATATATATATATATATATATATATATATATATATATATATATATATATATATATATATATATATATATATATATATATATATATATATATATATATATATATATATATATATATATATATATATATATATATATATATATATATATATATATATATATATATATATATATATATATATATATATATATATATATATATATATATATATATATATATATATATATATATATATATATATATATATATATATATATATATATATATATATATATATATATATATATATATATATATATATATATATATATATATATATATATATATATATATATATATATATATATATATATATATATATATATATATATATATATATATATATATATATATATATATATATATATATATATATATATATATATATATATATATATATATATATATATATATATATATATATATATATATATATATATATATATATATATATATATATATATATATATATATATATATATATATATATATATATATATATATATATATATATATATATATATATATATATATATATATATATATATATATATATATATATATATATATATATATATATATATATATATATATATATATATATATATATATATATATATATATATATATATATATATATATATATATATATATATATATATATATATATATATATATATATATATATATATATATATATATATATATATATATATATATATATATATATATATATATATATATATATATATATATATATATATATATATATATATATATATATATATATATATATATATATATATATATATATATATATATATATATATATATATATATATATATATATATATATATATATATATATATATATATATATATATATATATATATATATATATATATATATATATATATATATATATATATATATATATATATATATATATATATATATATATATATATATATATATATATATATATATATATATATATATATATTATTTATTTTCAGAAAAGTTGTGTTTATGCTTCTTTAAATCACATAAAATAAGCTGAGAAATAAGCATTTTATAAAGTCCTGATTAACATATAATGAATATTAATTTATGGTGATGTCATTTGATGGATTTCGACCACGACAATATCTTTTTATTATAACCAGATGACATTAACTGCTCATGACGGATTATAGTGCCGTTACCATTTGAGCAGCAAACAAAGAGGCACTCGTCATTCCCGAATTCATATTCCGATGTAATTCATATTTCAATATAATTCGTATTCAATAAGTTTCGGATGCATTATCGGGAGGATGGCACATAATGCACTCAGACCCGTAAACCAACAATTTGTGATGCACAGATATTCTCCTATTCTCGTCTAGGAATCGAACCTCCAAAATTGTAACTAAGCAACCACCACACATTTATTCGATATGATTTGATTGAGATATGTTGAATTTCAAAAGCAATAATCAGAGATAATTAAAATAACGTAATATAGTACGTAATATTATTAAAACATTTAGTAAGATCATTAACTACTCGGTGGGATGCATATCGCTCGCGCGCTTTATCCAACATTGTACTTAATTAACGTAAGTTACCAACATTATAAACCATCTGTTACGTCGATGGTCACATACGTAACCACTTGCACCTTACACTGTTATTTATTTTCAGTAGATTACTTATATGTTGCATTGCGGTGACCCAATTGATAAATTCTTTCGCCGCTATCAATGTGACCGCTTAAAATATAATAACTGCTATTTTGATATCGAGTTGCTAAAGTTTAAAAAGTAAATAATTAAACAAAGAACGCCTATGGGTGGGGATAAGAATGCATTATACGAAAGTAACTTTTGTCTCGATACAGTCACTATTTATATAAAATATTTGTATTTTAATTTGCTAAATTGGAAACAAGCTCAAGAAATTGCCCAAACACGAACTTCCGATTTCCGCCTTAAATCGTTAATATATTCGAAGTTTAAAAGACGTCAGTATGTAGGTGAAACAGAATCGTGCTTCGATGCAATCTATAAAAAGTAAATTATTTAGCAGTCGACTAATGAAAAGCTGTGATGATTGAGTATTTGGCAGTCCTTTATAATTTTCCCTATCCCTGTACACCACGAATTTCAATAACTGGTGTCAGAGGTGACTACGGATAATGCCATTTACTCATTATTATAATCATCATTAGTCCGTATCAGTACCACTGCTGGACAAAGGTGTCTCCATTTGCAAGCCATTGAGCATGATCCTCGGCTACTCGTTTTCTGCCAGTCAGCCAGCCAGTTGCTTAAATCATCGCTCTATACGCACGCAGTCCAAGGGCGTACTATCACTAAAACACTTGAGTGATGAAAATACAGTTTAACCTAATGATGCAACAACGTCCTAACCTAATATAGATCAGTAACTGGTTGTAGGATATATAATGCTAACTCGTGACGTAGCGCTTTCAGTTCCTGGCTGTTAAGTTGCGGGTCGTGGTTTAATTTGCTTTGCCAATATTTATGCGATGCAAAGTTTGGGCCCAAGTGTATTTGTAATCGTCCCATGGCTTTATTAAGCAACAACGGATTAGGTAAGGCGACTACAAATAAATATGCCTCTATATTTGAAAAATAATAACGTACAGCACTATAATGTAGGATATATCGTTTTATGTTGGTATTTATATACCTATAAGTTGTATCAAATTTAAGGACAATTAAAATACATTAAAAAACTAAATTGTTTGTGTTGCACGAATTAGATTCTCGGCTGGAATTTGAATACTACAATTCGTTAAATTAATTATGACGACCTAAATAATAAGGAACATATAATAGAGACTTTACGTAGCAAAGTGCACAATAACCCGTCGGTCAAAAAACTGTATTGTCCGTTTGTTAGACACATAATCGTAAGCGCGTGTGGGTGCAAGGCGCACTTAACCCCGTTGTGATGATGATGCAAATTTAGCCGAGAAATCGTCTCGTATCGCACACTTTCATAACAATCGGGTGATTGATTACATAAATTTGAATACTGACGCCGTTAAAACCAAATTAAATTCATCTGCGGCATCGGATAAAGGACGTCGCAAGCGTCTGATAAATTACCGAAATGATGATTAAAGGCTGCTGCTTACTTGATTGCAATAAACTGTAGTATATTTCAAATAAAAAACGTTATCGTTGTTAATATGGTACAAAATAAACAATAAATAAAGAGAACGAAATGAAAAATAGACACAAACTCAACAAAAGTTAAAAATCCGCGATAAAAAACTTATAGCTAATTTGAAACATCAGTGCTCTAAGAAGTCTGCCATCTATGATCATACCTTCTATCACCATCTGATTTGATAGTCCAGAAACCTTTGAAAAGGAACGTCGATTTCTGCCAGGTATAATTTGTGAGGTAGTCAAATAAAAATAACCATAATTTCAATATAGAAGATGGCCAAGTGACTAGTGACCCTGTTATTAATAAAGTCAAATCGCAAACCGTACATAGCTTTGAAAGACCTCAAGATACCGAAAGCTACTTCTTCATATATAGAACCAAAAGAAATAACTAAAACCTGACGGTAGTTCGGGCTAACTATGAAATCAGGATATCAAACACCTTCGAATATAAAATAAACTCATTCAAATTCATATAATTAGTTTTATTCGATAGGGAACGACACTATATAATAAATAACTACCTAGGATATCCATCTATTGTTTCATCCGATCCATTCAAAATATATCAGATTTGTGACCAGCAACAAGCTCAATGCCATGGCAATGGCAATCGGGTTGTAGTTACGCCAAGTCTAACTTTCCAGTCTTCTATACAATGATATAATGGCAGTATAGTAAAGATTCAGAAACATAATTTTGGCTTTAAACCTAATAAGGTGAGATATCAAATGATTTTAACTTTTCTTCCAGGTTCAGCGACATCGACGTCGTTACTCATTTCGTTTTCTTTGATGAACTCTATTAATATTATCCAATTAATAATAAATATACTATTTAAATCAATACTAATAAAAACATAAACCCTATAATTACCTTGCTGACGGCTTTGAACTAGTAACGACATCATCTAAAACCACTTTATAGCCTAGCATTGCTATAAAGTGGTTTTAGTATAGTCGTTCATTTTATTCAACTGGCACCAACAGACTTAATCTATATTTCTTACAACAAAAATCAAAAAGCCGTCATCACATGATACATTAATGGTACCTACGTTTTAATATTGGTTGTAAATATGAAACAAAACTAAAATTACAGCATATCGATAAATAAGGCTCGTTGTTTAAGTAGTAAAAAAACCTAAAAGTCGCGTAAAGAAACCATAATGCGATTAAGAAACAGTGCATAATGCCATCTATCGAGATTTATATACGAAATATAATGAAATTCATAAAGAAAACCATACATTGATTGATATATCGTAAGTAAAAATCCCATGATATGGAAAATTAGTCGCATGCTGTTATGCCTGGTAACCAGCAGCAATGGGTTCTTAATTTTCATTTGATTGTTGTAATTTGCTTTATATAAAACCACCAAAATTAGTTTAATGACCATTAAACACGTGCACCGCGGTAGAGCGTGAGTCAGTTTAGGAACCGATCCCCCTTACGCTATTATCGCCATTGATTCTGTGGTCAGTGTAACCATGAATAGCAGGTGCATGTATGGTTATAAATTTTATGTTCCCATAATTTTTATTAATTTACTTTAGAACATTGACCACAAAAGTTTGTTGTTATTTAATGACAGCCAGATATATCTTAATTCAGCATGATAGACGCATCAAATAGGTTATGTTTTGTTTCGAAAAAGGATACATTATTATTAAAACCACAGTAATATAATACAGCTAGATGATTTGTTTGTGCATATTAAGATGATATTTTATTCTTCTATCAAAGATTTGAGTTCTAAAAATTATTGGTAATATTCAATAAAAAGTTCGATAATGTTCAATAACAGTATAAAATGTTGTATCAGATTTTATGCTTTTTTCAGTCTTTGACAGTCAGTTTTTGAGAGTCGCTTCAAAATTATGCTGTTATTCATTATTTATATCTAGGAAATACCTTTGCCATATTTTCTACATTATTATATTCGTTTTACATTCTGCCGTTTTTTTTTTCTTTTGAGGATTATATGAACATTTTGAAACGTAAAATAAATGGACCGTAACAAATTATTGATGTTATTTTTTATGATTGATATTATATACCTCGTAAATAAGTGGCTTCATTTCAACTATTTTTTTATTAATATTTGCGCAAGGCACAATATTTTTTGTTGTTTTGATTTGCGTGCATTGTAAAGTCACTGAGTAATTTTTGATTTGTCGCATAGGGAACGGTAACAGTATATCGATTTAGATGGTGATTTAGACAAATACTTCTGTATCATCACCGTGTCAGCCCATCATTAGTCCAATATTAAACATAAAATCACCCTATAGAATAATACAATACACAATCCGAGCTATCTGTGCCCATAGTAGCTAAGTCAGCCTTAACTTGCTGATAGTTTGGTAATTATTCTCTTTCTATAGTCGATTTCTTTTATTAAACTAATAGCAACATTTTTTTAAACTTTCTAAGCAAGTGCTTGAACACGAACCCACCTGATATTAAGTGGAAATGCAGTCCTGGATGGTAAGGCCCACTAGCTCAGTAAATGCCTATTCACTCTACTCAAACACCAATATTGTAAACAGACGCGGGCAAACTATTTTATTCCTTTTGCTGTACGAATAATGAAAGACAAAGCAAAGCGCTTCTTTCGGATTTGAGGGATGTTCACAACAAAAGTATGAAATGCAGCAGTGCTCCGTGTGATCCGATGATGAACGTGACGATGACTATTACAAGTGAATCCTCGTTGAGTATGGATGGTGGAAGTGTTTATGGGCCGCAATTATGACTTATTATCAAGAGAAAAGTTTGGTTTCATTACCTAAACCAAGCTTTGACGGTCAAGTGATGGTAAAAAATCAATTTAAATGTGACGATTGAATATTCTAGTAACAGACAGTGGCCTTATCAAATCGGCATTTAGTCAATCGACTCCTGATTAACTAAATTGAAATTTTATAATGATAAATCCCAGGTTCATTTATTTGGTGATCTAGTGCAAGCAGGAGCGGTTTAATTAAGTGATATTTAAAATCGAGAAGAATCAGTAAGTCGATGTTAAAATATCATCGTATACTTGGATCGTTGTGGATATTTAAATCACTATAGTAACGGAAAGCACGATATAATGTTCAGCTTTATTTAAAAAAAATATATTTGTATCACTAAATACCTTTCAATGATCACTAATGCAGTTCCTCGCATTGACATCACAGTGGTCGCTATTAATACAAAAATATTGTATGTCCATAGATATTTCCAACAAAATTGTTATAGTAAACGTTGATACTTTACCCCCAGTCCTTTAGAGTTCACAACTCGTCATCTAGTGGGAAGAAAACAGTATCTACGATGACCAAATGCTAACTAGGACATACACTTAATTGTGATAGGCTTCAAACAAACCAAGATATTCAAGAGAAAAACCGTATCCATCTCCTTATTTACATCCTTATACTACTATAAACTTTGTATTATTCAAATTAATTTTTATTACAATTCATACTTTAAGATTATAAAATTGGATAAAAATTTACCCCCGTGTGTAACTATGTATCTACAAATGTCAACCTTACCTATAGGCGATGCACCTTGCTCACTAATGAACAAGCCTTTCGCAATAAACTGATGTTAAAAAAATATTTAAATTTACCTAAAATAAATTATTAGTAAATAACTTATCTATTACCTAACGTAATAGATTTTATTTAATTATTTTCTATTACTTATTACTATACTTACATGCAGCAGTACTTAATAAACGAAGATAGGACCCAGTGTCGTAATTATTTAACAACGTACTACATGATGCGGCCAGCGAAACGCCGCTAGTGGTAGTCATGGTAAGCGAACTATAAAGTTTAATTAACAGAGCCAGAGCCATCCAAAGCTCATAAGCTGACTCAGACTTAGTACAAGCTATTCGTGTCAATACTAATGAGCTAGCCAATCTTAAGTCTCATAAAACACTTCAATTTCCAATTAGACAACGTAAATAAAGGTGTTATGATGTTCCAACTCTTAGAATTATGCACAGGCAACAAATTGCGCAAAGTGTCTAATGTGATTATTAATATTTTATACTAGCTTACGAAATTCTAGAAATTATATAACTTCGAGTAGTCCAACCTTCCGATTGGGAGAAACTATTGAGGTCATTGAGCATAGCGTTCTGGTCCCTCAGATATTCTGCCATGACGACTATATAACGATATAGCCAACGAGCACATCGAAGTTTTTGTTAACATTTTCATATACGTTGAATCGGCATTTCGGGGATATGACAACTGGAGAAAGGTATTAGATAGCTAATACCTTTCTCCAGTTTAATAGGTTTCTTACTGCAAGACTACTCGACAGACATCGTAGTCTTTTTGTGCGTTCTTTTTACGCATGAAATGCGATATTTTCATTTTCAGTGTAGATTTATAACGTTACGATGAAGAAATACTTTTGCACTTCAATATTTGCGCGTCAATTACTTTACAATTTACAATTTAATAACGAGATTCGTCTTATGCATACCACATAAGAAATGTTACAGAATTAAAGCCGAACTTAATGTATTCCAAATTCAGATAGACGATTTTATATCAGCAGATCTTTGCAAGTTATAACCTATGCAGATACGTTGTCAACCCTCAGGTCTAAGATGTAATGGCTCGACACCGGTACATCACTAACGATCTTTTACTTAGTGAATGTGTGCGAGAGCATTCCCGTGGCCCTAATATAATCGGCAAAGACGGAACATTGCGAGGTTGCAGTCGACGCGAGTGCGACATAACCTGTCCTTGTCATTGCAAGCATAAGTTATTTCTCCACATGTAAAAAAAAAGAAAAGAAAAAAGAGACTTGACCACCTGTTCCGTGTGCTTTGCAAACCATGCCAATAACATGGGGGCTATCTGCAATTGAAGTCTAATTTAACCTTAAGACTAGCAAGATTGAGACCATCCAGGAAGACTTAAGATACTCCAAGATAGTTTAAGAACCTCCAAGTGTTGTCAACAAGGCCACAAGGCGTCAAGTGGTTTTTGCGGTTTCGAATCTCAACTCATGGCAATAGTTGTTGTGTAAATGTAAGTTAATTATTATATTAAACTTTGTCACAATTAAGCACTTGCTTGTGTCGGCTTAAGATCCTTAAACAATTAGAACTAGTATAGTGGCAGTTCCCCTAGTGACTTAAATGCAATGATAAATAAGTAAAATGAAGCTTTTTATATTATTAATATAAATATTTTATATAAGTACATATACTCGTAGTACATAAGCGTCGTAATGTAATTTGTTCCCTTTTTATACTATATTATATATTATAGAATTAGTTGGAGACATGGGCAAACATTTCACCATATAGGAGGAGATTTTCGTGGTAGATATTTAAATCCATCCTCAATAAGTTGTTAAGGTATAGTCTGGTTGCACATCTTAAATTCT